>JAJJWW010004399.1:0-600000 GCA_023531295.1 Papaver armeniacum
AAAATATGGTGAGGTGATTCCAATGGAGATGGCCAATCTTTGGTGACTTGCTCGGGAAATGCTTTGCCCTGGTAGATAACAATGCAATGTTTGAGGTATTCTTTAGTCGCTTTACTCTCAAAGCATCTACCTCTAATACTTTTGCTAATGCTAAGTTATTTGACTATCTTTTTTATCCTGATTTACAAAGTAAATTTTGCATTAGTTTTTTAGATTGTTCTCAAAAATTACATACTATAAATATGGCTATGGATGATTTGAAATATGGGAATGACATCCGGTATCCTAAAGGTCTCGAGAGTGCATGTGTATGATTTAAAGAGTTTACCTTTGAATTTACGAGTTTGAGTATGTTTATAAATTATATGCAATTGATTCAATCAATAATCTTGATCTAAACTTTAAATTCTACTTTAAAACTTCTTGCATGCATGTTTTTATAATTTGTTTTTACAATATTCTCATTAAAATTCATAGAAATAGGAGCAAAATAAATTTTACACAACAATCTTTTTGTTTGTGCGGTTTTTTATCATTCTTGTTCCTTAAAAATGTCATGAATAATTTATTTCCTTGGTATAATAAATTACTATTCTTATATATGGTAATGGATGATAAAGCTTATGGGTTTGACTTTAAAGTTTTATCATGGAACCTCATCCAGGGTATTAGGTCTGAGTTGAAACAAGATCATTTAAACCACTTGAATAAAACTCATAATCCTGATATGATATTCTTATATGAGACTAAAGTTAAGATGCAATGGGTTGAAAAGTGCATGACAAAATTGAAAATGAAAGATTGGTTTATCATCCCTTCTATAGGTAGATCGGGTTGTTTTTGCTATTGCTTGGGCTAGGGAGTTTCCGCTAGCCTCATTTCTTTTAAAGACAATGTTTTCAATTTTCATGTTTTAAAGGATAATATGAGCTTTAATATTTCTGTTGTGTATGGTGCATTAGATAAGAACTTAAGAACTAAGCAGTGGGACTTCATTTCTAATTTTAGTGATGCTAATAGTCAATCTAAGAACTTTGCTTTTGCTCTGGTGTTATTTGACAAATTTGGTTCTATTTGTGATTTTGCAGGCGGAACTTGGAACAGTAAGTTAAAGTTGGATTTCCATAAAAATGTCTGTAATATGAACAATGCATCTCTTTCTGCTTAGTTTTAATGAATTTTCTTTTATCAAAAAAAAAAAAAATGTCTGTAATATGAACATCCCCCCTGAGACATGTCTCGTTCAGGTTTGCAATTGCAGACCTAAAATCAAACAACCAGATCTCTCTAACATTCAAAACAAAGAAAGCCAGCCTACCCTTAGTTATATAACAACCAAAATACACATCATTTCCATTCATATCATCATTAGCTACATAATCAAGACCACTGAGACAGACAACTTTATATCATATCCAAAAAACCACAAAAATGCTACCTGTACTTGTCCCCCAGAACACACAAAGTTTAGAATCCCAAAAAACAATATCTACGAATTCATTTTCTTAAACCGGAAACGTAAGATTAAACACCCAAGCATAGCAATTTCCAACCATTTATGCGTGATCTTGACCTAGACACGGAAAAGTTACCTCTCGGGTGTAGGACTGGCAAAACAACATCATTTGGTACATCCTGGAAGCAGTCATCTCACAGGGACCAAAGAGGGAGAGATCATAAGCAGCCTACGCCAATTGATGCATCTGGAGCCAACGAGAAGACAATTGGGGAAGACTACGGCGTCATTTGGGATGGCCGGTCGATCATTCTCTCTAATTTGTCCTTCACAAAGCTGCAGAACGGGTGCGAGAATAGAACCCTTGATTAGCACCCCACTCACGACCTGCTCCTCTCCTACAAGAACAACACCCTCCTTAACAATAAATTGCCCTTTCTCGGGGGGTGAACGGCATACACCACCCAACCCACTTTAGCGGCTGCAGGTTGAGGCGAGATGAGGACTAAATACTACGGCCTTGGATTGGTCATGCACCTTGTTGGTGCTTTTCTTTGTCTTGTCATGTATTGTTGGTACTTTTGGCTTGACATGCATTCCACTACCGGAATCTAAATGCTTACCGAGAATGCGTTTCTTCATCACGATCAATTTTCACCACACGGCAATTGATTCTTAGAGAAATTCAAATCAATACCCCCAACTTGGTACCTAGAAATTCTAATAAAACTATTACTATCAATACCCTGAAACCAAAACCTATCACAAAATACCCAAAAACTCTTACCTGGCATGCATGCATATCAAAACGGGACTTATTGTAGCAGGGCTCTTCATCGGCACCTCGATTAGTAGACATCGTGGCTGATCAACTTTGACTCAAATATTCCATGTAAGCTTGATCTCGTTTCGACATTCTTTGTAGTCTCAGGAAATTGATAGGTAAAAACGTAATTGGGAAGGGAAGTTCTGAGTTGCTAAATAGGAAAATAGAACTTCTCTTCTCTTTTAAGGCGCTAGGAATGAGAAGACCAACAAGTTAATGCATCACACCCGTCCATATTAGGCGCTAGGAATGAGAAGACCAACAGTTAATGCATCACACCCGTCCATATTAGGCGCTAGGAATGAGAAGACCAACAGTTAATGCATCACACCCGTCCATATTATCCCTTAGAGATCAGGTTGTGGATATCTCGGAGAAATCTATACCTAGTCATCCCAGACAGAGACCTAAAGAACGCAAGCCCAATCTATTGGCAATGCAGGGGCGGCATCAGACACTTGGCAACAAGTTGGAATTTGGTCATTCAGTTCGGATTACCCGGCCCGGGAAGCTGGAACCGCATACCGGCCCGCAGCCTTCCAAACCTAAACCTTCACCGAAGGGTGCACAACGTGAGTTGGAGCAAGGGGTTTGAAAATCTCAGCCAACTTCAACTAATCGGTATAATTCTACCTCTAGAAACTAATCGGTATCATTCGTATACCTTTCTTTTTCTCCCTCCATTTCTACCTTACCTCGACGAGATAAAGTCAAATTGACACGGTCAAGCACAAGTCAAATTGTACAATATTGGTGTTGTGCAAAAGCGTTGTGTATATTCCCAAATAAGCGCACAGCGAGATGCGGGTGAATTAAGGCTTGGACACAAAGATTTTGCACAAGAAGAAAATTGGGTCATCCTCAGCCGTTCGTTGGTGGTTCGCATCAGCCGTTGGATTAGCAACTCTAGATAACCAACCTCTTTTTATAGAGTTTTTGTAAGCACATATAAGTTTGAAAAATCAGCCATTAAGAGACAGACTCAATCATATTGGTCCAAATCCAAAATAAAAAACATTGATTCTGCTAGGAGTCCATAATTTACTTTTGGAGAGATCCAAAAAACTTAACTTACGAAGCAATTGAAAGGATTGGGGTTTAGGTTCATCAAAGAAAATTTTCCACGACACTGAATTTTAAAACACAGTTAAAACAAAACATACGACGGATGAAAATGCGCTTGGAAAGCTATTTGGTTTCACAATTCGGGACAAGTTTTAACATAATGACACGGCTCATGGCGATTCTTGCAGGGCCTTTTTTCCGACCTTTGCCACCTTTTTCACCAACGAGACATATCGCTTCCTTTTCGACGACCCTTTTCGGCGCTGCTCGGTATGGAGGCAACACTATGAGCCCATTCTCCGGCACAACCCGCGTTCTTGACTCGGTCTGGGTTTATCACAGAGCATACATGGATCTCCATCTCGAATCTTGAATAGTAATCTCCACACTTGCGGAATAACATTAATCTTCATGGTGATAACTACGCAATGGCGTGTGGACATGGCAAATGCTCGAAGTTAAAGACCTTGCAAGTGCAAGACTTCTCGCCCGATTCACATAATGTCGATCATTATTAAGCGCCTCACCTACTTGGAATTCACCATCACATATTTTCATGACATCAAAGGAATACGCCAAATCCCACCGATCTCTAATTGTTTTTTAGCAAAGTCACTCAAAGGATACCTATCTTGCTTAGCTAGGTCTCTACGTTCGAGAGAACCACAACATGATTTGTGACCGTATGCAATCGACCAAATGGGTGATTGGTAGCTTTCTAGCATTCAAAAGCGAGGCATTCCAACTCTCATGAGAGGTTTGTTGTCATGAAAAGATAACGGTCTTTTTGCAATGAATCCTAGCCCAATGCCTTTTCGAAACATCCCGCACAAAGGCTAAAACCTTCGGATATTTTTGACTTCTTCCATAGCCTTAGGTAATCATCAACAGTGTATGCCAGCGCAGCGTTCATAAACGCCGTAGCAGCTGCGGCATTGTGATACTTCGTTCTGATATTCTCTGCATTGTGAGAAAATGACAATCAATCAACCAAGTATTGAATATGCCCTCAATGTAATATGCTCTTGAGACTAGCCAAAGGCTAGTGCTACATAAAGCTAAAGATAAGCTCAAGGGTTAAGGGAGATGAGTTTCTAATAAATGTAACTCGACCGTAAAGTGTTGTTGCTAAATACCTTTAAGATGGTAGGCGCAGTAAACATGAGATGCCTTGGTAAACACTGTTGAAACCCCGTGTTCGATGCTTTGCGATCTGTCTGAACACACAACTAGATCCTCTCTTGATGAAAAGTCTTTACCAAGCGCATCGAATAACTGTTGCATGAACCATTCACAGGATTCCGTATTCTCAGAATCAACAATGGCAAACGCAATAGGGAACATTTGATTATTAGCGTCAAACGCAACTGCCAAAAGTAGAGTTCCATAGCCGTCCCCAGAGAGATGCGTACCATCCACAGCAAATGCGGGTCTACACCAAGTTTTGAATCCATGTAGACATGCACCCAGCGCAAAAAAAATAATACATAAATTGATCATCTGCATTTGTATGAATCGCCGTTTTTGTGCCTTTGTTGTGTAGTTCAAGCATGTGGCTGTAACCCACCAAGTATTGGTATGAATCGTCGGGAGAACCCCTAACCGCTTCAGTTCCCCTCTTACAACCAGAGTATGCCTGCCTGTAAGTGATGGTGATACCATGATCTCTCCACATGTCTTGCATCAGTTGTTTGGGTGTATACACACAGTCACACCTGGCCCATTTCTTCCTGAAGAGTTTGGCCATTGCACGAGCCTTTGCTTTTTTCCTGAGTGCGGGGTCCAAGTTGTCCTCTCTACAACAAGTGTGTGGAGCTGCGACTTTAGTGATTACCCACCAGGTAAGGGCTGGCAGCTGTCTTGCCCACACAGCCCACCTGCACTGCTTTGTGGGATCCTTACATACGAAGCGCATAGAATGTAGCCTACTCACCGAAACCTCGGCCTCAAAAAAGTCTAGTATTTGGACCAACCCAACAGCCGGTTTGGTGATCCTTGGTTTTGAATCTTTGATTCTCACACAGCTCATACCACTGCAATTTCCTGTAGGTTTCGGGAGGTGGAGAAATCCCATGAGGTTTTGGATTAGACGAGCATCATGTAGGCGGGGTAACTCGATGGCAAATGGTGTGTCCCAAGATGATTCAAGGCTTCTCCTAGCTTTGGAAACATATTCAGTCCCTGAAATAGATAAACACAATAGAGATTAGTGAGACTAGATAATGTAGGAATACATCTTTGGCATGACATATTTTAGTGTCGTGTGTAAAAATATATACACAGATTGCTAGCTATTACCAGGTTGCGTAAGCAACATAACAAAGTTACAAGTGTTCTTTACAATGAAAATACAGTAATATCCACAGGCTGGGATACAAAGTTTTGGAAATGATAACAGTATAAAAATTAGAGGGAGAAGCAGATAAATTATTACCACTGCCAGTATGACTTGGGCGGTGCCGCCGTACAATCTTGGAGTTATCATTGTGGAGGAATCCACTCTGCTACCGCTGGTAGGAGCTAATGGGGTTGAAGGTGTATTCCCAGTTGAACACCCTTGAGTAACATTCTTTGGTAAAGGGAGTTGTGGGAGTACGATCTCTTGTTACTTGCGGAGATGCCTCTTTCCGAGATGCTATTACGAAAAAAAGATGGAACTCTGGTGCTTCCTCACATAAGAGTTCAAGGTTTCTTGTCCAGGTAATCAATATCTCGTTGTCTACACCCTGTAACTAGAACCAGAACCAGTCCATAGACTTCGAAATCAGGTCCCTGCTCAAAACCAGGTAGACCCGCTACTTGCTTCTTTATATCCTCTGGAGTAAACATTTCCTGGAAAACCAGATATTGTAAATGAACCCCGGTATATGCATCGTTACCAGCTTCTCCGTACTCCAATATCCATTGTAGTGCACATGGACTTTCATATCGGGCATCAAACAAAAACACCCGCAATCGAAACATATAAAAAATCATTACAACCCTTACAATATCGAATATACGGTAGAAAAGTGAAAATTGCACCAGAAGGAACGCAAATTCAATGAATTGGTCTTGCTAATGGCACTAAAAACACAAGTTGGCGCACTGTTCTTTTTGCCATGTGCCACTCCAAATTATGAGACGACTAGTACCCCAATAAGGGCCTCCAATGAATAAGTAGATATGGCTTCAATAAATACTTCAATGGTAATTACAGAAAAGGGTGCAACAAAAAGGGTGTTGAATAACTACTTGAACAAAATTTCATTGTGAATCGAAGATAACCCAAATTCATTTTCTCACTACCGCGTAATCGTGCTCACAAATTGAGACCGACATTTCGGAGACCGACTAACACGCCGATCCACAATGATATTAATCTAACTCTTCCGCTTAAATCATCTTTAAAACCGCACTACCAAAATCAAACAAGAGCATTCGCAATCGAATTGTACCCAACCCACTAAGAAACTCCCTATTAACCCCTATTTGAAACCTATTTCATGAAATCAAAATGAAAAATTTTATCCAATTTTACATTATCATCATTTGTTAAAGAAAAATCAATATCGACAAAATACCACAATCAACTATATCATAACCTAACATGGCTTATTTTCGATCTATATGGAGAACCCTAATTTCCGATAAGACTCACATATTTTCGATCTACATGGAGTTCAAAATCTAAAAAAATTAGAAATCAAAACCAAAAGGGTTTACAAAATCAAACATTATTATGATTTCTGGAAAACGGGATTTCCCATACCTGATATGTAGATCTTATAGATGAGCTTCACTTCAGGAAAAAAGGGAGAGCTGAAGTCGAAGATAACGAAGGTGTGTGGTGTGTTCTGTGGGAGGAGATGGAGTCGAAGATATAGAAGTGAAACCCAGATTAAATTAATGTCACCATTAGCCTAATAATTCTTCTTTAATCCCGTATAATTCTTGTATAATCATTTATTCTTATACAATACCGTATAATATTTCTATAATTATAATTAATCCTTTTGTTATTATGATTAATCTTTTTGTTAATTATGATTAGTGTTCGATGTGTATAAGAAAGAAACATGGATGTCTACACAAATCAAACATCATGTTATGCCTAAATTATGGATGTCTACATATCCTCACTACACATCCACGTGGCATCGGTAAAAAAATGGTGGGGTCAGGTCAAAAATAAACTTACCATAATATTATAAAAAAGAAAAAAAAAATAATAAAAAAAATCGGATGTCTACATATGAAGCGTACTTTTAGGACAAAATCTGTATTTACTGAGAAAAAGAGGGGCATACTAGTCCGTTGATTAGGTCATGGTCACACTTTTGGAACAAATTTCATTTTGGTCATACTTTTGGAAGAAAACCACTTATCAGTCATACTTTTGTGTAAGTTCCCAAATCCATGAATTTATTGGTCTCGGAAGAAGGGGTGTCGGGATAGTACCTTAGACTCTGAAAATGAAGGGTGGGAACAGTTGTCCAAATGTAATTCCATCTTTTTGATAATACGCTAGTACGAGCAGCAACTTTGTATTGAAGGAAAGAATGGATGTAATGAAGAAGTGAGTCTGGTAAATAACTGATTCTATCTTTTGGTGCCTCCCTCGTCATATTGATATGTATCTCCTTGAAATAACACGGAGAAGAACAAAAAAATTGAATAAATTAGATTAATCTTTATAGTTTTGAATGAATGTAAATACTAATTTGAAATTACCCTAACTATGATTTCTATTTTTACAAAAACCAAAGTATTCTCACTTGCACTACTATTTTGATTGTGCAACTAAACCCTAAACCCTAAGAAAACAAAAACTTTTGATTGAATCACACTAGAGTAACAACAATGTATGGTGTTTCTAGTTTCAGCTGGTTGCTATTAAAGAGTCATCACTCGTTGGAAAACCTAAATTTCATTTGAATTTTAGAATGTAAGAACATTTCAAATAAATGGAAGTGAAGTAATCAAAACATGGAAATAAGGACTGAAACCCTATGATTTGCGGCTTCAGAAAAATCACTTCTGTCAGTAGAAACTCAAAAGAACGGAAAAATTGAATGAATTAGAATCAATCTTTCTAGTTTTAAATGAAAATACTAAATTAAAAATTACCCTAACTATGATTTTACTTTTACAAAAATAAAAGAATTCTCCCTTAAATTACTGTTTAGATTATTCAGCTAAACCCTACACCCTAAGATAACAACAACACTTGATTGATTGTTTAACAGTAATACAGTAAAACATGGAAATAAAGATTCAATTGAAGTAAACATACCTTAAAATCGCATCTGAAGAAGGCTGATTCTGTGAAATGAGTTCATTTGAGACTTGAGAGAGTAAAGTGAGTTGGAAAGAGGAAAGTAATGTGGGAGGCCAGTGTTGAGTGAACTGAATCATATTTTATTCAGTAAGCTCGTCTGAGTCGGATACTGTTTTAGTCAAACTCTTACAACTTTGACTCGTGGCCACAAATCCCCTGAAGGCTGAAGCAGATACTTATCAAGAACTTCATATTGTGGGCAATCAAAGAACCCAAGCAAATAATGTGTTTAACAGACGAATCTCCCACAAAATCTGAAACTTTAATACTTTTCCAAAGTCAGTAAAACATGTCTGCTCTGCCTGAAGTACAATTCTACATCTAAATTTGTATCGGCTCTAGCTAGAATGTGCATATATATCTGAGTCAAACAGAAAACAATAACAGTCAGGTGCACAACAAAAGACTGAAATAAAGTTGATTCTCACTAGCTCTAATTCTCAATCAAATAACCACCCCCTTCTAGCCCCAGGTTCCCAAGAACAGAACTTAAACGCACAACCTGACGACGCTCTTGGAATACTCGGTATCTCTTCCACAACTTCTTCTTCAAATTTCGCACCGACAAAGCCGTAATCACTATCGATATATTTAGTAATATTATCGCAGTAATGAATAGTCATCATTTGCAAAGCTTCTGCCTTCTTTAGAATCAGTTCCACCCACCTCATCTCTCTTGGATTCCCAACAAATCGCTGAAAGCTAACTGACTTAAGGTGTGAAAACAAACATTCAGTAGCCACATTATCGAGCGACCAACTATCATCTCCATTGACACAGTTGTCCTCACACTCAGCAGCGTCAGCGACATCTCCTTCATTTTCAACAGAGTTGGCATTATCGTCTTCATTGTTATTATCCCCATCGGCCTCAGCTTCTTCACCGTCGTCCTCATTACTATTGCTGTCATCGTCTTTGTCACTATATTCTATTATTTCAGCATCAGCGACATCTCCTTCATCTTCATTGACGTGGCTGTTCTCGCCCTCGACAGAGTCGGCATCATCGTCTTCATTGTCATCTTCCTCAGTTTCTTCACTGTCGTCCTCATCGCTATTATTGTCATCGTCCTCATTGTCATCTTCCTCAGTTTCTTCACTGTCGTCCTCATCGCTATTATTCTCATAGTCCTCATCGCTGTATTCTATTAATTCATCATTCATATACTGAAATTGAAATAACAAACAATGGAAAGATATTAAAATTTTGTTACTACCGAAAAAATAAGTTAGTGCAGAATAATCAGTTCTGAACACCTGCCTCCTCAATTACGAGTGACTCCAGATTAGGTACTGCTTTGAGCAAACCAATTAATCCTTGGTCACTGGATATTACATTAGATATGATCAACTTTTTGACATTATGAAATGTCAGAAGATTGTTTGACACATTGTATGGGGAGCAAATAGCCTATTTATCACAAGGCAACAACAACAAAAGGAGGTCAGTAATTCAGTTAGAAGGAGACAGTAGAAAGAACCACAGAGACTAACTAATCTAAAGATAGATGCAAGCAAGAATACCTGAAGGGTTTTATCATCAACAGTTAGACGGTTTACATGTTTAAGGGCACAAAGTAACCGACTTATTGCTCCTGAACCAACATTTTCTTCAAAGCTGAAGTCAACATCTGCTTCCACTAGTTCTGGAAAGCTAGACAGGACAAACTCCTTTGTAGCAGAACCTCTGTAGGAGAAGGTGACAAGCTTTGGTGCATGAATCTTGAAAATACATTCTCGCAAACCGTTTTCCTCGTCACGCGAAGTTTCAATCTTCAAGAGTTTAAGCATAGGAATTGAAATACAGAAATTCCTTATACCATAAAAGCAGTTGTGCAGTTCCAATTCTTCGAGGAAAGGTGAATTTGTAAAGATTTCCTCATTCCAGGACTCGCTGCTAATTTTAAACCTAAAAAGTTCAAGGCGCTTGAGTCTTGGAAAAGAGATATGCTTAGGAAGGCGGATGTTAGGGTAAGTTTTTATCACCAACGATATCAGTGATTCACAAGTAAAAAGAGAGAGTGGAATAAACAATGGGCGATCTTGGTTTAGGAATAGCCTGAGCTCTTTAACTTTATGCCTTATAGCAGTAGAGATCCAAGAATGAACCCGAGTGTCGTTCAAGTGAATCAACCACTGAAGAGAGAACTTGTCTATATTAGATAAATGACGGTGCAAGGTTCCATCGACAAAATCCATGAATTCATTGGTCCCGGAATTAGGGAGGCTAAAAGTTTGAGTACGGAAATGAAGGGTGGGAACAGTGGTCCAGATGAAGTACCATCTTTTTGATAATACGCTAGTGCGAGCAACATCCTTGATATCAAGGAAAGAATGGATATGATATAGAAGTGAATCTGGTAAATTACTGATCAGATCCCTAGTCATATTGATGTGTCCCCATCCAGTAGCTTTGAAAGAATCATACAAAGAAGAAAAGAAAAATCAAAACAAATAAAACAAATTTTTATAATGTTGAATGAATTAACCTGAATGAAAAAAAAAAATATAATCAATCGGGTTTAAATTTTTACAGGAATCAAAAAAAAATTCAATTGGACTACTATTTTACCCTGGCTGGCTTTCAATTAAACCCTAAGATAAGAAGAACATTTGATTGTATCATACCACAGCAATTGCAAGTCATCTCTAATTCAAAAATCTAATAGATTTCATCATTTAGTACAGAGATGTTAGGGTTTTTGTGCAGAACATTCTAATTAAATTAATAAAAGTGAAGTAATCGAAACAAAGAATTCTCAATTGAACTACTAAGCTAACAACAACATTTGATTGTTTAAAACTAATAAATTAATGGAAGTGAAGTAACAACAACAAACGGTGTTCATCTCTCTCTCAAAACCTAGATTTCAAATTAATGGAACTGACAGTAATCTTAACAAAGTAAAATAAAGATTGAAATCTACAAGCGCTAGTAGTAGAAAAAAAATACCTTGATTCGATAATCAATAGCAAGAACACGGATTTGCGGTTTCAGAAAAAATCACTCCTGTAGAAACTCGAGAGAGTCTGTGAATTTGAATAGAAAAAGAAAGGGAAATTGAAGGGGGCTTTTGGGTTTTTGTATGGGCGTCCAAAATCAAATAAGCCCATTTCCAAGGCATGTTTCTGTCAGGCCCGTAGGAAATGAAAAACTGGAATTCAATGTTGAGATTTGTTCGAGGAACATAAAGAACTCGCTTGTCACTTGGTATTGGTGGCAAGTGACTTGACATTTTAGAATAGTAACAACAAGAACTGGAGCCTTGCTTGTAAAAGGAAGGTATTGGAAATGAATTTATCTGCTTTGCAAAAGAAGCACAAAATCCCAAGACTTGCTTTGAACCAGGAATCAATGTACCTTACTATCTGTAATCTCTAAATAAAATTTGCAAGGTAACTTTCAAGCCAGTTACAATGAATGCAGACTACTCCAGAAAAATAAGACAACAATCCATGGCTACTAAAAGATGCAAGGTAATTCTAAACAGCTTTTTTGTTTAATGAAAAACAACTGACAGTCAGCTGAGGCTCTTGGAAAACTTGATATCTCTATCCTAAGTTCTTTTTTACTCTTTCGACGTGCTAAATGACAAAGGAAATGAATAGTCATCAACTGCAAAGCCTTTGCTCTTCTCAAAATCAGTTTCACCCATTTCAGGTCCATTGAATTCCCCATAAAATCGTGAAAGCAAACTGATTTAAGGTGTGGAAACAAACATCCAGTAGTCACAGTATCGAGCCCCCAACCATCATATTCGTTAGAGACATCTCCTATGTCTCCATTGCCGTGGTTGTTCTCTCCGTCAACGAAGTTGGAATCATCGTCTTCTTGTTCATCAATTAAATACTGGATATTAAAATCAATGAAATTAGAATATAGTAAAAGATTAGTTACTGCAGACATAATAAATCGTCAAGGGTAATCCTAAAATTTACATTTTGTTATTTATCCAATGAAGTATGCAGAATCATTAATTCTGAGCACTTGCCTCATCAAATATGAGCGATTCCATATTAGGTACCGCCTTGAGCAAAGTAATTAGTTCTTGATCACTGTATAGTGCATCAGATATGGTTAACATTTTGACATTCTGAAATGTCGGCGGATTGTTTAAGAAATGGATAGCCTATGTATTACAAGACACAAGAAAATAGGAAGTTAGAAACAAATAGGTCAATTAAACGGCAGAAGTGGAAACGATCACAGATTAACTATGTACGATAACGAAAGCAGCAACCAAGAATACCCGTAGAGTGAATTCATTGACAGCTAGACATTTTACATGTGCAAGGGCTGCAAGTAACTGACTTATCTCTGCACCATAGTACGCACATTGTATGGTAACGGCTGCTTCTACTAGTGCTGGAAAACTAGACAAGACATATTCTTTTGCAGCATAACCCGAGTAGGTGAAAGATACAAGCCTTGGTGCATCAATTTTGAAAACACAGTTTTCAAACTCAGTTTACTCGTCACTCCTCTGACAATCAAATTCCAAGAGTTTCAGTGTAGGAATTGAGATACAAAAATATTTTGTCTGAATGTTGCAATCTTTCAGAATCAATTCTTCAAGGGCAGGGGAATTTGAAAAGAGCTCGTCATTCCAGCACTCGTCGTTGAAATTAAATGCACTAAGCTTAAGGCGCTTGAGTCTTGGAAAAGAGAAATATTTGGCAAAGGTGAAATCACTGCCATAATAAACAGCTCCTAGCTCCAATGATGTCAGTGATTGACAACTAAATAGAGACGGGGGAATACAACGTGGGTGTTTTAGGTTTATGCCTAGACTGAGCTCTTTAACATTACCGATTATAACATTGGAGATCCAAGAATGAAGCCGGGATTCATTCAAGTGGCCACCCCAGGTGAGAGAGAAGCTGTCTACATTAGACAATTTATGACGATGCAATGTTCCATCCATAAACTCCATGAATTTCTCGGTCTCGGAAGAAGTGGGTTTGGAATGCCAAGGGGATGGTTTCTTAAAATGAAGTGTGGGGATAGTGATCCAAAGGTATTTCCATCTTTTCGATAATACGCTAGTACGTGCAACATCCTTGATGTAAAGAAAAGAAAGGATATGATGAAGAATTGATTCTGGTAAATTACTGATTCTATCCCCCGCCTTACAATCCTTACTCATACTGATATGTATCCCCTTGAAATAATCAATCAAACAAAGAAAAGGAAAATCATAAATAAAAAGTTCAAATAAAAATAACCAGATTGAATCAAGAATCCAACATTCAAATAAACATATAAAGATGACAGAACATTCAAATACACATGATGATGAATTACAACTAAATGAAATATTTGCTTAACTACTAGTACAACCGTTGCCACGGTGGGAGGGCCGACCGAAGAACTTGTACAGTGTAGTTACATGTGTTGCCTGTGTTGAAGATACAACAATATGTGATATGTTGTCGCCTTGGAAAAATAAAAGCAATCTTTCTAGTACAATACAACCAAGGCCATGAAACAAGTATGAGAAATGCGTAAAATTACAACAAACTAAAAGAAATCAATCTCTAAGTAATTACCTAGGGTGGGCTTTACATCAACCACGGGCACATTCTGATCTTGTTTTGGTGCTTTTGGTATCTCAGTGATGAAGGGTTTTGGCCCCTGATTATTGACCAATTAACCGTTTGAAAGAATGGGTGTTGTCTGATTTCAGTTGCTCCACGTCCATGTACAAGGCGCTGTTGAGGATCCTTCACAAGCAAACCGTTGATCAAATCTTTCACTGCAAAGCTCACAGTTGGTGTCTCTGGGAATCTGAGGGGTTGCCCACCACATTCAACAGTGTTGCACGGTTTCCTGACCAGAGTTTTCCCGCACAAAAGCTCATAAAGGAAGATTCCAAACATCCACCAATAAATAGCGCTGCCGTAACCCTCTTCTCTTATGATTTCCGGTGCTAGGTATTCGTGAGTACCCACGAAAGACATTGACCGAGCATCTGTAGGTTTTGCAATGAGCTCAGGACGTGCAGTTGTATATGATGAAAGACTCCAGTCTTTGGTTTAGTTTTCTGTTCTTTCTTAGATTTTATTTGTAAAAAGCGAGGCATAAAACATGATGGTTGAATGCAATTGGGACGAGTTATACAAGAGGCATCAATACCATCATGCTGAGAATAGTATGAAGATTTTGATGACTTCACCAGAGTTGGGCACACGCCACATATTAGAGAGAGGTCAAAATCTGAGAGCATGACATGCACATCTTCCCTTACCAAAACATTCTCTGGTTTAAGGTCTCTGTAAATGATCCCGAGCATGTGCAGGTACTCCAAAGAAAGGAGAACCTCGACAACATAATCTGCAATAACACTTTAAAGGTTAATGCAACATATAGTGGTTGTGACTCACAAAACTAATATGTGCTTCGACTGAGCACCTGAATACTCCATCTTACGAAGAACAAAATCTCAACAGATTTTAGAACCATTACTCGTGACAGATGCTAACACAGTATTTTAATCCATCGATTTTCATGTAACTAAAAGATTAATTATCGATATTCCAGCTGATTAACAGAACTGAATTCATGAAAATAGAAATTCAAGGACATTCAACATACAAAAATAGATATATTATACTAAAATTTCGAATTCAATAGAAACTTGAAAATCTCTACAAATTCAAATAACTTACTGCACCCCAAAATTTCAATGGTGTTTTTTGCATCTACAATTTCATCTATAACAACTTCAAGTACAAGAGTGGAACCACTTACAGGAGGATAGTCGGCATCGTTATTGGTATTTGCGCGCCTTTACAACAATTCAATGTTCTCTTCTGCTAGTAGTACTGCCACTGTCCATCAAGGATAATCTTTCTCTTCTTTCCATGAAATGTACTCTTCTATTCCACAACTTCCCCTTTATTATCACCACTTCCCTTCTCCTTCTCAGCCTTTTTCACGGCATACTCTTCAGCATACTTATTTTGCTCCTCTGTAAGTTCAACCTCTACCCCTTGTTTCTTTCCAGCCCAAGGACTCTGTCTATTCTTGTTTAACCAGTTCTCCGATGCAGGATTATTAACATCATCCATATCAACATCATCAGCCTCGTCCTCTTGCCGCTCAATCTTTTTCTCGTGTTTTCTCTCTCTGTTTAGATTGAGGAATATCAACTGCAATTTCACCATTCCCTTCTCAATCACCAGTAGCAGCAGCTCAGATCCACCATCCATCACCAAAAACTCAGTTTATAGTTCATAGCACCTGCACCTCAGCACCACTAAAACCCGCAGCTGCAACCATCCTTTCTGCAAACCATTCTCCACTAAATACAACTCCAGGCAACACCTGCAATTGCTCATCAAGCTCCGCATTCTCAAGCCTCTGAAACTGCACCATTTCCATTTGAGCTGCAACTTCATATCTTGACCCATATAGCAACATCTCAAACACCAAAACTCCATTAAAATGAGAACCATCACCATACAGATTCTTCCAAAATCCAAAATCAACTCGAGTTCTCATTATCATCTCTTCTTTATCTCTGAAATAGAATTCAACGCCATGGAGAACCAACAAATCAAACCCCAAACTCCATTTTTTGGACCACCAGACTCAAACTTCTGAATTTCTCCTCTCAGCTCATTACACAAATCCATATGCAGTTACATTCATCCCCATCTTCAATTAATGGTTTCAGAACTCAATTCGTAAAACACCATTCTCTGATTCCATCTCAAACCCTGAATCTCCATTAATCTTTACCATCTAAGTCTTCCATCAACTCGTACCAAAACCACAACTCAACTCCATACGGCATCACTAGTTCTTCCCTGCAATTGCAATCAGAGCCTATTAAGCTTAATCCTTGTTCTTGGCAACAGATAACTTCTCAATCTTTCCTCACTTCCTTTTTCATCTCTATAATCAAACTGAACCCAACACAGCAACAGCGAGTCAGTTCCTTCCCCATCTGCAAATTATGTTCAAAACCCTTCCATAAATCACTGCACACAATCTCATTTCAGACTCTCCTCGGATTGATGGTCGTAACATCAATTCCACCCAACTTCATCAATTCCGGAAACAACTTCTATAGAATAATCACTAATTTCACATACATTCAAAATACAATAAGAAACCCTAATTTCAATTACCCGATTATCCTTTCCCGTAGCTTGAATTGATTCCTTCAATAAATACCCCAACTCCTCCAAGCCCTAACCACCACCACCTCAATCATTATCAATTAACATCGACACTTTATCGACTCAAGCCCTACCTTCTGAGATTCTAAAATTCATCGATTTGTGTTTCTTGGAAGGAATATCGTGTTAATCTTATGGGAAGAAGAAGAAGAAAGAAAGAAACGGAGAGAAAAAAAAAACTAAAATTTGGAGAGGCTCGGATTCGACCCTCTGACCTCTACCATGAGTTTTACTAAACTACCCCTCAACAATTAAAAGTATTCCAACCTCCGTGTCCTTTTTTCCTGTAGGCTAAATTACGCGATTAACCTTCATTTTGTGTTATATTTACGGTAGTTTTTTTGAGAAATTGAAACATGGAGGGGCTCTTTAGTCATTTCATTGTCGATTGAAATCAATTTGGGACATCAAAATCCAATCTTTTTGTTTCAATTGATCACTTACTATTGACAAAAAAAGTGACCATATAAAGGTCCTCCCTCGCTTCGCTCGGTCGGCCCAATAATTGTTCATTTAACCCCTAATATCTTTACAATAACAACAATGAACTAGTGATATTAGGGTTACTGTAAATGGGGAAGATTCAAAATTAGTTTATGAAAAGTGAAACAATCCAAACATGGAGATGAAGATCGAACAAAATACCTGAAGAATCGCACCAAGACTCGCAACGAGACTGTTCAATTCGAGAGAAATGAGTTCAATTTCACAGACTTCAGAGGCTGAGAGAGAGAGAGAGAGTGAAGTGAAGAAAGCGAAAAGAACTAGAAAGTAGAAACTCTGAATCTTTTTTTTTAATTTCTTTGTCTTTAAAAAATGTTTGTGGGTCTCATTGGAGTCTGTGGTCAACGGTCAATATCCAAAGCAAAAGGTGGAAAAAATTTTGGTGAGTTTGACACCACGGATTCCGATGAGACCCACAAATACTTTTTTATGATACCATTAAAATAAACAGTGGTTCTAAACAAACCGAGCGTCTGAACCACACTAAAACAAAATTTCAAAAAGCTCTCACATTTTTTGTTGGTGGGTCCCGGTGGGCCCCGCCGGAGGACAACAGGGGGTCACTTATGGTGGGGCCCATTAAAACATTTGTGAGGAGTGGTTTTATCGTAGTCTAGTTTGGCGGTTCGCCAAGAATTTTTGTAAAATAAATTAGATAAAAGCAAATGGTGAGTTTAATTTAAGGGGTGTCCCTCGTCGGTGAGTTTGATACCCTTAAATTAAATTAGATAAAAGTTTTGAATTAGAGCAATTCTTGAGAGGACAAGTGGTGGGACTCTATTAGTCGGAGCATTAAAATTTGAATTACATTCTGTTTACACCCTTGATAACGTTCAAGTGATTTCTCTAATTCAATTTGACTCGCAGATTTCTATTTGCTTGAGAAAGAATTGAATCAAGAAAGAAAGATATAACTCTTTGATATACTTTATTAAGATTGAGTCTAGTTGATTCTCTTGAAAGTATATTGGAGTTTGTCCATACAAATTGCTAAGCAAAATATTGGGTGGGGTTGTTGTACCCCCGCTTTTTCAACTTACACTTGGTTTACACCTAAAACTTAATTGTACGTTATTGACGACAGTGAAGTGTACAATACACCTGTAAGAAATTTGTGAAATCTAACATATCATATCAGGGCTTTCCTCCTGCCTATTTCTATAATCGAACAAAAACAGCTGCGATGTTTTTCTTCTTAAACAAACCATGGTTCTTCCAGTGATTTTCTTAAAGTGAGATGATTTTTTTGTTCGATTATGATTCCACAGATAATATATTCCCTACTTATAGTGCTTTAAAGAAACTTTTGAATTGGAAATTTGGTTTCGCTGTTTGATTGTGATGATAAATGTCGCAGATTGATTGGTGGTTACTGTCAGTAAGGTAGGTGGCCAAAATATATCTGTGATTTGTGCTATTGTGTCTTACTACCTGATGCTCCTTTAAATGTAACAGAAAATGGCGCAGAATTGCCGAGACAGGAAGACTTTCCAGAAGTAAAAGCAGAATTTCAGGTAATTTAATGATATCTCATATTGCTTTGCATATTCTGAACTATGCTCCAGGTTAAACGTTTGCGAGTTCAAATCACTTTCTGATCCTTATAAATTTATTACATGCAATTTTTTTAGCATATGCCTAAATACTGGAAAAGGAAGCCCCGATTACCCACTTCCAGATCTCTAGCTTGATAAATGAAGATAAATAAGCGACACAAATCCACTAAAGTTTCAAGCTGCTGGTGGCTTTGGTACGTCAACCTTTATATCTTCTTTCGCATTAGAATATTAATATCATTTTTATATTACTTCCAATATATTTTTGGGTTTGGGTTATTGATTTTTCCTTTTCTCTTAATTTTTTCATATTTAGTCTTTACTGGCTAAAACATTAAAAATTCAACTGTCGACGGCTTTAAAGAATTCTTTCATATTTGCTAAATGTCATATGCAGGTTGTTGTGATTAATTCTCAAAGTATTTGCTAAATGTAATATGCAAGTTGTGATCAAATCTTAAGCGACTAGGCGAGGCGAAGCCGAGCCACACCAAATAAAACATCCTAAGCATTCACCGGGACGGGGCGAGACAAAGCGGTTTTTGGGTCCGCCTGGTGCGTAGCACGGGCAAAAAATCTATTATTCTTACAAAATTGCATGCGGTAATTCTGTCTGCCAAGTGTTCTGCGCAAATGTCAGCGACTCAATTTCGAAATCTCTAATCCTTCCAATTCTCATGGAGAACTTCCTTTACCTTATGATTCTCAAGATAATTAAATTTCACAAACACCATAACCTAGAGGTAGCACTTCATGCGAACTTGTAGAACAAATTGTTTTGACCTTCCGAAACAGTCAGATGCACGGTAAATAAAAGATACAACAAAAACTGATTATAACTTGTTCACATTTTCAATGAAAAACAACTGATTTCCAATCTTAAGAACAGAATTTTATCACAACATCTGCCGAGGCTTTTGGAAAACTTGGTATCTCTTCCATAAGTTTTTTTTCACTTTTCACAATTACTGAACTGGACTGGGAATCATAGTATCGAATAGTCATCATTTGCAAAGTTTTCGCATTCCTCAAAATCAGTTTCACCCACATCATCTCCTCTGGATTCCCAACAAATCTCCGAAAATAAACTGATTTTAGGTGTGGAAACAAACACCCTGTAGTCGCAGAATCGGGCGCCCAACTATCATCTCCCTTTTCATGGTTATCTTCACCTGAATCATTGCTATCGCTCTTAACAGCGACAGAGACATTTCCTTGGTCTTGATTGCTGTAGTTGTTTTCACCTGCAACAAAGTCGGCATCGTCATTTCCGTTGTCATTATCCCCGTCATCCTGAATTTGGTATTAAAAACAATAGAAAAATAGCAAAAGATTAGTTACTATCGACAAAACAAGTTAACAAATGTAAGGTCAAAACCTATATTTGGTTATAAAAACATGAGACACATTAGTTTCAAACACTTGCCTTATCAAATACGAGTGACTCCACATGAGGTACTGCTTTGAGCAAAGCAATTAGTTCTTGATCAGTGTTTAGTACGTCAGGTATGTAACACACATTCAACACTTTGACATTATGAAACGTCAGCAAATTATTTGACAAATCGCACGCGGAGCAGATAGCCTATTTGTCACAAGGAAATAACAACAAAAACACATGCAGAAGGAGTTACAAGGAGTTAGATTAAACCACATGCAGAACAAAACACAGAAACTAACTATTGGAAGATAGAAGCAAGCGAAAATACCTGAAGGGATGATGTATCATAAACAGTTAAACAATTTACATGTGCAAGGGCCTGAAAACACCTCCTTATCACTGCAACATCATCATCTTCAAGGCAGAAGAAAATATCTGCTTTCACTAGTGCTGGAAAGCTAGAAAAAACAAATTCTTTTGCAGCATAACCCCTGTAAGTGAAAGATACAAGCCTTGGTGTATCAATTTTGAAAACACAGTCTCGTAAACCATTGGTCTCGTCCGGACCAGTATCAATCTTCAAGAGTTTGAGCGTAGGAATTGAAATACAAAAAATTCTCCATACTAACAATGCAGCTTTCCATAATGAATTCTTCAAGGACAGGGGAATTTATAAAGAGTTCCTCATTCCAGGACTCATTGTTAATTTTAACATCCCAAAACCTAAGGCGCGTGAGTCTTGGAAAAGAGATATATCTAGGAAAGGTAATATAAGGGCGTGCAGCAAGCTCCAACAATGTCAGTGATTCACAAGTGAAAAGAGATAAGGGAATAAACAATGGATGATTTTGTTTTAAGCTTAGCTTGAGCTCTTTAACGTTACCCCTTATAACAGTAGAGATCCAAGAACGAACTCGAGATTCATTCAAGTGGTAAAACCAGCTGAGAGAGAACTTGTCTACATTTGACGAATTATGACTATGCAATGTTCCATCAACAAAATCCATGAATTTCTCAGTGTCGGAAGAAATAGTGTCAGGACAGTACCATGGGTTTGTATCTGGAACATTCAAATTCAATGGAAATGAAGTAATCAAAATCAAAACAAGGAAGATAGATTGAAGAATTAGAAAGTACCTTAACTCGTCTGTAGCAAGAACTCAATTTGCGGCTTCAGAAAAATCACTTTAGTCAGAAGAAACTCAAAAGAGTGTGCAAAGAGAGGAAGGAGTAAAGTTGAAAAGAAGAGGAAGACTGAGCATTTGGTATGTCTTCGGATTCAGAAACAATATAGAACCACCCAAGTCAACTCGCATAATTGCGTATCATATGGCAAATGTTTCCTGTCACGCCCATGGAAGAGCAACTTGGACAAATCGGTGGATTTTTTTTTTTTTTGACGCGGGCCCCACTGCCCCTTTCCCCTTAAGCACACTGCTGCTACTGGGGCTGCACATATAGTGAAGTGCTAGACGGGAATCGATCCCGGGTCTCTCCTATGGAGAGATGATGAGTAATCCACTGTGCTCCATCTTAATTGTAGTTAGAATGTTATAAGTATGTTCTTTTAGTTTGAACCATTTTATGGGGACCATGTTCTTTCGAGGGACCATGGTTTTATTAGGCCACCTTCCCTATAGCTATAAGGGGTGTCTTAAAGTGTGGAAATGACTAACATACCCTTAACCTAATTTAATTTAAAACTAACCTAATAACCACATATATATAACCACTACCACCTCCCACCACCGCCGCCCACCACCACCTCCCACCACCGCCGCCCACCACCACCACCAACCACCACCACCTCTATATATATAACTTAATTTAAATCATTAACATATTTACTCTTTTACCTAATTAAAATTATAACTAATCTACAACTTCTTCTTCCTCTATTCTATTCTATAATTTTTCTTCTTCTCTTCTTCATCAATTTATGATCATCTAACCTTGATCATATACAAATCTAATCAAAATCATCAAATTTTTAGCATGGTCGATTCATTGAATTTTTATCGTCGATTAATCAATTTTTTATAAACAAATCTATCCGTAAGTATTTTCCCACAAACCCATGATTTCTAATTCGTTTTTGATTGAATTTTGAGCAGTAGTCATCAAAATATGGTTTAAATGGAAGTTACAGTGGCATTCAGTTAGGAATAGTTTAAAAACAAACTAGTTTGCTAACCGAACATTCTGAAACCAAGAACACGAAGAACACTTCGGTTTGAGTATTTCATGATTTAACAACACTACCAAACAGGGTCAAGTCTATTTTTTTTTTTTTTTGAGGGAGAAAACTAGAGCAGATGCTTTCCCTATGATTTTAGATACTCATTCGTTCCATGCTGAAATCATTCCGAAACAAAGAAAAAAAAAATCAACCAAAAATCTGATTCTTAGATCATTTTACATGAGATCTCAGAATCATTACTCTTCTGTAAGGGATTCACGATATTTCATTATTCTTCTTATCAATTAAAAATCACCAAAAATACATAAATTCCTTTAAGAAGATATATTATCGGTAGTTGTTTGAGCTTATCATGATTATAAAGCACATAGTAACTAAAGTTAATTCAAAAAATCAGGATGATAAAGAAGAAGCCGTTGCTGTGAAAGATTAGTTAGATAGAGAAAGATAATGGTGGAGGAGAGTGAGAAAAATAAGGGCTAGAAGATCGGGGCAGATTTTAGTTTTTCCAAGTATTAAAATAGCAAAACCAGAAACCAGTACAAAGAAAATTGGACCAATTACAGTGGCCGGAACGTGCACCCCGGTATTGGAGGGGTGCACAAATTTGGACTCTTCTTTATTTATCAGGCTCAAATTAACGAGTGCCATTAGTATTATTTTATTGTTGTTAAATTAGGTCATTGATTTTCCACACTTTCCAAAATATTTTGGATCCTCCTAGACAATTTTACATCATTCGCTAAGCATCATCTTTAACTCCAGATACCTTTTGGTTTTCTCCAATATCCCCACACTCTTTGTAGCATATTTTTGAAGACCATCTGAACAATATTCCCTATATCATCTATTTTCTTGAGTTACTCAGGTTACAGGTATAACTCTGCATTCAATAAAACCTTTGTTTATTTATATGGTGACAGAAGCGTTATTCATTGTATCACATATCATTGATTAGGTGATCCAGTACTCATGACTTTTTTCTTCGAGCAGTATGGACATGAGTTTTGAAACTTCATGCCTTATGCACTGTTTAATGAGCCTAATTAACCTCGTTTGATTGGGGCCAAGCATTTTAATTAGGGGCCATAACTTTTTATTTGCACCCCAATTTTTGAGGGGCGTATTAATCAGATATTGAAAAGACTGTTTTACCCTTTACTAAACACAAATCTTAAAAATCAGTTACCTCTAATTACATGCCTTAATTAGGCCCCCAATCTCATATACCTTAAAAATCAGTTCTCTTTTTTTCTTTTCATCTTCCTCCCCTCCCCTTTCTCTTCTCCACCACCACCATTAACAACTCCACCTCAAAAAAAAATTCTTCAACCGATTCATCGTTTAATCGTCGATGTTAGAAGTGAATCGACGATTAACTTCTTCTACAAACATGGTTAGTACAAAGCAGACCGCTCGAAAAGCACTTCAAATCCCTAATCTCGTTGACACCGTCAAAGGCAAGGTCGTTGAGGGAAGAACTCCCGAACAAAAAAAAACGAAACCCAAGGAAAAAATGGCTCCAATTAGAAGGTATGTGAACTTAAACCCACCTTGTATCCGATTTTTTGTTGTGTATTGATTGTGAAATTGAGTCTGGTAACTGAAATTTTGCGGTTTCAGTTAAAGGGTCGTTACTATCGAAATGGAAAACCCTAACGACTTTTCATTTGCATGCGTATTATATGAAAAATCGTTAGTGTATTAGGTTGAAGATGACGACCCTAATTTTGCTCCTGCTACAATTTTTTCCCTAGAATAGAGTCGTTAATGTTTTAGGTTGCAGATGACGACTCTCTTTTGCCGACCCTTTTTTATTTCTTAACGACTCTAGATGGAACTCGAACAGCCTTCTATTCCAAAAAATGATAGTGTCGTCATCTCAGGTCCCATAGAGTCGTCACTTAGCTATATGCCCTAGAGTCGTCAACCCAAATCGTAGGATCGTTATTTCCTTTTTGACGACCCTTTGTTATTTGGAAGGGTCGTCATCATATAACTTTGAGTCGTCACATGATTTACAAGGGTCGTTTGTTTTGTAGATCATTTGAGTGACGACTCTTGAACTGATAACCATAAAGGTGATGTCTTATTGGGTTTTTTTGGTTTTTTTTTTTGAATATAGTACCAAGAAAACCAAAGACAAGGTTCCAATGACGATAACTCCTCCTTCCAAAGCTCTCCGTCACGATAAATACTTACTTGCCAGTTGTTTATGGGTGAAAATCGTTTCTGCCGATTTCAGTAAATTCGGTGGGTGAGAAACTGGTTTAAACCCTAAACAAATGTGCCGCACGTGAGCACTTTATAGATTCGAGAGATCAATCTGTACAAGTCCGGCCTAAACCAAGAAATGGCCGTTCCAGACTTGCTTCGGTCACAAAGTGAAGGAGAAGGGTTGATTTGGGGAGGGAAGCAAAGAAAGGTGTTGAGACCAGAATAGTTCTGGGAGAGTAGTATCTCGACTTGTATCAGAAAGTGAAAGCTTATGAAGCTTGCAAGATATGAAAGCTTTTTGGAGAGCTTGCAAAGTTGCCTTTTCTGAGAGTGTAGTATTTTTCTCCTGACCGAGACTTGTTGTCTGGTGGAAATAGGTAAGACCAATTTATACATGTCGAGATTGAAACGTACCCTGGTCTCATGAAGGAAGAGAGTAAAGGGTGAAATAATGGGAGGAGGTGGTAACCGCATGATGTTAATGGGTGAAAACGTTTTCACCATTATTTCCTCATTTATTTGACCGCTTTATTCCTTTTCACGCTTTTCTTAATGTGAGCGTAGTGTACGCCGCAAGTCGGTGACCTTAAAACAAAACCCCGGAAAGCATCCCCGGTTGTGTTGATATCTCGTCGGTTGCACCTTAAGTGCAAGTGGCGCTGCTAGTGGCGCGTGTGGCATGTGCCATTGGCATGTGCGGAATGCCTTGGTGGTAGGTTGTATGTTGAGTATAAGTGGCAATGCAGAGCGCTAGTGGCATGTGCCAATGGCATGTGCGAGAATGCCTTGGTGGTAGGTTGCACGGTTTTGCAAGTTAGGCTACCAGCGTGTGTGTTTGGCATGTGCCAATGGCATGTGCGGAATGCCTTGGTGGTAGGTTGCACGGTTTGCAAGTTAGGCTACCTGCGTGTGTGTTTGGCATGTGCCAATGGCATGTGCGGAATGCCTTGGTGGTAGGTTGCACGGTTTGCAAGTTAGGCTACCAGCGTGTGTGTTTGGCATGTGCCAATGGCATGTGCGGAATGCCTTGGTGGTAGGTTGCACGGTTTGCAAGTTAGGTTACCAGCGCGTGTGTGTTTGGCATGTGCCAATGGCATGCGTGGCCATTAGGCCGTGGCCTTGGTAGGAAAAGCTACCAAATGAGCATGTTGGCATGTGCCAATGGCATGCGTGGCCGACTTGGCTTAGGTTGCATGGTTTGCAAGCCTAGGGCGCTATATTTGGCATGTGCCAATGGCATAGCGGCTTGGAAATATGGCTTGTGGTGCGTGTTGGCATGTGTCAATGGCACGTACGGCCATGTTGACCTTGTTGCACGTTTTGCAAGCCTAGGGCGCTATATTTGGCATGCGCCAATGGTATAGCGGCTTGGAAATATGGCTTGTGGTACGCGTTGGCATGTGCCAATGGCACGTACGGCCATGTTGACCTAGTTGCACGTTTTGCAAGCCTAGGGCGCTATATTTGGCATGCGCCAATGGCATAGCGGCTTTGAAATATGGCTTGTGGTACGCGTTGGCATGTGCCAATGGCACGTACGGCCATGTTGACCTAGTTGCACGTTTTGCAAGCCTAGGGCGCTATCTTTGGCATGTGCTAATGGCATAGCGGCTTAGTTTGGCATGGTTTCCAATGAGTGTGAAATGTAGTTTGGTTTTGGCGTTGCTGCCATGGCGCGCAGTGTGCGGCTTGGTTTTGGCGTTGTTGCATGCGCGCGAGTGTGGCTTGGTTTGGCATTGTTGCCATGGCGCATGCATGTGCGGCTTGGTTTGGCATTGTTGCCATGGTGCGCAGTGTGCGGCTTGGTTTGGCATGGTTGCCGTGGTGCGCAGTGTGCGGCTTGGTTTGGCATGGTTGTCGTGGTGCGCAGTGTGCGGCTTGGTTTGGCATGGTTGCCGTGGTGCGCGTGTGCGACTTAGTTTGGCATTGTTGCCATGGTGCGCAGTGTGCGGCTTAGTTTTGGAATTAGGGTTACGTGTCGAAAACCTAACTGGTATTTTGAAAAAAATACCCTATTAATTATTTACACCTGAGTTAAATGCTCTTAGTTTATGTGTTGCGGGTAACACTAGGTCATGGGGTTTTACGATTTTACCCCTTGTTTAAAAACCACCATCAACACCGGTCCATTACGCGGTAAAAAGCCGAGTGAGGTATCATTTTCTATCACCGAACCAAGAGACAAAGGTAATGAGTTGTCGGATTCATCAGAATTAGACTCTCCTGTTATTTCCGCTAGCAGTAGTGGTGAAGAAGAAGAAATCCAAGAAGAGGAGATACAAGAAGATCCTCCGCATGCGAGGTGAAGAGGAAGAAGAGAGTGATAATGATGATGAAGATAATGTTAGTGGTGATGATTCTGATGATGGTAATGGTGTTGATGATGAGCAGGAAGGGGATGAAGGTAATAATGGTGGTCATGAGGAGGATGAAGGGGATGATGCTGCTAGTAAGGATGATGAAGAGGACGATGGTAAACAAGATGCATGTAGAACATGAAGAACATAATGCAAAGCCGAAGCCGGTAAAGAGGGTTAAGAAGGATGGAACTAATATTGCACCCAGCGCGAGACACGTTCCCGCTACTCATTTGATGTTGTCCCCTCTTGAAGTGGTAAACCTAGAGGAGAACCTAGAGATGGGGGCAAAGTTCTATTTTGATATTTCGGATCGTGGGCTCATACCATCTATGAGACAATCGTAAGAATCCCAACTTTGCTTGCTATTTGATTAGTTGGTTGATATTAACTTTCGAATATGTTTTTTAATATTTATTTGTTTATTTTTTGTAGGATCATAAGAATGTCGCACGTCTTTTCAGGCACCAATCTTCTTTTAAGAAAATGTATTTGTGGCCGCTAAAAGGTGAATGTGCAAGAGTTAGAGAATATGTTGAAAACTCCGGTTTGTACCATAACGTTGTGAACTCTGTGATTGCGTATGACAAGGTTGCAGTAACTAGTTTCTGTGAAAGGTATTACGTTGAAGTCGACACATTCCAACTTCCTTTTGGAGAGATGGCATTGACTCCTGATGATGCAGAACATATATTAGGGGTGCAGGTCGAAGGTAAATCAACTAATAACAATTTCAAGAGAAGGCCTAGTTGGGATGAAATTTATACATGGACCAAGAACTTTTTTGGCTGGGATAAAGAGAAGACTGATGGGATTTTCGTGCCGGGAACTAAGTACCCGAAGAAAGAGTTCAAACTTGTGTAGATTAGGCAGATGTTTGCAGGTACAGAACAGAAGGAAAAAAAAGGAGGTCTCTCTGATATGGAATGTCGTTATGCGGCGGCTGCGTATTTGTTGTACGTCCTTGCGTCGGTTGTATTTCCCGACAAAGAAAGGTAATGTGGTCGGCGCCAACCTTTTCGACTTTTGGACCCCTTAGAAGATGTGAACAAGTACTCTTGGGGGACTGCCATAGTTGCACATCTGAATGGTCAGCTTTCCCAGAGATCTCGCGAACGAACTTCTCAAATTAATGGGAATTTGGCTCTAATCCAGGTATTTGGATTGATTACTCCCTCTCACTAATCCCTCAATAAGCCAATTTAATCCCACTAATCATTAATTAACTCACTAATTATTACACTAATTTAATTACCAAGGGCAAGTTTGGTATTAAAAAAAACTTAGATAAGGGGTGACTCACTATTACTTCTAATATCGACCCCAAAAATGGAGAGTAGTTCCCCAAAAAACGGTTCTTTTAGAAAACTCATCCGCGTCCAACCCATTAGTGAATGGTCCGGATATCCATCCACAAAAATACAGTTGGTCCCGGTTAAATCCGTGGATTACGGGTAAAATGCTCACTAGACTACGCCTAACGAAACTTTTCCATTTTGTCAATCCGCTATTGGATGTCGCCTCATGGACCATTTGACTCTTTACTCGACTGTTTAAAGAGAGAGAAATCAAATCCCTGACGCTCTTGGACTTCTCATTTCTCAGTTCCCTCATGAATCAGAGTTATTCCGAGTTAAGGTAATTTCTTCTACTGATCCATGAGATTACGTTTTGATTGTTTTACTTCCATTAATTATTGAAACAAAACCCCTTCATTGCTATTACTGTGGTGTATATTGAACCATCAATTGTGATATTAGGGTTTAAGAAATGAAGAATGAAAATAAACTCATAGCTAGAAAGTTTTTCATTTAGTTAACATTTTAGAGATTTATTCTGAGAATTTTTCTTCAATTTTTTTATTCTTCATTCATTGTACGATTATTTCAAAGCTGCTGAAAGGGGAAACATAACATGTCAAATATGAGGGAGGGAGCAAATGATTGGATTAGTGATTTACCAGAATCTCTTCTTTATCATATCCATTCTTTTCTTCATATTGAGGATGGTGCTCGTACGAGCGTATTATCGAAAAGATGGAACCACATTTGGACTACTGTCCCCATGGCCCATACTTGATCTTCAGACCACAAAATACACCGATTATTCCGAGACGGAGAAATTCATGGATTTTGTGGATGGAACTTTGTTTCATCATGCGTCAAATGTAGACAAGTTTTATCTCCAATGGGATGCCCAGTTGAATGAATCTCGGGTTCGTTCTTGGATCTCTTTTCTAATTAGGGGGAAGGTTAAGGAGCTCAGTCTATATTTATGCCAAGAACACCCATTTTTTATCCCCCTTTCTCTTTTTACTTGTGAATCGCTGATATCGTTAAAGCTACAAACTCATCCTAATATACGCCTTCCTAAGTATATCTCTTTTCCAAGACTCAAGCGCCTTGAACTTCATCATTTTAAGCTTAGTGATGAATGCTGGAATGCGGAGCTCTTTTCAAATTCCCCCATTCTTGAAGAATTGGTTCTGGAATGCTGCATTGTTAGTATGAGTTCTTTTTGCATCTCAATTCCTACATTGAAACTCTTGAAAATTAGTACCTGGAGTGTCGAGAGAAATGCTTTACGAGATTGTGTTTTCAAATTGATGCACCAAGGCTTGTCACTTTCTCCTACTCGGGTTATGTTCCCAAAGAGTTTATCTTGTCTAGCTTTCCAGCACTAGTGGAAGCAGCTATTAACTTCACCGCTGAGAAAAATCATGCTGCAGAAACATGTCGGTTACTTCAGGCCCTTGCACATGCAAAATGTCTAACTGTTTATGATATAACCCTAGAGGTATTCTTTCTTGCCGACATCTTTAGTTTTGCATTTCTTCCTACTTATATTATATGGTTTAATCTGACTCCTTGTAACTAACTCGTTCGCTACTACCGCCTTCTGATAAATAGGCTATCTGCTCTGCATACTGTGTGTCAAACAATTTGCTGACATTTCCTAATGTGAAAGTGTTGAACATAATTGAAGCTCTAACCGATGACCAAGGACTTCTTGCTTTGCTCAGAGCAGTACCTAATCTGGAGTCACTCGGGTTTTGCGATGCAAGTGTTCGGAACTGACATGTTACTTATTATGTATGTAGTAACTATTCTTTTGATACTTTCTATTGTTGTTGTTTTAATTCCCAGTTTATGGCTGATAAAGAGGAAGAAGCTGAAGATAGTGACGACGTCGAGGGTCATGGAGATGACGACAATGAAGACCGTGTTGCCAACAACAGTGAGGGTGAAAACAGCCACGGCAATGAAGATGATAAAGATGTCTCTGACGCTGCTGAGTGGGACAAAATTGACGAGGATGAAAACAACTATGCCAACAAAGATGATAGTTGGGCACTCAATATTGCGACTAATGGATGTTTGTTTCCACACCTGAAATCAGTTTGCTTTCAGGAATCTGTTGGGAACCCAAGGGAGCTAAGGTGGATGAAACTGATTTTGAGGAACGCAATAGCTTTGCAAACTACGACTATTCGTCACTATGAAGATTCTGATTTCTCTTTCTTCGTCTGATGACGTGGCTAGAGAGTTAGAGGCGATTTTCTTCTCTCCATGGCGGCTAGCCATGATTCTTCCTTATCTCCTCCTTCTGGCTCTATTCCGGCTGCAGATTCATCTAATCCTGCTTCTTTATCTGGGATTAACATTGGGTTTGGAGATTTTCCACCGTTATTGGGGGTTAATAGACCTAACCCTAATCCAATTTCAGATCCAAAATCTTTCTCAATTTCGAATCAATCAAAATCAGCTTTAAGCTACTCTGCTTGGTTCGGTAGCAATAATCTCCAGGCTAACTCTTCCACCAAGCTTGCGTTTGAGGAAGCAAAGGAAATCGATGGAGTTTCTACAGCGGTCTTCAATTCAGGTGAACTCAAAACCCACTTTTCCGATTGTGAAGCTTATGTAGTAGGGTATTTTGTTGGGAAGAAACTTCAATTTTCCCTTTGTGAAAGAATCTTTAATTGCTCGGTGGAAATTGAAAGGAGACTTCTCCATGATTTGTTCATGGAGAACAAGCTTTTTTGTTCAAATTTGCACAAGAAGAAGATAGGATTAAAGTGTTAGAATTGGGTTCAGTGTTCATCACTAAGAAACTCTTTACGATTCGTCCCACGGTCCATTACTCGGAGCAAAACATTGATGCTATTACCTCGGTCCCCTGTTTGGATGAATCTCAGGCAGGTTCCTCTCTATCTTTGGAATAAATTAGGGTTATCTAGGATTGCAAGTATTGTTGGCACTCCAATTATGACCGATACTCCAAATGACTTTGAAGACTAGGATGTCATATGCCGGGGTTTTGGTTGAAGTAGCAGCTGATTGTGAATTCCCAGAAGATTTACCTATTCTAGTGGATAATGTAAAACTGGTAGTGAAGGCAGAGTACCCATGGCGTCCTAATGCTTGTTCCCATTGCAAGACTTTTGGGCATTCAGATGCCAAATGTAGCTTAATTCCTAAGCTGAAGGATAACTCAGCGCCTCTGACTTCAACTCCAGTTAATTCTGAAGTTATAGTTGCTGAAAACAATGTAGATTTGATTGTGAACACAAGGGATAAAGCTGAAGTTCCAACTGTAATTGCTCAAATCCCGTGGTGGTTGAAACGGCTACAAGTGAGGTTCCGTGCTTGAAAGAGAACAAACGGGCGAGATGGAGATCGGCATTGCGAAAGCTGATCTAGGAAAGACTGTAGGAAATGGTGTGCTAGAGAGGGCTCCTATTACAGCTGATAGAATTTGGGAAAATCCAAAGAAGAAAAAAGCTGGGAAAGAAGAAAACAAGACAATGAAGACTACAAAAGTTTTGAATACTTATAGTGTACTTGACTCGACTCAAAACTATTGGTATGGAGATATTTGAGGAAGTGCGAGTCTTGCATTTCTCATGGTATTGAAGATTCTAATGTCATTGGAAATAGTAATGAAGATATGGACCCTTCAAGTGATGATATGGAATTAGTGAAGACCAAATCTCTGGACGATATCCCAAACAGGATACCAAGGACTAGCACTCAACATTTGGAAAATATGTTAAATTTTTCAGTTATGATAGGAGCCGATAGTGGGTGCTCAAAAGAAGAGAAGATGAGCATTTTCAGCGAGATAAATGATAAATACCAAAAGACTAAATTGGAAAGGGAGCTTGGAAAACTAGGCTTGAAGAATGATTTAGGCAATGATAATCTAGGCAGAGGACATAGGAAGTCTGCCAAGAAGAAAGGGTAGCTTTGTTGATTTTGTTTTTTTGGCTCAGCTTGATGCTAGGGTGTTTTTATTTTGGTCTGAGTTTGGCTGTAGCCTGAGCTCTTGTTTGCACGGGTGTGCTTGTTCTTTTTCTGTATGTGTTTTCTTTTTCTTTTTTTTTTTTTCAATATATTAACCTTTCTACTCAAAAAAAAGAAGATTCTGATTTCTGCTTTCTGAATGCGAAAAGTAAAAAAGAACTTATGGTAGAGATACCAAGGCTCCGGAGAGCCTCGGCGGGTTGCGTGATTAAATTCTGTTCTTAGGATTGGAGATCAGTTGTTAATCGTTAAAAAATAAAAAGGTTAGAATCAACTTGATTTCAATCTTGTATTATGCGTCTGAATGTTATCCATTTCTGGCTTCCATTTTTCTTAATTTGTATGTTGTTGTTTCTGTTAAAAATATCACTCTTGCTGCAGCAAATAGTGTAGATGAAGCAGGTGCTCATTCTTGGGGGTTTTCCTGCAGAAGAGGAAATACACAAAAGTGTGACTGATAAGTGACTTTCTTCCAAAAGTGTGACTGATTCCCAATATCTTCCAAAAGTGTGACTGAAAATAACTAATGGCTAAGATACCCTTTGACCCTTGATGTCCACATATGGCTGGGGATTAAGGTAAATATTAATCCGTATATTTACACTAATTCAGTACACCCCAGTATACTGATTAGTACACCACTAATTCAATACGCACCCAATACGCACCCATATACTAGTGCTCCACACTGCATCGATACTTCCAGGAGAAGGTTCACCCTCCTCTCAAAGAACTCTGGCTGCGAAAATCTTGAGTGAGTCAGTAAGAATGATGAAAATATAGACCTCGAAGGAAGACATATGTATTTTGAGTCGAAATCTGCGGGTCTGCGAGAGGACGTATATATGACATACTAACAAGGCAGTTTATTGCAGTTTTGAGAACTTATCTAATAATTATTAGTAACTTGTACAACGTTTATTTCAACTTTATATTGTGTTTCACGATTGTTTGTGTACCCCTCAAAGTCACGGGGGACGAACCGACGCAAGCACATACTCCGGCTTAGGTTCACTATCGGACTTATGGAGTGTGTTGTCTGAAGAAGAGATGGCCCTGTTCAAGACAACTGCAATGGGGCACTTAACAGACATTTCACGAGAACAAAGTTGGTCTAAAGCCATATTTTGTTTTCTGATGAGTCGTCAGATCAAAGTCGAACCTGGAGAATATTTGAATGATGAGATCCTTTTAGGGTAAAAAGGATACAAACTTGTGCTTTGGAAAAGCGGAATTTTCTACGATATCCAGGACTTAGATTAGGGATTTGAGGGATGGACATTCCAGTTTTGACTCTCCACCAAAGATGTCAAGGCTAAAGCATAAGTATTTTTTCGTTATAACAAAATCACTTAGGAGGCACTTGTATGACTTTCTTTTTTGCAATCAGTCTCAAGGACCGGGCAGAGGTTGTCGGAGAAACCGAGAAGGGGCCATTAAAAACGTATCGGATAAAATGTTGCATCGTCGCGAGGGAAATGTGAAGGGAGTGAAATGGTTCAAAGTGGGAAGGTAATGATAGGGTGAAGGTGGCATTAGTCTATGTGGTACACATGTTCTTGTTGGGGCACCAAGACATCCATGGGATAGAAGAAGATCTTTGGGACTTGGTGGACAACCTTTCAGAGTTCAACAAGTACCCATGGGCCGAAAGGGTGTAAGAGGCCACTATACCAAAACGTGAAAATGCATTTAAATCTTCTATCAAGCCAAAAGGAATGACACAAGTGTTGGTGGTAATATAAATTGATTTTGTTTCAAAAATTCATATGTTTAGGCTCTATGTTTTTGCATATCCATTAACTTCTGATTGTGGTTCTAATAGTTTTTGTTTGTATTTTAGGTTTGGTTCCTTATGATATTCCCGGGTGTGGTTGGTGATATGGGAAAAGAGATTAGTATTAAAGGGTGGCGGCCTCATATTCTAGACGTGTTGTGCACGGAAAAGGTTAAGCATTGTCAGCTATGTTGTTCGGTGATTCGTTCGGACGTGAGTGAATCAATGATACAGTATCGCAATGATCCAGAACTATTGGTAATTCTGGGGGTAGCCAAGGGACCCTCGGTTATCTTCAATTTGGAGGATCTCGAGACCGAAATTAAGTTAGAAATCAATGGCAGACTGAAGATGAGGTTGTTGTGGAAGATTTGGAGGCGAAGAGCGAGGAAAAAGGAGGACATGCTGAGGATCCTGTAGTAGCTCAATTACGTGATATGGTGGATGACTTAAAGCGTCTAAATGAAGAGAGAAAAGTTCGGGAAATTCAGCAAGGTGAGCTGATGGAGAAAATGATGGGTATGCTCAAAATGCAAGAGAAATTACTCCTGTCGAGGAGAACTGATGTGGGTGGATTTGATTTGATTTGAAATCATGTTAATTTGTTATGAAAATTGTGAACCCGCATAGATTTAACTTGTTTAAAAACCATTTCCAAACTTCACGTTAACGAGGGTCTGCCAGCGGGTGGAGGCAAATCCTGTAACCAGAAGATGAACATTATGAGACTTTTGAGGACTATTGTGGTCGATTCCTGAGCAAGATAATGATGAAAATGTTCTTGATGATTTTGGTGGTGAATCACTAGGTGATTTTTTTGTGAAGCTAATGCTGGTGTAGAATCGTAGTTGGAAGCAATGAGGTAGAAATAATAAGCACGGATAGCCCGGAGGTTTCAACTGGTAAGTATTTCTTGCATCCTTTTTGTGGGAAAAAAATATAATCCTCTAGTCATTTGGGTCTGGGAGTATGGTATGGCTTGTTAATCTGGTATATTTTTCTACAACTTTGTTCGTCTCTAATTAAAATTCCATTCCAATGTCTCGGCCCCTCTCGTATATGTAGGCCGATGTGTTTAACGAAATCAAGAGCAAGAAAAATAGTCCACATCGGGACAATGAGAAACTTTCTAAAGTTGTGAGAAAAAAGGATGCCCGAGGGCCCTTGGTGAAGTCACCATTTACTACTTGCGGAGAGACTACTCCTAAAATCCAAAAGCCAGCTAGGATCTTTTGAAGAAGAGATTTGATATTACCGCTGACGCTGTTGCTGCCGATGGAGTCAAATCCAAGGAAGGTTCGTAGTATGGTGGATTTGAGCAGGGATGACGTTGATGCGGAGAATGGTAAGAGAAAGGCTTCCGTGAATTTGGACAATGGGTGTAGCACTTCGACAGATGGTGCAACCAAATTTCAAGGTCTCGGTAGGAGAGCGAAGAAATGTAAAGCTCATGTAAATTATTTCAATAACTTCCAATCTGATCGCTTGAGGGTAGCGCCGCCTGACATTGTCGATGTGAATAAATTTATAGACCAAGGGTGAGTGTCCATGGTATATCCTTATACTTTATATTATTGGGTGTCCTTGTTTATTTAGAAAGTAACTCTAGACTATCGTGTTGTTATTGTTTGGTATAGGGATGACGGTGCAAACGGATCCTTGTTAGGTTGTCAGGATTTTAAGAAATTACTAAGGGCTAGGGAGCCTCTAGGGACGGATGTAAGTTAATTTGCATTAAACTTCAACATTAATATAAGAGTTTTAATCTCTCGTTTTAAGTATTGTAAGATGGTTAAACTTATGTGTTTTGGATTGTCATGCGGCATATTAATGTAATGTTGCGCCTCATGCGCGAGTCAACCACAGGCGTATGGCAATTGGACAACAATTGTGATTACTTTGAAGTATGTTATGTGACAAAAGAACACAGCTCGGGTTGTAAATTATTTGTAATTTTTATGGTAAAGCATTATTTTGGCGGTAACTAACCATCGTTTTTTTTTACTTAGCCTCTTATAAAGGGAGAAAGAACGGGACAAAGGAGGTGGCGAGAATATAGGAATGGGATTAGGTAGAAAAGGCGGGGCTAAGACAGGAAACCGTCTCTATGGTATATGGTGTGGTGCATCTTGTGGAAAAACAACACTGGGTCGCTATAAGTATCGACATATGGGAGCATATAATTCTTATTTATGATTCCATTAGACCAAGAAACAGTGTTGGTAATGATGGGGTCCATGTAGAAATCGGAAGATAGCGGACTATTTGGAGGATAAGCTGGTACGACGGGTCTTGGAGAGTCGAGTTCGTAGAGGATTTCCCTCAACAACCCGATAGGTAACTAATCTTTACCGAGTGCAATTAATGCACAATTTCTTGAGTATAATTACCTATTTCAGGTTACACATTGCTTAGTTGTCGATAGCAGGCTGGTTGATTGATGCTCTGCCTTGATTATTGCCATGAATGCTTGCTGACCAGTACTTCACATAGCATTATAAACCCCTGCAACATCACGGGTATTTTTAGTCCGTGTCCTTTGTGGTAGTTGAGTAAAATCATTGCTTCTTTGAATCGTTATCACAACCCATCAATCTCTGCGGGGAAAGTGTGTTTTTGTGCATGAAAAAGTCATTTGCTGTTCATAATCTAGATATCCATTTAATTAAATCCTTCTTCCCAGAATTATGCACTAAAGCTTGCTTGGTTAGTATAACATTTTGGCACACTGAAGCCCTTGTTCCACCATGATTCTCTCGATATCGCATGATACGTAATACGTAAAAAAAAACTTTTACCGAGAATACCTAATCTAGGACTAGAACTGTGTGCCTCCCAAGTCCTCTTAGACCTTGTGCATGATGCATCCCTGAAACTGGTAGATTATGTGCTGAAAAAGTGTATCTGTTGAATCCATGTTCGGGGGCAGCTCAGTTATATCCACAGTCTTCCTTACCCTCTCATGTTATCTATGTTTGGGTTGATCCTCAACTCTTTGGATTGTTGGTATATGGTGAATCATCAATGTATTAATCGTTTGATGAAAATCGTGTTATGATGCAAGAAAAATATATAATCATTTACGTTTCTAATGCAATTTGTCTCCATTTATGCATACAACAGACACTCATGCGGTGTTTATTCCTTGAAGATCATCGAGCATCTAATCAGGGGCACTGATTATAAAATGGTGGATGATAAAAAAATTCTCCAGTATCGTCGGGAGATGGCTGTGCAGTTCCACAGGAAAGAGTTCTTCTGCTGAAGTAACATGTTTATCTATTTGTATAGGAAGCTTTGACGTGAACACGGGTGGATGCAGGTCATTGGTATTTTGGATGTGTAAATAATATTATGGCAATGAATACGACTGTGGGCTCGCTTGTGGTGATTGTTTTCTTAAAGCAACCACACCTCTTTGTGAAAACTTTGGTTCGTGTTATAATGTGAAATGTGCGGAGATTAAACCTTCCTCAATAGCTCTTCTTCATGCCAGTGGTTCTCTTCTCGTTCAAAGTATGTGGCCTTTTTTGTAGCTAAATATTATGAGATTGGTGAAGAAAGTGAAAGAGGCTACCAATTAAACGACAGATCAAGGTTTCTCATCTAGTTATTGTCTTCTCAGTTCTCATGTACAAGTTATTAGGCAAGCTCTATTCTTTTTTTCTATTGGGCTTGTTTGGTTTCCTTATTCTTGGGCTTGCTTCATATAGTATTCTTTTTGAATTGTAAAGAGTCATCAAATTCTTCATGTCTTTGTATCGGGCGGTATGTAACATTTAAGCTTTGAAGTAGATCTTAATGAACATATCTTGAATTTTATGCTCAACATGTTGGTTATTAAAGTACATTTTCTGCATATGTTCCCAACCAACTTAACTTTATAGTTGATTATTATAGAGAGGAAATACTTTCCCCATCTCCATTTCAAATATATTCAATCAAATTACTAACAAAATTATCTTCTGCAGATATTATCTACATCAATATTTCGTGCTGATACCATTCATGTGGATCATAAATAGTTGTTTGTTGTAGTATAGCATGGGGTAGGCAGGTCGGTTGGGCAGTATGGCCAATAACTTATTGAGCATTTTACAAGTCACTTTCATTGGTTCTAATTGTTTGTATTATTTTAGATGGTGAACTGTATTATAAAGCTAATGATCAGTACTACTATGAAATGGAACAATGATAATATTGTTCAAGTTGTAAATGAAATACACGACTTCATAATTAAGCTTGTTCAATTTTACATAACACTAAGCACCAATGTTGGTGAAAGCGAGATCATCCAATAATTGTCTTTTTATTGAGAATCACCAAATCAAAAAATAAATACCCAAAATAAAAGGTTTAACAGTGTGACCTCAAGATACCCAAAATAAATACCCTAATATTGACGAGTGGTTCTCTGCCGGTCGCCTCATTTTCAACTTTTTGCTTATCGGTGAGGCCTGTCCTAGGAAAGCCGCCTAATCTTTTAATGGTGGTGGAGTTATCACAAGGTATTTTCTGCGATTCGGTAATGCCAGGCGATTGGTAAATAATGCCGGCATACGATACCATGTACATCCCGACGGTGAAATACTCGTGAACATATCTGAGAACCCATGAGAACAGTGTCAGTACATAACCTGTAATATAATAAAAAACGCACATGAATGATGACTTACTTTTCATTGAGTGGTGAACTATGTCGATAATGTTGAGCAATAACTGCCACAGCATGCACACAAGGTACACCTGATATCTGCCATTTGCCGCATTCGCATTTTTTCTGTAACAAATTAACATTCCTACTTGGCCTGTTGCATATATTCATCACCAAAGTGTTGTGGTCATTACTTGTATAAATTGGACGTAATGATGCATAATACAAGTCTTTACGAAGGATTTGATGCCTAATTTTTCACTTGCTCTCGGAACGATACGTCCATCCTTCCACATTCTTCCATTCCTTCGCCTTGTCAAAAACAAGCTGAATAAGCTTAGCTTCAAAACCCATTCTGAGCGGCATATGGGCAAACACTTGAGCTCAGTTATCCACAGATCAAACGCCTTGCTGAAGATGTTTACCATTTGCGGACAACGGGCAGAAGGGTCATACGAGTGCCTAGCACAACTTGATTGCCCACACACTTCAACCCAACGCCTTTGAAGCTCTGTCAATTTTACTAGATTCCTTTGGTGGTCAACAAGGTTGTAAGACTTTCTTGCATCTAATGCTTTTAAGAGATTCAGGTTCAACAAACCCAATACGGATATCTGATAAAACTTACGAGAACATAGTATATGAAAATGTTTAACATCACGGAAGTTCTGGTCAGCAGGCAATATCGATGCCTGTAAGGACAGCATTCGAGCACATTAGCCGCATCAAAAACATATACATAACTGATAGATATGAGATTCCAGTGTCTCACCATTTGAGAAGTCGTGAAAAAATGTAATTTCCCTTTTGGTGTTCTGCAGGATCGGAGCGATGATAGACAGAAATTTGTCCCATTCTTTCATTCTTCCCTCCCTGCAAATGTAAATGGCAATAGGAAACATGCCATTGTTACCATCCTGAAGGTATGAACAAAGCATTTCCACCATACATATTGTTTAGCGGGGACCGGGCTAATGTTATAATTGGTCTGCATCCAAATCTAAACCCCTCAATGGATGCCCTATACGCAATACATAAGCCTTCAAACTCTTTAGTCTCTGGGTGGATGGTCCAACTAGAAATGCTTCCAGGGTTCGTTTCAACAATGCCGGCACATCTCGGGTACTAAAGCGAGTTCAAACAATTGAAAAAAAGGAATCATATCAACAACATACACATTACCAAGTAGAAAACTTTACACACAAGGCTTTAGAGTTACATCGTTTATATAGGATCCATACGTCGTACAAGGCGGTCATGGAGTGCTTTGCGTGCTTTTCTTGTAGATATTTAACTTTTATCTTGCTCGAAGATTTTTTTCCTAATGCTTTTGGTCTTACACCTTATCCCACTTGTTATGTATCCCGTAACTATTTCCCTCAACATTTCTTCCCCAATGTAGATTTTTGGGACCTATCGGTTTCATTATCACTATGATCACTAAATGACCAATCAAATTCCATACTAGAATAACCACTCAAAATATCGTCATCGGTATCACGGTGCTCCTCGTCAGTCGCTTGTGGGCTTCTCCTTTTCCTTCCCTTTGGCCCTCTTCACCAATTTCGAAAGGGGAACGTTGTCGACATCGAGGCTTGGTTTTGGCGCTGCAAAGAAAAGGAAGCAATTAAAGGGGCACACCACATCCCAGTTGTTGAGAATTGGGGCATGAGAATCTTTGATTCTGGTCCAAGATGTTGGGGACCAAAATAAAAGCAGTTGTTGGAAGACGCAGAACAAAACAAAATAACTACTACTTTCCTGAGAAAAAAAAAAGAGTAAATCTAAGTACAATAAAAAAGTTCAACACCCCCCATGTGGTACAGGAATATCGATGGATTAAAGTGGTCCTACATTTCGTATTTCTAAAATACAACTTACTGAGTAAAGTCAAAAATTCACCTTTTATTGATTTTAGTTTTTTAAACACACAACACTGACGACAACATGAACAACCAGATGTTGGGTTTAAGGTGGTTTTCTACAATGAACTCACCGGTGTTTTGATAATTAAATTAAAGCGGGGCCCACTTTTACATCATCCAATCGGACCACTTGACAAACAAAGTCGATAATTCATTTTTGTTTTCTTTGGGTTGGAAAAAAAAAATGGTCTTTGGTGTTTACACACATCACTTTGAATCATGGGATCCAACAAAAATAAAACACATCTTCAATCATTTAATCATGGGAACATCAATCCAAAAAAATCAAAATCCTCAATAATAAATACTACTAGTATCATCTAGATCTGAATATTCTTCTTGCCATCAACACCAACTACTAACCGATAACAATCAATGCAATAATCTGTAGCATACCACCTTAAACCCAACATTCAGAACTGAATCTAGTAAATGCAATATTTGTACAACCTGAAATTAAAGCATTCATACTCAACAACTTAGTAGCTAGCAGAGTATAAAAGTTCAAAATTCTCTGAATGCACTTACCAGTTTGCTGCTTTCCTCTTCGTCATTTAATGTAATCAACTAAACCCTCTATGGATCTACAATAATGGACCAGAAGATCTCTAATCTATCTCTATACTCTTGTCTGAGTTCAATACAGTGAGATAAGCTAAAATTAAATGAGCGTAGTAATTGCTTCATATCTAGACATCCAAACCAGATCTACCCACCCGCCACATTTAATGTCACACATTCGTCGACCGCTCATCCTCAACTACTTATTACACGTGCTTACATCGGTCTACCACAAAAACCAACAAGATACGATTCTTGGCCGGTCATTTCTTGGCCGGTCAATTTAACTTTTTCAATTACTTTGATCAAAAAATAATAATGGCCATTCCTCTTCTATGCAACAGGTGGTTCATGTCACCACAGGCCTTGGTAATAAGAAATTTTGTGGGGAGTCCGCAAACCATTGGTCACGGTAGTTGTGGATGGGTCAAGGAATTCTGAGATTCATTCATCAAAAAAAAAAAAAAAAGATGTGAAAAAAAATAGAATATTGATTCATAGAAATTTACATAATCTACATCCGTAGTGTCTGTATATTGCATTTCAAGAGTAATTTGTTCATAGAATCCACATCTGAACTGTCTTAAACTTCACTTATCTACCAAAAGAGTAACAAAGACTTGTTGCAAACGAAAGGGGATTCTTTTATGAACTTACAAAATGCCTTCTACTTCTCTAAAGGGCACTCGTTAACATTTTTTTTTTTTACGAAAGGGGATTTTTTTTTTTTTCGTTAGCAACGGGCCCCTAGCTCAGCTGGTCATCCCCGTTCCCCAAAGTTTAATGCGCTCCAGGAGGTCCCAGGTTCGAGTCCCCAATGGCGTGATATTGCAGGAATTAACATGGAAGGTAGTGTTAGTTTGCCCCCTTGTGACACAATCTCGCCCCCCCCCGTTTCTTTCCCCTTGCAAGGTTTCCCATGAGGCCGTTGGTAGGCTAGCAAAAGAACTTTGTTCAATTAATGTAGTAGTATGTCGTTGGAGCTTAGCTTGTTAGGCTTCCAACTAGTTAATGTAATAATCTTTAATTAAAATAAATAAAAAAGCAAAAAGTAATATATTAATCAAGCAATAAATTACATAACATTTATAATATCTTTTATTGAAAAAAAAAAGTGTTTGTAGTGACTCTTTAATTATGCTTCGACTATGTAAGCTTTTACTCATCTCCAAAAATATATATACTGAATACATGAATCCCCAATTGTATCGTGAACATAAAACCTAATTATCCCTCTATCCCAAATTCAATTTGACATAGAAATTTCTACAAGTAAGCATCCATAGAAACTGGACCTCGGCCATCTTTGCCTTGAAGTCATCAATGTACATGATCATGTACCACAGCCTCCAAGTCATCAATGTACATGATCATGTACCACAGCCTCCGCCATCTTATAAGCAAACATACATGTAAACTGCGGGAAAGCAAAGATAGGCATGACGCAGATTTGGCCAAGCACAATACAGCAACTTTCAGGCTTGCAGCATGATGTTACCAATATCCAGCAAATTTATTAAACAAAACAGAATAACCAATTACACGATGTCTTCAAAAAACGAAGGCCGAGAGTCGACAAGTTTCTTATAAAAACTGGACCTCGGCCGTCTTCGCCTTGAAGTCACCAATGTACATGATCATGTACCACATCCTCTCCATTCAGCTTGAACTGCAACCATTTACTCCGCCATCTTATAAGCAAACAAACATGTATACTGAGGGTACGCAGAGACAGGCATGATGCAGCAAGTATAAGCAGGGTAATAATACAATTGCAAGAAACAGCAAACCTACCAAGTATACAAGTGAAATATAGCATGTCGATTATGACGAAAAGAGGGTATACGAGGTTATCCGGTGATAGAAAACAGATCGTCATCATCATCATGGTGATGCAAGTAAAAAACATGTCGGGTTCAAAGATAGATGGGAAGGCATAATTCTTATCAACACTCAGAGGAGCAGGCAGTTTATCAATATGATACCTAGTTGCCCTGTATCCAAATAGAGCACCCCTGTCAAAAGAGCATGATGCATGTTTGCTTGATAGAGCAAACACAGACCTATTCAATTTCCTGCATTTGCAATCCAAGCATTAATATATAACCCGATAAACCAAACACTGATTTAGTTGAACTTTACCATACAGAACAAAAGTTCAACTTAAACATAGAGAAATGAAATGTCTTTCTGCCTCATGGGCCGTTTCACAAAATAAAAATCAAAATGACCATTACAAATAAACTTAATGTCCAATTGAAACCATGAATTATCATCAGCATCATCAAATCAATCCAGAAATTGAATGAATATTCACAAAACTTAAAACCCTAAGCAGAAATGAATCCCAAAAACATAACAGTCAAAATGACCAATTGAGATTTAATCTACAAATAAGCCTAATGTTTCTATTATCTACAATTTAAGTTTGGGTCAGGGTGATTTAGAATCAGAATTCAATCCATGGAGCCAACAATTGAAGTTAAATCATATCAAATCGATTTAAGAAAAAAAAAAAAAAGTTTTAAATTATCATTACCTTGATCGATTAAGATTAAACTCCAAAGTAACGCAATATACCGCACAGAAATTGAAAAAAAAATCAATAAAGCTGAAAACCCTAAGCGAGAAATGAATGAAGATACTCGAAAAGATAACAATCAACTCACCTTCCAATTTTGATTAAAGCAATATGATTCTTGTTAATTAATCTTGAGATAGAAGGAAATGATTTTGTTTGCGAGAGAGAGAGAAGGATTGTCTCGAGCTGCGGCGAGGAAGGAGAAGCCAAAAATATTAGGGTTTACGCTTGTAAGTTGTTGGTACTTATAGTCTTATCTAGGGTTTCTAATCCAACAGTGATGCTAACCACTAACGGACGGTTTAGGATTCCCCAGTTCAAGCCCGGCTGAAATTCATTTTTTTTCTTCCTTTGCAAAAGCCTTGTGTGCAAGTCTTAGTTCACCCGCATCGTCCTATGCAGGTTGTTTGGGTATGTAGTATGTACACAACCCTTTTGCACAACACCAATATTGGAGGCATTTTAAGTCTGTCAATTTGACTTAAGCCTTGACTATGTCAATGCAACTGAGATTGCTCAATATGCCAGAATAGGGTTTCTTTAAAGTTTCGGGGAATATTCCAAAGGAATATTGCCTGTAAATGGATGGATTCATCGTTCTTATGAAGTTTCCGACTTATAGTAGTCCACTCACGGCCATTTCTCGATCTCGGACCCAGGGTTTGCATACAATATGCCAGAATAGGGTTTGTTTAATGTTTCGGGGAATATTCCAAAGGAATATTACCTGTACATAGATGGATTCATCGTTCTTATGAAGTTTCCGACTTATAGTAGTCCACTCACGGCCAGGTTTCGATCTCGGACCCATGGTATGCATATAATATGCCAGAATAGGATTTCTTTAAAGTTTTGGGGAATACTCCAAAGGAATATTGCCTGTAAAAGGATGGATTCATCGTTCTTATGAAGTTTCCGACTTATAGTAGTCCACTCACGGCCATTTCTCGATCTCGGACCCATGGTATGCATACAATATGCCAGAATAGGGTTTCTTTAATGTTTCGAGGAATATTCCAAAGGAATATTGCCTGTAAATGGATGGATTCATCGTTCTTATGAAGTTTCCGACTTATAGTAGTCCACTCACGGCCATTTCTCCATCTCGGACCCATGGTATGCATACAATATGCCAGAATAGGGTTTCTTTAAAGTTTCGGGGAATACTCCAAAGGAATATTGCCTGTAAATGGATGGATTCATCGTTATTATGAAGTTTCCGACTTATAGTAGTCCACTCACGGCCATTTCTCCATCTCGGACCCAGGGTTTGCATACAATATGCCAGAATAGGGTTTGTTTAATGTTTCGGGGAATATTCCAAAGGAATATTACCCGTAAATGGATGGATTCATCGTTCTTATGAAGTTTGGAGACTTATAGTAGTCCACTCACGGCCAGGTTTCGATCTCGGACCCATGGTATGCATATAATATGCCAGAATAGGGTTTCTTTAAAGTTTCGGGGAATAGTCCAAAGGAATATTGCCTGTAAATGGATGGATTCATCGTTCTTATGAAGTTTCCGACTTATAGTAGTCCACTCACGGCCATTTCTCCATCTCGGACCCATGGTATGCATACAATATGCCAGAATAGGGTTTCTTTAATGTTTCGGGGAATATTCCAAAGGAATATTGCCTGTAAATGGATGGATTCATCGTTCTTATGAAGTTTCCGACTTATAGTAGTCCACTCACGGCCATTTCTCGATCTCGGACCCAGGGTTTGCATATAATATGCCAGAATAGGGTTTGTTTAATGTTTCGGGGAATATTCCAAAGGAATATTACCTGTAAATGGATGGATTCATCGTTCTTATGAAGTTTCCGACTTATAGTAGTCCACTCACGGCCAGGTTTCGATCTCGGACCCATGGTATGCATATAATATGCCAGAATATGGTTTCTTTAAAGTTTCGGGGAATACTCCAAAGGAATATTACCTGTAAATGGATGGATTCATCGTTCTTATGAAGTTTCCGACTTATAGTAGTCCACTCACGGCCAGGTTTCGATCTCGGACCCATGGTATGCATATAATATGCCAGAATAGGGTTTCTTTAAAGTTTCGGGGAATACTCCAAAGGAATATTGCCTGTAAATGGATGGATTCATCGTTCTTATGAAGTTTCAGACTTATAGTAGTCCACTCACGGCCATTTCTCCATCTCGGACCCATGGTATGCATACAATATGCCGAATAGGGTTTCTTTAAAGTTTGGGGAATACTCCAAAGGAATATTGCACTGTAAATGGATGGATTCATCGTTATTATGAAGTTTCCGAGCTTATAGTAGTCCACTCACGGCCATTTCTCCATCTCGGACCCATGGTATGCATACAATATGCCGAATAGGGTTTCTTTAATGTTTCGGGAATATTCCAAAGGAATATTGCACTGTAAATGGATGGATTCATCGTTCTTATGAAGTTTCCGACTTATAGTAGTCCACTCACGGCCATTTCTCGATCTCGGACCCAGGGTTTGCATACAATATGCCGAATAGGGTTTGTTTAATGTTTCGGGAATATTCCAAAGGAATATTACAGTAAATGGATGGATTCATCGTTCTTATGAAGTTTCCGACTTATAGTAGTCCACTCACGGCCGGGTTTCGATCTCGGACCCATGGTATGCATATAATATGCCGAATAGGGTTTCTTTAAAGTTTCGGGAATACTCCAAAGGAATATTGCCTGTAAATGGATGGATTCATCGTTCTTATGAAGTTTCCGACTTATAGTAGTCCACTCACGGCCATTTCTCGATCTCGGACCCATGGTATGCATACAATATGCCAGAATAGGGTTTCTTTAATGTTTCGGGAAATATTCCAAAGGAATATTACCTGTAAATGGATGGATTCATCGTTCTTATGAAGTTTCCAACTTATAGTAGTCCACTCACGGCCATTTCTCGATCTTGGACCCAGGGTTTGCATACAATATGCCGGAATAGGGTTTGTTTAATGTTTCGGGGAATATTCCAAAGGAATCTTACATGTAAATGGGTGGATTCATCGTTCTTATCAAGTTTCCGACTTATAATAGTCCACTCACGGCCAGGTGTCCATCTCGGACCCAGGGTTTGCATACAATATGCAAGAATAGGGTTTCTTTAATGTTTCGGGAATATTCCAAAGGAATCTTACCTGTAAATGGATGGATTCATCGTTCTTATGAAGTTTCCGACTTATAGTGGTCCACTCACGGCCAGGTTTCGGACCCATGGTATGCATACAATATGCAAGAATAGGGTTTCTTTAATGTTTCGGGGAATATTCCAAAGGAATCTTGCCTGTAAATGGAAGGATTCATCGTTCTTATGAAGTTTCCGACTTATAGTAGTCCACTCACGGCCATTTCTCGATCTCGGACCCATGGTATGCATACAATATGCCAGAATAGGGTTTCTTTAATGTTTCGAGGAATATTCCAAAGGAATATTGCCTGTAAATGGATGGATTCATCGTTCTTATGAAGTTTCCGAGCTTATAGTAGTCCACTCACGGCCATTTCTCCATCTCGGACCCATGGTATGCATACAATATGCCAGAATAGGGTTTCTTTAAAGTTTCGGGGAATACTCCAAAGGAATATTGCCTGTAAATGGATGGATTCATCGTTATTATGAAGTTTCCGACTTATAGTAGTCCACTCACGGCCATTTCTCCATCTCGGACCCAGGGTTTGCATACAATATGCCAGAATAGGGTTTGTTTAATGTTTCGGGGAATATTCCAAAGGAATATTACCTGTAAATGGATGGATTCATCGTTCTTATGAAGTTTCCGACTTATAGTAGTCCACTCACGGCCAGGTTTCGATCTCGGACCCATGGTATGCATATAATATGCCAGAATAGGGTTTCTTTAAAGTTTCGGGGAATATTCCAAAGGAATATTGCCTGTAAATGGATGGATTCATCGTTCTTATGAAGTTTCCGACTTATAGTAGTCCACTCACGGCCATTTCTCCATCTCGGACCCATGGTATGCATACAATATGCCAGAATAGGGTTTCTTTAATGTTTCGGGGAATATTCCAAAGGAATATTGCCTGTAAATGGATGGATTCATCGTTCTTATGAAGTTTCCGACTTATAGTAGTCCACTCACGGCCATTTCTCGATCTCGGACCCAGGGTTTGCATATAATATGCCAGAATAGGGTTTGTTTAATGTTTCGGGTAATATTCCAAAGGAATATTTACAGTAAATGGATGGATTCATCGTTCTTATGAAGTTTCCGACTTATAGTAGTCCACTCACGGCCGAGGTTTCGATCTCGGACCCATGGTATGCATATAATATGCCGAATATGGTTTCTTTAAAGTTTCGGGAATACTCCAAAGGAATATTACTGTAAATGGATGGATTCATCGTTCTTATGAAGTTTCCGACTTATAGTAGTCCACTCACGGCCAGGTTTCGATCTCGGACCCATGGTATGCATATAATATGCCAGAATAGGGTTTCTTTAAAGTTTCGGGGAATACTCCAAAGGAATATTGCCTGTAAATGGATGGATTCATCGTTCTTATGAAGTTTCCGACTTATAGTAGTCCACTCACGGCCATTTCTCCATCTCGGACCCATGGTATGCATACAATATGCCAGAATAGGGTTTCTTTAAAGTTTCGGGGAATACTCCAAAGGAATATTGCCTGTAAATGGATGGATTCATCGTTATTATGAAGTTTCCGACTTATAGTAGTCCACTCACGGCCATTTCTCCATCTCGGACCCATGGTATGCATACAATATGCCAGAATAGGGTTTCTTTAATGTTTCGGGGAATATTCCAAAGGAATATTGCCTGTAATATAGTAGTCCACTCACGGCCATTTCTCGATCTCGGACCCAGGGTTTGCATACAATATGCCAGAATAGGGTTTGTTTAATGTTTCGGGGAATATTCCAAAGGAATATTGCCTGTAAATGGATGGATTCATCGTTCTTATGAAGTTTCCGACTTATAGTAGTCCACTCACGGCCAGGTTTCGATCTCGGACCCATGGTATGCATATAATATGCCAGAATAGGGTTTCTTTAAAGTTTCGGGGAATACTCCAAAGGAATATTGCCTGTAAATGGATGGATTCATCGTTCTTATGAAGTTTCCGACTTATAGTAGTCCACTCACGGCCATTTCTCGATCTCGGACCCATGGTATGCATACAATATGCCAGAATAGGGTTTCTTTAATGTTTCGGGAAATATTCCAAAGGAATATTGCCTGTAAATGGATGGATTCATCGTTCTTATGAAGTTTCCAACTTATAGTAGTCCACTCACGGCCATTTCTCGATCTTGGACCCAGGGTTTGCATACAATATGCCGGAATAGGGTTTGTTTAATGTTTCGGGGAATATTCCAAAGGAATCTTACATGTAAATGGGTGGATTCATCGTTCTTATCAAGTTTCCGACTTATAATAGTCCACTCACGGCCAGGTGTCCATCTCGGACCCAGGGTTTGCATACAATATGCAAGAATAGGGTTTCTTTAATGTTTCGGGGAATATTCCAAAGGAATCTTACCTGTAAATGGATGGATTCATCGTTCTTATGAAGTTTCCGACTTATAGTGGTCCACTCACGGCCAGGTTTCGGACCCATGGTATGCATACAATATGCAAGAATAGGGTTTCTTTAATGTTTCGGGGAATATTCCAAAGGAATCTTGCCTGTAAATGGAAGGATTCATCGTTCTTATGAAGTTTCCGACTTATAGTAGTCCACTCACGGCCATTTCTCGATCTCGGACCCATGGTATGCATACAATATGCCAGAATAGGGTTTCTTTAATGTTTCGGGGAATAGTCCAAAGGAATATTGCCTGTAAATGGATGGATTCATCGTTCTTATGAAGTTTCCGACTTATAGTAGTCCACTCACGGCCATTTCTCGATCTCGGACCCAGGGTTTGCATACAATATGCCAGAATAGGGTTTGTTTAATGTTTCGGGGAATAGTCCAAAGGAATCTTACATGTAAATGGGTGGATTCATCGTTCTTATCAAGTTTCCGACTTATAATAGTCCACTCACGGCCATTTCTCGATCTCGGACCCAGGGTTTGCATACAATATGCAAGAATAGGGTTTCTTTAATGTTCGGGGAATATTCCAAAGGAATCTTACTTGTAAATGGATGGATTCATCGTTCTTATGAGGGTTACTAATACCTGAAGCTGTCACAACTGTGATGTTTGAGTTGAATGGTGACTCAATTCCGGATGATCAGCCTTGGAGGTCTTTTACAAGCATCAGTAGATGCAAAGTTTCATTTACTACTTGTAATTGGGTTTCTTTTAAATTTAAAGTAGGAGGCTTGTAGATCTTAAAGATGTACTTTCCAAGGAAGCAAGGCTTGTAGGAAAATCATGTTCTCTGCGGAGAATCCATCTAATGTTAAAAAATCGATGTTAAGTGCTAATTGCAGATTAGAAAGGCTGAAACTCTCTTAGAACTACATTTCCCTGTTTTTTTGTTCTGCCAAATTCAAAAGGTAAACCACCTATTTTGGTATGCTACCACTCAAATATCCCTAGGTTTTTAAAATTACTAAAGAAATCTTAGAAGCTACCGGTCAAACAACCAAAAAAATATGAGCATACCGCTATACAGATTGCTGTTTAGTATCATCAAAATACCATAAATGCCAACATATACCCTTGTTACAGAATTGTTCAACCCAAAAAAAGTTCCCAAAAAAGTTGTACCAGTCAAACAACCAAAAAATATGAGCATACCGCTATCTGATTCTTTGTTTAGTATCATCAAAATACCATAAATGCCAACATATACCCTTGTGTACAGAATTGTTCAACCCAAAAAAAGTTCCCAAAAAAGTTGGCCTAAAAAACACTTGCTCACTCCACCATGTGACCAAAAGCTAATACAACTTCCTCCGGCTGCGGGTTCTTTCTCGCACTGGGGATGCATCCTCATCCATGCGCCGCTTTGCACTCCTTGTCACCCGACGGGGAGGCTCCTCAATGTGTTGTGCATATGGCTCTTCAGTGTCATTTGCAGATTGTGCAGCATCCCCGAGATCAGGAACAACTCCAGCATTTGCAGCATCAACTTGAACAGCCTCACCAGTACCCATTTCTGTATCAACAACCAAGTTGGAACAACGTTACAGAGTCCCATTAACCAAGAGATCTCAGTGTCGAGTTTCATTAGTCTTTAAATTTTAATCTACAAAAAAACACCAATTTATGTGACCATAGCATCAGTACTAGCAACATTGTCAGGAATCTTACCATTAAAATGTTTAACATTGTCAGGATTCTCTTGAAATCCAGATGTCGATACTGGATAACCGGGAGCAGTAGAAGCAATTGCAAACAAGAAATTTTGATTGCGCAAGTTCCGTCCATGAGCCTGATAGCCAATAGCTGCATCACCCACCACATAGCTGCTTGGGCGATCAGCATTACCCCCATCAATTGCAATTGCAAACTCAGCAATTCTAAACCAACTGTTGATTGTACCAACAAGCACGAGCACTTGATCAGGATCAATAACGTCTCTTCCTTCGCCTTCGGGAGCTCGGCTTGTTTCTCCGTCCCATCTTCTTTCAAACCCATACTCAAAATTACTGGCAGGGATCCTTGCATGTTTACCTCTCTTCTCCTGCTTAACCTCTGGATATACCATCTTACCCATCCCCTTCTCTACTCTTGCTATTGTGTGGGTAAATCCAGGGGGGGCATCTTTTTCAAGATAAGGCTCCAAGAATCGTATCTCATCACCATCTGCAGTCAAATCTATGATGGGATGATTAGGATCCTCTACATCGAAGAGGGAAGGAGGAGATGGTGGAGGATTTAGTGGTTCCACATCACCCTTGTAATCTTCTATAAAATGACGTTTGAAAAAATTGTCTTTTGGAACCCTTTCACTGAAGATTTCAGCCTCATTTAACAATTCTGGAGTCTCATATCCCACACCGTAGTGATTGATGAAGAGTATAATTGCCATTTGTCTAATATGCTGTCTAACTCAATCTCTGTTTTTCTTTTTCTTTTGAACTGTTTTTTCTCTTTGTTTTTGTTAGAGTTGGGGAGAAGATGAACAGATTAAATTATTAAATTAGGGAGAGATAAAATGAACAGATTAAATTATTAAATTAGGGAGAGATAAAATGGAGTGTTACTATAATTGCCACTTGTCTAATATGCATGATGTGTGGCTCAAAAATCTAATATAATCGCACCATCGGTTCCGACAAAATCAAATCAAAATGCCTGCAGCCTACCTAGTGCCTACTAATCTAGTATTGAATGGTCTTGTCTGTTCAGATACCCATGATGAACGGTTATGATCTTTCAAAAGATGGGTGATCCACAGATGAAAGGCAGTAAACCTCTCTCTCAGTGCACGGTGGGTCCCGAATCATTATTCCACAAAAGAGGAATTATATGGAAAAAAAGAGGATTATATCTTAGAGCAACTGCAGTGGGCGACTAAACCCATTTATTTGGTCTCTGAACCAGGCGTAGCGGGACGGACCATCGACCAAATCCCAGACTAAATCAACAGTGCGCGATTATATTTGGTCGGAGACCAAGACCAAACCCAAATTTTAGTCGAGCGTTGATATAGTGTTCGCCCCACACCAGGCGGACGTAAAGTATTCGCCCCACACCAGGCGGACGTACAGTCTACGCCCCACAGCAGGCGTAGTTTATACCCCCGCTATATATATATTTTAATTTATTGTGGGGCGGGGTTTATACCTTCGCCCCACTCAAAAATTTAGAATATGTGAAAGGGGCGTGGATTATACCCCCGCCCCATATATATACTCCCTCTGTTCTATTTTAGATGATGTTTTAGGGTTTTTTGTGTGTTCCAAAATAGATGAGAGTTTAGCTATTTTATCTAAATTCTCACTGATTTACCCCTGTTTTGGGATCACAACATAACATTCATTGTCCTTGTTATCAGTGAGAGATAATTAATTTAATTTAAGATTTTAAATCTATTCTCTATTATCTTAGGATATTTGGTCATCCCAAGTGAAATTACATGGGGATTCATAATTTTATACTAGAATACAAAAATAAAAAACTAGGAGGTTTAAATTTTTAGGATGGTATTAATATGGGCAGATTTGGAAAAAAAATTACTCTCTTTGATGTTTCTTAATCTGCGTGAAAAATTCTACAACATCATCTAAATTGGAACGGAGGGAGTATATATATATATGTATATATTTTTCTTTTCTTAAGTTTTCGGCACCGGGCGAACGTATACCCTCCGCCCCACATCAGGCGAACGTATACTTAACGCCCCACACCAGGCGTTGGTATAGTTTACGCTCCACCAAAATTTAGTCTTCCTCCCAAATTTAGTCTTTTTTTTCCCTCTTTGGTCTTTGGTTATACTCGCACCACTGCAGTTGAGCATCCACAATCATCGACCATAACTAAAAATTTGGTCGAAAACACAGACGCTACCAAGAGGACTATCGATCAAATATCAGACTATAACCAAAAACCAAACTATATTTGGTCTTTGGTTTAGTTTTGGTCTGGCGTAATTTGACGCTACGCCTGATTGGGGCGGAACTGTAATTTGCATTTGGTAATGAGATGTAAGTTTAATCTACGCCTGCTTGAAACACAACTTTAATCTACGCCCGATGGGACGTAGTTTACATTTGCGCCTGATACCAAGTGGTATTTTTATATTACACCTCATCCAGACGTAGTTACAAGTTACGTTTGACCAGACGTGATTTTAAAATCCGCCTGACTACGGGCGCAAATTATTAGTTTCGCCTGTTACTACATGGGGCTCAATTTAAATCTACGCCCCATCCTTCCACCGTTTTGATGTATTTCTCATTTTAATTAAACTATGATGGTGCACTGCACATATTGTTTTGCTATCTTTGGTAGGGCCCATATGTACTCAAGGTTATAATGTAGTCCTGTGTGCTTTTGATATCACTGCTTTTACTTCACTGAAAATGAAAAGGGACATGTTGCTTAATGGGTATTAAAACAAATGTATAAATGTTAAATATGCATCGTTCACTTCCCCATGTGGAGTTTCTGATTTTTCATACACTAGCGGTAGCTTTATCCCTGTTCCGGAACCCCCGTGTTGGTTAGTAAGTACCCAGAACACTACATGGCAATTTAAATACAGGCGTAGTTTAAACATTACGCCCCATCAGGCGCAGTCCCAAGTTGCGCCCCATCAGGCGTAATGTAATATTTGCGTCCCATTCAGGCATATTTTGTATTTGCGCCCCATCAGGCGTAGTTCTGCATTACGTCTCTCCACGGGGCGGTTTTACAAATTACATTCCACACCAAACACAATTTTAGACTCCGCCCAACATCAGGCGTAAGTTAAAGTTGCGTCCAACCCAAACGCAGTTAACAACTACGCCCCATATCAGACGAACCATTCTAACTCCGCTCCACCAAATTTACTCCTCCAACGTAGTGTCTCACCACGGACTAAAACCATATCTTTTACTTTTTTTTGATTTTTATTAGTCTTTAGTTTTACTCGTCCCACTGCAGTTGCTCTTAGTATCGGAAAAATTCTTATATCGGAAAAATTAAGATTATATCGGAAAAATTCTTATATCGAAAAAAAAGATTATATCGGAAAAATTCTTGTATCGAAAAAAAAGAGGATGATATCGGGAAAAAAAAAAGATTAATGTTTGGAAGGCTTGGCTAATGATACTGGTTTTAGGTTTAAATTCTTTTAAGGGCGCGTTATGTTGAATCTTTCATAAATCGTTAGTATGACAATATTTGATCCGATCCTTGACTTTTATTGACCAAGTCAAACAAAGAAGCTTATATCGAAAATTCCAGAGCTAATTGATTGAGACTCGTAAGAAAAAAAAATTGAAGGCTCATTGATTGAGAGCCGATCATTAAAGCTCAAAAAAATTTAAAGGCTAAAGAAAAAGGCAAATGTTATCCTATGCATGGGTGCAAAGGATAAATGCATTAAATGTTCTTGAACTTTTAAGACATTTTATTGGAACTATAATAGTCTAAGCTTTATTAAATATCTCTTTAATCTAAAAAATTAAATGGGCAGAATTTTCATATTTACCCTTTAAGCTTCATCATCATTTTCATTTACTTCTTCATTTTGATTAGATTAAGAAATCCATCACATAAACTAGCCACATCTTATTTACATCTTTTTTCTCCTAGCACGATCCTGTTTATAAAAATTAATGCCGGCATTAACGTTTCGTTTATACTTGATTGGTCGTAACATCTATGACCACAATCTCAATGGTCGATCATATGTAAATTATTTTAATGATTATTATTTTCTTTAAAAAAATATCATAATGAGAACTGACTTGTGTTCGTGTACTAACATTTTTCCTATTGTCTAGGGCATCATGGATAGCCATAGTTCATTCGTATCATGTTATAATGCTATTTCGTTTTTAGCTGGGTGGCTACATAATTTTATAAAATAACTCTCTTCACACTTTAAGGGTATTTTAGGAATAATAACAACATTTGTTAATAGAGTTTTTTTAGTGTGAAACTATTTTAATCCCAAGGATCAATTTGGAAACCTAAGATAAAAAGACATCATTAATACAATATGATACCAACTTAATACGATAACAATCACCATTTAAATATAAAACTATGTTATCTGGGATTTAGTTTGGTTCAATCTTTGTCATGTTGAACTTTGATGAGTGCCAAATAGTGCATATTTATACACCTTTTTATTGGCATTTTACTCATCTTTTGCGCTTAGAAATCAGATATTATCCCATATTCTGTGTTTTCCTTGTTTTCAAGAATAAATATTTGTATTAATTAATTTTGTGTTTTTAGGTAATAAATAAAGCTCGGAGAAACTAAGGAGCAAAAGAGCGGAAGAATTGGAGTCAAGCATCTATGGAGCGAGATAGCCAAAGCAAAGGCTAATCGGTTGCAACCCAACAAGGAAGATATGGGCTAAAGCTACCCACGACCCGGATCCGAGCCCGTCTCTTCTGAGACGTTGAGATTTCTTTCTCCCTCATCCAACGCTCGCTCGGCCTGTCCCATCGTCCGTTGCTGTACCTGCTCAACACCGAAGCATCCAACACCCTATACCCTAGTCGACTACCCATTTTCTCTCCATCTTTCTCTTTCTTCTCCCCTACCTCTGCAACCTCACCATCTCCTCTCCCCGACCAAGCTCTGAGCAGAGCCATGCCAGAGCCTCGTCACCACCATCTCCTCTTCTGTCACCATCACCACCACAGCCATCCGCTCCTCCCTAGTTCTAGTTATCTCTCATCTAGTCTCTTTCATAACTCTAGAGGCTATATAAGAGATAAATGGAACTAGGGTTAGTACTATGTCCAATCAATCCATCAAGGGAGTTCTCTGAGCACGAATTGACAAGAGGGGAAGCAGATTCAGAGTATGGGTTCGAGTTATTATTCATTTAATTTCAATTTTTAATGAATTAGGGTTTGGGAATTTTGGGGGAACTGCATGTATAAATAGAATGAGGGGTTTGTGTAGAAATCACGCCTGGATTAGCCAGTGCAGTCAATTAGGTTTAATTTTGTTTAATTTTGTTCTCTGTTATTTTTATCATGTCTTAATTTAGTCTGTTAGGGTTTCATTGAAACCCTAATTCTCTATTTTGAGTTCAATTTGTTGAATGTTCTTGAGAGCTTAATTTTAATAAATAGCTTCAATTTTAACACCTCACCCTTTTTTCTCTCACAAGTGCATGCCAATGCCATGGATGCACCGTAGTTAGGCTAATACCGAGTTGAGTGTGTTCAGCTCTTGTTTCTATGTTTAATACCGATTTTCTTGACTCGGTTGTGCTTCATTACACAACCAAGTACTCTAGGATAGTTATTCAAATTTTGATAATTGAAGCTTTATATGGAGAAACTCTTAGATAAGTGATAGAAGTGACAAGCTTCACTTGTCTGGTATAAGAACAAGAACTCAACTAGTTGAGCACATACTAGGAATTTAGTGGTGGAATTGATAACCCAAGCATACCTTTGTCACTGTTTTATTCCTTAGTTTAGGTTCATTACACTTCAATTAGCCGTTTCGGCAACCAAACCCACCTGTTGTTACCTTGTCACTACACATTACCATTTGAATTCAGTTTAGGAAGCTTTTGATCATCCTTAGAGCACCACAAGTCCTTGTGGGATCGACCCGTACTTGCCGCGTCTCCGATAGACGCCGTGCACTTGCGGTTATCACCGTAGGCCATAAATTCATACACATTCGAGGCCAACCAAGTTTTTGGCGCCGTTGCCGGGGACTCGGCGTGTGCCCTGCCGATTTTTGTGCTTGTCTTTACTGAGTTCATATCCTCCTGTACATATTCACTCTGTATTATCTCTTTTAGTTCTGTTTTAGTGTAACTTAGTATATCTCAACATCATTGCATTGCATAAGTATCATTGAATTGTTCTTTGTAATCCTTACTTTGTATAACTTAGTTAATGTTTTTCCTAACTTTACATTTTTACACCCTGTCATTGCATCATTTCATCTGTAATTTCCTATTGTTCTTATGTAACTTAGTGTAACTTGTAGTCTTCATAACTCTGTACTTGTAATTTAGCATATCATTTGCATCTGCTCATTGCATATGTAGCTCTGTAGTAATATAGCTTTCACAAATTGTAGCATCTTGCATTGTAGTAACTCTCATTCCCTGTCAGCCCAATAAGCATAACATCTTTGCATTGTGCATCTTTCTCCCTGTGGCTTGAGCTGGCAATAGCTCAGCTGCATCACCTGCTGTGCTGCATCATTCTCTTTGCCTTAAGTTGCATATTGTGGGAGCTAAACTCTTCTCTTGAGCACAAGTACGCAAAGTTCTTTGGGACAAATTGAGGCAAGTAAGAGCAAATGTTAACAAAGCTGCCCAAACAGGCCTCGTGAGCTCTTGAGCAAGCCCAAGAAGGAACAGAGGACAAAGGCGCGAGAACTCGAGGTACTTGTTGAACCTACTGTCTGCTCTTTGTCTTTGTGCCTTGCTAGCCGGTGCCGCTTGAGCAACCGTTAGCCAACCCAAAGGAAAGCCCAGCCGGAGGTAAGCCTAAACTTCCCCGAATGCCTTGTGCCTAGTGCATTGCTCTAGGGAGCCATCTGCCCTGTAGCTGCTAAGCTTAAGTGGCATTCTAGCTAAGCTTGTTAGCTGTTATCCCTGAAGCTGTGATTTGAGCATGAACTTAGATAGCCAAAGCTCTGAGCATAATCCCAAACTTTGCATGATACTTGCTTGCTTGTTTGACCGCTGTGTTGAATGCCAGACCCTGCTCACTTGCTAGCCCCTGAAGCTACAAGTTGAGCTATCACCTGTGAAAACCAAATAGTTAAACAAATCCTGTTGACTTGTCTTGAGTTGCCAGCATCTGTGAGGAATTGCGTAACCTGAGCTGACCTGTACCATCAGACCCCTGCAATTGTGGAAACTGGTGCATGATCTCTGAGTTTGAGCTCAATTGACCCCACTGAACTTGCTGGCCAGTGCTAGCATTGGTTGTTGCTGACTTGCTAAATCTATGAAATCTAAATCCATATTGTGCTGAGCTATGAACCTCATGATGCTTTGAACTGATTGTGCATTATATGTGGTGACTCTAAACTGTCACATCTGTGATTGTGTGCAACCTGAGCATGATAGAATAGCTGCCTTGACCCCTTACATGCTTTAACTCAGTCAACTTGAGCCAGCATCCTAGCTAAACTGATTAGCTGAGTTACATTTATTGCATAAGTATGCTGAGCCCTGCCTTGCACCCTTGAGCATGCTCTACTAGGTCAACTGGGCTGGTTGCCATCTGCTTTTCACTTTTGGGCATCAGCCTGTTGACAAACCTTGTCAACTGATCTGGGTGACTCTCAACTCTGCAACTTGTGCACCCAAGACCTGAGCATAAGCTTGTGTGAACTAGCCTGTGAGTTTGAGCTATAACCATCCCATGAATGCCTGATAGACCAATTGCATTGCTAAATCTGTGCATCAGTGCATGACTGAAAGTTAGCTGAGCTAAACCACATACCCTGCAAATTTTGAGCATTAGACTGCAACCAACCTGCCTGACCCTCTGTGTGTTTTCAGCGGGGCTATACGTTGTTCACTGTTGCATCTGCTGACCCAGTGAACTAAATCAATTGACTAATTCCGGCCCCCTGAGGCTGTGAGTGAGCTTAAACTTAGAAAACCTGAGTATAGCCTGAAAACCCAAGTGAAGTCAACTGTGGTGGTTGACATCAACTTAGTAGGCTGCCCTGTAATTTTGCTTCTCTTGATCTGTTGAGTCATCAGACTCTGTTGACTGTGTCACCACTTGCATCTGAATAATTGCTCATTCCCCTGTGACCTTAACTCTCACTACCTTGAGCCAAACTCCAGCCCCTGCAGCTGTTGAGCTTGAGCTACAAGTTGGATAACCAGCTTAGCTACACAGCTGCCCTGAGCCATGTTACTATCTGCAATCTGTGCATAAACCATCTGAGCTGCCATTCTCCAGCCCCCTGCAGCTGTGAGTTGAAGCTACAACTGGGATAACAAATTAGGTGCAAACCTACTTTTTGCTGAGCAGCACCACATCACCACCACCATCAACCCCGTGGCCTTTGTGAATTGGATTTAACATTGTGTATAATCTGAGAGCATCTCGAATGAGTAGTGGGTAACGTAAGTGAGCATAATCATCTTCCCTGTGCACCCAAGGCCTGAGCATAACCCTGTGGGTGTTTCTTTGAGAACCTGTGCATAAGCTCTCACTTGCTATGCATAAACTGATTTGTGCACAACCTGTGCTTAGCCTCGGCAAAGGCATAAGCCGCATTGCACTTAGGCTGTCTTTGTGAAGGTCACTTAGGCCTCGTGTGGTGTCATTTCTTTTGAGAGTGGTTTCTCTGTGCTGTGCAAATATCCAGCACTTCTGTGTGCTGAGCTTTGAAAAATCAGATGTCAATGAGTGTGAGCTTGTCATTGAGTATGAGTATGCTTAAACTATGCTGTGCATGAGGTGTTGCACAATGCCTGTGCTAAAGCATAAACCAACCCTTGCTTGAGCTGTGCCATAGCTGTTTTTGCACAAATCTGAAATCCAATGTGCACTGGGCTGCAAACAAATCTTCCCACAACAACTGGGCTCTGTACCCAAGCCAGCCCATAATGAACCAAACTGACCAGCTGGGCTGCATAAGCTGCAGCCCACTTAGGCTTAGCATTCTGGACTTTCAGCCCACATAAGCCATACAACTGGGCTGCACATGTTCATACTCTGGGCTATACATTTTTCAGCCTAATCTGTGCTTTGCAACCAAGCTGGGCCTGATCATTTAGGCTAGAACCCACACTTTGGGCTGCTCAACATCAACTGGGCTGTACTTTCCCATTTAAACCAAAGCCCAATAAACCAAATTCCCACATAAACCAAAGCCCATTTTCATTTTATAAGAATGTTAATGTTTCAGACATTATCTTTTGGGTTGACCCTCAACTTTTTAGATTGTTAGTAAATTTTTGTATATAAATTTTTGTAGGACTTGTTAAATTTTTCTTTTCTTGCATCGGTTGAGTCTTTTTGTGCTTATATTGTGCTAATCCGATATGATCTCCGTTGAGAATGTTGGATTCTAGCCTTGACTAAAGAAACTCAACCTTGCTCCCGCCGACATCCAGGTAATCTCTTCCCTTTTCTCTTATCAGCATAGTTCTCTCGGTATGTGACTGTTTAAATTTTTTCTATATGTAGACACATTGAGGACAATGTTTGATTTAGGTTTGGGGGTACATTTGCATTTGAATTTAGAGTTTTTAGTCTTTTAATTGCATTTAGAGTTTTTAGTCTTTTATTTTACCTTTTAATTTTCAAAACTCAAAAAAAAAAAAAAAAAAAAAAAAAAAAAAATCAAAAATCAAAAATCAAAAACTTTTTGCAAATAAAAACCTCCAACTTTTAGAGATTTTAGAGTCACTAGCATGCTTCTAGCTATGTTTACATAGAGAGTTTTGACCGAATTAATGAGAAGTTAGAAGTCTTAGGAGAACACAATCGGGTTTCTTAGTTGATTAGAGCGTTAAAGTTGGATTTAACCATACCGGAGGGCGAATTAGGTCTTTGTTTAGATATTCGGTAGTAGAATTGTGATCACCCATAGTGGAGACTACCCAATTTACATCAAGTGAGGCACCAACCTTCAATTTTTGCAACTTTCTAGAAAAGTTGTTAGAGTGTGTGTCACCGTACGTAAATTAGGGTAGGAATGGTGAGCTACCCAACTTCGCACCAATTTCAGCACTACTTTTGATCTCTTGAGTGCTAGTTTTTGTCAATCATGAGGGTGACGTCTAAAGATGAAAACTCCTCCTAAATACCGATTTGTAGTTAGCATCATTCTCTCTCTCAATCAGCAAGACCCATAGAAACACATCATCGTCGAAAGAACCGAGCGGAATCGAATATTGAAAGAAAAGTTGAGATAGTCCAAGGTTTACGTGCAACAAAGAAAACGAAAAGAAAATAGGATGAGAATTAATAAAATTTATAAAATCAAGACAATACAAGTTGTGAAAAAATTGAGTGATAAAGTCCTTTGTCCATGGAGTTAGTTGTTTCATTATTTGTATTTTTATTTCACTTTTTGTAAATCAAAAAAAAAAAAAAAAAATCAAATCAAATCAAAAAAAAAAAAAAAAAAAAAAAAAAAAAAAAAAAAAAAAAAAAATATTGTCGTTTATTTTTGCTACCACCATGGTAAAGAAGAATTTAAAAAGAAAAATCCTAACAACAAGGAATTTGAGTAGAAAAGTTAAAAATTGTCAAGTTTTGTGAAGTTTAGAAGTTCGTCATCAACAAGTGAAGACCGAAGAATGAAGACGTTTCTATGGTTCTTATGAGAGAGTGATATTAATTGCCGATCGGGTGAGAAGTGAGTGAGTACTCCCACCCCTTACTAATGGTTGATTTCCTTTCTTAGAGATCATCGAAAAGATTCTTTTTGTCCACACTTCGTGGAGTCTCCAGATTTTATTTCGGAAGGTTATCCTTCTTACCTACAACGTGTGCAGGATTTCTCTCTTTATTCCTGTCTGCACACATGAGAGACTAAAAAAGCGATCTTTTTGAGTGCAAATTATCATAAAATCCTAATGGTGAGGCAGAAGTCGAGGCTTATGATCACAATCGAATCCGAATTCTTTCATATGGTATGGTTACTTCTCGCTCAGCACTTAAGGATGAGAATGCGTTCTTCGATAGTTCTAACCACGTTACTAGCATGCGAAACTCTATGTCCTCATAGCTCTTAGGATGCTTGAGACTCTTTTACACTCGAAGTTGGAGAAGGTTTTGTGGGTACACCTCTGCAAACCCTCACGAGACTACAACTCGTCCACTAGGGACACCTAGGGGTTTAAAGGCTTAGTGCATACGCTAAATGCATTCGAGAGACCGCGACAGGGGGTATAGTTAGGATTTCCTAATTTCTGTTTCACTTGAGGACAAGTAAAATTCAGGTTTGGGGGTATTTGATGAGTGCCAAATAGTGCATATTTATACACCTTTTTATTGGCATTTTACTCATCTTTTGCGCTTAGAAATCAGATATTATCCCATATTCTGTGTTTTCCTTGTTTTCAAGAATAAATAATTGTATTAATTAATTTTGTGTTTTTAGGTAATAAATAAAGCTCGGAGAAACTAAGGAGCAAAAGAGCAGAAGAATTGGAGTCAAGCATCTATGGAGCAGATAGCCAAAGCCCGCGCGCGAATCAGTTGCAACCCAACAAGGAAGACATGGGCTAAAGCTACCCACGACCCGGATCCGAGCCCGTCTCTTCTGAGACGTTGAGATTTCTTTCTCCCTCATTCAACGGTCGCTGCTTCCACGTGCATCGAAGATCGATGCTCCCGTGCTACACCAGATCACGCCAAAACCGCTTACTTCCCTCGGCCGTTCAGATCGTAGCCGCCTCATCCAACGCTCGCTCGGCCTGTCCCATCGTCCGTTGTTGTACCTGCTCAACACCGAAGCATCCAACACCCTATACCCTAGTCGACTACCCATTTTCTCTCCATCTTTCTCTTTCTTCTCCCCTACCTCTGCAACCTCACCATCTCCTCTCCCCGACCAAGCTCTGAGCAGAGCCATGCCAGAGCCTCGTCACCACCATCTCCTCTTCTGTCACCATCACCACCACAGACCATCCGCTCCTCCCTAGTTCTAGTTATCTCTCATCTAGTCTCTTTCATAACTCTAGAGACTATATAAGAGATAAATGGAACTAGGGTTAGTACTATGTCCAATCAATCCATCAAGGGAGTTCTCTGAGCACGAATTGACAAGAGGGGAAGCAGATTCAGAGTATGGGTTCGAGTTATTATTCATTTAATTTCAATTTTTAATGAATTAGGGTTTGGGAATTTTGGGGGAACTGCATGTATAAATAGAATGAGGGGTTTGTGTAGAAATCACGCCTGGATTAGCCAGTGCAGTCAATTAGGTTTAAATTTCTGTTCTTTGGTATTTTTATTATGTTTTAATTTAGTCTGTTAGGGTTTCATTGAAACCCTAATTCTCTGTTTTGAGTTCAATTTGTTGAATGTTCTTGAGAGCTTAATTTTAATAAATAGCTTCAATTTTAACACCTCACCCCTTTTCTCTCACAGTGCATGCCAATGCCATGGATGCACTGTAGTTAGGCTAATACTGAGTTGAGTGTGTTCTGCTCTTGTTTCTATGTTTAATACTAATTCTCTTGACTGGTTGTGCTTCATTAGACAACCAGTACTCTAGGATAGTTATTCAGCTTATAATTGAAGCTTTATATGGAGAAACTCTTAGATAAGTGATAGAAGTGACAAGCTTCACTTGTCTGGTATAAGAACAAGAACTCAACTAGTTGAGCACATACTAGGAATTTAGTGGTGGAATTGATAACCCAAGCATACCTTTGTCACTGTTTCATTCCTTAGTTTAGGTTCATTACACTTCAATTAGCCGTTTCGGCAACCAAACCCACCTGTTGTTACCTTGTCACTACACATTACCATTTGAATTCAGTTTAGGAAGCTTTTGATCATCCTTAGAGCACCACAAGTCCTTGTGGGATCGACCCGTACTTGTCGCGTCTCCGATAGACGCCGTGCACTTGCGGTTATCACCGTAGGCCATAAATTCATACACATTCTAGGCCTACCAAACTTTTCCTAGGGAATACAAAAATGCTACGTACATGCTAAACATTTATCCGTAAGGTAAGAAAATTATCCACTAGGTGGCTTACCTGCTGCTCCATCAAACAGCTAATACAACAGTGTGGCCAGGAAGGACCTGCTTTGTACCTCTTGGATGGTGACTTGTCTCCATTGGAAGGTTCGCTACCAGTAAACAGTGCAGAGATTTCGTAAAAGCCATCCTGTAAGCTTTTATTAATAGTGACTTGTCTCCATTGGAAGGACCTGCTTTGTACCTCTTGGATGGTGACTTGTCTCCATTGGAAGTAAATAGTGCAGAGATTTTTATTAATAGAACCATGACCAATTTTCAAATTAAAGCTTCTTTCCCAGTAATCTTTTTCAAACCTTTATGGATACTTCTTCCTGAAATTTTAGGTGAACTCCTAGTACTCAACATATTTCTCTTCAGGGCCTCCTATAAATGTTGAATCTTGATGTAGCGTGCTAACTTCAACGAGTGAAATCCTGGATTAGTGTGTTGTTTGTTGTAAGAGTTGTATTGAAAAAATGTTTGATTAGAGAGACGGAATGCTGTTTCTATTGTTTGTAAGTTATGGTATAGAGTAGAGAGACGGAGTAGGCAGAGAGTTTCTATTGGAAATTGTTACTCCATTGCTCCTCAGACATTGATTAATAGGTTTCCTGGAGTTAAAGCTCTTACTTTGAAAGGTAAGCCTTACTTTACTGATGTTAGTATGGATCCTAATATTTTGGGAGGTTTGGTATATCCATGGATTGACGCTATGGCTAAGAGGTATCCGGGGCTAGAGGAGCTACGGTTGAAGAGAATGCGTGTCAGTGATGCTAGCCTTGAACTGTTATCTCGTTCGTTCTCCAATTTCAAGTCGATTGTACTTATCAAATGTGACGGGTTTACTACGGATGGCCTCGCTGCGATAGCAGCTTCAATCTGCCAGTAAAATATCTTTGTGCTTCTTGTCTTCATTTTGTTTTGTTTATCCGATTGAACGCGGTTGTTGTTGTTTGAATGCTCATATCATATCCAAAATTATGCGTGGTTATAACTTATTGAATGTTGCCTCTTAGGGAAATTGCATTAAAATTATTAATTCATATGCTCAATTAGTTCGAGTCTATGGTTCCCATTGTTTCAATTGAATTTCGAACTTCTGAAATGGGTATCAAAATCCATCAATTAGACAACCATATAGATAGAGGTAGATCCAAAAGGTGCTCCTTACACTATGAAGGTGGTTCCCTTCTAGTTGTTTATGCAAGAAGAGACCTCACAGTGGAGCCAAGAGATTCTGTGTGTTGAATTCAGCAATTTAAGCATTATTGCTTGGACCGAAACATGATACTAATAAGCCAACCGTATCTTTGAAAACAATGTAACATGAACCTATTCTGTCCTAGTATGGCATTCACACTATGCACTTTTTCATGCATACCATTTGTTGTTAATGACTTTTAACTAATAGCCTCTACATTTGAATTGCAATATTCTAAATGTATGTTCCTTAGGTGTTAAAACTTGATTCTCATGGCCTTAAGAAAAACCGTAGGAAACTTATAATTCCATTCTAATGAATGTTTTTTTTTTTGTAGGGATATTAGGGAACTAGACTTGAAAGCTAGTGAAATTGTGGATCGAGGCCACTGGCTGAGCTCTTTTCCACATACATGCACTTCTCTTGTGTCTTTAAATTTTGCATGTCTAACAGGGGTTGAAGTTGAGGGGGAAGCCCTTGAGATGCTTGTTGCAAGATGCCCAAACTTAAGAAATCTAAAGCTAAACTGCTCTGTGCCCCTTGCGAGACTCCAGAGAATCCTAGCTCTTGCTCCTAATCTCGTTGACTTGGGGATCGGTTCATACATCGATACATTCAAGTCTGAGACCTATGAGAAATTCTCTAATGCTGTCCTCGACAATTGTAAGTATGTCAGGAGTTCGTCAGGGTTTTAGAGGTTTTTGATGGATGCTTACCTGCTTTCGTATCCTATTTGCTCAAACCGACTTTCTTGAATTTGAGCGATGCACCGGAATCTACGGTTTGAACTCGGGAAAATGATTCTTCACTGCAAAAAACTTCAAAGACTATGGGTTCGATCTCTTAAGAAAATTTTGTTCATGTTATACTTGATTTCTCTTCATTATATTGAGGGATGATTAAAGTTTACATTTCATATGCAGATACTGGATAAAATTGGAGACAACGGGTTACTAATTGTAGCTACTATTTGTAAAGAGTTGCAGGAGTTGAGGGTCTTTCCATCCTTTGCATATGATGGTGGTGTAACGGAACTTGGGTTGCTTGTTCTGTCCAGACGTTTCAAAAAGCTTAATTCATTGCTATACCACTGTCAGCAGATGACAAATGATGTCCTCTCCTTAGTTGCCAAGAATTGCCCCAATTTGGTTAGCTTTCGATTATGCATGCTTGACCCTAGAAAAGTTGATCATGTTACATTGGATCCACTATATGAAGGCTTTGGAGCAATTATTAAGTGTTACAAGGGGCTCCGGCATTTAGCACTTTCTGGTCTTGTGACCGAACTGGCTTTTAGGTACATTGGTATGCATGGGGAACAATTAGAGATTCTTTCTGTCGCCTTCGCTGGCGACGGTGATAAAGGAGTGCTTCATGTGTTGAACGGGTGCAATAAACTCAAAAAGTTGGAAATCAGGGATAGCCAGTTTGGTGATACGGCGCTTCTGACAAACATGGAAAAGTATGAAGCAATAAGATACCTTTGGATGCCATCTTCCGATGTTACTCTTGGAGGCTGCAAAAGTCTTACAAAAAAACATGCCGAACCTTAATGTGGAAATCATGAATGAAAATCAGGAGAAACTTGATGACAGTCAGAAGGTATCTGAGCTGTACGTATACCGATCCCTAGCTGGACCCACCGGTGGAGCCTACGCATGGGAAGGGTAGGCAGTTACCCTCAAGAGATGCTCCAGAGTATGTTTTGGACCTTGTGAGCGAACTACGAAGGGTAATCTTTATTCTGGTATTAGATAAGGACGCACGAGGTGAAAGAAGAGCTTCTCTGCCATTGATACCAGTCGTTTTTATTTCTTATATTCCTAAGAGATTTTTTTTTTTTTTTTTATGTTTCCCTCAAGAACCTGTTATTCAAATAGATAACAAAATCACCACCTGAAAATGAAGAGATGAGGATCGTCTCACACTTCACACACAACTCACATAACACAATTTTCACCCAAATCACTAGTTACCATAGTATGGAAGCCGGATTTTCCCCTTCCAAGAAAAATCCTCAACACAATTGTGCAATGGCCTAGCAAAAGTATTACTCTATTTTACAGTGGCAAGCCTACTGGCTACTTGCAATGGCCTAGCAAAAGTAACTACCCCTTATTGGCTCATGCGAAGCGGCATCAAGCACTTGGTAGTTACAATTCGACCACAAAATCGGGTCGGATTTTGGATAAATTTCAATGGTTTTTTCCAGTGAGAATTGATCCACTTGAAGACCCATTCCAATTTAGCATGGTGTTACATATAACTCTGATTCAGCGGATTACGCACCACATACCGTTTTAATTTAGCTCTTTCTTTTAAGAACAATGCTGGCAGGCTGAGTGGTACATCCACAGCCAATGCCAATACGACTCTATTGTACTGCTCGTAGTGCCTTTCTAGGCCTAAGCTTTTCCTATAAAAAAGAAAATAGATATACATTTTATAAAATTTCCTTTTCTTAGTCAGTATTTTATGTAGCATTTTCCACCTGCAAAAGCTTGTGTAGGCATGGCTTACACATTTCTCGTGTCAAGGTTTTATCTCCCCTTGACTTGGTCAAAGCTGAAGTCGTCTGTCCAAAGGTTCGAATTCTACGCCTCTTATTTTCTCTCTCTCTCTTAAGTTTGTAAATGAGCGAGACCAAGTTGACCTAGTCAAAAGTAATAAAGATAAGAGGAGTCATTGTAGAAACTTTTACAGGATTTCGCTTTCTTTCGCTTTCAGAGGAGAGTGAGAGAGAGAGAGAGAGAGAGAGCAGAAAATCAAAGAAGAAACAATGGTGAACGAGCAACAACAAGAGAAAACATTGTTAATAAAAGCGGCACCACGGGTACGAAAGAAACCAGTTTCGAAGAAACCCAAAGAACCAGAACAACCAGAATATGAAAATCCGACGAAGAAACGAAAAGAAACAGAACAATCAGAAGATGAAGATTCAACCGCTAGCACAGCGAAAAAAGGTACTACTATTTCTACTTCCTTGATTTCTGTTTGAATTTGAAGGATTACAACTAGATTTTTTACTAGATTTGATTTCTAATTCCATGATTCTGTTTCAATTTGAAGGATTACAACCTAGGTTTCTACTAGTTTTGTATTGCTTGAAGTCTGCGCACAAAATACATATTTTGATTTGATTTGTGCTCCTTGCGTTTTCTGTAGCCAAGCGAAATACTGAAAACGAAGAAGATTCAACGCCCATTACTGTGAAGAAGAAAGGTACTATTGTATGATATTCATTTCCTTGATTTCTGTTTCAATTTAAAGGATTACAACTTAATTTTTTACTAGATTTGTATTGCTTATTGTGCAATAGGTTTGCTAATAGGTATGCATGTATGATTTCGTCCATGATTTTGTATGACTTTGTATGAATTTGGGTATTGTTTGATCATAACAAGAAACAAAGGAAAAGTACTAGTTCGTATGAATTTGGGTCTTTGTATGACTTTGTATGAATCGTTAATTTGTTCCTCTCTTGTTTTTGTATCCAAATCAGATTCAACAGAAATTACAAGATATAGGTGCAGTTTTAGTGGCATATGTTGCTTTGTGAATAAATATTTTGAGAAGGATGAAGAAATCAGAAAGCAAGAAAATAAAAGAAGAACGCCTGATGAAAGTTTAGTGTGGTTCACTAAACTGCAGTTAGAGAAGCTTATGGATAGCCCATTTTGGAATGTACTAAATTTTTTATTTTTGGAAGAAGAACCAAAAAGAAGATTGGTGGGGGATTAATGATGCCATAATGAAAATAGTGAAAAGGTACAACTCTGATACTGACGAAGAACATGCTTTTGTCTTTCACGATTCATAAAACAATCCTGTGATTGTAAAAAGCTCATCTGAAAAATTAGCTTGTTTTTTTGGATTGAAAATTGTGGACTTTGGAATCGATTCAAGTACAGTATTACAAACGCCTTCTGAAATAGTGTCCGATTCAGTGGTAGATAGGATGCAAGCTTTGATACCAGGTGACAAAGGTGATTCTCAGATGCAGAAATCGTTAATAGAGAAGTTGATTCTACATATAATGCGAGTCAAACCAGAAGAACAAACTGAAAAAGATGCAGAAGATTTGGCAAAATTATTTACTCTTTACTTGTGTGTAACAGTTTTCTTCACTCAACTAAATGGGTCCTTGAGTTATAAACAGTTTGGTGGATACTTTAAGACATTGCACAAAATGAATAGAACCCTTTGGCGGATCTTATACACTCTTATCTCATGGAAAACATAAGAGGTCACATCAATTCACCCGGGAATGTTTCTGGATGTGGGATGTATTTGTTGGTAAGTTTCCTCAACCTTATGCAGTCCTTTATATTACTTTAAATAAAGGAAGTAAAATTCTAACCCAAACTGCTTATTCTGCAGTATTTGTTTCTTGAACTTTGTAATGTTATAAAACCCCGAGACACACCGGATTTCCAAGGATGGCGAAGTGGTGGTGGCCAATATTGTTACTACAATTGAAGATGATGTGGGTGGAGCAATAAAACAGGTATGTATAACACTGATAACAGTTATACAATGTGCACCAGTTATTGTACACGTGATTTGTTCGCAAAAATATTCTGCACTTGATTATTCACAAAAATATTTTTATGTGAAGATGTAGCGGACATTGGTAACACCTTACCTAGCTGAAGAAAAAAGAAACATAATGTGGCATGAGGGTTATTTTGAATTACTCAGTAAGTATTCAGAGCTAGTTAATTTCATTGAAGAAAAATCAAAAGATCATCTGCAAAACATGAAGGACAAAGATAAGCCAGAGTCAGACTTGTGTAACAAGTCCGTACTAATGTTGGAAGCAATTTTTGACAAGAAAAGCAAACTAGCAAGTCCGATAAATGAAAGAAGTTGCTGCCGATTCGATTATTTAAAGAACAACCTGATATTCACAGAGGAGAACAAAGTGGTCTTTGCGGCTACGATATAAAGGAGAAAGAAGAAGAGAAGAAAGAAGAAGAGAAAAAGAAGAGAATGAGAATGATGAATCGAAAAAAAGAAACTGGTGGTGGTTTAGTACCAAAAAAAGTTGGTAATGTTTTGTTTTTTTGAATATGACTTCGAGGAGGCTGCATATATTGGAATTAAGATGGTAATGGATGTACAAGACCATCCCGATTTCCCATCCAAAGAAGATGCATTAACTCATGGAGAAGAAAATAAAGAATGCGAAACTAATGTGATAAAATTTGTTTATAAATCCAATGAGAAAATCCAGGAAGATGGATCTCAGAATACACTGAAAGAGAAGCAGAGTTAACCACATACCTACATGGGCTAGAAAACAGTGGCGGTGGTGGATTTCGGTTTTGCTTTTGAACAGGGACTTCACTATTAGTTCTAACTTTTAACAGTTAGTGTAATGTTCTTATGCACAAGTGTTTAGTACAAGCTTTACTTAACATGCATCTTAGAATTCAGGTTACTTTAGTCTTATGAACAAGTCTTGTGTACAAGACATATCTATCATGCATTTATGATTGCATCTGTTTTAGTGTAAGAAATGAACGGACAAAGAAGGTCCACATGTATCTCTTTCCTTGGGTCATACTGTATATTGACCAAGAATAGAGAGAGAATGTAAGAAATACAGAGAATTTCACCCAGAAGTAATTTTTTACCGATCTCCATTACAAATCAAAATCGATGAGGCAAAGAAATTGGTACCGAGCATTTACAAGGTTGGGGGCTCTGAGGATCGGCGATAGCACTGAGTCAACCCAGTTTCGAATCTCCATTGATTTCCATCGTTTTTTCTTCCAATTTTTCTCTGAAATTTTCTCTAATCTTCCTCTAGTTTACTCTTCTTCTATTCTTTAGATTCTAGATTGATTTCCTTTTATTTTATTGTTATAATTGGTTAAATTTCTCTTTCCTATTCACCCTGAATCGTTTTTCTAGGGTTCCTTCGACTTTAATTTCCCTGTTTAGGTAGTTTCAATCTGTTTTCAAAAGCAATTGGTCTTCTTTTTCATTTTTTCTTATTTATTAAATCTGTTTCATATTTTAGTAGTCTTTGAATCTGTTTAATTTGCTCTATTTTCCTTTTCTAAACTGTTTTTCTTCAACCTAATTTTTCAATTGATTTCCTATTATTTCTTTAACCTAATTTTCAATTGATTTCCTATTATGAATAATTATAATATCTATAAACTATGTACAATCATTTGTTTGCTTTTCCGTACCTACGGGGATGCATTTTGGAGCCGATGCTCGGTTGAGGCCATCTCCGTCCAATACCTCCGTTCAAAGAAGGAGCGATTCGCTACAGTGTTTCGAAAATCACTCTGGTCAACAAATAGTATTCACTTTGGGTGCAAGAAAAGTTTCTTCCGTCTTGAGTAAGGACAATCCCAATTCGACATCTTCAGAATATTTCACTACGAGAAAAATATCGATTAACTACCCCGAAAAACAGTTGTCGTACGATATAAGACGACGTTTATCTATAGGTTGCACAAGGGGGGGTTGTTGAAAGTCTTCAATTCTTTGCAACTCGTCAATAATAGTCGTAAACACGGTTGTCGTTCCATTATATACCACGCTTTTTTCAGTTGTGAATGTCTTTCGAATTTACCTCTTAATGCCTAACACAACTCATACCTGGGTTGTGAAAATAACTCCTACACTACATTTGTTGGAGTTGTAGAAATTTCTTTGACAACTATGGTTAAAGTTGTACGTCATTTCTTTATCAACTATGGTATGAGTTGTATGTCATTTCTTTGACAACCAAGCTATGTGTAGCGAAATATTTATTGCAACCTTTTCTTGTTGTATTACAATCCACTTGCAACTTTTCATAGTAGTTGTGGTTATTTTTCATTTGCCAAAAAAAAAAACGAAATTGGTCACGGCATTCAAAATATCTTAGGCATTCATTCAAATGTCACCCATCATCAATGTGACAAAGATTCTAACACCCGAACCAATCTTATATCTGGAGACTGCAAATTAATATAACTGTTCTTCCTTGTGAAAATACATTCATCAACAATTTACAATGTGATCATTCTGTCAATCAACAATTTACAATGTAATCATTTTGTTAACCTTTCTTACTTGCCTTTGCAGCTACATTGGAGATACCATCATTTTCAGTCTTCGTGAACTCTTCTGCAACAACTCCATTGATATTATGACTGCCATCTTTTAGCTCAGGCCCAACACTTCGGATGGATTTTCTATATTCCTCAGCTGTTGCAATGGCATCCTTAGCAGCTGTAGTTGCAGGAAATCCCACACTACACCCCTTACTATATCTTGATAATAATTTCTAGATCTAAACTTATTAATCACTTAAATCTCAAAATATAAGTGCTAGAAATTTAAATAGACACATAAGATTTTTTACGTGGTTCGATCAATGTGATCTACATCCACGATTCTTCACTATGATTGTTGAGGTTACATTAATATTACATTGGAAATCTCCATTAATGGATATTTTGTAGAGCTCTAGATCTAATTATTTGGGGGAGAAGATGATAAAGAAAATAAATCTCTCTCCCAGAATATCTCTCTCCAAAATATCTCTCTCTCTAAAAAATGTCCTCCTTTCTTCTCTCCTGCTCTCCTCTTTATATAGGATATTACATAGTGGATGACAGCTCATGTACAACTAAGATTTCCCTTAATTTCGGATTTACCTTGTGACACCTCGCAGGAGTATAAATATTAAATCTCGCAGACGCTTTAGTTCTCGCAAGATCTTCGCACTTTCTTCATGTTTACGCTATCGTCATTTGTTATGTCATTTCTGAAATCACTTTGCGACGGCTTCGCGACGTCTTCATGTTTTTATCACCACCATCTATTGCGTCATCAGTCTGCGACACTTGTAAAGTGTCATCGGCGAGGACTTCGCAAGTATATCCTTATGCGATATTCTGCTCCTACATCTTGCCTCTTTTTTCTTGAATATTGCTTGAAGAGCGATTTTTAAGAAAAATCTCGTTGTTGTAGTAGTCTTTGATCTTTGTTGATGAAGGAACGAGCGAAAGAATACTGGACTTGAAAAGTACGTACTTGCCTCTATTCTTTTGCGAAGTTCCGAAGCTTTGCGAAGTAAATAATAAATACCATCCCGAAGTATATGAAGTATGAAGTATCCTTGAAGAAGTATAAGAAGTACTTAATCCTCTAAGAAGTATTGCGAATCCATCATGCGAAACTCTCGCTCCATGTTCTTTGCCTCATGCTATGCTCTATTCTTTCGCGAAGTTCCGAAACTTTGCGAAGTGAATAAGAAGTATTAATCCTTGAAGTATAAGAAATATTGCCTCTGTTCATGCGAAGTTATTATTCCATTTTTGGTGAGGATTCTTGTTGTTCATTGGTGAATATCTTCTTTGGAAGTGATTCTTGCCGAGAAGATGAAGAACATAAAATGTTTTCTTGGTTATCCATAGTTGCCTCTGTTCTTTATCTATGAGGGTAGAATCCTTGAGAAAATGTTGATTGAGCAAATTGGTTTTGCATTCTTATTTTTCCTCTGTCTCATGCTTTGTGCTCATGCGATAGTATAATCTCTTCAAGTTGCCTATCTTATCTTATGAAATAATTGCATTCGCAAAATTCTGGATATCTCTACGAAGTTTTGAATAATTTCTGAAACTCGAATAATATCTTGAGAAATTTTAAATGATATTGTTGAGAGATTTTAGATAACACTCTTGAGAGATTATGAATATCACTGCTGCGAGATTCTGAAATATCTTTCTTTGGACATAATGCTTGTGTAATGATTATGTTATGAAATGTGTATGCGATGTTTATGCCATGAAATGCTTATGCGATGCTTTCATGATGCAAGTATGATGCTTGTATGATGAGAATGCTTATCTACTGCAATGTATAGTTAATGTTTGTGTTACTTAGCTCATTTTTCCGCTCTAAAATTGATGTAGCTTTAAATCGCTTCCATTCTTCATTTCTCTGGTTTTATCTCAGTATATCCTTCTTCGCGTATTTGTTGTTCCTCACAAGTTATTTTGCTTGTGCTTCATTTTTTCTTATTCCTGCAATTCAAAATGCTTATGTTGAATTCTGTCATTGCGACAAGATCGCAGGACGTCTTTACATTTTCATGTAATGACCCATTGGTCTTGCCTTATCAATTTTTTTTTGTGTGGTCTTATTTCGCCTTCCTAGTTAAAGGTCTTATTATGCCACCCCTCATTGCGACAATATGACAGGCCTAAATATTCTTGCGAACATAAAGCCCCATGACATTCTTAGTCTTGCGACAAAATCGCAGGACGTCGTTACACTTTCATGTAATGACCCATTGATTTTGTCTTATCATTTCTTAGTATTATTGCCTCTGCAGGATGTTTTAGTTGCGACAATATGACAGGCCTAAATATCCTTGCGAACATAAAGCCCTATGACATTGCCGTCTTGCGACGAAATCGCAGGAAGTCCGTACACTTTCGTGTAAAGACCCATTGATCTCGCCTTACCCTCGCGTTAGTATTATTGCCTCTGCAGGATCATTGCACAAATATGACAAGCCTGAATTTTCTTGCGAAAACACAGCCTCATGACATTTGCGTCTGTTTTGACATTCTCCCTAATGGAGGGTGTCGCCCTTATCATCTCCCCGGTTGCCCCTTCAAGGAGGCTTACATCGGCCATACAAGGCTAGCTCCTCCCATCCGGTCTTAACAACAACCCAGGTTGTTTTCGCAGCCTCTTATCCCTTATACCTATAGAGTTTATGGTTACAAGGCTGCACCCTAAGTGGAGTTTTCTTCGGGCGAGTGCAGCATGTGCCAAGACTTGTCAAGAGTGGTAAGGAAGTTCCATGCTCCCCGCACTCTTGACTCAACCGTGTACCTCGGCGCCTTGGTCATACGCTGGCTCCTTGGAAGAGACCCTCGGTCGCCCAACCAGGGTATAACCTACATATATAGTTGGGAATCCAAGATACCTCTTCCGGATAGGCTTTCATGGGCCCCAAATCTGCATGACCCAGGTTCCGGGAGCGGTGTAACCCTTTCCCTGAGCCATGTTAAGAGATACCCCCTTATATGACGCACTTTAGGTCTTACAATTGCCTCTTACGAAATATCATTCGCGAACTAGGGTGTACGCCATAAAGGTTCGTCCCATTCACTCACTCATTCATTTTTGTCAATTCATTCATTCATTTTTGATTATCTCTTCTCATTATCTTTGCGAAATTATCGCATGTCTTCATTCTTTCATTCATCATTTCATTCATTTCTTCACTTGTCATTTCCTTCATTCATTCTTTCATTTATGTCATTTGTTTCATTCATTCTCATAATATCATATCATTTGCGGTTTGCTGTTGTTGTTGTCTCTTGCGAAATATATGATTTGCTTGCGAAGCTATCATCCTTGAAATATATGAACGTCGCATAAAATATAAATATCTCGCAGCAAAAAGAATTGTGAGAAATGAGATTTGAACCCTTGACCTCACTCTTGCATATTCTCGCACCATACCAACTGTTCTAACCTCATTTGCGAGATTAACTTGCGAGATAATCATCAACTTTCTTCTTTGCGAGATAAGCAATGTCTTTGCGAAATTTCGCATAATAAAAATAAATATGCGAGAAGCAAGAATTGATCCCGCGACCTTCGCTTGCATTCATGCCTCTTAATCAACTGTGCTAGCCTTGCCTCTGCGAAGTGTTTCTGCGAAATAATCACCTACTTTCTTCTTGCGAAATACCCTTGCGAGATTATCAAAGACTGTGCGAAGTAAACATTTGCATGAAGTAAACGAACATCTGCGAAGTGTTCATGCTGCGAACGTTCGCCAGGTAAACATTTGCGGAGTGCAAAAACTCTTTGCGAATGCGGAGATTCGAACTCTAGACATCAAACTCCTTCCCTTTACTGCTGACCATCTGAGCTAGCTTCAGCTTGCGAAAGAAACACATATTGCCACTCTATTATTCTTCCTTTCTTTTCAGTAGTTCCAAAAAGTGTGAAAAATATTGATCTTTGCGAGAATTGATCATGCGAACTCTAACCCATACTCCTAATCCCTGACCATCTGCGCTACTTGTTGTTTGCGAAAGAAACACATAATTTCATAACCTTATTCCATTTCTTCTCATTCGAAAGTTCAAAAAATATGCGAAAATTCGCGATGGGTGGGAATTGAACCTGCAACCTCAAGCTCATTGTATTTACCTCTGACCAACTTTGCTGGCTTCTGTTTGCGAACTACCTCTGCGAAATAATAACTTACTTTCTTCTGTGTGAAATATCCTTGCGAAATATCCATGCGAAAAAATACACGTTCATTGAGATTTGAACTTGCGACCTTAAGCTCCTCATATTTGCTCATGACCAATTGTGCTATTCCTCCTGTGCGAAAGGATCGCAGAATGCTAATACATGACTTATATTCACCCTTTGATACTCAAGGAAAAAGATGACAAAAATTCTTCGCGAAGGGTAAGACTCGAACTCGCGACCTTATGTTTATACTCTTCGACAGTGACCAATTGTGCTAGATGTTGTTTGCGAAAGAAACACACAATACTATAACTTTATTCACTTCTTCGCTCTCAGAAGTTCAAAAATATGTAAAAGGTAGGATTCGAACTCGCAACCCCAAGCTTGTTCTCTTCGCAAACGACCATCTGGGCTACTTGCTGCTTGCGAAGGAAACACACAATGCTATAGCTTTATTCCATTTTTTCCCCTCTTGAAAGTTCAAAAATATTTGAAAAAATATGACTGTGGGCGAGATTTGATCTTGCGACATCAAGCTTCTTCGTTCCAACTCAAACCATCTGTACGAGCTTCTTTTTGTGATAAAATTCACAGCGTTTTGTTCTTATCCTTTTCTTCATTCTTCCTTTATTTCCTTCAACAATTTTCCTTTTTCTTTTTCTCCTGAATATGAAACCTTCCATTAAAAAATTAGCTTTCTTCCTTGAATTTCATCACAGCAACCTATTTTTTTTTCTCTTCCTCTTTTCATGTCCTTGAATTGTTGACGGTGTTTTCTCCCTGAAAGTGTGATTTCTTCCCTAAAATTTTCATTTTTGAACCCAAATTTTATAGATCTAGAAAAATATGAACAATAATTAATTTTCACAGAAATTTCTTGATCCAACAAGTTACAGGAAGGACAAAATCCATTACTCTCTCCCTGTTTCTAGCGCCAATATGTAGTTGCAGGAAATCCCACACTACACCCCTCACTATATCTTGATAATAATTTCTAGATCTAAACTTATTAATCACTTAAATCTCAAAATATAAGTGCTAGAAATTTAAATAGACACATAAGATTTTTTACGTGGTTCGATCAATGTGATCTACATCCACGATTCTTCACTATGATTGTTGAGGTTACATTAATATTACATTGGAAATCTCCATTAATGGATATTTTCTAGAGCTCTAGATCTAATTATTTGGGGGAGAAGATGATAAAGAAAATAAATCTCTCTCCCAAAATATCTCTCTCCAAAATATCTCTCTCTCTAAAAAATGTCCTCCTTTCTTCTCTCCTGCTCTCCTCTTTATATAGGATATTACATAGTGGATGACAGCTTATGTACAACTAAGATTTCCCTTAATTTCGGATTTACCTTGTGACACCTCGCAGGAGTATAAATATTAAATCTCGCAGACGCTTTAGTTCTCGCAAGATCTTCGCACTTTCTTCATGTTTACGCTATCGTCATTTGTTATGTCATTTCTGAAATCACTTTGCGACGGCTTCGCGACGTCTTCATGTTTTTATCACCACCATCTATTGCGTCATCAGTCTGCGACACTTGTAAAGTGTCATCGGCGAGGACTTCGCAAGTATATCCTTGCTGCGATATTCTGCTCCTACAGCAGCATGAGTATTAACTGCTATAGTAGCTTGGCGCTCCTCTTCCTCTACTGCTGCCCGGACCCGCTCAAGAAACTTGTCATCCTCGTCTGCGAGAAAGTGCCCTGCTTGAAAGTTGCGGGGAAAATGACATTTGTTTTAATGCATGGACACACATAAAAACAATGAGGCAAAAAAATTAACCAAGATCTACGTAACTTGGCATGGAGAGTTTGTTTTCATGCACAAGTTTCGAATGATAGTGTTTCGGGCCACTAACCGGCGTGAAGTAAGACCTGGTGAACATTCATAGTGGAAAAGAAGTGGAGACTACATACGGTGAGTTACGTACTTACATTGATGACCTAGCTAAAAAAAATAAAAAAAGAGCTATCTACTTACATGGAAGAATAAGTTTTTAGTTTCTCTTACCAATGTGCAATAGAATATTAATAACATCTACAGCTTGAAGTTGCAAAGAATTCTTATCAAACCAACTATATTTGTAATATGCATGATTTGGTAGATGATTTCATTTCCAATTGTAAATTATTAGAATTTCCCATAGTAATATTCCAAGGCAAATGAAATGAAATTTGTGCGATTCGATTAAGTATCCCTATGCTCCTTAGCATGAATGAACCACATTAATCACCAGGAAGCTTTAAATTACCTTCTGTATGTATCCAAATTCTCCTTAGCCTCAAATGGAGTCATAGCATAGGACACCTAGGCTCCAAATGTCCACATTAGCATCATGCTCTACACTTTCAACTGTAAACACAACTAGGATTTAGACTTGGTTGTAGTTCATTAAACAAAATTCTTGATCAAAATATACATTGTTCACAGAAAATCTTGAATACATACCCACTTAAGGTGGCAGGTAATCCAATGTGCCACACATGGTCCGCCTACGGTTGAACGTACGAACTGACCAACCAAAATCAACAATTTTGATTTCATCCTGTCGAGAAATTAAACACATACAGAATTAGTACATGGGCACTGCGTCGACCAACTGTAAGAAAAATCATTTAAAGCATAATAGCAACCTGAGCTCCAATCAAGAGATTCTCTGGCTTAATGTCCCTCTGTGTATGACATGCTTTCCGTGAAGTATATCGAGCTCATGCTAATGATGCAATTCCTGTTGAAAGAGAAAAAGAATATCAGCTTTTCACAAACTCAAAGGAATAGAAGTTCGAATTAAACATCACTTAGACATGAAATATTCCAAATTGGTTACCTGAATTTCCTGATCGGCACACTTATATTCCATGTCTTGCTCCACCTCCGCAATCGGGGAAGATAGCTAATCCTCGCTAGGGTTTCTAATGAAGCAATACCGCTTAAAAATGTCGAGTACTTGTGTTAAATATTTTCACTCCATGGATAGGCATCAAAGGCTGTGAAATGTGAACCTGGGATCAAAAAATTCTTCCAAACAAGAGACAAGTTATGAGTTTCAAACTTGGATTTTATTTGAAAGCAAGCACCGAGAACCCCGTATCTTAATAACCTATAGATGTTCTAAAATTTAGCTCACAAAATAGAAAAATAATGACTCAAGAAACTAAATACAACACCATACCATACTGATTTTGAAATTCCTTGAATCAAGAGATGTTATTGACTAATATTTCTCTCCCAAGCAAGTATGAAACTGGGTTTCATGTAATTACTGCATTCAAAAGTGAACACACCGGAACAAAATCACCTTCTCGCCCAAGCGTCGAACCGCAGAGTAGTTAACACAAAAATTTCGGCATCGAAATTTGGATTTGGCACCTAAAAGTTCTCGACCATATACGTCATCCGCAAAATGAGATCATCCTGCTAATTTTTCGAGTCTTTTCTCTCGCAACTTTTGCAACCTTGTTTACGTGGTTCAAGGACAGGAGCATGCTTGAAATCTGCAAGAAGGGGGTTCAAAATTGATAAGAGCAATAACAAACAACAAGGGTGAACCCTAAATTCATTCAAAGACTATTCATAAGCGAAAAACTTGAAAACTAGCACGTAGAAGTTTCAATGTCTTGTGAGATTCAGAAAAAACCAATTATAACATCTCTTCTTTACCTTTCATCAACGAAGTCACCACCACCTTCACTGATTGGAGAGGATAAGAATAAAGATCTCGGTGCAATTTAGAGATGGGTCTCGTGTTGTTCTAGATTTACAAGGTTTTGTTGAGAAGAATTTGAAGGCACGGTGATGGACAGAGTTGGGGTTCACTAATAGATTTACTGCTGGGATGAGCTTGAGAAATCATCTAAGAATTGTTCAAAGTGCTGAGTTGAATTGAATTTGGCTAAGAAGAACAGAATAGAAGAACGGGTTTGAGGCAGCTGCGTCTAAGGAAGTTTTGGCGACTCTGGAGTTCCCTGCAGAGACATAAATAAAAAAGTACAATACATAAATTGTGGTCTTCTGATAAATAAGAAACATAATCAACATTCCAATTCAAAATACATTTAACATAAGAAACATAATCAACATTCCAATTCAGATAACAACACAATTCTAGCAAAGTAAAACATATAAAATTCAGAAAACAGCTGAAATTAGTACATATAATCAACACACCCATTTACTCGATCAATAACATCATCTTACCGATCTCTCTACCTCTGATTTCCCTGAATTTCTGCATCTCCAACTTTATTTCGCAGTCGTTTCTCTTTCTCAACACTTTGGTTCTTTATTAACCCCATCAAAACAACACCAGTTCTTAGTCTTATCACCCTTGAAGAATAACCACAGAAACCCATCACCTAATTCTTCTCAATCATCTCTCGATTCTCAGTAATTAAACCATAAATTTCATCTCTTAGATCAAACACAAACCATCGCTGATCCAGATTTGAACCAAAACCCTAATCAACCAAATCCCATCTCTTGATTTTTCAATTAGCAGCAACAGATTAGAGATGAGTTTTACTGAAATATAGAGATAGAAGAATCAAGTTCTGTGAAGCAACAGATTTGAAGCAATTGAAGCTAACGAAACTTGGGTTAGGTTTTTTTTTTTTTTGTGAGGGAGGGGAAGATGAGAGGCGAGAGAAAAGTGAGTGAATGAAGATAAGTGAGAGAAAAAGAATTTCGTTTTATCTAAAAGAATTTCAACGGATAAGATGTGGTAGGATGGGGTCATACGGATTATGAAGCTCTTTTGGACGGTATAGATTTAAGTTAAGAGTGTCATACAGATCAAGGCAAGTGTGTTTTCTTTGTGCTTTCTATTTGTGTTAATACGAACTCATGTTTTCGGTTTAATTATCAACCTTCGACATGAAAAAAAAACCAAAAAAAATATTAATAAATTTAGGACATTGTTATCGACATTACGATAAAAAAATCCAAAAATGTATAAGAATGAATCGGGAAAATGAAAAATGAATTCGATAATTGGTGTGTTTCTTTGTGCTTTCTCTTTGTGTTTTTGTGCTTTCTCTTTGTGCTTAGGTTTGAATTTTGACTAGTCGCATAGGTCATGAAGTATCTTTAGTTCACACTTGGTAAAACTCAAGTTATAAGATTACTAGAGATGGACCAAAAAATTCAGGATGGTTCGACTTCAAACTTAGCTGGATACATCATCAAAATCGATAAATATGAAGCTCAGTGTTGATTCGAACTTCAAATGTGGTATAACGACATAGAAATTATGAACCAATAAGCTTCGGGAGGGTTCTGACTTCAAACGTAGAAGGATACATCATCGAAATCGATAAATATGAAGCTCAGTGTTGATTTGAACTTCAAATGTGGTATAACGACATAGAAATTATGAACCAAGAAGCTTCGGGAGGGTTCTGACTTCAAACGTAGAAGGATACATCATTGAAATCGATAAATATGAAGCTCAGTGTTGATTCGAACTTCAAATGTGGTATAACGGCATACAAACTGTGAACCAAGATGCTCGGGAGGGTTTATGACTTCAAACTTAGAAGGATACATCATTGAAATCGATAAATATGAAGCTCAGTGTCGATTCGAACTTTAAATATGGTATAACGGCATATTGTATGCAAACCCTGGATCCGAGATCGAAACCTGTCCGTGAGTGGCCTACTATAAGTCGGAAACTTCGTAAGAACGATGAATCCATCCATTTACAGGTAAGATTCCTTCGAAATATTCCCTGAAACCTTAAACAAACCATATACTGGCATATTGTATGCGTACTTTGGCTCCGAGATCGAAACCTGGTCGGGAGTGGAATACTATAAGTCGGAAACTTGGTAAGAACGATGAATCCATCCATTTACACATAAGATTCCTTCGGTATATTCCCCGAAACCTTAAACAAACCCTATTATGGGATATTGTATGCGTATCTTGGCTCCGAGATCGAAACCTGGCCGTGATTGGACTACTCTAAGTCAGAAACTTCATAAGAACGATGAATACATCCATTTACAGGTAAGATTCCTTCGAAATATTCCCTGAAACCTTAAACAAACCATATTCTGGCATAATGTACGCATATCCTGGCTCCGAGATCGAAACCTGGCCGTGATTGGACTACTCTATGTATGAAACTTCGTAAGAACGATGAATACATCCATTTACAGGTAAGATTCCTTCGAAATATTCCCTGAAACCTTAAACAAGTCATATTCTGGCATATTGTACGCATACCATGGCTCCGAGATCGAAACACGGCCGTGATTGGACTACTCTAAGTCCGAAACTTCGTAAGAACGATGAATACATCCATTTACGGGTAAGATTCCTTTGAAATATTCCCGAAACCTTAAACAAACCATATTCGGCATATTGTACGCATACCCGGCTCGAGATCGAAAACCTGGCCGTGATTGGACTACTCTATGTCCGAAACTTCGAAGAACGATGAATCCATCCATTTACAAGTAAGATTCCTTCGAAATATTCCCTGAAACCTTAAACAAGTCATATTCTGGCATATTGTACGCATACCATGGCTCCGAGATCGAAACCTGGCCGTGAGTGGACTACTCTAAGTCAGAAACTTCGTAAGAACGATGAATACATCCATTTACAGGTAAGATTCCTTCTAAATATTCCCGAAACCTTAAACAAACCATATTCTGGCATATTGTACGCATACCACGGCTCCGAGATCGAAACACGGGGCCGTGATTGGACTACTCTATGTCCGAAACTTCAAAAGAACGATGAATACATCCATTTACAGGTAAGATTCCTTCGAAATATTCCCTGAAACCTTAAACAAACCATATTCTGGCATAATGTACGCATATCCTGGCTCCGAGATCGAAACCTGGCCGTGATTGGACTACTCTATGTCTGAAACTTCGTAAGAACGATGAATACATCCATTTACAGGTAAGATTCCTTCGAAATATTCCCTGAAACCTTAAACAAGTCATATTCTGGCATATTGTACGCATACACCGGCTCCGAGATCGAAACGGCCGTGATTAGACTACTCTAAGTCCGAAACTTCGTAAGAACGATGAATACATTCATTTGGCTGTAAGATTCCTTCGAAATATTCCCTGAAACCTTAAACAAACCATACTCGGCATAATGTACGCATACCACGGCTCCGAGATCGAAACACGGCCGTGATTGGACTACTCTAAGTCGAAACTTCGTAAGAACGATGAATACATCCATTTACGGTAAGATTCCTTCGAAATATTCCCCGAAACCTTAAACAAACCATATTCGGCATATTGTACGCATATCCCGGCTCCGAGATCAAAACACGGCCGTGATTGGACTACTCTAAGTCCGAAATTTCATAAGAACGAAGAATCCATCCATTTACCGGTAAGATTCCTTTGAAATATTCAGAGAACATTAAACCAACCCTATTCGGCATATTGTATGCAAACCCCAGCTCCGAGATCGAAAACGGCCGATAAAGTGGACTACTTTAAGTTGGAAATTTCGTAAGAACGATGAATCCATCAATTTACAAGTATTATTCTTTTGTAATATTCCCTGAAACATTAAGCAAGCCCTATTATAGCATATTGTATGCAAACCCTGGCTCCGAGATTGAAACCTGACCAGGAACGGACTAGTATAAATCTGAGAGTTCGGAAGAACGATGAATACAACCATTTACGGGTAAGATTCCATGGGAATATTCTCAGAAACCTTCGACACACACGAATTCATCAACTTCGAGAAAGAAACTGGCTTCGAGATCGAAACCTGGCCATGGGCAGACTAATATAAGTCTGAAAGTTTGCAAAGACGATGAATCCAACTATTTATAGGTAAGATTCCATGGAATATTCTCGAAACCTTAAACACACACAAATTCGTCAACTTTGAGAAAGAAACGCTCCGGATCGAAACGTGGCCATGAGCGGACTACTATAAGTCGAAAGTTTGCAAAGACGATGAATCCAACCATTTTTGGGTAAGATTGTATGGGAATATTCTCATAAACCTTAAACACATACAAATTCATCAACTTCGAGAAAGAAACTTGCACCGGGATCAAAACTTGGCCATGAGCGGACTACTATAAGTCTGAAAGTTCGGAAAGACGATGAATCCACCCATTTACGGGTAAGATTTCATGGGAATATTCTTGAAGTGAATAAAATTTAGCGAAGTGAGAAAAATTTAGCATAGGTGTTTATACCTCAACGACAACTCTTATAAAGGTTGTCAATAGCGATGAAAAGAAAATTTAGCGAGAAGTGAGAAAAATTTAGCGAAGTGAGAAGTTTTTTGCGAAGTGAATAAAATTTAGCGAAGTGGGAATTTTTTGCGAAGTGAGAAAAATTTAGCGAAGTGTTTATACCTTTACGACGACTCTTAATGGGGTTGTAGAAGGTCTATTTATCCTTTTCTCTTATCTTTTCCATCTCCCATCATAACCATCCATTTACATCATAACCGTCCATTTATTTCTTTTCCTTAACATGTTTTTTCCTTATCACTTTTTTATAAAAGTAAATGTAAAATATAAGCAGACATGCATGTAAATGTGGAAGGGTGGTTGAAATCCAAGTCTTAGACAGAGGAGGTTCATGTTCGATTCACCTTAGCCTCCTTTTTTTTTCGAAGTCAATTTATCATTTACAACTCTTGTAAAGGTTGTGAATGTTGATTAAAAGAAAAAGCACAAATCTACCAAAGATTGTGAATCCGGCGGGGATGGTTGACGTCTTGTACTAACACCTAGTAAGCTTGGGTTCGATTCTCTACAAGAACATTTTTCAATTTTTTTTTTTCTTATCTTCAACGACTCTTATTAGTGTTGTTTTAAAATCATTCACTACCTTTAGGATGTGAGTTGTAAATTCTAAAGGTGGTCACTTCTCTCTACAACCCTTTTCACACAACAAGTTGTGGTTCTGATTCTCGTCACTACTCTTAGGAACTCGTTGGTCCTAAGAGTTGGACATATTTTACTTTGACAACGCTTTTGTTGGAAAAAGGTGTAAAACATACTACATTTTACAACTTTTAATTTACGAGTTGTCAATCTACAGTTGTAGATTACTAATTTTCCCGTAGTGTTTGTTAATTGAAGGTATCATTGTTTTCAGTCATATAGATTATTTGATAAACTCATCAATGAAAACTGCTAGCATCAGCAATACAGTTCCCGTCAGGGAATATGATTACTTGATAAACTCATCAATGAAAAATGCTAGCATCAGCAATATAGTTCCCGTCAGGGAATATATAAATCAAAACATTGTTTATAACGTTCTCTTATTACAAGTTTCAATTCCCTTAAGAAGAAATGTTTCTCCTAAAAATCATCAAACAAAACTTTGTCCTCAAGATTCTGAAATACGAGAGAATTTCATTACAAGTGGCAATATTATGCGGACTTCTTTGTTCCCTTTAATATTACATGCAATCGGAAAATCTATCCCTAAAGTGGCTTCACTCCTCAATCACCTCATTGTAGAAAATTACAAGTGTCATTTACCCACTTTAAGACTGCCTATATATTCATTAACAACTTGCTTGAATTAGGAAGACAGATTTCCATTACAAGTGGCATATACGTGCGGATTACTTCTTTGTTCTAAGATTACATGCAAGCGAAAAATCTGCTCCTATAATGATTACATTCTTAGGCCACCTACTTGTAAACACTTACAAGTGTCATATACTAATTCTAAACTTGCCTATATATACATTAGTAACTTACTTGGTGCTCACACAAAACAAATCAGAAGAAATCTTTCATAAAAGGATTATAGAACCAAGTACAAAAACTACTTTCCATATCTTCTCAATAATACTCAGAAACTTTCATATCATTTGAGATTTGTTAAAATGTCTGATGTTGCATCTAGGAACTATATTTTTCATCTTACTCGTATTTTAGAGGATGAAACTCAGAATATCACAAAATCTGTTAAGAAATATATTAAATTTCTTAGAAATGCTGCTGTGGATACTGAGAACAGGAAATTTCCTAGTGTTATTGTGAAGCTTTTCAAAGAAATAAAGAAAGGTGAAAATCCTAGAGGGCTTAACACAGGGGAACTAGTTCATGCATTGAATTTGTCTTGGAAGCCAACTGGAAGATTAATAGTGAAGAAGACAGCAGACCCAACGGTGTTCATCATCAGATTTTCTAATGCTGCAGATTTTGCTGCTGCAATCTACTCTATCCCAAACAGAGCTCAGGGTTTTCTTCTGACAATGAGAATGTGGAACAATGAAACTAAAGTGGAGAATGTGGATTTTTCTGCTCAAGACTTCTGGGTTAATTTCATACTGATGGGAGATTTGGTGGAGAAACAATATGTGGCAAAACAAGTAGCAGACAAGATTGGTAAAGTCCTTAATCTGATTGGTCCACTGAATGATAGGGGAGAATACCAAGCTTATGTTGTAGCTGATATTTCATTTGGAATGTCTCTGGTGCATGAAGTGAAAGTCATCATTATTGATCCAAATGACACAGAAACTGTTAAGGTGAAAATTTTCTTCATGGAAGTTCCACATCAAACATGTTTTAGATGTTGGCATGTTGATGCCTCTCATTCATTGGAGAAATGCAATGCTAGGAGAAGTATTTATAATAAGAACTGCCCCAAAGTGTATGTCTATAATGAGGAGGAAGAAATAAGGAATGAGGATGCTCAAACAAGTGCAGAGGTAGAGGATGTAACCATTGAAGCTGCTGGGATCAGAATATATGACAGTGGAATTGATATGGAAGACCAGCAAAGAAGAGGCATTAAGAGGAGAAGATCAAAGTATGACAGTGTTTCTAGCTTCAACAATATGGAGATGCCAGGAGTTGGTATTATAGGAGATGGAAGAAAGAATGTAAAAGATAGGGAAGGGGCTTCTACTTACTGTAACAGTGATGCTGGAGGAAAAAGCAGCATCAACATAGAAGAAGGCTTAAAAGATGAAATGAGAGGAATCAGAATTGTTGACAAAGGTAAATCCCCTGGGTTTGAAAGTAGTGGTTCTAAACCAAAAGAGAGTTTCCATAAGAGAAGGCAGGAAAACTGGTTTCGACTCATTGACCACTACTCAGCACCAAAGATTGAAAATCCTTGGGTGTTGATAAATAAAAATAACATAATTGGAGGAGTTGGAAAAGATGGGGTTACTAAAGAAAAGGTTTGTGATAATTACGATGAAGTGAGAATGCACTTTGTTGGAGTATAAATGAGGAAGAAGCCGAAAAATATGGTGAGGTGATTCCAATGGAGATGGCCAATCTTTGGTGAAGCGGAAATCTGCCCTGGTAGATAACAATGCAATGTTTGAGGTATTCTTTAGTCGCTTTACTCTCAAAGCATCTACCTCTAATACTTTTGCTAATGCTAAGTTATTTGACTATCTTTTTTATCCTGATTTACAAAGTAAGTTTTGCATTAGTTTTTAGATTGTTCTAAAAAATTACATACTATAAATATGGCTATGGATGATTGAAATATGGGAATGACATCCTGGTATCCTAAAGGTCCGAGAGTGCATGTGTATGATTTAAAGAGTTTACCTTTGAATTTCTGAGTTTGAGTATGTTTATAAATTATATGCAATTGATTCAATCAATAATCTTGATCTAAACTTTAAATTCTACTTTAAAACTTCTTGCATGCATGTTTTTATAATTTGTTTTTACAATATTCTCATTAAAATTCATAGAAATAGGAGCAAAATAAATTTTACACAACAATCTTTTTGTTTGTGCAGTTTTTATCTGTTCTTATTCCTTAAAAATGTCATGAATAATTTATTTCCTTGGTATAATAAACTACTATTCTTATATATGGTAATGGATGATAAAGCTTATGGGTTTGACTTTAAAGTTTTATCATGGAACCTCATCCAGGGTATTAGGTCTGAGTTGAAACAAGATCATTTAAACCACTTAAATAAAACTCATAATCCTGATATGATATTCTTATCTGAGACTAAAGTTAAGATGCAATGGGTTGAAAAGTGCATGACAAAATTGAAAATGAAAGATTGGTTTATAATCCCTTCTATAGGTAGATCAGGTTGTTTTGCTATTGCTTGGGCTCAGGGAGTTTCCGCTAGACTCATTTCTTTTAAAGATAATGTTTTCAATTTTCATGTTTTAAAGGATAATATGAGCTTTAATATTTCTATTGTTTATGGTGCATTAGATAAGAACTTAAGAACTAAGCAGTGGGACTTCATTTCTAATTTTAGTGATGCTAATAGTCAATCTAAGAACTTTGCTTTTGCTCTGGTGTTATTTGACAAATTTGGTTCTATTTGTGATTTTGCAGGCGGAACTGGAACTGGAAGATGCTCAAACTCTGACGAAGCAGAGGCAAGAGCTTGCCGAGAAGCCACTAGGTGGGCTAGAAACTCAGGAATGAATGATATCATCTTTCTTAATGACAATCTCAATGTTACCAATGGTATGAGAAGAAGAAATTTTGCTGCAAGTTGGAGGTGTAAAGTCTTCATAGACAAAGCGCCGGAGATTAGCAACTTTTTTGCCTCTTCTTCTTTCTTTTATGTTAGAAGGGTTTGTAACTTTATAGCGGATAAAATAGCTAAGAAGTTAAATAGGTCTTCCTATAAGGATATAGATTCTAGGAGTTGGAACAGTAAGTTAAAGTTGGATTTCCATAAAAATGTCTGTAATATGAACAATGTATCTCTTTCTGCTTAGTTTTAATGAACTACTGGCTTGACATGCATTCCACTACCAGAATCTACATGCTTACCAGAAAGCGTTTCTTCATCACGATCAATTTTCACCACCTGGCAATTCAGATTCTTAGAGAAATTCAAATCAATACCAACTTGGTACCTAGAAATTCTAATAAATAGTCGTAAATTTTACTATCAATACCACGAAACCAAAACCTATCACAAAATACCCAAAAACTCTTACACGGCATGCATGCATATCAAAACGGGACTTCTTGTAGCAGGGCTCTTCATCGGCACCTCGATTAGTAGACATCGTGAGCTGATCAACTGACTCAAATATTCCATGTAAGCTTGATCTCGTTTCGACATTCTTTGTAGTCTCCGGAAATTGATAGGTAAAACAGAAATTGGGAAGGGGAAGTTACAGAGTTGCTAAATAGGAAAACAGAACTGCTCCTCTTTTAAGGCGCTAGGAATGAGAAGACCAACAATTAATGCATCACACCCGTCCATATTATCCCTTAGAGATCAGGTTGTGGATATCTCGGAGAAATCCATACCTAGTCATCCCAGACAGAGACCTATAGAACGCAAGCCCAATCTATTGGCAATGCAGGGGCGGCATCAGACACTTGGCAACAAGTTGGAATTTGGTCATTCAGTTTGGATTACCCGGCCCAGGGAACTAGAACCGCTTACTGACCCGCAGCTTCCAAACCTAAACCATCACCGAAGGGTGCACAACAGGTTGGAGCAAGGGGTTTGCAAATACACATGGCCATGTATCAGGTATGGTAAAAAATTTGGCTCCATTTCTGGAAACTAATCAGTATCATTCTTTATACCTTTCTTTTTCTCCCCCCATTTATACCTTACCTCGACGAGATAAAGTCAAATTGACACAGTCCAAGCACAAGTCAAATTGTACAATATTGGTGTTGTGCAAAAGCGTTGTGTATATTCCCAAATAACCTGCACAGGCAGATACGGGTGAATTAAGGCTTGGACACAAAGATTTTGCACAAGAAGAAAATTGGGTCATCCTCAGCCGTTCGTTGGTGGTTCGCATCAGCCGTTGGATTAGAAACTCTAGATAACCAACCTCTTTTTATAGAGTTTTTGTAAGCACATATAAGTTTGAAAAATCAGCCATTAAGAGACAGACTCAATCATATTGGTCCAAATCCAAAATAAAAAACATTGATTCTGCTAGGAGTCCATAATTTACTTTTGGAGATATCCAAAAAACTTAACTTACGAAGCAATTGAAAGGATTGGGGTTTAGGTTCATCAAAGAAAATTGTCCACGACACTGAATTTTAAAACACAGTTAAAACAAAACATACGACGGATGAAAAGTACTGCTTGGAAAGCTACTGGTTTCACAATTCAGGACAAGTTTTAACATAATGACCTGGCTCATGGCAGTTACTGCAGGGCCTTTTTTTCCGACCTTTGCCTGCTTTTTCACCAACAGAGACATATCGCTTCCTTTTTCGACGACCCTTTTCTGGCGCTGCTCGGTATGGAGGCAACACTATGAGCCCATTCTCTGGCACAACCCAGCGTTCTTGACTCAGTACTGGGTTTATCACAGGAGCATACATGGATCTCCATCTGAATCTTGAATAGTAATCTCCACACAGCGGAATAACATTAATCTTCATGGTGATAAACTACTGCAATCGCGTGTGGACATGGCAAATGCTCGAAGTTAAAGACCTTGCAAGTGCAAGACTTCTGCTCCGATTCACATAATGCGATCATTATTCTTCGCCTCACCTACTTGGAATTCACCATCACATATTTTCATGACATCAAAGGAATACGCCAAATCCCACCGATCTCTAATTGTTTTTTTAGCAAAGTCACTCAAAGGATACCTATCTTGCTTAGCTAGGTCTCTACGTTCAGAGAACCACAACATGATTTGTGACCGTATGCAATCGACCAAATGGGTGATTGGTAGCTTTGTAGCATTCAAAAGCAGGGCATTCCAACTCTCACAGAGGTTTGTTGTCATGAAAATATAACGGTCTGTTTTGCAATGAATCCTAGCCCAATGCCTTTCTGAAACATCCCGTACAAAGGATAAAACCTTTGGATATTTTTTGACTTCTTCCATAGCCTTCCGGTAATCATCAACAGTGTATGCCAGCGCAGCGTTCATAAACGCCGTAGCAGCTGCGGCATTGTGATACTTCGTTCTGATATTCTCTGCATTGTGAGAAAATGACAATCAATCAACCAAGTATTGAATATTCCCTCAATGTAATATGCTCTTGAGACTAGCCAAAGGCTAGTGCTACATAAAGCTAAAGATAAGCTCAAGGGTTAAGGGAGATGAGTTTCTTATAAATGTAACTCGTAGTAAAGTGTTGTTGCTAAATACCTATAAGATGGTAGGCGCGAGTAAACATGAGATGCCTTGGTAAACACCGTTGAAACCCCGTGTTCGATGCTTTGCGATCTGTCCGAACACACAACTAGATCCTCTCTTGATGAAAAGTCTTTACCAAGCGCATCGAATAACTGTTGCATGAACCATTCTGGGATTCCTTATTCTCGGAATCAACAATGGCAAACGCAATAGGGAACATTTGATTATTAGCGTCAAACGCAACTGCCGAAAGTAGAGTTCCATAGCGGAGTCCCCAGAGAGATGCGTACCATCCACAAGCAAATGCGGGTCTACACCAAGTTTTGAATCCATGTAGACATGCACCCAAATGCAAAAAACTAATACATAAATTGATCATCTGCATTTGTATGAATCGCCGTTTTTGTGCCTTTGTTGTGTAGTTCAAGCATGTGGTCGTAACCCACCAAGTATTGGTATGAATCGTCGGGAGAACCCCTAGCGCCGGTTCCCCTCTTACAACCGTAGTATGCCTGCTGTAAGTGATGGTGATACCATGATCTCTCCCATGTCTTGCATCAGTTGTTTGGGTGTATACACACTGTCACACCTGGACCATTTCTTCCTGAGAGTTTGGCCATTGCACGAGCCTTTGCTTTTTTCCTGAGTGCGGGGTCCAAGTTGTCCTCTCTACAACAAGTGTGTGGAGCTGCGACTTTAGTGATTACCCACCCGAGTAAGGGTGGCAAATTGTCTTGCCCACATAATGCCCACCTGCACCGCTTTGTGGGATCCTTACATACGAAGCGCATAGAATGTAGCCTACTCATTGAAACCTCGGCCTCAAAAAGTCTAGTATTTTGACCAACCCAACAGCCGGTTTGGTGATCCTTGGTTTTGAATCTTTGATTCTCACACGACTCATACCACTTTGCAATTTCTGTAGGTTTCGGAGGTGGAGAAATCCTACGGGTTTTGGATTAGACGGAGAATCATGTAGGCGGGGTAACTCGATGGCAAATGGTGTGTCCCAAGATGATTCAAGGCTTCTCCTAGCTTTGGAAACATATTCAGTCCCTGAAATAGATAAACACAATAGAGATTAGTGAGACTAGATAATGTAGGAATACATCTTTGGCATGACATATTTTAGTGTCGTGTGTAAAAATATATACACAAATTGCTAGCTATTACCAGGTTGCGTAAGCAACATAAAAAAGTTACGAGTGTTCTTTACAAGGAAAATACAATAAGATCCACAAGATGGGATACGAGATTTGGAAATGATAACAGTATAACAATTAGAGGAGAAGCGAGATAAAATTATTACCACTTTGCCCGGTATGACTTGGCGGTGCTGCCGTACAATCTTTGGAGTTATCATTGACGGAGGAATCCACTCTGCTACCGCTGGTAGGAGCTAATGGGGTTGAAGGTGTATTCCCAGTTGAACACCCTTGAGTAACATTACTGGTAAAGGGAGTTGTGGGAGTACGATCTACTGTTACTTGCGGAGATGCCTCTTTCCGAGATGCTATTACGAAAAAAGATGGAACTCCTGGTGCTTCCTCCACATAAGAGTTCAAGGTTTCTTGTCCGGTAATCAATATCCGTTGTCTACACCCTGTAACTGGAACCAGAACCAGACCATAGACTTCGAAATCAGGTCCCTGCTCAAAACCAGGTAGACCCGCTACTTGCTTCTTTATATCCTCTGGAGTAAACATTTCCTGGAAAACCAGATATTGTAAATGAACCTGTATATGCATCGTTACCGCTTCTCCGTACCCAATATCCATTGTAGTGCACATGGACTTTCATATCGGGCATCAAACAAAAACACCTGCAACTGAAACATATAAAAAATCATTACAACCCTTACAATATCTGAATATACAGTAGAAAAGTGAAAATTGCAGAAAGGAACGCAAATTCAATGAATTGGTCTTGCTAATGGCACTAAAAACACAAGTTGGTGCACTTGTTCTTTTTGCCATGTGCCACTCCAAATTATGAGACGACTAGTACCCCAATAAGGGCCTCCCTTTGAATAAGTAGATATGGCTTCAATAACTACTTCAATGGTAATTACAGAAAAGGGTGTAACAAAAAGGGTGTTGAATAACTACTTGAACAAAATTTCATTGTGAATGAAGATAACCCAAATTCATTTTCTCACTAGACTAATCGTGCTCACAAATTGAGACCGACATTTCAGAGACCGACTAACACGCTGATCCACAATGATATTAATCTAACTCTTCCGCTTAAATCATCTTTAAAAACCGCACTACCAAATTCAAACAATAGCATTCGCAATCAGAATTCGTACCCAACCCACTAAGAAACTCCCTATTAACCCCTATTTGAAACCTATTTCATGAAATCAAAATGAAAAATTTTATCCAATTTTACATTATCATCATTTGTTAAAGAAAAATCAATATCGACAAAATACCACAATCAACTATATCATAACCTAACATGGCTTATTTTCGATCTATATGGAGAACCCTAATTTCCGATAAGACTCACATATTTTCGATCTACATGGAGTTCAAAATCTAAAAAATTAGAAATCAAAACCAAAAGGGTTTACAAAATCAAACATTATTATGATTTCTGGAAAACGGGATTTCCCATACCTGATATGTAGATCTTATAGATGAGCTTCACTTTAGGAAAAAAGGAAGAGCTGAAGTCGAAGATATGTGGGAGAGCTGAAGTCGAAGATAACGAAGGTGTGTGGTGTGTTCTGTGGGAGAGCTGAAGTCGAAGATATAGAAGTGAAACCCAGATTAAATTAATGTCACCATTAGCCTAATAATTCTTCTTTAATCCCGTATAATTCTTGTATAATCATTTATTCTTATACAATACCGTATAATATTTCTATAATTATAATTAATCTTTTTGTTATTATGATTAATCTTTTTGTTAATTATGATTAGTGTTCGATGTGTAGAAGAAAGAAACATGGATGTCTACACAAATCAAACATCATGTTATGCCTAAATTATGGATGTCTACATATCCTCACTACACATCCACGTGGCATCGGTAAAAAAATGGTGGGGTCGCAGTCAAAAATAAACTTACCATAATATTATAAAAAAAGAAAAAATAAATAAAAAAACCGGATGTCTACATATGAAGCGTACTTTTAGGACAAAATCTGGTATTTACAGAAAAGACCGGGGCATACTTGTCCGTTGACCGGTCATGGTCACACTTTTGGAACAAATTTCATTTTGGTTATAGTTTTGGAAGAAAACCACTTATTAGTCACACTTTTGTGTAAGCTCCCTCTCGATTGATCTTAACTTCCAACAACGTACGTTAGAACCTCCAGAAAACTTCACTAATGAAAATTGCACTCATAATAAAGCAACAACATTATGTGAACTAGAAAACTAAATCAATACCAAAAACATTATATGTACCGCCAAGATTATGGGCTCTGTATTTCTCCATCTTGTACACATTTTCAAAGACTCTACAAGTGTACGCAGGGGCGGAGCTTAATGAGGACTAGGGAGGACAGTTGTCTTCCCTAGAATTTTTGAAGTTGCCAAATTAGGCTTAGAATTTATGAATTTTCCTTAATTGTCCTCCCAAAATTTGACCAATTACCACAAATCAAACCATTTTTGCAACTTTTGTAGCAGCTCGAATGTACGTTTTATAGCAAACATTTGAAAAAGAAGACTAGAAAATTTCTGGCGGCCGCAATAGTATCCAACCTTGTAATTCATCACCGGTCCTCCCAACAACAAAGTTGTAGCTCCGCCCCTGCGTGTACGTATAAACTACACCGCCACCTGTATATCAATCAGTTGCGTGCAAAAGAGAGTGTGGTCTGTGGTGGTGCATGTAATTGCAAGTATGTCCATGGACTCTGATTTAGTGATTCTTCGAGATATGTATTGTTTACACTGGAAAGGCAAATGAGCTCTCGTATGGCCGGGGTTGTAGTTTTTTAAGCAAGTGCAATGATGATGGGTTGCCGATATGCCTCAAGTTTGTGAACTTTAAAATGGCGGATCCCACCAACCAAACTATACTAGAACTATTTCTGTGAAGGTCTTCTTAAATGCAAGCAACTTTTGCCTTTTTCAGAAGATACAAACAAACTTGGTAGTTGGGACAGAATATCTCCATCTCTCCAAATCTCTTTCTCTAAAAATAATTTGCGGATAAGCAGTCCAACCTGTGATGATATTAACTCGATATTGTTTGGTCGTGGATGACAACTCCAAAATGGCTCATCGAGAGTAAATAAAGATCCCAGTGTACCACAATGTCAGTAATGGGGCATCGGTTTGACAGTCCTTGTATACTTTCAATACCATTCACTAAACAAGAATGTACTGTAATATAAACTCAACATCTTAAAACGTTTGTTTCGATCCCAAAACTGAAAGCGAGCATACTATTGCGAGTGAAGTGGAAATCTTTTCAAAACAATTCAGCACATGAACAGTTTGGTTTCACTAAAAGATCTAGGAGTCCAATCTAATCGATGTTGCCTATTTTTTAGTTTTCCATTGAATTTTGCTTTCATAAAATCTACAGAGTTTGAATATACTTCATTGTTTGGACACCCTTGATATCAAGTCTTTGGTCGCTATTTCAGCTGCTAGTTTCCCACTGTCTTATGGTAAGACTAATACTACTATATGCGCATTTATTCATCGAGGCTGCTACTGGTTTAGAACATGACTTGAAACTAATAAGACTTCTATTTTTTGTTGCCGGTATCTGTATTTGGCCTCAACTTTGAAATCAATCTCGCCTCAACTTTGAGATCAATCTCTGTATTTGGCCTCAACTTTGAAATCAATCTATGTATTATGCCTCAACTTTGAAATCAATGGAAAACCACAAGTACAGTACTAATAATCAATCTAAGAAACTCACAATAAAGAGATTTTCGGATTACATCAGTTACATATGTTGATTCGTCATTATAACCCCTGATGATCAAAATACCAAAACAGATCTGAAAAAAACCCTAGAAAAACCATAGAAAATAGAAAAACTACTCAAACCCTCGTCCATAATCCTTGAAATCAATTATCTGATGATGATCATTTTTTCATGTTTATGTTGCGGATGATTTGAAGACATGAAAACATGATCATCATGAAAAAGAAGATGCGGTGGATGTTAGGATAAGAAGATGGAACAAGATGAAGATGATGAGGAACCCAGTTAACAAGACAGCTTAAAGATGAAGAGCAGATAAATGTAAAAAGACAGCTTAAAGATGAAGAAGATGCGGTGGATGTTAGGATAAGAAGATGGAACAAGATGAAAATGAAGATGAAGGTGAAGGAGATATAGAAGGAGAAGATGATGTTCATCAACTCTACTGAGATAGCATTATCGAGACTAGCTTAACCACCGAGTACCGAACATAGTATGGATGAAGGATTTCTGCGGTCCATTGATTAGTCCCTTTGTTGATTTCATCCTTATACATATCCATGAGGTTCTGAATCCTTGATTGTTTTTCTTCATTCGAATTCTCCTCCAAGCACAGAAATCCCCTCATATTCAACTTTCTAGCTAGATTCTTATTGTTTGAGTACAGATAAACTAAAGCAGAATTGTTGTCATCAGAGCAATCACCGCATGAGAGCAAGAACCTAGACAAGCAAGCTGGTATTTCTCTTGAATTTCCTAGCTGATAAATCAAAGAGCAATCCCCACTCATCAAGCCTATTGTTCTGATGATATTGGAAGTTTCTTCAATATCAATCCACACCTTCACAACCAACCTCTTTTTCTTCTGATTATACTTCTTCTTCTTCTTCATCTTTGTGACATCATCTCCCAAACCCTTAACCTCGCTAAGAAATTGACCCAACTCGTTCACATCACGAGTGACAATGGTTTTCACATGAGACTCTATTTTCTCGTTAACGTAAACAGACACTACATACTTCCTATTAGATGTATTCTTATCTACTTCCATTAGAGTAATAGTAGCGTAGGCGTTGAGAATCGCCATTGAAGAGCTCTCAAGAACCAAGAAGATGAAGATGAAAATGAGAGAGAAAAAAAAATGAAGAGAGAGTGTTTGGAGGAAAGAGAGCAAATAAAAATGTTTTTTATAATAAAAAAAAGTCGGTAGTTGGGGAGGGATAAGCATTTGGAACCAATTTCATTTGGAACTGATGGGTTAGTTTTGGTTAGGGCTGTTCATGCTCGGTTTTGGCTCGGTTTCTAGACAAATCAAATCCGAAACCAATATTATCGGTTTTTAAAAATCTAAACTAAAACAATCTATTAATTATTGGTTCGGTTTCTAAATAGTTTTAGCCGGCTTCGGTTTGTTCCATTAGGTTAATGGAAAACTGACTCGCGAATCATTCAAGAAATTTTTCCGTATCACGAATTTTACCGTCTTATTCGCGTACGTTTGCAACTCCAAACCCAAGTCGCGTATTATGTGGCATTTCCGGATTATTCGCGAATCAGTCACGAATTTTACGTATCCCGAATGATACGTCCGCTTAATTCGCCGTATATTCTTTAGCTTTTACGTTTTCAAAGGCCCCACTATTTGGGCTTTACTGCCTCCCGAGCATACACGACTCAATATTAGACGTTGTTGTAATTTTTATGAAACAAAAGTGACTGAAGAGATTTGAAGGTGAAGGTGAGAGAGATCTCTAACTCACTAACCAAGCATTTAAACCACTATACCACATCCTCTTGGATGACTAATGTTGTATAAATTATTAATATCATCATATTAAGTTTATTTTTTCTTTAAATAACTCACACATATGCATAAAAATTGGTCTATGACCTTATAAATACAAATTATTTGTTATATATAGATCTAGAATTTTGAGCCGAACTCACATTTATAAATCGAATTATACACGTACGTATGCCGTTTCAATTCGACGAATCACGTCCCGTTGACCGAATTTGGACCGAATCTGGGTTTACACAAACCGTATAATACTCGTACGTTTCTAGAATCCCAATTGCTAAGTAGAGACATGGGTGAGATTTGTAGGGATGGGGTTAATGGTGGGACCCACCACCTCTTTTTATCTCTCCCACGGTTTTTTCTGCGGTCAACCTCTTTGTTGATGGGGTGAAAGAGCCACAATAACAGGTGTCTTTAAAAGTTGTCTTCCTTTAAGCTTGCCCCACCAACGATACTGAGAGGCATACTTTGCATGAACGTAGGCATAGGCTATGTAGACTGTTTTTGTGAAAGGCTGCAGCTCTGCGTTTTGTTTTTTCTTACGATGGGCCCCATCAAACCAATCATATCCTAAGAAAGGAGGTATAATAGACCACAACGCTTTCCAAATCTCTGTAGTTTCTAGGCTCAAATTTTCCCTTGGAAATGCAAAGCCACATGATTCCGTACTAAATACCGGGGTCCACCGTTTTTATCCACGATCAACTTTACTTTGTCGTTTTTTTTAGGCTTTTGAAATTTGTTTCCTCTCTCGGTTAACCATTATTAAATTAAGTGGTAGTTGCAGTTAAAGTGTTAACTTGGGATTCGCTAATTAATCATTAACGGGACGAAAACAATTCTATGGTCGTGTTATCCTTAATACAATATCATCACATACATCAGCTGCTTTGAAAAAAAAAAAAAAAAAAAGCGGAAAGGACTCTACTAGACAAAGCCAAGTATCCGACAATACCCGTTTGTTTATTTATTAGAGAGCCATGCATGACGTTGAAGTTCAACTCTTTCTTCTTTGGAGTTTACTGAGACTGTCCGACCCATCCGATTAATCTCTAAAATCCGATCCGGGGTGGGTCCTTGTCATTATGGACGGTTCGGTATTTAAGAAAAACATTCCAACATGGATATTATATGTCTTGGACGAACGCCAATTCTATGGAGCATGCCTTACAAATGACGATGGAGATTTTTATGTGCGCTATTGCAAATGACGATGGAGATTTTTATTTAGCGCCAAACTAATGCGTTTTAATTTACACTAATGGGTCCGCTGTTTTAATCCATTTTTGTGTCCATGATCAACTTAACTTAATCTGTTTCTAAGTTTTTCCTTTTCAAGGACAACCGTTTCTTTTTCGGGTTAAAGTTGTAATTTATGTTGTTGCATGGGTTTGAAAGGACCACCAAACTATGTATGATACTTGGGATGCGAGTCATCATCACAAATGCGTTGCGGACGTGATTCAGAATCTCAGATTAACACAATTTGTGGGACCTGATGTTGTCTCCTGTATTTTCTATCTTTAAAACAAGTATAATATAATTGGTGCTCTCTGTCCCAAATTAATTGACATATTTGTAGTTTGTACCACTGAAATGCATTTTAAAACACATACGTAATGAATATAAACATGGCTATCAAATTATACATAATTCTTATAGTAACAATAATCAATTAAAATGGTAGTTTTAGAAATATCTCCTCGATGAGATAGCTCAATTATTTATAGGATAAAATTTAAAACCAATTAGCCCAAATTAATTTGGGACTGAGGGAGTATTATTTAACTATCACTCTTCCCAAGAGTGTTTAAACATGTATAGTTACCCACATGAAGTAGAAGAGGGTATACTTTTGATATGCAAATCAATGGTTGATATTTAAAGGTAGCTGATGGTTTTCTGTGTTATAGAAAATGAGTAAATGTAGAGAATTATACAAGGAGTATGTCAACCGAAAATTAACTTCAAAATTTATTTTCCCTTTGGTTTCATAAGAAAAATGGCGCGAAAGTATAATTCTAACCATGTGGATCATAGAAAATTGTGATCTTTTCATTTCGATAACTTATTTTTTAAATAATATATATTAACAGATTTATATATTGTGAGAAAGTATCACTTTACACTTTTATTGTCATACTATTACACACGTTGGACGTCATTTTTGTAAATAAAAATCAAACCGTAACGGATTTGAAAATAATATTTTGAGAATATGTTTCTCTTACCAAGTTCTACATACCTACTAAAAACGAGCGCACTCCGAAATATCAAACCTAACAATCTACCGATCTTAATTTCGATAGTCAGAAATCCGTAAATTTTAAACGGCTCATTTTCAAAGCAGTAGATGGTGGTGTTATACTTCTTGAAATACACTCATGTTTAGTAGGAACGTAGAACTATGTAATAGTGTGATTTGAAACTATGTATTAGCTTCAAATCCGTTATGGCTTATTTTTTCTTCGTAAAAATGAACGTGTGAAATAGTATGATTATAAAAATGTGAGAGGATCACTCCTAGTATCTTATATAATAAAAAAAGTAAAAACAAGGCAAAAATATATACCCAAAGAGTCGTTCCTATGGATTGAACAAACTCCAAGTTTGTGCATTTTGCTCCCACTATGGAATGAACAAACATGAAAAATGGATGTTCAAATCAACAAATTTGTTGGTTTGAACATCGAGATGGACCACCCAGCACGCGCCTGTGGTAAGAATGGGCGCGCTCGCCAAAAATGCTGGCGCTTGTCCTTTTAACTCGCGTGGTTAATTAAAACGCCAGCGTTCATCTTATAATCTCTAGCATTTGACACAAAGACGCCAACGGCTCAATCTATTTCGGAGGAAGGATCACTTTAGATTTTTATTATCATACTATCTCACATATTGGACGTCATTTTTGTAAATAAAAATCAAACCGTACCAGATTTGAAAATAATATTTTGAGGATATGTTTCTCTTGCCAAGTTCTACATATCTACCAAAAATGAGCACACTCCGAAATATCAAACCTAGCAATCTACCGATCTTAATTTCGATAGCCAGAAATCCGTTAATTTTAAACAGCTCATTTTCAAAGCAGTAGATGGTTATGTTATAAGTCTTGGAATACACTCATTTTTAATAGGAACGTAAAACTATGTAATAGTAACATATCTCAAAAATATTAACTTTGAATCCGTTATGGTTTAATATTTCTTCGCAAAAATGATTTCCTGCGTGTGAAATAGTGTGATAATAAAAGTGCAAAGGATCACTCCTGGTATCTTAAAAAGTAGCAAAAGCATGTACCCAGATGTGGTGTAAGATACGGAGATAGCCACAATGACATATGTTTTTGAATTTCTTCATTTAGGCATGATGCCCCACCAACTATACCGGAGCCTAGTTAGCAATTCGGGATTCGGCAAACGTACGAGTATTATACGGTTTTGTAAAACCCAAATTCGATCCAAAATTCGGTCAACGGGACGTGATTCGTCAGTAATTCGGAACGGCATACGTACGTGTATAATTCGATTTATAAATGTGAGTTCGGCTATGAAAATTCGGTATCTATTATAATAAATAATTATTATTTATAAGGACATAAACTAATTTTTATGCATATTTGAGAGTTACTGGGCCGACCAAGCGAAGCGAGGGAGGACCTTTATATGGCCACTTTTTTGTAAATTTAAGTGATCAATAACCACAAAAAGATTGAGAATGGTCCATGCTGAAAAACCAAAAATGTCCCTCCCTTTTAAGCCAATTACTATAACTCCTTATATAACCTATCTTTTCAGGGGTATAATTGGAAAGCAAACTTTAATATAACATATCTAAAAATCCGTGCCTTGGAATTTTACAAATTTTATCTCTTTGGAAAGGTTATAAAAAACTCTACGCAACAAGTACAAACAACAATATCAAATTTACGAAAAATTTGGAGGTATTTAATCATTTTAGACACAATTTTAGAAAATTAAATGTATATCCATTATGCAAACCACCACAAAGGATACATAATACTTTATGTAGCAAAATTTTGGTTTATGCATCAACTAATTTTCCGTTGCAATTAATAAAACGATGTACTCCCTCCGTTTCAAGAAAAATGATACTTTCATTTTAGGTATAATTCTCGAAAATTGAATGCATGGCCATTATGCAAACCACCACAATTGATGCATAACATATCATGCAACCATATTTTGGTTTATGGATCGACTAATTTTATGTTTTAGAAAAAGTGATACTTTCACATCCCGTTTCAGGAAAAGTGATACTTTCACTCCGTTTCGGGAAAAGTGATACTTTCGCTCGGTTTCGGGAAAAGTGATACTTTCGTCCCGTTTCGGAAAAAATGATACTTTTAAACAAAAATCATCACATAAAACACTGGTTAAACAACTACCAATAGAAAATTTTAACTGAATAATTGTATTTAAATGTAAAGTATATACAAAATCAAACAAAAATCAATCTGGTCAGAGAGTTTCCTATGGGAGAGCGAGGTTGGGCGTTCGAATCTAGTTCGGAAGTATCATTCGGATTCGGTCAGTTCGGATACTTTCACGAATCATTCGTGAGGTCCATATAATCCGGGAACTAAGTTCGGAAGTATCATTGGGATGCGGTCAGTTCGGATACGTTCGGGAATCATCCGGGAATGATTCGGAGAATTACTAACTAGGCTGGAGAGGCATGTTTTACTGTAAATGAGTATAATCTATAGACTGTTTTTGTGATAAGCAGGTTTGCGTTTTGTTGTTTCTTGGGTGGGGCCCATTACATCATACTCTAAGAAAGTCTTTTTAAGAGAGATAGACCACCAACTCTCTCTGATGTTTCTGCCCTCATGTCTACCTAGGAAATACAAAGCCATGTGATTCCGTACTAGATCCCGGGGTCCACTGTTTTTTTATCCCTTTGTATCTACGATCATCAGTTTAACTTTATCATTTGATTTTTTTTTTTTGTGAAAAAGCTTCCTCTCTCATAGCAACTCCAGTGGTGCGACTAAACCCAAAGATCAATGTAAAAAAAAAAAAAAGACCAAATTTTAGTTTGGTCCATCGTGTGGACGCAGTGGGTGGCGAGTAAATTTAGTCGAGCGGGAGTATAAGTTCGCGCTGGTGTGGGCGTAAACTTTATCCCCGTCAAAAAAAAAAAAAAAAAAAAAAAAAAATTTGGGGCGTTGATATAGTCCCCACCCGGAGTGGGGCGAACATTATATGTTCGCCCACTCCAAAGCCGGGGACTATATCAACGCCCCAAAAAGAATAAAAAAAAAAAAATGGGACGAACATTTTATCACCGCTTGGTGTGGGGCGGACATTTTATCACCGTTTGGTGTGGGGCGAACATTTTATCCCGTCTCGGTTTTGGGGCGAACATTATATCCCCGCCCGACTATATTTGGGTTTAGTCTTTGGTCCCCGACCAAATATAATCGCCCACTGTTCATTTAGTCTGGGTTGGTCTTTGGTCCGTCCCGCTACGCCTGGTTCAGAGACCAAATAAATGGGTATAGTCGCCCACTGCAGTTGCTCTCAGTCAACCATTAAATTAAGTGGTAGTTGCAGTTAAATTGCACACCAAAGACTATACGATGCTTAATTAGATTTGTTAGTATTTGCTAATAATACTGGTAGTTCTTACTTCTTAACTTGGGATTCGTATTAATCGTTAATGGGACGAAAACGGCTCTAAGATCGTGTCATTTTACCTGGCTTGATTGGGGTATACCCAAATTTAAATGGACCTAGTGTCCTTGCTAAGGGGTGACGAAATGGGATGAAGTTACGTATATACCCTTAACATTTATAATTAAAAGTTAACCTAATAATCTGATATCACTTCATCTTCTCTTCTTCCTCACCTCCTCCTACCACCGTACCAACCTCCGATCAACATTTCATAATCAAACCCAAAAATACTCGTCGCTTACCGATTCGAAAATTTCATCTTCCATAAATCTTCAAACATGCAGAATTGTTTCAAGCAGACTTATAGAAAATAGAAAATCTGATAAAGATGACCCCAGATTGGAAGAATCATTAAACTCAAACCCAAGAAAAATCTGCAGGTGTTTGGCCGGCACGGTAAATATTTGTCAACCTTGCATGTGTGTTTGGTCGTTGGTTTCCTAGGTTAAATATCGTGTCGACGTAACATTTACAGGGGCGACACGGTATTCAACTAACTACCTTTCCGGCTTTTTATTGGTTGGTGGCTTTTGAAGTTTCAACCATGCCGGCCTAACCTTGGTCGACACTGTTTTCAATTTGAACCTTGCCGGGTAATTGTTGTGCACTACCATCAGTGTATTCAATGGTTTTCTGCTACAAAACCATCACTAGTTGTCGTTTTGTATTTTTGTGACACTGCTATTGACAAAAATATATATATAGTATACTGAATTACCTTGAAATATCCCATCGAGAGTTTTCTTCAAATACATGGAATCAAATTACATGTCCCTAGTTTATCAAAATCTCCACCCAGTATTGATAGGATTTTTCTTCAAAATTTCTCTCCGCTCATTTTATGAATTTAATCAACTTGAAGCTTCTATAGTTCAACCCATTGACTTGCAATTTTCGATATCATAAAATTAGACCTCCTTGAAGCTTTTATAGTTCAACCCATTGATTTGCAATTTTCGATATCATAAAATTAGACCTCCTGAAATAACATGAAAATGAACAGGCAGAGTTGCAATAGCAAGGAATTAGGAGGAGAAGATGAGCTTTTCTAATATCGCTTTCCCTGGTCAGGCCGCTAGCCATGTTTCAACTACATTTACAAAATAAAACGAACAGAAAAATTGAAGAAAAATTACATAATGAGTAATTGGTAGTAGAGGAACTTTCACCTCAAAATAAAATTAGTGGTAGAAGAATCATTGCTTGTAAAAATTAGAACAATACTGGAAAAACCATAATCAAAATACTGTAATAAATTTATGGAAGACATAGATAATTTTATTCATTTACAGTAGGTTCTACACAACACTACAAATTACCTTTGCATTATCCATTGATTCACCACCTTAATTTAACAAAAATAAATCGATGATTCCATCTTTTGATTCTTCTCAAATCCTTTCCTATAATTGTATTTGTAAGTATCCATCTTAGTAGTTAGCATTTTACTACCGATTCTTTTCACATCTTTCCTATAATAAAGTTCTAAAAGTGTAATTTTTTGGCGGTTGAATCCCGCGACCCTCTTTCTCTTTCTTGTTAAGATATGTTCACCCTGTTTCTCAAAGAACCAATTTTATTGCACATACTTTTAAGGAATCGAGAATGTGGCCATTTGGTACAGTAACAGTGGTTGTCCTGTATGTTACCAATATAGACCAGAGCCAGTCCGAACTAGAAATGGAGTTAACCAGGTATTCTCCCTTTAATCCATTTTAACGCTAATGGGGTCCGCTGTTTTAATCCATTTTTGTGTCCATGATCAGCTTAACTTAATCTGTTTCTAAGTTTTTCCTTTTTAAGGACAACCATTTTCTTTTTGGGGCTAAAGTTGTAATTTACGTTGTTGCATGGGTTTGAACGGACCACCAAACTATGATAAGGACAGTCTATGATACTTGGGATGCGAGCCATCATCACAAATGCGTTGCGGACGTGATTTAGAATCTCAGATCAACACAACTTGTGGGACCTGATGTTGTCTCCTGTTTTTTCTATCTGTAAAACAAGTATAATTGGTGTTCTCTGTCCCAAATTAATTGACATATTTGTAGTTTGGAGAATTACTAAAGTAAAGATAAAAGTAGAGCATGTTTGAGTATTTTTTTTACAATTATATCCTTATGGATAATAACTAGAGAAACTTAAAAATTATTTATCTCTTAAACCATACCACGATTTTTTGTGAATTTTGTACCATTGAAAAACATTTTAATACACATACGTAACGAATATAAACATGGCTATCAAATTATACATAATTCTTATAGTAATAATAATCAATTAAAATGGTAGTTTTAGAAATATCTCCTTGATGAGATAGCTCAATTATTTATAGGACAAAAATTTAAAACCAATTAGCTCAGATTAATTTGGGAACGAGGGAGTATTATCTATCTATCACTCTTCCCAAGAGTGTTTGAATATGTATAGTTACCCACATGAAGTAGAGGAGGGTGTACTTTTGATATGTAAATCAATGGTTGATATTGAAAGTGGTAGATGATGGTTTTCTGTGTTGTAGAAAATGAGTAAATGTAGAGAATTATAAAAGGAGTATGTCACCCGAAAATTAACTTCAAAATTTATTTTCCCTTTGGTTTCATAAGAAAAATGGCGCGAAAATATAATTCTAACCATGACTGTGAATCATAGAAAATTGTGATCTTTTCATTTCGATAACTTATTTTTTAAATAATATATATTAACAACTTTATATCTTGTGAGAAAGTATCACTTTACACTTTTATTGTCATATTACTTCACACGTTGGACGTCATTTTTGTAAATAAAAATCAAACCGTAACGGATTTGAAAATAATATTTTGAGAATATGTTCCTCTTACCAAGTTCTACATACCTACTAAAAATGAGCGCATTCCGAAACATCAAACCTAACAATCTACCGATCTTAATTTCGACAACCAGAAATCCGTTAATTTTAAACGGATCATTTTCAAAGCAGTAGATGGTGGTGTTATACGTCTTGAAATACACTCATGTTTAGTAGGAACGTAGAACTATGTAATAGTGTGATAATAGTGTGATTTGAAACTATGTATTAGCTTCAAATCCGTTATGGCTTATTTTTTCTTCGTAAAAAATAAACGTGTGAAATAGTATGATTATAAAAATGTGAGAGGATCACTCCTAGTATCTTATAATAAACGTGTGAAATAGTATGATTATATCATTCGGATGCGGTCAGTTCGAATACGTTCGGGAATCATCCGAGAATGATTCGGAGAATTACTAACTAGGCTGGAGAGGCATGTTTTACTGTAAATGAGTATAATCTATAGACTGTTTTTGTGATAAGCAGGTTTGCGTTTTGTTGTTTCTTGGGTGGGGCCCATTACATCATACTCTAAGAAAGTCTTTTTAAGAAAGATAGACCACCAACTCTCTCTGATGTTTCTGCCCTCCTGTCTACCTAGGAAATACAAAGCCATGTGATTCCGTACTAGATCCCGGGGTCCACTGTTTTTATCCCTTTGTATCCACGATCATCAGTTTTAACTTTATCATTTGATTTTTTTTTTTTTTGTGAAAAAGCTTCCTCTCTCAGTCAACCATTAAATTAAGTGGTAGTTGCAGTTAAATTGCACACCAAAGACTATACGATGCTTAATTACTTAATTACTCCCTCCGTACCACATATATAGGCGGAGGGGAACAATTTTCGTGGATTAAGAAAAGTGCCTTGAACTTATAATTTTTAATGTTTTTTAAATTGTTGAATTTTTCATATTAATAATTATTATCTATCATGATCATAAATAAGGATATGTCTGGAAATATTCATCTAGGAAGTTGGACTCCGCCTATATTTTGGTACAAGGAAAAATGAAAATTCCGCCTATATAATAGTTACGGAGGGAGTAGATTTGTTACTGGTAGTTCTTAGCTTGGATGCGTTATTAATCGTTAATGGGACGAAAACAGCTCTAAGATCGTGTTATTTTTAAATATGATATCTTCGTTCACATCACATACATGCATCAGCTGCTTCAAAAGGCAAAAAAGAAAAAGAAAAGGACTCTACTCTGCAAACACTGCAAAGCGACAATACTTCATTTGTTTATAGAGCTGTGCATTGCGTTGAAATTCAACTCTTTTTTGGAGTTTAGTGGGTCCGACACATCCATGGTCATTGTTTGGTAGAGTATTTAAGAAACATTCCAACGCAAGTAAAGGGGTTTTGGGGATTGGACGCCAACTCTACTACATAGCATGCCCTACAAAAGTGTGTGGACACGCAGGTGGGTCCCAGTCCACCCTCTTTTGTTTTGTTTTGCATATGTTCACACCCTCTTTCTCTTTCTTGTTAAGATATGTTCACCATGTTTCTCAAAGAATCAATTTTATTGCACATACTTTTAAGGAATTGAGAATGGCCAATTGGTAAAGTAACAGTGGTTGTCCTCTATGTTACCAATATAGACCAGCCGGTCCGAGCTAGAAATGGAGTTAACCAACTATTCTCCCTTTTCTCCACTGCACTTAGCCAAAAACAGATGTGTTTGAGTCTTGAATTTTAGAGCTCCGCAATCAACAAGCAAACTAAAAACCAAAACTAATTTAAAAACTAAAAATATTAGGATTTAGGGTGTTCCGATGCAATAGATGTGGAGCAAATTATAGTCAAGTGCAGGTTTAATGTACGCCTGAAATTGAGCGAATATATAATTTCCGTCTCACTAGCAAACGGATATATATTGTACATGTACGTCTGGATGGGCATAGACAATACTCACATCTTGTATCTGATGAAAGTATTAACTACGCCCCAAATCTAACGACTTATGTGGTGACGCCCGTAAGACGGGCATAGATTAAAAGTTTGCCGCATTTGTTGTATATATTTAACAGACGTTAATAATATGTTCGCCCCATATGTGGTGGAGATTGGGCCGGAGATTAAGTGTACGCATGTACTGGATGGATTTTCAAAGAGAAAAAAAAAAAACGCCTCACCTTCAAACGGTTATTATACTTGCGCCCCATTTCAAACGGTTACTATTCGCCTGGTATCGGTCGCATTTTTGATCTCCGCTCGACCAAATATAGTTTTACTCCGAATTTCAAACCAAGTTTACTCTGGAACCCTAAAAACCCCCACCATATTTAGTTTTGGTCCATCTTTTACTCGCCCATTGTGGACGCTCTTAGGATCGTAACCTGAGTTCCAAATATATCTCTCCTCGATTGAAATTAGAGGTATCAAGGATTTTGCTAGCATTTTCTTATACTTTGGGTGAACTTTTAAGCTAAATAATAATCCTGATTTATTGAAATTAATCGCTCGACCACTTACTTTGCAATACTTTTGTAGGTAATTTTTGATGGTATGAATGTCGGGAATTGTTGCCTTAGTGAAAAGAAGGCTATCATCGGCGAACAAAATGTGACTAATGGAAGGATCAATCTTATCACATTTTACTCCATGTACAGGTTAGTATCCTCTAGATGTTTCATATATGAAGTAAGGGATTCAACACATATGATGTATAGGTAAGGAGTCATGGGGTCCCTTTGTCTTAAGCCTCTTTTAGGTTTAATTCCCAATAGGACAACCATTTGGAAGAGTAGAATAGGAAACTAAACTTATGCAATTCCTAATTAGTCCAATTCATTTTGGATTGAAACCGTATCTAGCCATAGCTTTACCCCCCAAAAAAAAAAAAAACTATTCCAATCTTTCATAAGCATTAGACATGTCCAACTTAAAGGCACCACTTCAACAAAAAAAAAATCAATAGAATTTATAAGCTCAGGAGCTAGAATAACATTATCAGAGATTTGCCTCTTGGGAATGAAGGCACTTTGATTAGGTGAAATCACTTTGTCCATCAAAGGCTTCAACCGACTTTCCATATACCACTTTTGTAGACGAAATTGCATAGCCCAATGGGTCTTAAAGCGAAATTTAATAAAAGTGACTGTAGTTTTCTTAGAGCCGAATGTAATACTCTATGGGACAACAATCGATCAAATAATTGGAAAAATAGATGTGAAACAAAAAATAGAGGAGCCAGAAGTAGAAAAAACAGGAGAAACCTTATTAGCAGAAAGATAAATACCAATGAAGACCAAAAATTATAACCTAAAAATTCAATCATACTGTACTAAATACGCCCCATCTTCCGATTAACCGTGGAACACTACATATATTAAAAATTCCTTAAAACAAACGTAAATAACAAACATTTCGAGTCTTCAATTACTTGTTACTCGAACAACCATTTTATTTTAAGACTGTACTTAGATTTGATCCCTTACTACGCATGGGACATCTTTTTTGTTGCGGAGCTTATATCAATACATACAAAACAAACGAATCCCAAAAGATTTTGTCCATCAAATCGCTCAACATAGTTGAGGTATCAGTCAATATAAATCATGTTGTAGTTAGCCTCATTGTTTCGCGTCCTAATAATCTCTCGAAATAAAGGCGTAAAGGACTAGATCGGGATTTAACATAGACATTTTTTGAGCCCAAAACCAATGTCAGTTTTGAACGAAAGGAAAACACGTCACATATTCACAACATTTTTTTTTTGTCTTTTATCAGACACTAGTATGGAACCCGTGCTACGCATCGGGAACGATGGCTCTTGGCTCCCATTTGGTGAGGTCCAGAAGAGGTCCGAAAAAATCGATTATCATTTGGTGAATAAAAGTTAGAACCAAATCCACCAACTATATATTGTTTAAACTATTGGAGATTACATTACATAATCCTCTTCAAATATTTTTTTTTGAAAACTTATACAAACATTTTAAATTAGTAGTTTCTTGACATTGCCAACATCAATATTATTGGTAGTAAAATGAAAAATCATTCTCACTATATAATTGTATAAAAAAAACATTATATTGATACAAAATATATTGCTCATTGCCAAGCATATGAAGTGCTTATCGTCGAAGAAGATGTAGTTAAAGAAATACATTGATATACTCTTCCGCAGATAATCATCTATTTGTGTTCGAATCAAGCAAGTCAACTCAACGGCTCTTCCAGGTTCCAACTTACCGTAGTTAGGCGAATACCCTTACTCACTACATAGGTACGATATCTGATATTAAAGAAACTGATTTTTTTTTTTTTTTACAATATAATTACAAAATAGATTGTTAACTTTGAATATTATAAAAAATATGAAGTGCTTCCCGTCAAGGATGGTGTAATCAAACATATTCATGTATTGTTTAAAATGTTGGAGATTAAAGAAATCTCATTCGTAAAATACTTTTGAAAAACTATACTGAACCTTTGAAATCACTAAGTAGTGGCAACATCAAGTACTATTAGTTGTTAAATGAAAACATTGATATCCGATATTAGATACCTTTGGAAAATAATAGGATATTAGTATAAAATAGGATTGCCAACTCTAAATAGTGCAAAGCATATGGAGTACTTCTCGACAAAGAATATGTAATCGAAGAAATGCACAAATATATTTTCCCTTCAGAAATCATATATTGGCATTTATACTCAAGCGACCAACTCAATTGCTCTTTTATGATCCAACTTCTTGTAGTTAAATGAAAAATGAAACTCACTATATAGGTATCGATTTATGGTATTAAAGACACTAACAACAAAAAACAATTTTAATATGGGTTATTTAACGTTTGGTACCCAGCAAATGTCCAACACCTAGATTTGATACCTAATATTTGAAATATTAAGGGTTGGTACCTTGACCAGCCGTTAACTGTCAAAGTCAGCGCTTGAATAATTTTTTTTTATTTTTTCCTAATTTAAATCAAAATATCATTTAGTTTTACAAATTTACCCTTGAAGAAAAATAGTTGTCTTGTTCCTCATCTTCTACGCACTCTTCAACACCCGTCATTTGTTTACCATTCAGTCACAGAAATATCTATAGTTTAAACGTCATCTCAACTTCTCAACCTTCCTTGTATTGCACATGGCAGCAACTTCATCTCTCAATTATCTTCCTCTCTGAATTCATCACAAAACGTCAAACCACCACCAGTTCTAGACAAACCCATTGTGGGTAATTGAGACATCTCCATAGAGTCATCAATTACTTTCTTGATCATTCAACATCAAAAACGCCAGCAGTAACTCCATCTTCCACTTCACTGATCATAACCATTCTTTCCCTTGGTAGTCATCTATGCAAAATATCTTCCTTGTCTCAATTTCGAATGGACCCATTGGTTAACTTCTTCCCAAAATATCCTCACCATCTTTTCTTTTATTCTCGATCTGATTCATTAGCAGCAGCTCTTCTCATTTTCACAACTTCAAATACCCAATAACACCAACGATTCAGACCACTTATAGCTAATCAGTTGCACAATCTCTGCATCCCAGCTACCCATATAGAGACAACCCCTCTCAATCGAAAGCAACCACCAGAACCTCTACCAATCTCTTAATTAACAGTAGCAATCATACTGCCATCTTGAAATAAGAGACAAACCCATGTAATCTTCTTTGTCTCAGCTTCAATTTTCGTTCTCTGCCTTTCTCGGACTCAAAGATATATCCTACCCAACCCCATCGAGAACCATGGAAATTACTGGTTTTGGTCTTGAAGTATGTTGGCCGATAAAATAACCTTACGCCGAACGAGAGTATTCTGTATTCCTCTGAAATACACTAGGTTTTCTTTAGGGATAAATTGGTAAGTTAGAATAGTTTTTTAATAAAAATGTGCAAACATAAAATAAAAACGGTCAAATAAAGACTTAAAACAGTCAACGTCTAGTCAAGGTACCAACCCTTAATATTTCAAATATTGGGTACCAAAGCTAGGTGTTGGACATTTGCTGGGTACTAAACGTTAAATATCCCTATTAATATCAAATAGATTGTCAGCTTTGAATAATGAAAAAACATATGAAGTGCTTCCCGTCAAAGAAGATGTAATCAAGGAAATACACTGATATATATTTCTTTAGAAATCACATGCTTTCTTTAACAATCAAGCGCCCAACTCAACTACTTTTCCATCCTCTAAATTCTTTTATTTAAATGAAAAATCACACTCTTTATATAGTCATATCGATATCTGACATTAGAGACACTTTACAAATACAATATCTCGTTGTAAGAATGCGAAATAAATTTTTGGCCTTCCAATTAAGATTTTGGCTATCCATCGGACACTCATAACAAACAATGGGAGTCGTTTTTCCAATGGGTAATAACCACATACCAAATCTGCACCTCATGTCTCCTTACAAACCATATACCACCAAGTTCCAATGGGTAAAAAAAAAGTTCCAAGTTGGGCATGATGAGGAGTATCCCCATTTATTTATGTTGGACTTCACCGCTTCTCGGCCTAACGGGGTTTCATTTGGTAGTTGGTATATTTAAATTAACAATGGGAACCAAATTCACCAATTTTAACTATTAAGTGTTGGAGATTAAAAAAATCGTCCAAATCAAAATAAATTTAAAAAATAAACATTTCCTTTTAATTAAAATTGTTTGACATATTCGAATAAGATAAAACATAAACTCGACATGATAATATCATCGGGCTCTGCTATAAATATTTTTTTAATAATCACATCCAAGTTTTGAACTTCATTATCATTTTTATTTAACTCAAGTAATAGAGGTATGTTGTCATTGCCGTCAATTTGTTTACCAAGTCTCTCATAGACAATATCTGGAGGTGTTCTTTGCCTGAAGTAGACATTGTTTCTACAATTTGGTCCAGATAGATATTATTGTTAGATTTCCAAAAAACGTTGAAAGATTATGTGTACTATAGGGGGGGTTGGGCATATATCTTCTTAATATATGTTGATACTTAAACTTAATTTCGGTTTCAGTTTATGGATAGTCATGAATTATAGAATGATCCCGTGCACTACAGGTTAAATGATTTTGAGTGAAGATGTCCATTACAAATATGTATAAGCTTTGTAATGTGAATTAAACATCATGTAAAGCATTCCAATAGAGAAAATATAATATAAAGAAATTTGTGAAAAAATCATCTCCTTTGTTCTGTATAAGAATGACACGCTTCTAAATTGATTCTTTTCATCTTAAGGTTGCAGCTGTTTTACCTGTAAGTGCACCTTAGCTGTACTAATAGGAATGATATAATTGAATTAGCAAACCTAAGAGAATGTCTAATAAGAATGCAGTTTGGACAAATCATTGATTGAAATTCCAACTTATATAGTAATGATATGAGCTGTCACTTCAACCCTAAACCGTCCAACAATGTAAATGAGCATATACTGCACAAAAACCTGTTTGAAAGCATATAATAAGTGAATAAAAAACACATCCATCACTCGCTATTAGTTATTTATTTCCTGCAAGGAATCATCCATCTAACCATAGAAATCCATCAAACTTTAAAAGGAATAAAGACCTATAAAGGTTCCCATTCATGGAGTCTCAAACAAAGAAAAACTTCCACTAATTTCACTATGTTGGCCAAATTAGTATAAATATACACCAATTCAAATTTGGAGTTTTAACGATTCCCAGTTGAGTTTAAAGATCACTTATGTACACTTTGAAACTAAGGATTTCCTATCTTATGGTACGTAAATAAAAAAAAAACTTTATTTTGATTGTCTAAGAGCTAAGTCTGTTATTAATACTCCTATTAAATCGTTATCGTAAAAGGTTACTGATATTGCAATATTGTTTGATCTTTACCAATTATGATTAAAGCACACGCGAAAGTCAACATAATTTAATAGGGTAAAAACTAATAAGATAAAATAAAGAAAGTGATCCTACTTATAATATGAATGTCAAGTTCATGCAAGTAATTAAAGCATGTGCCATGACACGGTTAAAATCGATTCGATAACTTGAAAGCCGGGAGATTTAAAAGAACTGGATTGATGAGATACTGACAAGTTTGGGTTCGAGTTGTCCCTGATTATGATCGAATTTGTAAGAAATTTGGGTTCTATTTTGTAACATAGAAGCTAGGTTTTTTGTGGATGTTTGATTCCGTGAAGAAATTAAATGAAGAACTTGTGTTTATTCAATGGGGTTTGAGTTGATTAGGGTGCTGATTTTCATGGGTATGGTTAGTTTTCTCGAGTTACATAAGTTGGATTGAATTTAAAGTCGGATTGCAATGGTGCTGAAGCATTTGGTTTAATGAATCTGTAATTGAAATAAGAACTACGATATGAGTTGGTATTAAACTCATAGAAGAGGTGGTACTGATTCTGGTGATGGACTATGGTGATGTTGGTATATCTGTTTTGCTGCTGCGGAAACTGGTGTTGTGTTGTGTTTGGTTTCAGGAGATGTAATTTGGGTATGATGCAAATGGGTTGGAGGTTGTAAGTTGTAGGAATGGGAAAAATGGGTTTGTTGTTACAGATTTTGAATGAGACTTGTGATCAAACGAAAACAAATTTGAAGTCAAGAAAATGGGGATGTTGTTGGTTGGCTTGATGGTTGAAATTCATGAGTGTTATGTCTAGGTTAGGGTTCTGCGGTCGTGAAAATAGATGCATAACCTACTATGCATCTACAAAATTTGTTGCATAACTTGTTATGCAGTCCATAAAACGGTTGCATAACACATTATGCAGCAAGTTTTTTGTCACTATTAAAACCAACAAAAACAAAGACTACATAACTTGTCATGCACCTACAATAATATCTGCATAATATGTTAGTCGCGGAAATGGATGCATAATGCATATGCATTCGAGAAAATTATTGCACAATCTTTTATGCATCGAGAAAATAGATGCATAATGCATTATGCATCATTTTTTTTATGTAGTTACGCACTAATACAATGGCTACATGACTTGTTATATATGCATAACTTTGTTATGCAGAGGCATAATTTGTTATGCAGTCGAGAAAATGGTTGCATAATTTTTTATGCGTCTGCAGAATGTGTTATGCATCCTTTTTGGAGTCTGCATACTGAATATGTAGTCAATTTTAGAATTTCTCCCCTAAAATGATGACCACCTCCGTTTTTTCCGTGAAAAACAAAAATTTGATATTGTTGTTTGTACTCGTTGCGTAGCTCTCTTAAAAAGACTTCCAACGATATAAATTTTTTAAAATTCCAAGGCGCGGATTTTTAGATATGTTATTGTTTGTAGGTGAAAATGGTTTCTGCTGATTTCGGTAATTGCGGGTGTGCAGGTAAGAAAAATTTTAAACCCTAAACAATGTACTGCAAGGGAGTACTTTAGATTCGAGAGATCAATCTGTACAAGTCCGGCCTAAACCAAGAAATGGCCGTTCCAGACTTGCTTCGGTCACAAAGTGGAGGAGAATGGGTAGGTTTTGGGGAGGGAAGCAAGGAAAGTGGTGAGACCGAATAGTTGATTCGGAAGAGTAGAAGGTTACAACGACTTGTTATCGAAAAAAGTGAGAGAGCTCCCAAGGTGAGCTAGCAAGTAAGTATTTCGAGTGTTGTATCTCCCGTATGAACTTGTTGTTCAATGGAAATAGGTAAGACCTATTTATACAAGTCTGAGCGAGAAATGTACCTGGGTCTCGATTAAGGAGTGGGAAGTAAATGGGAGGAGGTGGTAACCGTATGCATGGAATTGATGTTCCATAAAGTGGTTAACGCATGAAACCGGGTTTTCATGAAGCGCTAACGTTATGGAATTGATGTCCCATAAAGTTGTTAACGCATGTGCTTTATGTCCCATGAACGTTTCACACATAAATTCCCGTATTTACTAACCGCCTCACCCTTATGACACTTCCTTATGACGGGCGTAGTGTACGCCGCACGCTGTAAACCGCCAAACCAATACCCAAAGAGGATCCCCAGTTTGTGTTGACGTCTCGAATGTTTTGGAAAACATGTAGCACGTTTTTGTGGCTTGGCAAGTCAAGCTCGGGAAACTTGCAGCCTGGTGACCTTCGACGGTCGAGATTTTGCATCTTGAGAGGAGGGGCAACCGTTGATCGTTGCACGCCTTCGTTTTGGTAGCCGCGTAGTGAGGGCCAACGTGGTGGCGCAGCTAGGTTGGCATGCCGTTGGCATGGCAAGGTTTGGCGTGGCCAAACTTAGGTTTTCGGGCCAAAGGTTACCATGTGTCGTCTGGTAACCTTGGATGGCTAGGATTTGCTCCTGGGATTGAAGGGAAACCGTTGATTGTTGCACGCCTTCGTTTTGGTGGCCGCGTAGGGAAGGCCAACAGGGTGGCGCGGCTAGGGTGTGGTTAGGCTTGGCATGTGGGGCCAAGGGTTCTCCTTGGGCGTGGCTAGCTTTGGCTAGGTGCGATTTTGGCTTTGCGCGTGGGGCCAAGGGTTTTCCATAGGCGCATGGCGTGGCTAGGTTCAAGGCAAGGGAGTTTGGCTTGGCATCATGTGACTAGAATGGCTAGGGCCAAGGCAAAGTGCGTTTGGCATGGCGCGGCTAGCTTGGCTAGGTTTGTTTTGGCTTGGCATGTGGGGCCAAGGGTTCTCCTTGGGCGTTGCTAGCTTTGGCCAGGTGCGGTTTTGGCTTGGCGCGTGGGGCCAAGGGTTTGCCATAGGGGCATGGCGTGGCTAGGTGCGGTTTTAGCTTGGCATGTGGGGCCAAGGGTTTGCCATAGGCGCATGGGGCCAAGGGTTTGCCTAAGGCCAAGGCAAGGGCGTTTGGCTTGGCATGATGTGACTAGCATGGCTAGGGCCAAGGCAAAGTGCGTTTGGCATGGCGCGGCTAGCTTGGCTAGTTTTGGTTTGGCTTGGCATGTGGGGCCAAGGGTTCGCCTTGTGCGTAGATTGCTTTGGCTAGGTGCGGTTTTGGCTTGGCGCGTGGGGCCAAGGGTTTGCCATAGGCGCATGGCGTGTCTAGGTTGGGCTAGGTGCGGTTTTGGCTTGGCATGTGGTGCCAAGGGTTTGCCATAGGTGCATGGCGTGACTAGAATGGGCTAGGTACGTGACCAAGCTAGGGTTTTGGGGCAAAGGTTGTTTGGTAACCTTAGACGGCCAGGATTTTATCCTGGGTCTGAAGGGCAACCGTTGATTGTTGCACGCCTTCATTTTGATAGCCGCGTAGTGAAGGACAGTATGGTGGTGCGGCATGGGGCCATGGCGAGGTGTATTTGGCATGGCGCAGTAGGTGTGGCTGGAATGATTTGCCATTGGCCCAGAGGTGTGGCTAGCATGGATGGCATGCTTTGGCGCGGTTGGTGTGGCTGGCATGATTTGCCATTGGCACAGAGGTGCGGCTAGCATGGTTGACATGCTTTTGGCACGGTCGGTGTTGCTGGCATGATTTGACATTGGCACAGAGGTGCAGATAGCATGGTTGGCATGCTTTTGGCGCGGTTGGTGTGGCTGGCATGATTTTCCATTGGCACAGATGTGCGGCTAGCATGGTTGGCATGCTTTGGCGCGGTCGGTGTGGCTGGCATGATTTTCCATTGGCACAGAGGTGCGGATAGCATGGTTGGCATGCTTTTGGCGCGGTCGGTGTGGCTGGCATGATTTGCCATTGCTGAGAGGTGCGACTAGCATGGTTGGCATGATTTGGCGCGGTCGGTGTGGCTGGCATGATTTGCCATTGGCACACCTGGGAATTAGGGTTTGGCTTGTCGTAACTATTTAGGGACACATTAAAGGTTTCAGTAAATGTGCCTAGTAAATATTTTTTACTTTAAATGTTGTGACATCACTGTCTGCTAGGGTTTAGTGTTTTACGATTTTAACCCTAAGCTAAAAACCACCATCAACATTAAGTCCCCTTCTTAGATCGGAACAGGTGCCTTGTAGCGAGGTAAGCATATGATGGTGACAGACAAGGACGAAATCGAGGTGTAAATCATTGCAAAGATGGTCAGGAGAATCCGACTAAACTTTTTGAGTGGTAAAGAGAGTTTTGGCTTCCCGTGTTGGCGGCCCTGCATAAGTTGTACTGGGAATGCAGACCGTGGAGTGGTGAGATGAAAGTCACAGGCTTGGTCTGGTCGTACATCTCTAAGGCAAAGGGGGCGCAGTCTTGGAAGGCGACGCAAGTGAACGGCTTGGCTCGAGGGGCCAAGAGGTGGCGTGGTCTTGGTAAGGCAAACGCATGTGGATGATATGGTCGCGACAGTGGAGCAGGCGGCTTGGCATAGTGTGGCCTTGGCAAGATGAGACGTACACGGACAGCTAGGCGTGGTGGGGCCACGATAATGGATCGAATGGCTTGGCAAGGGGGGCCGCGGCAATGGCATGGTGGGACGTGCAAGGGCGGCTAGGCGTGGTGGGGCCGCAGTGATGGAGCGAGGGCTTGGATGGGGCCGTGGCAAGGTATGGCATATATGGGTGGTGGGGCCGTGGTATGGCGTGAGTGGTCTTGGACGTGGAAATTGGTCTTTGCGGGACCGGTTTCCTCTTTTCCTTGGCTCAAAATTGGAGATCCTCTCCTTGTTCAAACTCCCAAGTATCACACCTATAAAAGGATTTGTTTAGGCCTTTCCCTTTGATTCACGTCTTCATTATTCTCTCTTTTTTTTTTGGTTCGCTTGGTAGCGGTGAAGCGGACGAGCGGATTAGGTACGTCTTCCAGTGATTCTTCTTTGTCTTGCTTCCCTTTTGTTTTCTTGTGTTGGTGAAAACCCTAGTTGTAGGCGTACCTTTTATGACCTTGTAGGACATGTTGGTGTGAATCCTAGCCACAGGTATGTCTTGCACGCGCTCCTAGTAGTACTTAGGCATGAATACCATAGTAATGTTGACCGTCTCAACTCGTTGTGTAAGGTAAGCACGCGATAGTAATTTGCCATCCCTTTCCCACGAAAACCTAGTTTTTAGGGTTTACTCCTTGTTTTGGTGTGGTCGTGGGCATGGTTCCCCTGGTGAATCAAACTGGCTTGCGTCTTGGGTGAAGATAATTTTCGTGTGCTTTCTGTAATAATCTCTCTTCGAATTATTCCGTTGTAGTTGCTTGAAAAGCGGAAGTACTGTAAGAGAATCTTTATTATGACGTCACTTGAGAAAAATTCTGCTATGCCGAAGGATGTTGGTAACTCCAAGCCAAACGTGGCTGATGAATTCTTTTCGATAGTCTCTGCTAGAAGAAGTTCACTTAAGCATGCGCCACTACTTCTAACCGATTCAGAGAGTGAGGGAGGGGACCGGTCGGTTCCTCCCGGAAATGTAATACGGTTTTGCCTTCTGAGGAAAGAGTATTCCTCCTCTCTTATTGATTTCAAAATCCCAGTGAGTCCACTGCGCTCGTTTGATAAATGGGTGCACTTTATGATAAGTCAAGAGTGCGTAAGAGCTAATTTGACCAAGGCGCAAATCATTGATACTGTCGCAGCCTCTGCATCACTTCAAATTAGGAAAGACATCCCGAGCTTGGTTGATTTCATCTCCAGGTGGTGTCCAGATACTCATACGTCCATATGTAGGTGGGGAGAACTGACCATATCCTTAGAAAGTGTGGCTATCCTGCTGAATCTTCCAATGACAGGAAAACTTAAAACCGAGCTGTCTGATAATGAGGAAAGAATGCGTCCGCCCTGGTTGCGAAGTCGAAAGGGTTTGTCCGAAAGGAGAACGAGACGAAGTGTTTTTATGCCTGGTGGATGTCTTAATGGTTTCCCGATGAGCTGGCACCGGACCATAAGAATAGTACACTCCACGTCGCGGCATTCTTGGCTCTCTGGTTATCCCGGGATATTTTCGATGATGGCTCTGGTAAGAAGGAGATAAGGCTGGAACTCATCAATTTTGCTATAAGATTGGTGAAAGGAGTCGTTCTTCCCATTGGCGGCTTGTTTCTCGGTTCTCGTACACACACTTGGATCATTTGTCTATGGACATGCGTGCTTCAAACGGTTACATGAAAGTGGATTCGTATGTTCATGTTGCTTTTCTCCAAGCGTGGCTATGGGAGCATTTTGAAAGATATGCTCCTAAACCGTTGGTTTCACTTCCCACTTCTTGGGGTAGTTCGAGAATACTTCGCTGGTCGAATAGGCACCCAAGAGCTGGCTAAAACTTGGCTGATTTCCTTGATAACTCGTGCGCCGCTAATTTTCGTCCATGGGCCCCAGTGTGTACATCCATAGTCCAGTTAATACTTTTGCTTCTCGCTCCAAACATGTCTTTGCTTTACGATGGAGGGAATGCGGCGTCGGTGAGATTGTATTCATGCGAAGTTGCACATCTGGCTATATACCGTCTTTCTTTCGAGGATCGTGTCAAGCAGTCTCTTATAATATTGAGCGAGCAGCTCGGCATATGGGTTTCGACCAAGGGGTCCCTCTCGTTCGTCAGCTGGCAGCTCTAGAGGGTCCATTATCGAACATTCTTGATGCTAGTGTTCTTGCGTCGGCAGAAGTCTCCCTTTCTTGCTTTCGGAACGAAATCCGTCGACTACCTCCAAGTATAACGCATTCCGGCAGAGTGTATTCCTCGTCATCCAGGAATTTGTGAAAGCCGTAGTGGAGAACACTCGTGGTAGGCCTTACGCCGAGATTTTAGCAGAACATCCGTTGTTGAGGGATACTTCTTTAACCAAAAGGAAATCCGTCGGTCTGGACGTGGACAGTCCCCAAAAGAAAATTATCCAGGCGGTTTCCAGTTAGATTCCACATCTCTACAGGCTTTTAGTTCATCCAATATGAGGGTATGTGTGATTTCTTTATTGACTTCAGCTGGATTACGTATATCTTTGTTTCTTTTCTGAGAATGTGTCTCGTATCTCGTCCAGGGTTTCAGCAGCACGAACGCCTTTGCCAAACTTGTAAGTAGTCAGAAAGCATCGATTTTCGAGACAGAGGGTGGGGGTGCCGAGCTCATCCATGGTGATGGGGATTGCGAAAAGGATGAGAGTCCAGAGTCCAGCGATGGCAAGAGTAGTTCTTCCGATAACGATCTTTGAATCTTCGTCTAGTCAGTCTGAAACTGAATCGGTGAGTCCCCTCCACGTTTTTCTTCTTTCCCTTTTTTTTTTCTTTGCAGTAAAACCGAATTTTGATTTTTAGGAGGAAACCGTTCCTGGGGATGATCTTGAAGTGGAAGACCACCAGAGTAAAGATGATGAGTGCTTAAATCTTACATATTTACCACTCGAACTACATTTTCTTAGTTATTTATTTTGTATATATTTAAGGGTTTTGTTTAGTTTGCAGATTTAAAAGAATAATAAAGCTAGAAGGACTAATATGTGAATTCGTGGCATACTCAACGGCTATCTCCAATTGCTCCTTTGGCTATCGAGGGACGGACATACATAGTACATGGACTGTAGAAAGCATAGTCAGTATAATCGGGCTCATCATTACTTACGGAACCGAAGACAAGCCTATGGCCACAACTGTTGGATCAAAATCAAGTCTAAAATGGGAAGTCACCTCATGCCATATGTCGTCATATATTCAAAGCAAACAGTATCCTCACATTTCATTATGAGTCCAAATTATGGGAAGTTCAAAAGCCAATTTTAATTAAGTTAATAAAATATTCGGATGAAGTAATACTTGAGGAATACTGGAGCAAATGAAAGAGGGACCATGCGCAAACGGTGCATGCATAAAAAGAAGCACTTTTGTTATTATGTAAGTGATGCTGGAAGGGATGATATGGCATAATTCTATTGGGTGACATGTTGGAGTGGATGACATGGCATTTTGTCATTGGCTAGGGAAATGAAAAGATTAGTTTGTGACGTCAATTGCATGTATAAGTTAGGAAGGAATTTGGTGTCGTTCATTATAAAAAGGAGGAAGAGAAAGCCGGTCAAGGGAGTTCCGGGGGGTGCGTGAAGAGCCGATACAGACCACCATTGAATTATTTTTCCCTTCTTTTAGTTTTTTCTCTTTTGTAATAATGGAGTAATTTCTCCGCTAGGGTGGAGGAAGAAACTACTTCTAGCATGTAAGTTTTGATATTTAATTTTCTTTTAATTATTACTCTCCAATTAGTTTTAATTGTCTAGAAATTTTCTCTTCTTTATATGCTTCATAATAACTGTTTTGGGTAGTTTAGCTACCGATCTTTTATAAGCGAAGGAAAATTAGGCCTTAGATTATCGACTTGAGTCGAATTGATATGTTATTAATGATAAATTTTCCAAGGCATGAGATTGGGTTCAAAATTGCCTTGTGTAGTTTTGAGAGTAAATTTAAGAAATTAATTATTACAACCGTTAGAAGTAGTGGAATCCAAAACCCTAGAATCATCTCTCATTGGTAAACAAATTCAATCTTAATTAGTTTGTCTTAGTATTTTCTTTTGTTAATTAATCTCAAAACCAATTCCTTAAAAAAGTCCGAGCGAACGATACTCTTATACTTACCACTTGTAAAACTGCAATCAGTTTTTGGCGCCGCCGACGCGGACTTGTAAATAGGTTTAGGTTTTAGGTTTTGTATTTTTTTTTTATTTTTTTTATTTAATTTTTTTCTAAGTTTTGTATATATTTTATTTTTATTTAATTTTTTGTTCTATTTTACGTCTTTGGTATTTTTGTTTTTGTTGTGCAGGTTTTGCTTGAAACGGAAGTTGAAAGGTTGGACTTGCCATAAAAGGAGAAAGCCGAAGATTTTATTTTGTTTGGACCTTTTATTTTTGTTAGTTTCTGTTTTCCTTATTTTTGGACTTGTATATATTGTTTGTGTTTATTTTTAGTACTTTATTTATTAAAAAAAAAAAAAAAAAAAAAAAACACTGCACACACCAATTGCATTTTCGTCAGACTACCGAATTTAGGAAAACTAGTGGATTAGTAAGCTGAACCCGTGCCTTGGGCCTTATGGGAGTTACCAGCTGAAAGTCCACAAACCTCAGCCTCGTACCTTTGGGTATATTTTTTGTGGTAACTCGAGCCTACCCATTTTAGTCGACCCCCGCATTTGCACGTGCACAAAAAAAAAAAAAAAATGTCGAAATGGGTATTATAAAGACCAATATAATGATTATTCAACTGAGTATCTAAATGGACAATATCCGTACTATGCCCATAGTGTGGATAGTACTTGGGACCACAACCGACCTTCTGAAGGTTATGGTTCATATCATGGTGATCCCAATTACTATTCGCACGTCCACCAATCATATGAACGGCGAATGAGCAATATTATAATGAAAAAAATGAGAGTTCTCCATCTTTAGAGGATTTAATCAAACAATTGCCACCAGTTCCTGATGAATATAAAAGTAATTCCTTAGAAGATGCACTCAAACGGTTTCAACAAGCGACTAGTATATCACCTAGTGAATATTCAAGTCTTTCTTTAGAGGAATCACTTAAGAAGTTCAATGAAACTACACGTGAATCTGCGCGTCAATCTCAAATAATCTCGGATAGAATGTGTAAGACTGTTAATAAGTATGTGGAACGATATGCACCTAAGGATATTGCTCATAATGAACTTGAATTCCAAAATAGTGTTTCCAATCTTACCCCTGATAATACATATAATTATTCACCTAATTTAGAGGAAGAGGTTAGATTGGAATACACTACATGTTTTGATAAGGTTCAACCATCCTCGTATTTTTATGATGATGAGGATAGTGTCGTTGAAGAATTTGAAATGCGTAGTCATAATGACGAGGAAATTGTTACACCAAGTGATCCCGATGATTATAACGGTGTCCGTAGTTTAAATCCTAATAATATTGTTGATTATTCACCTATTCAAAAGGAAGTGGATTTGACTAGAGATACCATAGTTTTAGATGGTGTGGTATATCATTGTGATTACGAAGGTCGATGATGGTTTAGAGGAAAGAGTTTATCCCGAGACTAGGGTTTTAGAGTCTATCGATTCGGAAACAATAGTCTCTTCGAGGATTATACAAATGTAGAACCACCTAATTTCAACCTAGAAGAAATAAAATACCATTTTCCTAAATACGATAATTTAGAAATTAAGGAAATTGTGACTAGTTTATCCAAGGATATTGACAACTCTAGGTTTGGGGGTGAACATCATTCTCCCCGTGGTTTACCTTCGACTCTTACAAAGGTCCCTAATTTGGGACTTAACATATGTGCCTCTACCAGCTTAAGAGACTATCTTCATGCACGCTTTCCTGAACCTAGTTATGTCCAGAATGAAACTCAGTTGAGAGAAACCCATCCTCTGGTTGATGTGGTATATCCGGTCTATGATACCATAATTGACTTTGTTGTCCCACCAAGATTTTATTTACCAAATGTGGGAGTATCTCAATTTGAAATGTGTCAAGTATATAGTTTTTAGAACTAAACCTAATTATTTTAGGAAATTAGAATCGTGACACATTTCCTTGAAATTGGCCACCACTTTCAATATGGTCAACTATGTAAGTCAAATCTAATTGACTTAGAGGATCCTCAATTATTCAGGTTATTATTATGTGCTTCTAAATTTTTCCAGACCTTAGAACCTGATATTTCTGATCTTACTTATGAGGTGGTGCAGCCCAAGAAAATATTTTATTTAGACCCCTTTATAGAACTCCGAACACGAACCACAACTAGATGTAGTTGTCTTAAACAGAAACTAGGCAAGGGTGTGCTATGTTTATTCTTGGTTTGTTGCGGTTTCCTTTTATCTGTGTTAACACTTTTTGATGAGATGATCCACAATTGTTTCGGTTATTGCTTTATGATATGAAGTGATTAATTCTTTCTTATGTCCCAGTGAAGACGTTAAACTTAGCACTTCTTGGGAGGTAACCCATGCTCATGCAACACGGTAATATCTTTCCTTATCTCTTTTGCTTCAAATGGTATGATTTCTCCTTGTTCATGCTTTTAATTTTATCTTTAGAACATTGAGGACAATGTTAGATTTAAGTTTGGGGGTATGGGAGAAACTTTTTAGTTGCATTGTTAAACTCCAGAGCTTAGAAATTTATGCTTATTAAGGATGGCACTAACCAATCTAAGTGGATGGAAGCATTTCGATTGTAGGAGTTGAGGAACCAATCGATTAGATGGAAACATCTAAAGAGTCTATTCATAAAAGCACAGAGCTCGAGTGTTAGAAATAACATGATAGTTTCACCATATCTCGTTGAGTCCTTTTCACTTCTGTTTTTATTTTGTTTTGTTTTTAAACTATGTTTCTCTAAGTGATTGGGTGGGGCTCACGATTCAAGTTGTTACCAATGCTAGGGTGAAATAGAGTGATTGAGTTACTAAAAAAAAAAAAAAAAAAAAAAAAAAAAAAAAAAAAAAAAGACCAGACCAAATAGACCAAACGGAATAATACTCAAAAAAAAAAAAAAAAAAAAAAAAAAATTAAATTAACACTTGGGAATAGCAATATGTGTGTGTTTTCCCTGTCTCCGTCGCCTAAACAAGCGTGGAACGCAGGATCCATGGGAACTATCATGTATTCTGCTGACAAGAAGCATGCGCTTAGATCCAAAAGATCAAATCATGCAGTTAAAAAAAAAAAAAAAAAAAAAAAAAAAATATTAATGTTAGGTGAATAAATCGACCGTTGGTTCCCTTGTATATGCCAGACGTGTTGATCTAGAGTTAGGATTATTGATCACTGGTTCCCTTGTATATGCCAGCTGTGTTGATATTAGTCAGACCAGTATCTCAGTCCATTAGGATAGGTTCATTTTGGCAGTGGCCTTCAGACAGATATGAGAAACACCGTTCACCTAGTCAACATCAAAACCATCTATGTTTTTCTCTATATCCATCTCTTAATCTATCCATGTGATTTGTTGACTCCGGATATTGATGTCCATAGTGCGACTATCTGAGTAGAGCTCTGTCACTTATATATGAATTTTAGTATGCTTGAGTGCAAACTCGTGTACAGCAATTGGAATTTCGCATCAGGGTACTTCCTCATGTAGTCAATAAGTATGCCAACCAAGGAGATTCTTTAGTGCCTTCCAAGGTTTTGCGTAGATGGCTAGGGTCTGGAGTAAAGGTTTTGTGGGTATATCTCTTGTAAACCCTCCCGAGACTATAACTCGGCCGCTAGGGCCACCTAGGGGTTTAAAGGCTTATTGCATGCGCTAAATGCAATCGACGATGCCTGCGACAGTGAGTTAGGATTTTATTTTATTAGTTTTGCTCGGGACTAGCAAAATGTAGGTTTGGGGGTGTGATGAGTGCTTAAATCTTACATATTTACAACTCGAACTACATTTTCTTAGTTATTTATTTTGTATATATTTAAGGGTTTTTGTTTAGTTTGCAGATTTAAAAGAATAATAAAGCTAGAAGGACTAATATGTGAATTCGTGGCATACTCAACGGCTATCTCCAATTGCTCCTTTGGCTATCGAGGGACGGACATACATAGTACATGGACTGTAGCAGCATAGTCAGTATAATCGGGCTCATCATTACTTACGGAACCGAAGACAAGCCTATGGCCACAACTGTTGGATCAAAATCAAGTCTAAAATGGGAAGTCACCTCATGCCATATGTCGTCATATATTCAAAGCAAATAAAAGTATCCTCACATTTCATTATGAGTCCAAATTATGGGAAGTTCAAAAGCCAATTTTAATTAAGTTAATAAAATATTCGGATGAAGTAATACTTGAGGAATACTTGGAGCAAATGAAAGAGGGACCATGCGCAAACGGTGCATGCATAAAAAGAAGCACTTTTGTTATTATGTAAGTGATCTTTGGAAGGGATGATATGGCATAATTCTATTGGGTGACATGTTGGAGTGGATGACATGGCATTTTGTCATTGGCTAGGGAAATGAAAAGATTAGTTTGTGACGTCAATTGCATGTATAAGTTAGGAAGGAATTTGGTGTCGTTCATTATAAAAAGGAGGAAGAGAAAGCGGTCAAGGAGTTAGGGGGTGCGTGAAGAGCCGATACAGACCACCATTGAATTATTTTTCCCTTCTTTTAGTTTTTCTCTTTTGTAATAATGGAGTAATTTCTAATTAGATGCATTGTTTCTAATGAGTGGGAAGATCACTTCCTTAGACTTGAACAGCAGGCTTTAGTAAGACCTTTTTCGGACCATTGGCCGCTCGACGTCTGAAGGAGAGGGATGGGGTGCAACTCCTTTTCGGTTCCGGGAGATTTGGTTTGAAGATCCTAATATCATCAGACTTAATGAAGTCATGGTGGAGTCAGCTATCTTTCAAGGGAACCCAGGTTTTGTTTCGCAAAGAAGATGCAGGTGCTAAAAGCTTTTCTTAAACATTGGAATACTCATGTGTTTGGGAATTTTGAAAGGAAGATTGAGGAGAATCGCTTGAAATTCAAAGACTTGATACAGAGGTGCGGGAGAATGGTGGTTACGAGGATTTGACTACTTTAATAGTTGAAGCTAAAGGCGTTTTCCATAGACTTGCGAAGATGAAGAGCATTTATTGGAGGCAGCAATCCGAATTGAATGGTTTGAGAAACATGAGAGAAACACAAAATTCTTCCACAAAACGGGCTTCTTCTCGGCAAAGAGGTAATTCATTCTCCCAACTTAATGTGAATGGAACTTTAACTTCCGATAAAAATGTCATAAAGAGAACAATTGTAGATTTTTACACTGAATTGTTCAAAGAGGAAGCCACTTCAAGACCACAATTGGATGGTTTAGACTTCCCATCTATAAATCACCGTAAGTAAAGTCTTGAAGGTCCTTGTTGTGAAGAGGAGGTTAAAAGAGCTATACATGACACAGGTGCAGACAGAACACCAGGTCCGGATGGGTTTCCAATTATGGTTTTCAAATCGTTCTTTGGGATTTTATGAAGGAGGATATTATGAATGTGGTTAATGACTTGTTCGTAAATGAGCATATCGATTGGCGTTTGAAGTCAACATTTTTGTTCCTTATTCGAAGCAAGATGTCGTAGTCGATGTTACTAACTTTAGACCGATTAGTTTAATGGGAAGTGTCAACAAAATTTTAGCGAAGATTCGACTTCAAGACTGAAAGGCGTTATGGACTTGACTTAGTGAGTAGCCATCAAATGACTTTTATAAGTGGAAGACAGATTTTGGATAGTTCTCTTGTGGCGAATGAGTTAATTGATTCTTACCGAGAAAAAGAAGAAGAGTGGTTTCATCGTGCAAAATAGATTTTCAAAAGCTTACGATAATGTATCATGGAAGTTCCTAGATTATACATTGATGCGAATGGGATTCGGGCCTGAAGTGGAGGAAGTGGATTGAAGCCGCACCAAACATGTTTATTTCTCGGTCCTAATAAATGGCTCATCTAATGGGAGGTTTGAGAGTACTAAAGGCCCGAGACAAGGAGACCCGTTGTCACCATTTTTATTCATTCTTGTTGCCGAATCACTAAATCTTATGTTCAAAAAAGCTTGTCAAAGTGGGATGGTTCCGAGGTTTTGAAGCGGTTCAAGAAGGTACGGTGGTGAGCCACTTACAATTTGCTGGACGATACCATTGTATTCTTGACCTTACTCTAACCAAGTTGAGCGTCTTGAAATATTTTGCTTTGGTTTGAGATTATTACAGTTTGAAGGTGAACTTTAAGAAGACTTCTATAATTCCGGTTGGGGAGGTTCCACAAGTAAACGAGTTAGCTTGCTCTTTTGGGTGTAAAGTGGAGTCTTTTCCCTGTCTCATACTTGGGTTTACCCCTAGGAGACACGTATCTTTCTAAGGCGAAATGGGATTTTGTGATTGAGAGAGTGGAAGTCAGCCTTGCATCTTGGTCTGCTATTTTCTTAGCCTGAGGGGGAAGTTAATCCTTATACATGCTTTGTTTTACAAGCGCTCCTCGTTTATCTCATGTCACTGTTTTGTCGCTCCAGCCAAAGTGATAAAAAAGTTGGAAAAATTGTTTAGGAATTTTTTTGTGGAACGACAAAGATGGAAATCATAAATCCCATCTTGTTAAATATGACGTGGTCACATGTGAGAAGTCTAGAGGAGGTCTCGGTGTGAAGAAGCTCCAAATTCTGAACTCTTCGCTTATTATGAAGTGGTTGTGGCGTTTTGGCACTTTGAAAAAGAGGCTTTATGGAGAATTATTATAGCAGAGAAGTACGGAGAAGAACCTTTTGGGTGGAACTCTAAAATCTCTAAAGCGAGCCTATGGTTGTAGTGTTTGGAAGGGGATTTGTAAGTTTTTCTCTATTTTCTCTTCAAATATTAGAATGCAGGTGGGTGATGGAAACAACACTAGTTTTTGGGGAGATAGGTGGATTGCGACATTCCGCTTTAGAGAACAATTCCAGTTGTGTATGTTTGTGTGCGAGAATAAAGGTGCGCGAGTGTGAAGTAAGAACTATTGAAAATGGGTGATCAATTGGAACCCGAACATTTCGAGAAGAGTGCATGACAATGTTATCAACGAACGACCACCTTGCTTCACTTGCTTGATAACTTTCAATCTACTGGTAGTAATGATCTTGATTCAGAGTATGGAAAGGGCAGATTTCGAATGGAATTTTCTCGGTTAAATCTTGTTATCATTGGCTCAATAGTTCTTCCCACATCCGGTAAATTTTCTCCCTAGGAAAAAAGTGTGGTCCAGATTTTGGCCAACTAAAGTTAGCTTTTTTATGTGGGTGGCAAGCTATTCAAAGATCTCTACTCAAGATGTGATGTGCAAGAAAGGCTGGCCTTTTGAGTGGGTAAACCACTGTTACCTTTGTATCAAGAATAGAGAAACAGTGAACCACCTTCTAATTCATTGTGAACTTGCTTGGTCTATTTGGTGCTTCTTCCTCAACGAGTGGTGGGTTGTGTGGGTGACGCCTCCCGACCTCATAACTCTTATTAGATCGTGGCCGACGAGAGCTACTTCGCCTAGGAGACAGTTGGTACTTAAGGTTCTCCTGCAGCAGAGATTGTGGTGTTTATGGGATGAAAGGAACAAAAGAGCGTTTGATAATGTCAAGAGAAACGAGAAGGCTATAATTGATTCGGTAAAGCTAACTATCGCCTATTGGTTACATAATAGAGGGGTCTTTTACGGTATTTCTTTGGAGCAACTTGCCATCAGCTGGAAGGAAGTTATTTTTGAACCTCCTTGAGGTATGTAGTTTCCCTGGATCCTTTTGGTGCTTGTTTGTGATTGGTGAATGTTTTCCTTAGACTCTTATATATGGATCTTTGGCTTGTAGCATTCCATTTCCTTTTGTTTTTTTGGTCGGGAGTGTCTCTCTTGTTTTGTCGAGGACTAGTCCATAGTTCATGTACTTTACCTCATATCTATAAAACGTTTAATTTAGTCGAAAAAAAAAAAAAAAAAAAAAAAAAAAAAAAAATAATGGAGTAATTTCTCCGCTAGGGTGGAGGAAGAAACTACTTCTAGCATGTAAGTTTTGATATTTAATTTTCTTTTAATTATTACTCTCCAATTAGTTTTAATTGTCTAGAAATTTTCTCTTCTTTATATGCTTCATAATAACTGTTTTGGGTAGTTTAGCTACCGATCTTTTATAAGCGAAGGAAAATTAGGCCTTAGATTATCGACTTGAGTCGAATTGATATGTTATTAATGATAAATTTTCCAAGGCATGAGATTGGGTTCAAAATTGCCTTGTGTAGTTTTGAGAGTAAATTTAAGAAATTAATTATTACAACCGTTAGAAGTAGTGGAATCCAAAACCCTAGAATCATCTCTCATTGGTAAACAAATTCAATCTTAATTAGTTTGTCTTAGTATTTTCTTTTGTTAATTAATCTCAAAACCAATTCCTTAAAAAAGTCCGAGCGAACGATACTCTTATACTTACCACTTGTAAAACTGCAATCAAAAGACGTAGCCGTACTTTCCACCGCGGAAACTGTGCCAGCTAGCGACTTGGACATGGAGATTCATCGTCCCGAAGGCGCTTTCGTGACTCGAGTGGAGGAGAGCACTTGGGGGGTGAAATCGTAGTTAGGGATCTCCGCCGATTCTTGATTCGATTGCTGAGTGCCACCTTGATCCTCTCGTATCTGGCCCCTTTCCCAGGTCATGTGTTGATTGGTGGATTTAGCGTGCCAGCTAAACATGCGACATTGCACACCAAGATTTGGGAAAGCTATGGTCACATTGCCACGACTAAGAAGATCACTAGTCGACATGCGTTGGTCAAGCGTGTGAAGGAAGCCTTGTCTTCGATTGATGAGATGTGCAACGTGACTGGTCATACAATTTCTGAGGATGTAATCTCGAGCTGGAAGTTCCATCGTGACATGTGCGTGGGCTTGTATTCAACATTCCTTGGTTCGTTGAAGGTCTCTCGATGTTGAAAGGTCGTTGGTCGAAGCGATTGAAGGTCCTTTCGCGGACATGATGAAGAAGCGGAAGCGGAATTCAAGAAGTTGTGCAGAAGCTAAAACTTAAGAGGGTGGCTCTCCAAAGCACGAGGGAGGCCTTTGCCAAAAGGAGCAAGCCATTGTTGGAAAACTTCCTTGAATATATATCTGTCATTTCTCGCACCTCTTATCTTTAGTTTTTTTTTTTGAAAGGCAAATGAGACGCCTGGTTTTGGTCCTTGATTTTCTGGATTTTCTCGGGTTAATAGATAAATGCTACCTTGACGGTTTTGGATTATATATATTTTTTTTTTTCAATGAAATGTTTAGATTTAAATTATCTTTGGATATGAATGAAAGTGACGCAGACATCCCAGGAAAACCATGGAACCGTGTGTTGGTAGATGACATGGGATGAAACATGGCTATAGGTTTTATCAGAACTTGAAAAAGCAAACCACATATTTTTGTATAGATATAAGACTTACTCGGTTTCTCAGGTCTTCTGATGAGAATAAACTTTTAGGGTGTAGGACCAAGTTTTTTTTTTCGAGAAACATGGTCATGGGAAGTCCCTAGTATTCCGAGTCGTTGCTGAGTTGTCTTGATAACTACGCCGTTAATCCCTGGGAGGATCGTTTTGCTTCCAGCCTCTGAGAAGTCCCCAGTCATCCCTTGTCGTGTCATGACTGATAATCCAGCCATCGAGTAACTGAGTCGGAGTGGATCGCCTTCCTCTACCGTCTTGACATCTGGGTCGAAGAATGAGATTGCTGGTTGAAAATTGACATTGTAACCGAAAGATCGAACCTCCCGCTGTGGTCGCCAATTGTTTGTAGGTGAAAATGGTTCTGCTGATTTCGGTAATTGCGGGTGTGCAGGTGAGAAACAATTTAAACCCTAAACAATGTACTGTAAGGGAGTACTTTAGATTCGAGAGATCAATATGTACAAGTACGGCCTAAACCAAGAAATGGCTGTTCCAGACTTGCTTCGGTCACAAAGTGGAGGAGAATGGGTTGGTTTTGGGGAGGGAAGCAAGTAAAGTGGTGAGACCAGAATAGTTGATTCTGGAAGAGTAGTTGGGTTACTACGACTTGTTATCAGAAAAGTGAGAGAGCTCCCAAGGTGAGATAGCAAGTAAGTATTTCTGAGTGTTGTATCTCCCGTATGAACTTGTTGTTCAATGGAAATAGGTAAGACCTATTTATACAAGTCGGAGCAAAAACGTACCCTGGTCTCATTAAGGAGTGGGGAAGTAAATGGGAGGAGGTGGTAACCGTATGCATGGAATTGATGTTCCATAAAGTGGTTAACGCATGAAACTGGTTTTCATGAAACCGCTAACGTTATGGAATTGATGTCCCATAAAGTTGTTAACGCATGTGCTTTATGTCCCATGAACGTTTCACACATAACTTCCCGTATTTACTAACCGCCTCACCCTTATGACGGGCGTAGTGTACGCCGCACGCTATAAACCGCCAAACCAATACCCAAAGAGGATCCCCAGTTTGTGTTGACGTCTCGAATGTTTTGGAAAACATGTAGCACGTTGTTGGCAAGTCAAGCTCGGGAAACTTGCCAGCCTGGTGACCTTCGACGGTCGAGATTTTGCATCTTGAGAGGAGGGGCAACCGTTGATCGTTGCACGCCTCGTTTTGGTAGCCGCGTAGTGAGGGCCAACGTGGTGGCGCAGTTTAGGTTGGCATGCCGTTGGCATGGTAAGGTTTTGGCGTGGCCAAACTTAAGTTTTGAGGCCAAAGGTTACCATGTGTCGTCTGGTAACCTTGGATGGCTAGGATTTGCTCCTGGGATTGAAGGGCAACCGTTGATTGTTGCACGCCTTCGTTTTGGTAGCCGCGTGATAGGTGTCTAAAACACCTTGATATTTATCTATTGTTTATGCTTTCTTCGCTAAGTTTTCTTGTAAAATATGTATCTTATGTGTGAATTTGAGTTTTTAGGTGCTTTGGAGCCGCGGAGCAAAAGAAGAAGAAATCATTCATTTTGAGCAAGGAACGGAATTTGGTCATTTCACATGCGGGTGATACTCGGAGTCGGCCAAGAATATGCGCAACAAGGAAGTAAATAGGCAGTCGGTTCCGCGAAACTGACAAGCCAAGTATCACTATGGTGGCTTTTATCTAAAGAATGGGTGCCTAGAACCATTTATGGGTAACCCCTTATCTTTGTCACTTGGGTGGTTTTATCCATTCTCAATTCCTACAGAAGCCCTAGAATTAAGAGAAGTGTTTATTTTCACTTTTCATTATGTGGGCTGAATTTGAGAGAGGAAGATGGCTGCCACCGTTCATGGCACTGGAGAGAAAGTAGATCAAATTCAGGGATGGTTTGTGGCTGTTGAGGATTTGCTGAGACATGAGCTTGAGAAGATGGAAGAACTGGCAGGAAAATTGGTCGATTCTGGTGATGTATTGTCTGAACAGGGAAGAAGCATGGTTCGAGTTGCAGAAGGAAAGTGATGAACACGATGAAGGAAATTGAGGAATCAGTGAAGGAGAATTCGATTCAGATGAGTGGTGCTAATCGATTTGATATTAAGGTAAATCTGAGATTGATGGGGTTTTTCTTTCTGCAACTAGGGTTTTTGTTGATACTAAAGATTGAAGAATTGAATTTGAGGTTAAACACTGGGATCTGGTTTGATAGAAAATGGGTTTGTGTTGGTGGTTGTCGGTGACATGGAGAAGATAAACTACAGGATGTTGGTGGTGGTACTGGATTCATGTTAGTTACAGGCAATGGAGTTGGTGATGGCAAGTTGACATTACGGGGAAGTCGATCTTTGAATTAAGAATGGGTTTGGTTCAGATTCAATGAAGATTGGTATTGAAGACGATGAGATGACATCAGTATTAGCTTGAGGAACTGAGCGAAGAGGTGTTGCCGATAGTTAGTTAGCCATGGATGGTGCTATTGCTTTGAGATTATGGAGCTAAAATTCTCGATTTGAATGGATGCGTGTGTTTCTTTGATATAGATGCATGGAGCAAGGAGGAGTTATGTGTGTTGTTGCAGCTGAGATTACAGAGGATGGGCAAATATCAAGTGTTTTGGTTCGATGGTTGAACTGGTGGGTCTGTGAGAAGTAGAAATTGCAGGGCAAGGGTCGGGAATGGAGCTAATGAGGATTTGAAGATGAATTTTAATTGGTGTTTCCGGTAGTAAGGAATTATAGCTTTGTTGGTGATACAAATTGAAGTAGTTGTGTATGAATGTTTTGCATGGGAGTTTGTGTAGCTGTTGAGTCGGTGCTGGTGAACAAGCAACTAGTAATGAAGCTGTTAAGGAACTGAATGTTCAGGGGATGCTTGATTGAATCGCAGAGAACAGGAGAGAGTTGCAGCTGGGATGGGGTTGTTGTTGTGCAATTGCAAGATCTGTTGATGTTGGAGTTTTGAACTAAGAAGTAACTGAGTCATTGCAATTGTAGTTGGTATTGCAGGAAATTGCAGGACTGAATGGTTGGTGTTGTTCGATGGGACTGATCATGAAGCTGATGTGCAAGAATACTTCTGTTGATGGATGAGGTTGCAGTTTGTGGTGGCGAGTAAGCTGATGCCAGCAGGAGCTGTTTTGCAAGCCATGGTTGAACTGAATGTGCAGTAAAGAAGAGAATGGTTGTGCGTTGCTGGAATGCAATTGCAGGTCTAGAATGGTGCAATGGATCGGCTGAGGAGTGTTAGCTTTGTTCTTTGCCGTGGGTTGAGCTGGTGTTGCAATGGAAAAATGCGGTGGAATCTTTGGAGGAACGGAGTTGGAATTGCGGGTCATAGTTGTCTTGAATGACCGAGCTTGAGATGTCATGTACATTGCAGGTTGTAGTCGACGCTACTGAGGTGCAGTCGCGAGCTGGGAAGAACAAGAACAAGGTCAACAGCCATCTTGGCCGTGAAGCTGGAGACGCTACAGCCATCATGGCTGAGCGCAATGATTGCAGCAGCTCTGGCCAAGCAATTCAGCCCACTCAGATCTAACTCGATTCTAACTCAGTTTCTGACTCGTTCTGGCGTTGACCGTTATTGACCGTCAGTATTTAACGGTTGACTGTTACGATTGACCGGTGATTGTTGACATTCCCAGTCACCTGAGGCAATTTTCCGGGTGATTTCCGCCAATTTCCGCCGATGCACCCATTTTCCGGCGAGCATATTTTTGGGACATATTTTCACATGGGTTCTCACACATGGTTCATGGGCTTGGTGGACTTTTTTGGTGATGGACTTTGAAGACCTAATTTTGGAAAGTGGGAAGGCTATAAAAAGAAAAGGTTTCTATTCTTTCGAGGGATCACGAATTCTTTTTGGAGTTTTGCAGAGAGCCGGAGCTAGGGTTTGCTTTCATTTAATATTTTCATCTTCTTTACTTTATTTCCATTATTATTTGATGATGAACTCCAATATTATGAGTAACTAAAACTCTCTTTGATTAAGGCCTCAGCGATTTGAAGCCCGAAATATGAATCTATATTTGATATGAAAAACTTGTTCTCTTGCATTCATTAATGTTATTGATTGATTTCTACCATGCTAATATTGTCTATGGATTATTTGTTAAGGGTTTAAGTTCGAAATTGAATCATTAATTCTTAATCTATTTGCTAGTTTAGATTTTCTTCGACCCGTAATTGTCTAGAGAAGATAAACACAAGTAGTAATATGTGGGTATTGATGATGGGACTTTGTTAAGTACCCATATGTAGAAATCAACACTAGTAGGTGATTCATGCCTTTGAGTTCATCACTAGGAGCAACCTTATCTCACATAACTTAGAGCACTTGTTTAAGTCAAACCTAGTAAGCGTACCTCTAGGAAACTTGGCAAGTAGGAACCGGTAGTCGAGCGCTTCCGTATCCGGTGAGCTAGGAGATAATAACGGAATAGTTGAGCGTACTAATTATTCTAGGGTTGTTAGTAACATGATAACGTGAAGAACATAGCTATCTATCAATTTGGTTTGTATTCCGTGGTCTAGAATGAACCTTTAATCAATTACATCTCATATTTGAATCCATTTTACAATTTTCAGCATTTCTACAATAAAATCATCTTTGCTAAGAGTATTTGCATAACAACTTGAACTTCATACCTCCCTTGGGACGATCCTACTTACATTATACGCTTGCTAGTTAAAGAGAAGTAGAGAAATTTATTTTTGCGAGTTTGACACCTCGTCAAAATTTGGCGCCGCTGCCGGGGAGGCAGTGGCGAGTTTAGTTGTTATTTTTATTCTTAGTTGTTACTTTTGCTTTTATTTGCAATTTCTATTTACTTATTCAACCTCTTAGAATCGATTTTGGTACTAATTCTTTGGTGAATGCGTGGAGAAGGCGAGACCAAGTCCAATTGGTATACGTCTTCGTTCGTGCACTTTACTTAAGGATTTCATTCGAGCGATCAATACTCCACTTCCTCAAAGTTCTACACCAAGTGAATTCTCGGACTCGGACGAAGAGGAAGACAACACAATGGGAGGTCGACCACCTGCTCCAAGAACACTCAAGGAGCTCACTTCTCCAAACCTAGATCAGCAGACCTTTATGTATTCAGTGAATGGAAACATTGAGTTGAAACCACAATTGATTAACTTGCTGCCCAAATTCGGAGGTTTAGCGGGAGAAGATCCTAATCGTCACTTGCAACAATTCCATCATGTGGTGACTAGTATGAAGCAAGCAACTGCAGATGCGGATATGGCTATGATGACAGCTTTTCCTTTCTCTCTTTTAGATACTTTGCGGGGAGAGTGGTTCTTTTGCTTACCCCGCGGAAGCATAACCACATGGAATGGGATGAAGAAATTGTTCCTTGAGAAGTATTTTCCAAAGCATCAAAAGCGGTGTGATTCGCAAGGAGATTTGTGGTATTAGGCAAGTATCGGGAGAGACTCTCCATGAGTATTGGGAGCGTTACAAGAAGATTTTATCTAGTTGTCCACACCACCAAATCGGTGATCAACTTGTGATTCAATATTTCTACGAGGGGTTGCTTTCTAATGATAGAAATTTGATCGATGCCGCAAGTGGTGGTGCACTTACCAACAAGACCGTTGCGGAAGCTACAAGTTTGTTGGAGAATATGGCTGCGAACACTCAACAATTCTACACTCGAGATGAATCGTGAGTAAGGAAGGTGAATGAAGTTGGCAATTCTTCACACATGGAACAAAGGATGGGCAACATGGAGAGAATGATGACTCAAATAGCTGCAGCTGTCATACCATCATCATATACCGAAGATGTTGAGCAAGCAAGTGCTATGTACCAAAATCAGCAAAGGCCGAGGTACGATCCGTACTCCAACACATACAACCCAAGGTTGGCGTGATCATCCGAATTTCAGCCTATGCCAACAAGCAAGCTGCTGCAAATCCTACTTTCAATCAACAAGGAGGATATCAATTCATACAAAGACCACCACAAGAAACTCAAGGCACGAGTATAGATGACAAGTTGAATCTCATTCTCAACACAATGGTGCAAGATAAGCAAAAGACAGCAATGGATATGAAGGACATCCGAACACAAATGGGTCAATTGGCTAATGCCGTGAGAAAATTGGAAGCACAAGCAGAGGGAAAACTTCCTTCGCAACCAATAAATCACAAGGAAAATGCCAACGCTATTGAGTTACGAAGTGGGAAGCAAGTAGAGAAACCGGAAACATCACCGGTGTCCCATGAACCTGATTTGGAGAAAGAAGAGGGTGAAACAGTCCTAAAAAAGGCTGACCCAGAACAAATTCTAACTCTAAAACTCATGTTTCTACTTATGTTACTTCTCCGCCTTTTCCTAGCGAGGTTTGCAAAGTCGAACAAGGAGACATTGTACCAAGAGCTTTTGGAAATCTTTAAGAAGATTGAAGTGAACATTCCACTCATTGAGGCGATAAGGCAAGTTCCACGTTGGGCAAAGTTCTTGAAGGAATTGTGCACTAACAAGCACAAATTGACCGGTAACGAGGTAATGAGTGTGGTGGAGAATGCTTCGGCATATCTTCAAAAGAAACTCCCACCTAAGTTGAAAGACCCCGGTAGTTTCACCATACCATGTACTATTGGTAAAATCAGGTTTGAACGTGCTATGTTAGATTTAGGAGCATCCATTAATGTTATGCCTGCCTCCGTTTATGAATCATTGAATCTTGGACCTCTTAAGAATACCTAGGTATTGTTATACAACTTGTCGATAGGTCTAATTCTTACCCGAAAGGGGTTATTGAAGATGTTTTGGTGCAAAGTTAATCAACTCATATTTCCAGCTGATTTCTATGTTCTTGACATGATGGATGAAGATTCACCATCGTCTACTCCCTTGCTGTTGGGTAGACCATTCATGAGAACCGCTAGAACAAAGATTGATGTTTTCAAGGGCGCTTTAACTATGGAATTTGATGACGAAGTCATAAGTTTCAATATCTTTGAGGCTATGAGATATCCTTGTGATGTGCATTCCTGTTTTTCAATTGATATTATTGATTCTCTAGCTCAACAGATTTTTGAATTGAATGGTGAAGATTCTTTAGAAAACACCATAGTGGAAGGTTTAGGTTATGGAAAATACAAAGACATTGAAAGTGAATTGTCTATTTGTGATGAGCTTAAAGAGGCTGTTTTATCTCTTAACTCATTACAAGAAGTTCCACCAAAATATAATGTGTCTTATGTTTCTTTGCCGCTTACTAATGAGAAACTTTTACCGTCGATTGTGCAGGCACCTATTCTTGAGTTGAAACCTCTTAGGATCACCTTAAATACGTGTATTTAGGTGACAAGGAAGAATTACCCGTGATCATTGCCAACAACCTTACCAAGGTGCAAGAGGAGAAGCTTGTTCGAGTGCTAAGAGAGTACAAGTCTGCCATTGGGTGGACCATTGCCGATATCAAAGGAATCGGTCCTTCCACATGTATGCACCGAATACTTCTTGAGGAGGGGGCAAAACCAACAAGGAAGCTCAACGTCGCTTGAACCCTCCGATGATGGAAGTAGTCAAGAAGGAAATCTCGAAGTTGTTGGATGTCGGGGTTATCTATCCCATATCCGATAGCAAATGGGTGAGCCCGGTTCAAGTTGTTCCAAAGAAGTCCGGAATCACGGTGGTGAAAACGAAGATAATGACTTGGTTCCAACTAGAATTCAGACCGGTTGGAGAGTTTGCATTGACTACCGAAGCTCAACTCTACCACCCGAAAGGACCATTTTCCCTTACCATTTATTGATCAAATGCTTGAAAGATTGGTTGGACATTCTTATTATTGCTTTCTTGACGGTTTTGGTTATAACCAGATTGTAATAGCTCGGAAGATCAAGAAAAACGAGCGTTTACTTGCCCTTTTGGCACTTTTGCGTATAGACGTATGCCATTTGGCCTGTGCAATGCTCCAGCCACTTTTCAACGTTGTATGGTAAGTATATTTTCAGATTATGTGGAAAGCATCATAGAAGTGTTTATGGATGATTTCAGCGTGTATGGTGATTCTTTTGACAAATGCTTAGATAACCTTGCACTTATTCTTAAACGATGCGTAGAAACTAATCTTGTGCTTAATTGGGAAAAATGTCACTTTATGGTCAATCATGGGATTGTGCTAGGTCATGTTGTATCCTCTAAGGGGTTAGAAGTTGACAAGGCTAAGATAGATTTGATTCGGAACTTACAATACCCCACAAATGTGAGGGTGGTGCGCTCTTTTCTTGGTCATGCGAGGTTTTTATAGGAGATTCATCAAGGATTTCTCCAAGATTGCAATGCCCCTGTGTAGACTCTTGCAAAAAGATGTGGCCTTTGATTGTGACAAGGAATGCAAGGAAGCTTTCGACACCTTGAAAGAGTTGTTGACTACCGCACCAATCATCAAACCACCGGACTGGAGCAAGCCATTTGAGTTGATGTGCGATGCAAGTGATTATGCCGTTGGAGCCGTGTTGGGACAGCGAGATGGAAAAGTTCCATATGCCATTTATTATGCTTCTAGAACTCTCAACGGAGCACAAATCAACTACTCCACTACTGAAAAAGAGCTTTTGTCCATAGTGTTTGCACTCGAGAAGTTTAGATCTTATTTAGTGGGTACAAAGGTGGTTGTCTTCTCTGACCATGTTTGCACTTCGATACTTGCTAATAAAGAAGGATGCTAAGCCAAGGCTCATAAGGTGGATACTTCTTCTTCAAGAGTTCAACATGCAAATCAAGGACAAGAAGGGTAGTGAGAATATCGTAGCGGATCATCTAAGCAGATTGGTTGTGTCCGAAGAAGCGATTCCTTTGCATGATAACTTCCGGATGAGCAACTCTTTGCGGTTGGTGGCACAACTCCATGGTACGCTGATATTGTTAACTTCTTGGTGACGGGACAAGTACCTAGTTCCATGTCTACATTCCAAAAACACAAGCTCAAGAAGATTGCTAAGCAATATATATGGGATGAACCTTATTTGTGGAAGCATTGCTCCGATCAAATGATCCGCAGTGCGTACTCGAATCCGAGTTCCAATCAATTCTGAATTTTTGTCACTCATATGCTTGTGGTGGCCATTTCGGAGCCAAGAGGACAGCCCTCAAGGTTCTCGAAAGTGGTTTTTATTGGCCTACATTGTTTAAGGATGCATATCTATGTTGTAAGGCTTGTGATAGGTGTCAAAGGACAGGCAACCTTGGTGCTAGAAACCAAATGCCGCAAACACCAATTCTCATTGTTGAGATTTTTGATGTTTGGGGTATCGATTTTATGGGGCCTTTTGTGAATTCCAATGGGAAATTTTTTATACTTCTTCTGTAGATTATGTTTCTAAGTGGGTGGAAGCTAAAGCCACCCCTACCAATGATTCTCATATTGTTTGTGAGTTTGTGAAGGAACATATCTTTTCTAGGTTTGGAACACCTCGAGTGGTGATTAGTGATGGAGGTTCGCACTTCAAGAGATCCTTTCACGCTCTTCTAAGGAAGTATAACATTTCTCATAAAGTTGGCACACCGTATCATCCACAAACGAGTGGACAAGCTGAAATTTCCAACCTAGGAAATTAAGTCCATCTTAGAGAAGACGGTGAATGTTACAAGGAAAGATTGGAGTTATAGACTCAATGACGCTTTGTGGGCGTATAGGACAGCTTATAAGACACCCATCGGTATGTCTCCTTTTAGGCTTGTCTATGGCAAACCTTGCCATCTTCCCGTCGAACTTGAACACAAAGCTTATTGGGCTATCAAGGTATGTAATATGGAATTAGATGCAGCTGGTGAACATAGGAAACTTCAGCTCAATGAGTTAGAAGAGATACGAAATGATGCATATGAAAGTTCACGCATTTATAAAGAAAAGACCAAGGCTTTCCATGATAAAATGATTTCCCGAAAGAGTTTTGAAGTAGGGCAGAAAGTACTTTTATTCCATTCTCGTCTTAAATTGTTTCCGGGTAAACTTAGGTCCAGATGGGTTGGACCATTTGTTGTCACTAATGTGTTTGCGCATGGTGCGGTTGAGATAACTAGTCCCAAAACAAGGGCTGATTTCCAAGGTTAACGGCCATCGCTTGAAACCATACTATGAGCAGATTTGTGACGGAGAATCGAGGATATGATCACATTGAGTGACCCACTCCCTCTGGAGGAGTAATTGGAGCTGAACGTCGGCTGACGACGTTAAACCAAGCGCTAAGTGGGAGGCAACCCACCGGTTTTGTATCCTTCCCTTTATCTTTTTATTTTTAAAGCATTTTATCTTTATTTTCTTGTTTTTGCATATCATTTGCGGAATTTCCCACCTTGAACCTTCGTTGGATGATTCAATTTTACATTGAGGACAATGTAAAGTTTAAGTGTGGGGGAGCATTTATATGTTTGTATAGTTTGTTTTATGCGTTTAGTAGTTTTATGCCATAAAAAAAAATCAGAAAATAGAAAAACCAAGAAAAATTTGTGCTTTTTGAACTCCGAAATCTAGAAACTTGTGCCTTTAGGATGACACCATTAGTGGATGGAATCATTTTGAATGCAGGAGTTGAGGAACCCATTAATTAACAAGAACGAACATAGCTCAGAAATCACAAATAACATGATAGTCGTTACCATATCTCGGAATATCACCATATCGCATTCTATTTTTATTTTTCCATATTTATCTATTGTTCTCTAAGTGTTTTGGTGGGTCACTAAACATCGACGTGTTATTACTGCTAGGATGAAATAGAGCGATTGAGTTGCTAAAAAAAAAAAAGAAAAAGAAAAAAAAAGAGACCGACCAATTAGACCAAACGGAATAAGAATGACACTTGGGAATAGCAGTATGTGTGAAACGTAGTCCCTGTCTCCGTCGCCTAAACAAGCGTGGAATGCAGGATCCAAGGCAACTATCACGTACTTGCTGACAAGAAGCATGCGCTTGGATCCAAAAGATCGAATCATGCTGTCACAAAAAAAAAAAAAAAAAAAAAAAAAAAAAAAAAAAGTGAAAAAGAAAAGAAAAAGAAAAGAAAGTATTATATTTGGTAAATAAAGTCACTCCTGGTTCCCTTGTATATGCCAGTGAGTTGATGTAGAAATAAGTTTGTTGACCACTGGTTCCCTTGTATATGCCAGTGTGTTAACACTAGAATTGACCAGTAGCTCAATCCAATAGGATTAGGTTCATCTTAGCAGTGACCTTCAGACAGATATGGGAAACATCGAACACTTGTGAACATTCGCCAACATCTACATCTATATCCATCTTCTTAATCTTTTCATTGTGATTGTGGTTTGTTAGTTTCCGAGTATTGTGGCTTGTTCGACTATCTAATTAGAGCTTTATTTACTTATATATAAACTGAATTTGTGCAAGGTACCTCCTCCTGTAGTCATTTTGGATTCGTTCATTGATTTGTCACAAATAGACGGAGTTTGAAATATAGGTTTTGTAGGCAGACCTCTTGTAAACCTTCACGAGACTAAAACTCGTCCACTAGGGACACCTAGGGGTTCAAAGGCATGTTATGCTTAGAGTAACCGTAGCCTCGACGAGACGGAGTTGTATGTATCTTTTAGAATTATTTTGTTTGATTTGCTCGAGGACTAGCAAAGTCTAAGTGTGGGGGAATTTGATAGGTGTCTAAAACACCTTGATATTTATCTATTGTTTATGCTTTCTTCGCTAAGTTTTCTTGTAAAATATGTATCTTATGTGTGAATTTGAGTTTTTAGGTGCTTTGGAGTCGCGCGGAGCAAAAGAAGAAGAAATCATTCATTTTGAGCAAGGAACGGAATTTGGTCATTTCACATGCGGGTGATACTCGGAGTCGGCCAAGAATATGCGCAACAAGGAAGTAAATAGGCAGTCGGTTCCGCTGAAACCGACAAGCCAAGTATCACTATGGTGGCTTTTATCTAAAGAATGGGTGCCTAGAACCATTTATGGGTAACCCCTTATCTTTGTCACTTGGGTGGTTTTATCCATTCTCAATTCCTACAGAAGCCCTAGAATTAAGAGAAGTGTTTATTTTCACTTTTCATTATGTGGGCTGAATTTGAGAGAGGGAAGATGGCTGCCACCGTTCATGGCACTGGAGAGAAAGTAGATCAAATTCAGGGATGGTTTGTGGCTGTTGAGGATTTGCTGAGACATGAGCTTGAGAAGATGGAAGAACTGGCAGGAAAATTGGTCGATTCTGGTGATGTATTGTCTGAACAGGGAAGAAGCATGGTTCGAGTTGCAGAAGGAAAGTGATGAACACGATGAAGGAAATTGAGGAATCAGTGAAGGAGAATTCGATTCAGTGAGCTGGGTGCTAATCGATTTCAGTATTAAGGTAAATACGAGATTGATGGGGTTTTTCTTTTCGCAACTAGGGTTTTTGTTGATACTAAAGATTGAAGAATTGAATTTGAGGTTAAACACTGGGATCTGGTTTGATAGAAAATGGGTTTGTGTTGGTGGTTGTCGGTGACATGGAGAAGATAAACTACAGGATGTTGGTGGTGGTACTGGATTCATGTTAGTTACAGGCAATGGAGTTGGTGATGGCAGTTGGCATTACAGGGAAGCTGATGCTGAATTAAGAATGGGTTTGGTTCAGATTCAATGAAGATTGGTATTGAAGACGATGAGATGATACTGTATTAGCTTGAGGAACGAGCAAAGAAGTGTTGTCGATAGTTAGTTAGCCATGGTGGTGCTATTACTTTGAGATTATGGAGCTAAAATTCTCAGATTTGAATGGATGCAGTGTGTTTGCTGATATAGATGGCTGGAGCAAGGAGGAGTTATGTGTGTTGTTGCAGCTGAGATTACAGGGATGGGCAAATATCAAGTGTTTTGGTTCGATGGTTGAACCGGTGGGTCTCGTGAGAAGTAGAAATTGCGGGCAAGGGTCGAATGGAGCTAATGAGGATTTGAAGATGAATTCGAATTGGTGTTTCTGGTAGTAACGGAATTATAGCTTTGTTGGTGATACAAATTGAAGTAGTTGTGTATGAATGTTTTGCATGGGAGTTTGTGTAGCTGTTGAGTCGGTGCTGGTGAACAAGCAACTAGTAATGAAGTCAGTATGAACCGAATGTTCGGGAGATGCTTGATTGAATCGCGCAGAGAACGGGAGAGAGTTGCGGCTCGAGATGGGGTTGTTGTTGTGCAATTGCGGATATCTTGTTGCTATTGGAGTTTTGAACTAAGAAGTAACTGAGTCATTGCAATTGTAGTTGGTATTGCAGGAAATTGCAGGACTGAATGGTTGGTGTTGTTCGATGGGACTGATCATGAAGCTGATGTGCAAGAATACTTCTGTTGATGGATGAGGTTGAAGTTTGTGGTGGCGAGTAAGTTCGATGCCGCAGGAGCATTTTTGCAAGCCATGGTTGAACCGAATGTGCAGTAAAGAAGAGAATGGCAGTGCGTTGCTGGAATGCAATTGCAGGTCTAGAATGGTGCAATGGATCGGCTGAGGAGTGTTAGCTTTGTTGCTGTCGTGGGTTGAGCTGGTGTTGCAATGGAAAAATGCAGTGGAAGCTTTGGAGGAACTGGAGCTGGAATTGCAGGTCATAGTTGTCACTGAATGACCGAGCTTGAGCTGTCATGTACATTGCAGGTTGTAGTCGACGCTACTGAGGTGCAGTCGCGAGCTGGGAAGAACAAGAACAAGGTCAACAGCCATCTTGGCCGTGAAGCTGGAGACGCTACAGCCATCATGGCTGAGCGCAATGATTGCAGCAGCTCTGGCCAAGCAATTCAGCCCACTCAGATCTAACTCGATTCTAACTCAGTTTCTGACTCGTTCTGGCGTTGACCGTTATTGACCGTCAGTATTTAACGGTTGACTGTTACGATTGACCGGTGATTGTTGACATTCCCAGTCACCTGAGGCAATTTTCCGGGTGATTTCCCGGCCAATTTCCGGCCAGTGCACCAGTTTTCCGGCGAGCATATTTTTGGGACATATTTTCACATGGGTTCTCACACATGGTTCATGGGCTTGGTGGACTTTTTGGTGATGGACTTTGAAGACCTAATTTTGGAAAGTGGGAAGGCTATAAAAAGAAAAGGTTTCTATTCTTTTGAGGGATCACGAATTCTTTTTGGAGTTTTGCAGAGAGCCGGAGCTAGGGTTTGCTTTCATTTAATATTTTCATCTTCTTTACTTTATTTCCATTATTATTTGATGATGAACTCCAATATTATGAGTAACTAAAACTCTCTTTGATTAAGGGCGATTTCGAAGCCCGAAATATGAATCTATATTTGATATGAAAAACTTGTTCTCTTGCATTCATTAATGTTATTGATTGATTTCTACCATGCTAATATTGTCTATGGATTATTTGTTAAGGGTTTAAGTTCGAAATTGAATCATTAATTCTTAATCTATTTGCTAGTTTAGATTTTCTTCGACCCGTAATTGTCTAGAGAAGATAAACACAAGTAGTAATATGTGGGTATTGATGATGGGACTTTGTTAAGTACCCATATGTAGAAATCAACACTAGTAGGTGATTCATGCCTTTGAGTTCATCACTAGGAGCAACCTTATCTCACAGTAACTTAGAGCACTTGTTTAAGTCAAACCTAGTAAGCGTACCTCTAGGAAACTTGGCAAGTAGGAACCGGTAGTCGAGTGCTTCCGTATCCGGTGAGCTAGGAGATAATAACGGAATAGTTGAGCGTACTAATTATTCTAGGGTTGTTAGTAACATGATAATGTGAAGAACATAGCTATCTATCAATTTGGTTTGTATTCCGTGGTCTAGAATGAACCTTTAATCAATTACATCTCATATTTGAATCCATTTTACAATTTTCAGCATTTCTACAATAAAATCATCTTTGCTAAGAGTATTTGCATAACAACTTGAACTTCATACCTCCCTTGGGACGATCCTACTTACATTATACTGCTTGCTAGTTAAAGAGAAGTAGAGAAATTTATTTTTGCGAGTTTGACACCTCGTCACCGCGTAGTGAGGGCCAACGTGGTGTCGCGGCTAGGTTGGCATGCCAAGGTTTGGCGTGGCCAAACTTAGGTTTTCGGGCCAAAGGTTACCATGTGTCGTCTGGTAACCTTGGATGGCAAGGAATTGCTCTTGGGATTGAAGGGCAACCGTTGATTGTTGCACGCCTTCGTTTTGGTGGCCGCGAAGGGAAGGCCAACAGGGTGGCGCGGCTAGAGTGTGGTTTGGCTTGGCATGTGGGGCCAAGGGTTCGCCTTGGGCGTGGCTAGGTTTGGCTAGGTGCGATTTTGGCTTGGCGCATGGGGCCAAGGGTTTTCCATAGGCTCATGGCGTGGCTAGGTCCAAGGCAAGGGCGTTTGGCTTGGCATCATGTGACTAGCATGGCTAGGGCCAAGGCAAAGTGCGTTTGGCATGGCGCAGCTAGTTTGTCTAGGTTTGTTTTGGCTAGGCATGTGGGGCCAAGGGTTCTCCTTGGGCGTGGCTAGCTTTGGCCAGGTGCGGTTTTGGCTTGGTGCGTGGGGCCAAGGGTTCGCCATAGGCGCATGGCGTGGCTAGGTGCGGTTTTGGCTTGGCATGTGGGGCCAAGGGTTTGCCATAGGCGCATGGGGCCAAGGGTTTGCCTAAGGCCAAGGGAAGGGCGTTTATCTTGGCATGATGTGACTAGCATGGCTAGGGCCAAGCAAAAGTGCGTTTGGCATGGCGCGGCTAGCTTGGCTAGGTTTGGGTTGGCTTGGCATGTGGGGCCAAGGGTTCGCCTTGTGCGTAGCTAGCTTTGGATAGGTGCGGTTTTGGCTTGGCGCGTGGGGCCAAGGGTTTGCCATAGGCGCATGGCGTGTCTAGGTTGGGCTAGGTGCGGTTTCGGCTTGGCATGTGGGGCCAAGGGTTTGCCATAGGCGCATGGCGTGACTAGAATGGGCTAGGTGCGTGACCAAGCTAGGGTTTTGGGGCAAAGGTTGTTGGGTAACCTTAGACGTCCAGGATTTGCTCCTGGGTTTGAAGGGAAACCTTTGTTGCACGCCTTCGTTTTGATAGCCGCGTAGTGAAGGCCAGTATGGTGGCGCGGCATGGGGCCATGGCGAGGTGCGTTTGGCATGGCGCAAGAGGGGGTGGTCGGCATGATTTTCCATTGGCACGGAGGTGCGGCTAGCATGGCCGGCATGCTTTTGGCGCGGTTGTTGTGGTCGGCATGATTTGCAATTGGCACGAGAGGTGCGGCTAGTATGGTTGACATGCTTTTGGCGCTGGTCGGTGTGGTGGCATGATTTGCCATTGGCACAGAGGTGCGGCTAGCATGGTTGGCATGCTTTTGGCGGGGGTCGGTGTTTGGCATGATTTGCCATTGGCACGTAGAGGTGCGGCTAGCATGGTTGGCATGCTTTGGCACTACGCGCCGTGTCTCGGCATGATTTTCCATTGGCACGAGGTGCGGCTAGCATGGTTGGCATGCTTTTTGGCGCGGTCGGTGTGGCTGGCATGATTTGCCATTGGCACAGAGGTGTGGCTAGCATGGTTGGCATGCTTTGGCGCGGTCGGTGTGGCTGGCATGATTTGCCATTTGCACACGTGGGAATTAGGGTTTGGCTTGTCGTAACCCTAATTTGAAAAAGATACCCCGGTAATTATTTAGGGACACATTAAAGGTTTCAGTAAATGTGCCTAGTAAATGTTTGTTACTTTAAATATTGTGACATCACATGTTGCTAGGGTTTAGTGTTTTACGATTTTAACCCTAAGCTAAAAACCACCATCAACGGTTATATCCAATTTGCGTTGCCAATTATACCCCTGATGCATAACTCGTCATGCGGATGCATAATCCTTCATGTAAACATTTTTAACAATTTCATATAATTATGGGTGTCGCGGAAATAATTATGGGTGTCACGGTACCTAAAATTAATTGTGAGTCTGACAATGAGAATATTATTTTTTTTGGGCATGCGCCTAATTTTTCCGATTTTGACCCGAGCTAAAGTATTTAAGGCAAGAGAGAAAAATTAAAATTCTGAAATTTAGGTGTAGTGGATCTAAGAGCTTGAACCCAGGTTAGTCCTCTCATGGCTCTCTCAGTGGTCTCGATCCTTGTCCCCAGTTGTAAATCATTTTCGTTTGTCATAAATTAACTTGGTATAAACGTCCAAGAAGTTAATGATCATCTTCCCACATTTCATATACTTAGATGATAAGAACCAAATGCTTTATGGACATCACAGCGAAAACCAAAATATTTCAAAAAATAAAAAGTAAACCGTCAGAGTTGAGTTACCTTCTTCTAGTTCTTAATAGTGTGTGAAAACGGCTATTGTCATCCTTTAAGAAAGTTCCAATGATTGAAATAAGACTTTAGAACACTTAACCAACATTGGATTATAAACATGTTGTGCACTTGCATATATGTGATCATCCATGTCCGGGAACCATAGTGTGCATACCCGTATGCGTACCTGTTGGTTTGAAAAGTCTGGGAACCTAAGGGATGCATTCTTTGCAAACTGTGGCTATAATGTTCATGAATTGATTCCAGTGAATCAAACCGATTTTGCTTCAATTGTGTTCTTGTATACTTCTATGAGAATATAACAATTGAACAACTCTTTAACTAGTTTCATTTGAGTCATTTGAACTAGTTATGGTTAAGACGAATAAAGTTGATATGAGAGTGTTCATATAGCTAACTTCGGTTAACTACGGTTGAGCCAACATGGTGTACACGTTTAGGTACGGTTACATAAACCTAAATGAGGGTACATTTCATTTGGGTATAACAAGCTAAGTTCAATCTAACGGTTGAAAGATATTAATTTGATGGACTTAAGCAATCCCATAATGTTTTTAACATTTTACCACAATCTAAATTTAATACAATGGCCTTCCTTTTCGCTTGTTTACTATGTTGTTCCTCTCACTTATTATATTTATTTCAATCCTGCTACATGAACCGCATATTACCAGCTAATTGACAGCTGATCCTATGTGGCTGGTACGGTGGCAGATGAATGAGCATTTTATATTTGTCCATGTCATCAGAAACTAGAGCCCCCTGTGTTTCTAGCTTTCTAGTTTACAACGACGAAAACTCCATTAATCCTATCGGTTACAGATTTCTCTTTTTCATCCAAATCCTTAAAGGGTTTGTCGACACTTTCTTCATGAACTTATGTTTCACAAACTTTGAATATTTGTAATGTTTTCCTTAAGATTTTATGTGCTTTTACTTGAATAATCAGAGAATGATGAATGGGGAAGATTAGTCCTTTTCGAAACCCTATTTGTGGCCTTATAGTTCATCTATCTGTTATTATTGAAAGGTTATAGATGGGAAAGATTTGATGTTGGGGTTGGTTCAATAGATTTGATTCTATAAAAGAATAATTAGAGATTTGCAGAATGGATCTTAATTTTTTTTTCTGATAAACCAAAATTAATCCGTTATTTATGAGTTCATGACCTTATTAGTTCTGGTGCAGTGTAGGATAGATTCAATCAATCGAAGATAAACGGGGAAGTTAGTCCTATAGACTAGTTAATCGATGAAGAAAAAAGAATAAGATGAACTATTGGTTGAGAACGAATTTGATTTCCTCAGTATGATTTATGGCTGACGTGGATAAACCCGAAACAGTCATCAGTACGCTATATGGGATCAGCTGTCACTTAGCTGTTACTGGGCGGTTCATATAGCAATTTCGTATTTATTTGATGTCATTAAGCATGCAACTAATGTTGATTGTTTATTTTGTTGCAGATCCCAATAGCATTGGATTTTGCAGTTGAATTCCGATCCAGAGACTCTGATATCTGGAAGTGTATATTTGTTGATGATTATATGAAATGTGCTGCGGTTAATTGCTACCAGCCGTTTAAACCCAACCTGGATCCCTTGGTTGTTGGCGAGAATGAGAAAAAGGTAGTTTCTCTTCCCTAACCCTTTTAGCGCTTCGGCCTGTTTTTACCATCTTTTACCTAATTAAATGAGAGTGTATAGCTTTATTTTGAGCTGTTGTCAATTATACTTCAATTGAAGTAGAGAAGGGGGAAAAAAAAAAAGTAGAGAAGGGAAAAATAGTTAAACACGTAGTTGGGCTAGGACGCTGGGCTTGGACAGCTGGGCACTTGGTCTCTTGACGGACTTGGTGGACTAAATTGGTTTGGCAGGTGGACTAAATACATTTTTTTTTTCAAAACTAAAGGGTAAACTTACGTACTTGTGATGGTTTTATCAGGAGGGGAGGGGTACAGCCAGTAAATGATCAGATGTAGTTGGGTTAGCCCCCCTTTGCTTCCGCTCATGGGTGTCAGCTGGTTTGAGCGATTTACTAATAAGCGTAGTAAATGATCAGATGTAACCCATCTTATTACACTTCTTTTACACCTGGGCGAGGCACAGTTGTAGATGCTTCAAGGATTGTAACTAAAGAGGAAGGTCTCCTAGTCAATTTGATATAAAGCATACCTTAAGGCCTCTTCCTATGCACATGCCAAAAAAATGGTGTTTGGCATGCCAGGTGGCATGCCAAACCATTTGCGCCACTATGGGGAAATCGCTGAGCGATCGAATCCCTAGCGAGCGATATTGACAATATCGCCAGCGATAAAGTCTTTATCGCTGGCGATATTCACTCTAGCGGTAACGGCTATCTCTTCATCGCTATAAATAGGTAACTTTCAAACTCAACACTTACCCCAAATTTTTTACACAAAAAATTTCTCTTCTTCTCAATCTATTATTCTCTTTTATCAATCTAATTTATTTCTTCTATTTGATCCAAATGGCACAATTAACCCAACTTGATTCGGCAACACAACTTGATTTTTCTGGAGTAGTACTTGAAGGTGCCGTTGAGAAGATATGTGATAGATTCAAAGAAATAAGTAAGAAGCAAAGAAGTCTCCAAGTTTTGGATATCAACCAAGTCAAAACCGCAACTAAGAGAAGGCCAAGAAAGGTTAAAGGCAAGGAAAATCAAGGCAAAACAAATTTGAAGCCAAAGAAGAAGATAAACAAAGGAGACTCCGTTCATGAGCGCATTGATTGGAAGTTTAGTGAAATGAAGAAGATGAACAAGATGAAGAACATTGTTCCAAATTTTTTGTTTTAGAGTCTTTCCAATTATTGTCTTGTTTTATGTCTTGTAAAATGACTATTTTAATTATATTGAAGTTTTTAATTTTGTGAAGTTTAATGAATTTGAAAATTTGACGAATATTGTTGAAAATTAATATTAATTATATTCTTAAACATTAAAAGTATTACAAATATTTAAACTTAAACAAATATTAAAAATATTAATACTTTAAAAATTTTAAACAAATATTAAAACTTTAAAAGTGGACAATTGAGAAATTACAACACAAATGTTGGACAATATTGAGGCAAATATCTTAAAACCTCGAAACAACTTTCAAAATGGAATTTTTGTCCGTAGATGCGACGATATTCCACACGACACCTTTCCTGAAATTCCACCGTGGTTTCACCACTTCTCAAGGTTGGACCTTCTCGCTGAAGTAAAGCAACATACCTAGTAACTTCCTGCTTAATTATACCTGTCAACAAAACCATTGATCAGGTCACACAAGACTGTCGAGTATCTCCACAAACAAAGGAAACGGTTCAACCAACCACAACAAAGTCTGGTCATCAACTATCTCCGACTGATATATAGGATCTTCATGTATTTTCGTTTTATAGTTTGTTGAATAATGTATCTGCCTTTGCTATAAATAGAAGATCCCAGACTCCATATGTTGTGTGGAAGTCATTCACCAAATTCATTTTCTGTCTTGGTATCAGCCTTCGATCCAAGTTCAGCTTCCGCAACTATCAACTATCAAAAAAAAAAAAACAAATCAAAACCAGCATCACAAAACCTAGCAAAACAAAACCCTAACACACAATGGCAGATACTACTACTACCCTTCGACAAGTTCAAATCCATCACCTAGTTACTTTGAAACACACTGAGACAAATCATATATTATGGAAGGCTCAATTTAAGCCTATCTTAAAAGGTTATGATCTCACAGGGTTTGTGGATGGTACCAAAGAAAAACCAGCAAGAAATCTTCCAGATAGTGAAAACATCAATCCTGCTTTCACTGCTTATGAAGCTCAAGACTCACTGATTGTTGGATGGTTGAATTCAACTCTAACACCTGAAGTTCTCAGCGTAGTTGCAAAACTTGAAACTTCAAAGTAAATATGGGATGCACTAGAGACAGAGTTTGCTCCTAAAACATTTGCTCACCAGATGAATCTCAAAAAAACAGCTCCATAACTTGAATAAAGGTAATAAGACTTTGAAGGCTTATTTAAATGATGTTAAGCGTTTGTTTGATCAGCTTGCAGCAACTGGTTACGCCGTACCTGCTAACGAGATGAAACAGTCCATTTGCAATGGATTAAATCAAGCTTATGATCCAATTGTTACTGCCTTGAGCACTGCTGAAACAATGGATATTCAGACTTTCAATACTCATCTTCTCACCTTTGAGATGCGGCTTGAACATCAACTGTCACAGATCCAGCAGCCAATTGCAAATATTGTCACTTCCACCTCAGCTGTTTAACAATCAACCCAGAGGACCACCTCCACCAAACAACAACAACAATCGTCGACCTAAAAGAACCGCAGAGAGTTGTCGCTCAGGAGAGATTTTTTGTCAGATATGCAAGAAACGAAATCACACAGCAGATCGCTGTTGGTTTCACTATGAAAAGAGCAATGCAAACCAGCACAAAGCTCCTGCCGCTTATATTGCCTTCCCCGGAGGTTCACCTGACACACAATGGGTAACGGATACTGGTGCGACTCATCATTTAACTGCAGATATCCAAAACTTGAGTATCCCTCATGAATATGATGGTACTGATCAGGTCAAAGTTGGTAATGGTAATTCTCTTGAGATTGCAAACACTGGAACAGCATCATTTACTCATAATTCACGTTGTTATCATCTAAATAATATTTTTCATGTACCGCAAATCAAGACTAATCTGCTTTCGGTCTATCAGTTTTGCAAAGATAACAATGTTTATTTTGAATTTCACACAAGTTTCTTTGTTGTGAAGGACAATTCAACGGGCGTAACGCTGCTGCAGGGGAGGAATAGGAATGGGTTATACATCTTTGATGGAGTAGGTGGTTTAAATGCTTCAGTTTCTCCAAAGTCTTTTGTCTCGCCGATCTGCTTGTATGGCTTTGTGATTAGGCCATCCCATGCTCAGTACTGTCTCTAGAATAGTTCGCAATTTTTCACTTCAAGTTACAAATAAAAACTTTGATCACTGTCATTCTTGTCATATCAGTAAAAGTGCTAAACTTCCATTTCCTGTTAGTTCCACTACTTTTAGTAAGCCTTTAAGTTTAATTGTTTCTGACATTTGGGTGTCTCCTCATTCATCAATAAATGGTTACCGTTATTATATGCTTCTTATGGATGTTTTCTCGCATTTTACATGGATTTTTCCTTTAGTCCAACGATCAGATGCTTTGCAAACCTTCATACATTTTCATAAACAGATTGAAAACCTTACTGAGCATAAGATAAAGATCTTCCAATCTGACAATGCTCTGGAATATAAAAAGTTCACTTCATATTTAAACAATTGTGGCATACAACATCGTTTCTCATGCCCCCATACATCTGCTCAAAATGGAATTGCTGAGCGTAGAATTAGGCACATCACTGAAAGTGGACTAGCGTTACTATTTCAGGCTACTATGCCTAAAGATTATTGGCCTGAAGCGTTTACTACTGCTTGTTTTCTCGATCAACAGAATTCCAAAATCTGTTTCCGAGTCAAAAACTCCACTTGAGTTATTGTTTTCCAAAAAACCAGACTACTCCTTTTTGCGTGTCTTTGGATGTTTAGCGTATCCATGTCTTCGTCCTTATAACTCAAATAAGCTAGAGCCTAGGTCCTTACCTTGTGTTTTTCTAGGTTATAGCAATGCGCACAAAGGTTATGTCTGCCTTCATCAATCAACCAATAGAAAGTACATTTCGCGGCATGTTCGATTTGTTGAAAACTCATTCCCATTCGCCTCTCCTCAGCAGCAAACATCTGTGAATTGTCAGGAAGTTGGATCTACAAGTACACAGTTCCTGACATCTGCTGCATTCAGACCACGTCTGCCTATACCTCCTCCATTGGCTCAGCAAGATATGTCAGATCCTATACAACCAGTTTCTCCAGTTCCTGCTGCATCAGAAACACCTGCATTGTCTGCTACAGATGCTGCACAGGCTAATACTTCAGCTGCATCAGATGCGCCATCACCTACTCATTCTGTCAACATGGATCCAGTGACAGAGCCATCAGTTCAAGAAACTAATCAACAACAAGGTCATACTATGGTGACGAGAGCTAAGGCAGGTATCACCAAACCTATCGTAAACCGTGCTTAAATACTACCAAACATCCGTTGAATGATGCCGAGTTTATGGAACCTACCTGCTACTCTAAAGCTTGTACAATTCCTGAGTGGAGGGATGCTATGGACAATCAAATAAATGCTTTGATCCGTAATGGCACATATTCACTTGTTAAGTATGAAGATGGGATGAATATAGTTGGTTCGAAGTGGGTTTATCGCATAAAGAGAAACCCTGATGGAACTATACAATGTTACAAAGATCGTTTAGTGGCGAAGGGGTTCAACCAACAAGAAGGAATAGATTATGGTGAAACTTTCTCACCTGTGATCAAACCATGCACCATTCGGCTTGTTCTTTCGATTGCAGTCATGAATCAATGGACCTTACGACAACTCGATGTGGAAAACGCATTTTTACATGGTGTCTTAGAGGAGGAGGTATACATGAAGCAACCGGCAGGCTATGTTGATCCAAACTATCCTAACCACGTTTGCAGGTTACATAAGTCTTTGTATGGACTTAAACAGGCACCTCGTGCTTGGTTTTCTCGCCTCAGCAACCATCTTCTTCAGCTAGGATTCACAGCTTCCATTGCCGATTCTTCATTATTTGTGCAAACGACTGGAACTTCTGTTGCTTATGTGTTGGTGTATGTCGATGACATAATTATTACAGGGTCTGATCCTAAAATGGTTGATAAACTTATAACAGATTTGGGTGCTGAATTTGCAGTCAAAGACATGGGCGAGTTGTCCTTTTTCCTAGGGGTAGAAGTGCTAAAAGAAGGACAAAATCTGGTGCTTTCACAAAGAAAGTATATTGTGGATTTGCTGCGTCGAACAAAATTTGATGGTATAAAACCGGTGTGCACTCCTATGGCTGCAAATTTGAAGCTTCTAAAGACTGGTACTGAAAAGTTTCATGATTCATCACTTTACTGAAGTGTTGTGGGTGCCTTACAATATTTACATATAACACTACTCGATATTTCATTTGTCGTTAACAAGGCGTGTCGAAGATATGCATGAGCCATATATCGAGCACTGGGAATTAGTGAAGCGAATCTTGAGATATCTGAAGCAGACACTTGATTATGGTTTATTTTTTAGGCCTGGCAAAGACTACTCTCTTCATGCTTATTCTGATGCAGACTGGGCAGGCAGTCTAGATGATCGCAGTCTACTAGTGGGTACCGTATCTATTTTGGGGGAAATCTAATCTCTTGGAGTGCAAGGAAGCAAAAAACCGTTTCCAAGTCGAGTACTGAGGCGGAGTATCGAGGAGTTGCTATTGCCACTTCTGAATTAATATGGATCCAATCATTACTGACTGAGTTGGGTATTCACCCACCTACACCTTCCTTATGGTGTGACAATCTTGGTGCCACATATCTGACAGCAAATCCCATTTTCCATGCGCGTACCAAGCATATAGAGATCGGTTACCATTTTGTACGTGAAAGGGTGGCACGAAAACAGCTTCAAGTTAAGTTTATCAGCAGCAGGGATCAGCTAGCTGATATTTTTACTAAAGGATTGTCTTCTCCAAGGTTTCAATATCTCAGAGGCAAGTTGAACATTCGTCCCCTCCGGTTCAACTTGAGGGAGGGTGTCAACAAAACCATTGATCAGGTCACACAAGACTGTCGAGTATCTCCACAAACAAAGGAAACGGTTCAACCAACCACAACAAAGTCTGGTCATCAACTATCTCCGACTGATATATAGGATCTTCATGTATTTTCGTTTTATAGTTTGTTGAATAATGTATCTGCCTTTGCTATAAATAGAAGATCCCAGACTCCATACGTTGTGTGGAAGTCATTCACCAAATTCATTTTCTGTCTATACCGAAGCGCCGAACCAAATCTGAAACACTCCGACCGCGTAGGTTCATTGTTTGTTCTTGAAATTTAAAAAAAATCCTTTCCCACAATAGTTGGTGATCAAATACTGGCTCCATTGTCAAATCAATATAATTCCCGCAAATACATTCATCTTCTGCAGTTTTGAATTTTAGGTTTCGCCTTACTTGACATCTCCTAATTTGACTTCTCCTAGTTTCACTTGTCTACAATTGCACGACAAGCGGCTCTTCGATTTTGGATAATACAGTGGTTTGCCATGCACTCACCGTAGAGTGATGAAAAGAATTGGAGATTAAGAAATTCTAGAGAGATTGAGAAATTCTTAAGAGATTAAGAAATTCGGGTGTGAGTTGAAATGAGATTAAAATTAGGTATTTATAGAGGGGGAAATATTAGCCGTTGGATGAAGATCGATGAGCGGTTATCATAGTATCGAGCGATAGCTTGACTGTCATTGTCGAGTGATCGACCATCGAACGATAGTTTGACCATCGAGCGACGAAGACTCTATCGCTCGCTGGAAACTCTGTCGTGTATGCCTATATGCCAGGAAAAACATATTGGCATATGAGTTTGGCAGTTTGGCATACCCATAGTGGGTGCATATATGCCAAATACCATGTTTTGGCATGTGCATAGGAAGAGGCCTAAGTCATCTCCACGTGAACCCCTCAAGCTGGAATAACGAAAGTGTACGCATAATTTTAGTAGGTGTCGAGTGTTGTCCCTCTTGTGGAAGTAGCGCAGTTCTTCATTTTTATCTTATTGTTACTGTAGCTTTGCTACCGAGACGTCTAAGTGTATTTTGTTGAATCTAGTGTACCAGTAGGAGCATATACAGGTGGATGTAGCTTGTTTAGGTTTAGATCATTATAATTATTTCAAATTTCAGCATTTTAATCCCTGCATCATTTATATTAAGTAGGATCACATATGAGAAAGTAATATATCAAAGAATACATTACTTGCAGATATCTGAACGCATCATTTACATGCCCCGTGTAAGAAATTTGTGAGCTTGTGGGGATTTCGCTGAGTCATCTACATAACACATATTCTGTATCCATTGCTTTTTTTGTTAATGTTTTCTCACTTGTGTATATTTATACACCTTCATGCTGTTCTTTCTTCTTTGTATTTATTTATTTTTTAAAATTTTCGATAGAGGGTGATTCATCAAAGATAATGTTGTCATAGTGTTATTGCAGGACATGCTTGAAATAGTTACCTGTGGTGTGATGGTTAATGAGATTATATAGCTGAGTTGTTTCTGCTTTCATGGATTTATAGGATGCTATTGTTGTGGTGCGAAATACAGAGCCATTGGAAAATTGTGGTGGTGGTTGGACGACATGAGAAATTTGCTTCGATTTATAGGATGCATTCAAGGATTCATTTTGTGTAGGGCTCGGAGCTGATGCTATTGTTGGTTGAGTATAGAATATATGGCTCTGCCACTTTTGAGTCCAGTAGTGGTATCAGTCTGTTCCCAAAAGTGATTCCTTGAGTAAATCCTATAATTCCCAGCAAATAGCTTCTCAATCCTCCAGGCTTTTTGGGTGGCTAAAAAGTAGTTGAGGACTGGGATGACTGGTCCAAGTGAGGTGTTGGCATTCCAGCAAGCAAGTGCTGGGAGTCGTGGTGGGATGAGGAGTAAGAATACTCCATTTTACCAGGTTGTCAGGAAGGTTCTGGGAGTTTGTTCTTCCCATTGTTTTTTTTTTATTCCAGTAGCATGAGATTGTGTCATTTACCCATCTCCCTTGGAAGTAAAAGTTTAGTTGTGAGTATTATTTCTGATGGCTCTTCTCTCGCCAATTTATTTGTGATCACAGGGACCAGGAGCTTATGTATTTCACCATGTTTCTTTTTCTTTTTCAGGTAGGTGATGTCTCTTGGCTGGTTATTGTGGTAGTGAAGATCATCCTGAAGGTTAAATCTTAAATCTGATAAATGATCTTAACACGTATTAATTTTGTTGTATGAGTGCTGATTGTGTTTTCTTTTCTGCTTTCTGGACTGTGCGAATCAGATAGTGTCAGTAGCTAGGAGAAAGTTCAGCGCACACGGGATGGGACTCGTTATCTTTGCGCCTGTAGCTGTTTTGGATTTGTTCCCATTTGTTTGTGAATTCTAGACGGCTGCTCTTCGACCAAGCCTTCAGCCAAGGCCTTCAGATTTCACGAATTCTGGCTAGCGGATAGAAATATAATTGGCAAGTACACGAACTTTGACTGAAACTTGTGGTTATCGATACTGACAACACTTATCATTTACTACGTCCTTGTATAATGTAACATATCTTGCCGGAGCTGAGCAGTTATATAAATTTACTAATCCAAAAATTATTGGATCTCACTTCCACTTAGAGGACGAATCATTATTTGCTTCAGTCTTGCATTTTCTTGCCTGAACAAATGCTGACAATGCTACTCATCCGAGTTAGCCTTGAAAGATGAGGTTGGAATTGTGAGACTCATGAATGAGCTAAGAGGTGTGTCATGCAAAGATTGTACAACAAAATGTTCTGGGATGTTGTTCTTTCCCTTCCTTACTTTCGAATCCAAATTTTTGCGGAGAACGTGGATTTAAAAAGAAAATGATAAAAAAAAAAAAAAGATGCGGTGAAGGTGGATCGAACACCTGACCTTAAGATCTTCAGTCTCACGCTCTCCCAACTGAGCTATCCCCGCGTCCCTGTCTACATTATTATTACACAAAAATAATAAAATAATATGCATTGGACCGTTAAAAGGAAAAGACTATCCCGTTTTTAATTATAACTGTATGATAGTGATGCCCTAGTTATGTTTCTAGTACCCAGGGCCGGCTTATACAGAAGGCAATATAGGCAGCCGCCTACAGCCCCATTTTGCTGGGGGCCCAAAATTGTTAAGTCATGCTACCTATGTATATCCGTCAAAGAAAAAAAAAGCAAAGAATTCTCTAGCCCTCGGTGTCTTTTTTTCTTCCACAACTGCGTTTACTCTTTCAAACTCTTATGCGAGATTGCATTGCATCTAGGGGTGTTTATGGTTACTGGTTAACCGAGAAACCGAACCATTAACTAATGGTTGGTTTTGATTTAGAAAAGATGAAAACCGAGATTAATGGTTTGGTTTTGGTATGATAGAGAAACCGAACCAATAACCAATGGTTAACCGAATATTGATTAAAAAAAAAAATCATTGATTAAATTTTCATTAGAGATGTCACTGCCATTAGTTAAATCTTCTTTTGATCTCTAGATTTAGAGTAAGCTTTAACTACTCTTGATATTTTTTTTATTTATTTTTTGTCTGTAAATTTTTGTAAACCAATACTATTTTTTTCTGTAAATTAGTGTAATTTTTTTTTTTTTTTGGTTTGACATAATTATTGGTTAACCAAAAACCACCGGGAAAAACCGAAACCGGCTGGAACCATTTGGAAACCTAACCAATGGTTAATGGATTGGTTTGGTTTCAATTTTTTAGAAACCGATAGTATTGGTTTTCGGGTTTTGGTTCGGCTTGAAACCGAACCAAAACCGACCATGAACACCCCTAATTGCATCATTAAATCTTATCATCTCGAGCAGGCTAGCGGAAAAAGACAACTGTGATACATCCCTTTGGTGGATTAGTAGGACATAAATAATAGTAGTATCAAACCCACTTCTTCTCCTTTCTGGCTGCATTTGGCTAGAGAAAAACAAAGTAGGACAAAGCCTTTTTTCTCTCAGGGTCTCCCATTTCCTATAAGTAAGACAAAGCATAAGTAAGAAAAGGCATAAGGACATCATTTGTACCTCAATAAAAATAATTCTCATTTCTTTCTTTGATTCATTTGTTTGTATTATAATCTTACTATCTTAGTTTAGAGTTTCATTTGAATCTTACAATAATATAAAATGATACGATCTCATCATTCTTTTATTCTTAAGTTTTTTTTTTTTTTACTTTGGATATTTGGGTGCTCTTAATATATTCTTTTTGATGGATATTTGGGTGCTCATTTCCCGGTTTATATTTTTTTTTCTTCCAGCCAAAATCTTATCCCGTTTCTTCTAATAAGGGCGTAGGTAGGTTTGGGTACCGTGATTTTGAGTGATCGGAACGGCAGGCGCATCGCGCGTGCGTGTTATACTTGTATAGAAAAATTAAGGTCTCTTGATAATAACACCTTAATGAATTCTTGTGTTAAAATTGAAAAATACCTAAGCTATGAAATGGAATCAGATATTAATGGGGATGAGTTATATACGGAGTTGAAGGTTTTACGAAGCTTTTTGAAAGGCTATCAAAGTGTTGAATTTCTAAACAGCCATGGGTGGCTGCTTTTCAACTGCGTCTATTGCATATAGAATTTTGTTGTTAATATTACACTTGAATCATCATTTGCTGTCAGGTAAGTTATTTGTTGTAATGTATTGGTAATTTGGTGACACAAAAAAAGCCCCACTTTTTTTGGTCGCCTAGGGTACCCAGATTCTGTAAGACGGCCCTGCTAGTACCCTTAAATTTGGTTCTGATTTTGATCTTATTGGTCTGGGGAGTTAAAGAGTCGGCAAGGAGGGGTATGAGTATGATGTCTTTATTTGTCTGAGCCGGATTCTTCGCCTGGAAAGTCCAATGCTAAGGATTAATTTTGCCATTTCATTTGGTGCTCAATTAATTTCATTTAGTGATAAATCAGTTAGATTTATTAAACTGCTCTTCGAGGTCTTGGTTTCAATCCGTTCCATGCTAACGGCAAGATTTAAAACCTTCCAATGTCGACAAACGGATTCCAAGGCTGGCAACTAAGAACAACATGTTAATTGCGGTGCCAGATTACCAGGGTAGCCTAAATTCCCCCTTTCTCGATCAAAAAAAAAAAGATTACCAGGGTAGCCGCCAGAATCCATATAAAACAATGGATTTTTTTTAGTAGTATTATGAGTTTTAAAGCCCTTCCCAGTAAACTAGTATCATACAACTATGAACAAACAAGCATGGAATCACTAGATAATGTCTTTTGCAGCGGATTTTTAAACAGTTTTTTATGTCTGTATCCAAACATCTTACTGATGCTTATATCTGGGGCTCTGTAATCTTCATAAGCTTGATGCATTTCTCGTCCAACATGCAAATACCACAAGTACTTGCTTCATTCCGGAACCCAAAATCGAGAGACATGATAGCGGTAACTCTATCTGATAGTGTCATGGATGTAAGGTAAGTTTCTTCGAGCAACAACTTGACCTAGACTACTTTTATCATGTAAAAATATAACAATTTCTTTGAAATTTCTACTATATGGAAAAACATATGAAAACAACAGCTCCATGAAATTGAACAAATAAAAAAAAAAAAAAAAAAAAAAAAAAAAGGGTGTACACGTTAACTAATTAATGATTACAGCATGTAAGCAATAGAATTTCTCACAACACTTTGTAAAAAATAAAATTCACAAATGTACCAGATGATTTACCAGATGAGGTAGTTAGATGTACTAATTAACCAAATCATCGACTCCTGATTACATCTGAAAAATAGAAAGCAAGCTAGCAATCTTTCACACTTAACATTATTAACTAATATGAACCCATCTTCCCTTACTAGGAATGCCATCGTGTACCACAAAAAGAAGATAATAGCCGGGTGGTGCAATATTAGGAGTTCCCGGAGCAAAACAGTCGATGACGTAACTTTTACCGGAGAGTTGACGTACTTGATTGATTTCCAAAACCATCATCCTTTGGTTCATGGAGAAAGAATGTGTGTTGAATGATGGTGCAACCATGGTCACGTAAACGTTCTCTAACTCGCCCTTCTGTTGATGAATTTTCTTCTTAAAAAACTTGTCAAAAAGAGGGAACTCCCCATTCTTCTTCGAAGTAAAACCAATGGATATTGGCTGCTTATAGGATAATTCCATTTCAGGTTTCGCCCAACTAATTTCCGGTCGAGAACCACTACTTAAATATGGTGGCGAAAAGACCTCAACACTCAATTCAGTAGGAAACATCTCTGTGAAGTTGTAATTCTTATTTGGGTTACTCCCCCCGACTAATACTCTACCATCAGTAATCAATACAGCGGTTGAGTGATACATTCGAGGAATCTTCGATGGTTCCATTATCTCGTACTTACTTGATTCCGGTTGGTAAAGTACGGGGTTGAGAACCGGTTCCCTACCTAGATACCAACCAGCTGCGCCTTTTTTCGCACCATTTATGATTAAGACATCTCCTGTTGGTAGCAAGAGCATGTCACCCATGACTCTTTCCATTGGCATTTCTTCCATTACCCATTTTGGTTGTTTCGCTGTGATCATTAAACGTCCGCATGATTTGGCAGCTGGTAAGAATGTTCCTTTGATCGCACTGATGTATGAAGTTGGTGGTGCCCCTCCACAGATGAAGACTTCAGCATCTGGTGCCGCACCAGTAGTGCTGTTGATGGAACCAAGTTTTAGAGGGAGCAGTACAGATGAACCAGTGCTTGGATAATTGCGTGAAACTCCACCTGGCATGACTGGATAATCATTTCGAACAACTCGATTGTTTACATAATCAAACAAAATTGATTTAGTATTAGCAAAAATGAAGAGGTTCCCATCAGTTGAGAGATGAGTAAATGGGTATAAATTGTTCTCTACGGCATCTCTGGTTTCTCTTAGAAATGGAAGTGCAAAGACTTTGAAATCCGATGGCAATGAGCTCTTGGGGATGAACTCATAATTAAACTGACCTCTACCACCAACGACAATGAATTTCCCATTTGGCAAAATTTGATTAGATGCATACCATCGAGGAACAACTAGCCCCTTTTGATCCTCCATCCAATCACAGCCAGCGCACGGCCGAAATGTTCGAACAGCACGCTCACCAGTGTTTGATCCACCGCTTTGAATTAGCATGCCATCAGGTGCCAATGCACCCGAAGAGCACCATGTATCGGTAAGGACAGTAAGTGGACGGACATCTTGGTTTAAAAGGTTTAACTCGACCGAGTGAGCAGCACAATCAATTCGACCATCAGCAAGTTTTCTACATTTTTCTTCCGGCAATGAAATTTTTGACTGACCAAAATCGGTTCTGTCGAACATAACAACTCGATCATTTGGCAATAACTGAGTATGCATTGCTGAGATTCCAATACTTTCCTTCAATAATTCCCAATTACCTGTAGTAGCTGTTTCACCTACGATGAAGATAGATAGGATTAAAGCCGAGAAAACTATAACATATTTTGCTTCCATGGCTATTAATTTTGAAGAACTCAACAATCTTTTTTGTATATTTGTTTGGGTGAAAGTCGGAGTATTTATATATGTTCCCAAAGAATGTTTGTAGCTTATGAATGTCAAGGTTGTTACGATCAGAGATACTTCCACCAACTATATCACTTAAACTATAGTTTTTTCTAATTATTTTCTGGTTTATGTTCTCAACTAACTTAGATTATATTCTTTTTCATTTCCATGGGGCTTCTCCAAGTTAAGAGATCGAAGCCATGCATTAACAGCTAATGTTTGTTGGTCGCATATTTTCTCGGCTAGAATTGTTGTGAATCTGGTTATCATCGATGTGCAAGTAGTACTACGGTATGCAACATATCAGTACTATCATGCATGTGCTGATTCACCCAGGGTTAACAAACAAGACAGGACTTCACCTCCTTGATCTTCACCTCCTTGATGATCCTAGCTGATTGTCTTTCAGCGATTTTTTACCTAGTGTTGTGTCAAGTCAAACGCGGGAAAATTTCATATAAATATAATTCATACTATGTTCCTGATAGAATTCCTTACATTGTTGTTATGAAACCCTAGAATTATTACATCAAGAGATACTACTTTTATGGGACTTGCACATTGTTGGAATATTTTCAACTGCGCTATCCAAGGGGGGTCCTGGGGGGCGAGCCATTTTGCTCGTGATTGTCGTCTCAAAAAGAAACAACAGCAAAACCAGAAAAAGGAGACAAATATGGTCGATGACAAACTTGTGATCGTGGTGCAAGCCGCCAATGTCATTGCTTTGAAAACCGGGGTGGATGGTGGTACGACAATGGTGCAACTGGTCCATATCTCAGTAAGGATAGAAATCTTTACAAGACATACGAACCGGTTAGTGGAGAAGGAAACGAAGTTGTCTCCGCAAACGTCCAACACAGCAAAGTCATTGGGAAAGGCTTGTTGAACTCTCGTTTACGGAAAAAGATTACATTTTACTAATGTGTTACATGTCCCCGACATTGTAAAGAACCTTGTTTCCGGTGACCTTGTTATGAAGGCTGGATTCCAGACGACCTATGAGTCTAATAAGTTTGTATTGTCCAAAAATGGTGTGTTTGTTGGACAAGGATATGCTTGTAATGGGATGATTAAGCTTAATTTAATAAATAATGGTTCTGCTTATATTGTTGACTCTGTTAATTTATGACATGCTAGGTTTGGTCATGTGAATTATGGTTCTCTTAGAAACATGAAACGATTAGGTTTGATTTCTGATTGCAATTTTGATCATGCTTCTAAATGTGAAATATGTGTGCAAGCAAAGATAACTAGAATTTCCCATAAGTCTGTAGTACGAAATTCTTCCTTACTTGAATTAGTACACATTGATGTGGGAGATTTGCATGGTTCTGCCACTCGTGGTGGAAATAAGTATTATGTCACTTTTATAGAGGATAGTACTAGATATGCTTATACATATTTGATGAAATCTAAGGATGATGTTTTTGACATATTCAAAATATACAAAGCAGAAGTAGAGACACAATTAGGACTGGAAATTAAGATTTTACGTTCTGATCGTGGTGGTGAATATTTTCCTAATGAATTTAAATTCTTTTGTCAAGAGCATGGTTTAATTCATGAATTTACTGCACCTTATACACCTCAACAAAATGGTGTGGCTGAAAGGAAAAATAGAACTTTGATTGATATGGTTAATTGCATGCTTATAAGTTCTAGTTTGCCTAATTCTTTGTGGGGTGAAGCTATGTTGTCTACATGTTATATTTTGAATAGAGTTCCTTTGAAAAAGAAGAATGTTTCTCCTTATGAATTGTGGTTTAAGAGGAAACCAAACATGAAGAGACTTAAAGTCTGGGGTTGCCTAGCATATGTTCGAAAGCCCGATCCTAAAAGACCAAAACTGGGAAACAGGGCTTATAAATGTGCTTTTGTGGGATACTCTCTTAATAGTATCACCTACATTTTTAATCCTTGACACTTTTGAGATATAGAATCAGATGTGGAATTCTTTGAGAACTTAAATAGGAACAGTTCTCAAATGCAACCCATGGAGAACTCATTGTTACCTAGTCTAGAATCAAGAGACTAATGAGAATGATGATCATTTTGTTCCTACTCGAGACATGGAGGATACTTCTGAACCCATAGAAGATATCGAACCTAGAAGGAGTAAGAGAGCAAGAATAGAGAAAAATTTTGGTCCAGACTTTATAACATATCTTGTAGAAGGTAATAAGAATAGAATTTTTAGTGTTACCAAATATGTTATGCATGTTGATGATGACCCTAAAACTTATGATGAGGCTATGAGTTCCAAATATGCTAGTTTTTGGAAAGAGGCTTTCAATGATGAAAATAACTCTCTTTTGACCAACGGTACTTGGATATATTGTGATTTACCTCCGGGCGTAAAGCCTATTGGATGTAAATGGATTTTCAAGAGAAAGATGAATGCCGATGGTTCCATTGATAAGTTCAAAGCCGATTAGTTGCTAAGGGTTATAAGCAAAGACATGGAATTGATTACTTTGATACATATGCTCCTGTTGCTCGCATTTCATCTATTCGTTGTTTAATAGCACTTGCTTCTATTCACAAGTTAATTATTCATCAAATGGATGTCAAAACCGCCTTCCTAAATGGAGATTTGGAAGAAGAAATATATATGGAACAACCTGAAGGTTTCATATTGCTAGGCCAAGAAAAGAAGGTTTGCAAGTTAGTAAAATCTCTTTATGGCTTGAAGCAAGCTCCCATGCAATGGCATGAGAAGTTTGACAAAGTGGTTTTGTCATATGGTTTTGTGGTGAATGATGCCGATAAATGTATCTATAGTAAGCATGATAGTTCGGATGTGTAATTCTCTGTTTGTATGTTGATGATATGCTTATTTTTGGATCCGACATATCTGTTGTGGAAGAAACAAAGAAGTTTCTTAGCTCTAACTTTGATATGAAGGATTTAGGAGAGGCTGATGTAATCTTGGGAATTAAGATCCTAAGAAAGGGAAATGAGTTGGCTTTAACCCAGTCTCATTATATTGAGAAATTTCTCAAGAAGTATGGTCACTTTGATGACAATCCAGTACCTACTCCTTTAGACCATACTATCAAGTTAAAGAAGAACACAGGACGTACTCATGCACAACTTGAGTATTCCAAGTGTCATTGGAAGTCTTATGTATGCTATGCATTGCACAAGATAGGACATAGCCCAAGCCGTGGGAGTGTTATGTCGTTTCTCAAGTAATCCAGGATATGAACACTGGAAAGCAGTTTCAAGAGTTATGGCTTACTTGAAAGGTACAATGAATTTTGTCTTGCATTACCAAGGCTATCCCGCTGCACTGGAAGGGTACAGCGATGCTAACCGGAGCGATGTAGAGGCCAAGTCCAAATCAACGTCCTGGATGGATCTTTACATCGGGGGTGCTTGTGTCTTGGAGTTCCAAGAAGCATTTGTATTTATGATTCAACAATGTTGTCGGAATTAATAGCCTTAACGGATGCATGTAAGGAGGCAGAATGGCTTAGGAACCTACTTATGGAAATTCCATTTTGGAAGAAGCCAACTCCGGCGGTCTTGATTAATTGTGATAATCAAGCTACCATCTATAATGTCTCAAATAAGACTTATAATGGAAAGTCAAGACATGCAAGTCTTAGACATCAATGGTTAGGCAACTACTCAAGAGGGGACTGGTTACAGTTAACTTTATTGAATCAAAGAGGAATTTGGCAGACCCATTTACGAAGAGTCTACCAAGTTCGGTGGTTTCAATAAAAAGTAAAGAAAAGGGACTAAGGTCTGTGAAAGAAGTTTGATCTCCCATAGCAGAAACCCAACCTATGTTTTGAAAAAGATAAACAAGGTTCAATGTGGTACCAACAAGTTATGGATGTAGATTATGGAGCACTAATATAAAACTTCCCATTTCTAATTAATGCTGGGTTTTGCAAGAAAATAGGATGGATGTAAATCCTTAATGAGTCTGTGATTAGTAAAAGGTGTATCGCAGAAACACCATCGAGACTTACCTATATGAGTATGGAAATCAGGCCGTTTCCTAAGAGAAGAAGACTGTTCTCTAAAGAAGACCCATGAATCAAGGATATAAGCACATGGAAGTTAACGTGCTTGGCTACAGAACGCATGATTTATGAAATCAATATGTGTGGAGACTCCGGTTTTATCATAAGGGATACTTGGTTCAAGACTGGTTTCACCATAGAATCTCGATAAGGCTTTGAGTTTCTTACACTAAGTGAAGGTTCAAATCCAAAAGATACATATCATTTATGTGTTGATTTCAACGATGATGCTTAGTCTCAATTGTGCTTGAACTACGATGGCTTGATCCCACTCGGGCACGAGGCGGTCACTTGGTGATGCATCCACTCGATTTAAAAGTTTTTAACTTTGTTTTATGGTTTTTGAAAATAAGGGGAGAATGTTGGAATATTTTCAACATAATTAATAATTAATAGTTAATAGTTCAAAAGACGACTCAGCGTAACAAAACCCCAACGAGTAAACTGTAGACAATATAGCAATATCAAAATTTAAGTTTTTAGCAAAAACGCCGGAGGAGGTGATTGTTCATAAAAAGAACCCCATGACGTGTAAAAATGAACAGAAACTATGCATAACAGAATATGCGGGATTTCCAAATATGAAATTGGAAAGAAAAAAGAGCAAAAATGCTTAAAAGTTACTAGGCGGTATTGGCAAAACCGAATAGACGTCAATCCATAAGTCTGTTTTCATGTAATGATATGCGATGCCGGGCGCATCCAATACCCATTCAACACTTTCACCATTATTATCTCTCTCGCATAAGAAAGTCTAAACCCAACCCAAATATGAAAGACATGGAAAATGTCTAAAAAAGTTCGGTGCAACAATCAGGAGAAAACACACATTTCCGTTGATGAACAGGCATGAAGACCCATCTATGCCGAACGAAAGTGCAAATGAGAAAATGGGGTCTATAGTTAATGTTAAGACTCTTAAGAGTAGAACTATCGATAGCCATGTTTTCATGTTTTTGATCCGAGGATCTAGAGTTTCACAAACAAAACCCAAGAAATTAGTATGTGCATTGTGATATGTTTCTTGAATTTCTTCTTCATCTGACATGTTGTCTCCCAAATGATCATTTCTACTTCTTCTCCATTCCATTGTTTGAAGGAACAACTGAACTGTGGTGAAGCAATAAAATTTTAATTGTGAACAATGTAAAGAATTTTTTGGTGGTACGTAACTGTTTCAACCGTTACAAACATATCCAGAATATTCAAATCCAACAGATGCCATTGATGTCTGATGATGAAGAGACTCATCGTTTCGTGAAGAGAAACCTGTTGGTGAAAAGATGTCTATTCACAACAGATGCGAAAACCTCTATAAATGGCATCTCCCATAACTAGTTGAAAACATATCGGAAAAAACCTTTTTTGTTTTCTCTCTTTCTTTTTCTAAAGCATCATCAAAAGTTTTGTTCACATGTGTTCTTGATTGGATCAAGGGGTACAAACCTTGAATTCAATTTCCGTTGTAGGGCTTTCATTGTATCCTGAAGGCGTTATTTCACATACCTGTTGTAATCGCCAATTTATTGGGAGGGTAGAAATAATTATCTAAAAGAAATCTTATGACCCTTGAAAGTTTTGAGTACAACAATCTCTTCCTGTGTTATTTCATCTTCTATTGCAACCTAGTTTTTCCAACATAATTAATAGTTAATAGTTCTAAAGACGACTCAGCGTAAAAAAACCCCAACGAGTAAACTGTAGACAATATAGCAATATCAAAATTTAAGTATTTAGCAAAAACGCCGGAGGAGGTGATTGTTCATAAAAGGAATCCCATGACGTGTAAAAATGAACAGAAACTATGCATAGCAGAATATGCAGGATTTCCAAATATGAAATTGGAGAGAAAAAAGAGCAAAAAATGCTTATAAGTTACCTGCGGTATTGGCAAAACCGAATAGACGTCAATCCATAAGTCTGTTTTTATGTAATGATATGCAATGCCGGGCGCATCCAATACCCTTTCACCATTATTATCTCTCTTCTCATAAGAAAGTCTAAACCCAACCCAAATATGAAAGGCATGGAAAATGTCTAAAAAAGTTCACGCAACAGTCAGGAGAAAACACACATTTCTGTTGATGAACAGGCATTTCATGTAGACCCATCTATGCCGAACGAAAGTGCAAATGAGAAAATGGGGTCTATAGTTAAAGTTAAGACTCTTAAGAGTAGAACTGTTGATAGCCATGTTTTCATGTTTTTGATCCGAGGATCTAGAGTTTCACAAACAAAACCCAAGAAATTAGTATGTGCATTGTGATATGTTTCTTGAATTTATTCCTCATCTGACATGTTGTCTCCCAAATGATCATTTCTTCTTCTTCTCCATTACATTGTTTGAAGGAACAACTGAACTGTGGTGAAGCAATAAAAGTTTAGTTGTGAACAATGTGAAGAATTGTTTGGTGGTACGTAACTGTTTCGACCGTTACAAACATATCCTGAATATTCAAATCCGATAGACGCCATTGATGTCTGATGATGAAGAGACTCATCGTTTCGTGAAGAGAAACCTGTTGGTGAAAAGATGTCTATTCCCAACAGATGCGAAAACCTCTATAAATGGCATTTCCCATAACTCGTTGAAAACATATCGGAAAAAACCTTTTCTCTGTTTTCTCTTTCTTTTCTGAAGCATCATGAAGTTTTGTTCACATGTGTTCTTGATTGGATCAAGGGGTACAAACCTTGAATTCAATTTCCTTTGTAGGGCTTTCATTGTATCTCGAAGGCATTATTTCACATACTGTTGTAATTGCCAATTTATTGGGAGGGTAAAAATAATTGTATAAAAGAAATCTTATTAGCCTTGAAAGTTTGAAGTATAGCAATATCAAAATTTAAGTTTTTAGCAAAAACGCCGGAGGAGGTGATTGTTCATAAAAGGAACCCCATGACGTGTAAAAATGAATAAAAACTATGCATAACAGAATATGCAGGATTTCCAAATATGAAATTGGAGAGAAAAAAGAGCAAAAAATGCTTAAAAGTTACCTGCGATATTGGAAAAACCGAATAGACGTCAATCCATAAGTCTGTTTATAATGATATGCGATGCCGGGCGCATCCAATACCCATTCAACACTTGCACCATTATTATCTCTCTTTGCATAAGAAAGTCTAAACCCAACCCAAATATTAAAGGCATGGAAAATGTCTAAAAAAGTTCGCATAACAGTCAGGAGAAAACACACATTTCCGTTGATGAACAGGCATGGAGACCCATCTATGCCGAACGAAAGTGCAAATGAGAAAATGGGGTCTATTGTTAAAGTTAAGACTCTTAAGAGTAGAACTATCGATAGCCATGTTTTCATGTTTTTGATCCGAGGATCTAGAGTTTCAAAAACAAAACCCAAGAAATTAGTATGTGCATTGTGATATGTTTCTTGAATTTCTTCTTCATCTGACATGTTGTCTCCCAAATGATCATTTCTTGTTCTTCTCCATTCCATTGTTTGAAGGAACAACTGAAACTGTGGTGAAGCAATAAAAGTTTAGTTGTGAACAATGTGAAGAATTTTTGGTGGTACGAATCGTTTCCAACGTTACAAACATATCCAGAATATTCAAATCCAATGACGCCATTGATGTCCGATGATGAAGAGGCTCATCGTTTCTTGAAGAGAAACATGTTGGTGAAAAGATGTCTATTCCCAGCAGGATGCGAAAACCTCTATAAATGGCATCTCCCATAACTCGTTGAAAACATATCGGAAAAAACTTTTTTTTGTGTTTTCACTCTTTCTTTTTCTGAAGCATCATTAGAAGTTTTGCTCACATGTGTTCTTGATTGGATCAAGGGGTACAAACCTTGAATTCAATTTCCGTTGTAGGGCTTTCATTGTATCCTGAAGGCATTATTTCACATACCTGTTGTAATCGCCAATTTATTCGGAGGGTAGAAATAATTGTCTAAAAGAAATCTTATGAGCCTTGAAAGTTTGGAGTACAATAATCTCTTCCGTGTTATTTCATCTTCTATTGCAAACCCAGTTTTTCCAACATAATTAATAATTAATAGTTCTAAAGACGACTCAGCAGTAATAAAACCCCAACGAGTAAACGTAGACAATACAAAGCAATATCAAAATTTAAGTTTTTAGCAAAAACGCCGGAGGAGGTGATTGTTCATAAAAAGAACCCCATGACGTGTAAAAATGAACAAAAACTATGCATAACAGAATATGCAGGATTTCCAAATATGAAATTGGAGAGAAAAAAAAAAAGCAAAAAATGCTTAAAAGTTACCTGCGGAATTGTCAAAACAGAATAGACGTCAATCCATAAGTCTGTTTTCATGTAATGATATGCGATGTCGGTCGCATCCAATACCCATTCAACACTTTCACCATTATTATCTCTCTTCGCATAAGAAAGTCTAAACCCAACCCAAATATGAAAGGCATGGAAAATGTCTAAAAAAGTTCGCATAATAAATCGGAGAAACACACATTTCCGTTGATGAACAGGCATGGAGACCCATCTATGCCGAACGAAAGTGCAAATGAGAAAATGGGGTCTATAGTTAAAGTTGAGACTCTTAAGAGTAGAACTGTTGATAGCCATGTTTTCAAGTTTTTGATCCGAGGATCTAGAGTTTCACAAACAAAACCCAAGAAATTAGTATGTGCATTGTGATATATTTCTTGAATTTCTTCTTCATCTGACATGTTGTCTCCGAAATGATGATTTCTTCTTCTTCTCCATTCCATTGTTTGAAGGAAAAACTGAACTGTGGTGAAGCAATAAAAGTTTAGTCGTGAACAATGTGAAGAATTTTTTGGTGGTACGTAACTGTTTCGACCGTTACAAACATATCCAGAATATTCAAATCCAACAGACGCCATTGATGTCTGATGATGAAGAGACTCATCGTTTCGTGAAGAGAAACCTGTTGGTGAAAAGATGTCTATTCCCAATAGATGCGAAAACCTCTATAAATGGCATCTCCCATAACTCGTTGAAAACATATCGGAAAAAACCTTTTCTGTTTTCTATCTTTCTTTTTCTGAAGCATCATCAGAAGTTTTGTTCACATGTGTTCTTGATTGGATCAATGGGTACAAACCTTGAATTCAATTTTCGTTGTAGGGCTTTCATTGTATCCTGAAAGCATTATTTCACATACCTGTTGTAATCGCCAATTTATTGGGAGGGTAGAAATAATTGTCTAAAAGAAATCTTATGAGCCTTGAAAGTTTGGAGTACAACAATCTCTTCCTGTGTTATTTCATCTTCTATTGCAACCCTGTTTTTCCAACATAATTAATAATTAATAGTTAATAGTTCTAAAGACGACTCAGCGTAACAAAACCCCAACGAGTAAACTGTAGACAATATAGCGATATCAAAATTTAAGTTTTTAGCAAAAACGCCGGAGGAGGTGATTGTTCATAAAAGGAACCCCATGACGTGTAAAAATGAACAGAAACTATGCATAACAGAATATGCAGGATTTCCAAATATGAAATTGGAGAGAAAAAAGAGCAAAAAATGCTTAAAAGTTACCTGCGGTATTGGAAAAACCGAATAGACGTCAATCCATAAGTCTGTTTTCATGTAATGATATGCGATGCCGGGCGCATCCAATACCCATTCAACACTTGCACCATTATTATCTCTCTTCGCATAAGAAAGTTTAAACCCAACCCAAATATGAAATGTATGGAAAATGTCTAAAAAAGTTCGCGCAACAGTCAGGAGAAAACACACATTTCCGTTGATGAAAAGGCATGGAGACCCATCTATGCCGAACGAAAGTGCAAATGAGAAAATGGGGTCTATAGTTAATGTTAAGACTCTTAAGAGTAGAACTATCGATAGCCATGTTTTCATGTTTTTGATCCGAGGATCTAGAGTTTCACAAACAAAACCCAAGAAATTAGTATGTGCATTATGATATGTTTCTTAATTTCTTCTTCATCTGACATGTTGTCTCCGAAATGATGATTTCTTCTTCGTCTCCATTCCATTGTTTGAAGGAACAATTGAACTGTGGTCAATCAATAAAAGTTTAGTTGTGAACAATGTGAAGAATTTTTGGTGGTACGTAACTGTTTCGACCGTTACATACATATCCAGAATATTCAAATCCAACAGACGCCATTGATGTCTGATGATGAAGAGACTCATCGTTTCGTGAAGAGAAACCTGTTGGTGAAAAGATGTCTATTCCCAACAGATGCGAAATCCTCTATAAATGGCATCTCCCATAACTCGTTGAAAACATATCGGAAAAAAACCTTTTCTGTTTTCTCTCTTTCTTTTTCTGAAGTATCATCAGAAGTTTTGTTCACATGTGTTCTTGATTGGATCAAGGGGTACAAACCTTGAATTTAATTTCCGTTGTAGGGCTTTCATTGTATCCTGAAGGCATTATTTCACATACCTGTTGTAATCGCCAATTTATTGGGAGGGTAGAAATGATTGTCTAAAAGAAATCTTATGAGCCTTGAAAGTTTGGAGTACAACAATCTCTTCCTGTGTTATTTCATCCTCTATAAATAGCATCTCCCATAACTCGTTGAAAACATATCGGAAAAAACCTTTTATGTGTTCTCTCTTTCTTTTTCTGAAGCATCATCAGAAGTTTTGTTCACATGTGTTCTTGATTGGATCAAGGGGTACAAACCTTGAATTCAATTTCCGTTGTAGGGCTTTCATTATATCCTGAAGGCATTATTTCACATACCTGTTGTAATCGCCAATTTATTGGGAGGGTGGAAATAATTGTCTAAAATAAACCTTATGAGCCTTGAAAGTTGGGAGTATAGCAATATCAAAATAGCAATATCAAAATTTAAGTTTTTAGCAAAAACGCCGGAGGAGGTGATTGTTCATAAAAGGAACCCCATGACGTGTAAAAATGAACAGAAACTATGCATAACAAAATATGCAGGATTTCCAAATACGAAATTGGAGAGAAAAAAGAGAAAAAAAATGCTTAAAAGTTACTCACGGTATTGGCAAAATCGAATAGACGTCAATCCATAAGTCTGCTTTTTATGTAATGATATGCGATGCCGGGCGCATCCAATACCCATTCAACACTTGCACCATTATTATCTCTCTTTGCATAAGAAAGTCTAAACCCAACCCAAATATTAAAGGCATGGAAAATGTCTAAAAAAGTTCGCATAGCAATGATCGGGGAGAAAACACACATTTCCGTTGATGAACAGGCATGGAGACCCATCTATGCCGAACGAAAGTGCAAATGAGAAAATGGGGTCTATAGTTAAAGTTAAGACTCTTAAGAGTAGAATTGTTGATAGCCATGTTTTCATGTTTTTGATCCGAGGATCTAGAGTTTCACAAACAAAACCCAAGAAATTAGTATGTGCATTGTGATATGTTTCTTGAATTTCTTCTTCATCTGACATGTTGTCTCCCAAATGATCATTTCTTCTTCTTCTCCATTACATTGTTTGAAGGAACAACTGAACTGTGGTGAAGCAATAAAAGTTTAGTTATGAACAATGTGAAGAATTTTTTAGTGGTACGTAACGGTTTCGACCGTTACAAACATATCCAGAATATTCAAATCCAACAGACGCCATTGATGTCTGATGATGAAGAGACTCATCGTTTCTTGAAGAGAAACCTGTTGGTGAAAAGATGTCTATTCCCAACAGATGCGAAAACCTCTATAAATGGCATCTCCCATAACTCGTTGAAAACATATCGGAAAAAACTTTTTTTTGTGTTTTCTCTCTTTCACAAAACAAATAAGAGATAGAAGGGTGTACCTCTAAGGTCTTGCTTCTTGTTGCGAAGCTTCTCGGCTAAGATCTCTCCAGCATGGACATCAGCTTTCAACTTGGCGTTCTGACGAGTAAGTTCTCGAATGGTGGAGCTAGACTCTGAAAAACCTTCAGCTTGAATAAAACGGCATCGAGAGTCCAGACAGTCAAAATCAACATTAACTGATGGGTCCAGTTGAGCGAAGATCTCGCTCCTAGCTAATTTATCTGGAGAAGAATCTCCCAATAGTTTAATGAGAGACTCACAAAGGCGAAGTTGAGATGGATCGTTGGAAGATGAGCGTGCAAGTTGAACAATGTCTAGAAGAGGTTTTGCTCATAAACCAGCCACATCAGGGGCACATGCCTCAGAAGTGATGAATCTCGCTTGAGATGAAGTAGATGTGCGAAGAGGAGAAGTAGTTAATACTGTACTCATGGAAGAAATAACAGTGACAGCTCCCGAAGGAGAAGAGATGGAGTAGTCCACAGATGTGGGAACAGTTGAAGAAATAGAAAGGGGCATGTCTTGCAAGGATGCAATAACTTCCTCAGTAGAAAAAGTGATGGCCCGAGTCGTAGCGCTCAACTCTTGGGAAGTGGAAATCATACTTGAAAAGGAAGAGGAGTTCACAGAAGTTAAAAAGGTAAGGTCCTTACAAGGATTTTGAGCGAAGCCATCATTAGGAATAGAGAATGAAGAACATGCGATAGTATTCGCTTGAAATGAGGTAACAGATGGAGAAAAGATGGTGGTATTCGCTTGACTAGGAGCAGCAATGTTCGCTTCAGTGACAGAGGCAGTCTCACCAGAAGATACCTGTTGTGTAAAACTAGGCTTATTTTTGAAACTAGGAAGAGCCATATGAGTATCAATAGTAGGAGGTTGTTTGCTTCTTCTAGACTTCTTTTCTTTCTCTCTCGCGTCATCCTGCGAATAACAATGTAGATAAGAAACAGAGCCAACAATATTGTTTAAAAGGAAAAGGGTATTTCTTACTACCTTGTTATGCGAATGCTTCCTCTTGAGAGATGTATCATCTTTGGACCTTGAAACGGTAAAACGAGATCCGGAGGAAGAAGCCTTGCTGCAACATTACCAGTATGGGAATTATCAATAGCAATAGCAGAACAGTAATGGCGATACAGGAAGAACAGTAGCAAAGAAAATTACGAACAATATCAAATAGAAACAGAGAGCATAACAAAAGAGATAAAGATTCAAAGAAGAGAAGATGAAGATTCAGAGAAGACCAAAATTTAAAAAGATTTTTTGAAGAAGAAAGACTAAAGAAAAGAAAATCTTTCACTCCCAAAAAGATTAAACAGGAAAGAATATGACCGGTCGTACCAGATGGGAAAGGAGACGTGTCGGTGAAAAGTGAAAAGGTGGGAACGTGTGAACGGTTACGCCGAAGATCCGGAAACTTGTCGGTCAAAAGGAATATGAAAAGTTGATAGGGTGAGGCAAGTAGTAAGTACAGGTGCGAAGAGGTGGTTAAGAACAAGTTCTCTCATCGCTCTTTCTATAATAAAGACCTCTAAGAGAAGAGGCAAAATGTAGGGGTTAAATATCGCATGCTTAGTTATCATGCGAAGCGATACTATTATAAGGAGGCGAACGTACTCGCACGTAGCATATTCTGGATGGCGAAGTTGATGACGTCACAAGGTCACGAATAAAGTGTGGAATATGTACGAAGTTAAAGAATATGTGCGAGAAGACCCAATATATGGGTGCGAAGACATCGCACTCCAGATCCGAAAATAGGGGCTTTATTAGCTGTCCTCCACTATGTAAAAAGCCTATATATAGGACCAACCACCCTTGTTTTGGGGAGGGACCTTTTTGGAGAGTTGAGGTAGAACTTTAGGACAGAGAAGGTTATTTGCTCCCCAAGTTAGGGTTTTATCTACACTACTTTGTATTGATTTTCAAAACTTAATAAAACTTTTATATGTCTTCTTCATGATGATTTCATAGTCTAGTTAACATCTTATCAAAGGGGCGTGATAGTGGGATTTTCCACTACTACATCTTTGAAATTACTGCTATATGGAAAAACATAGGAAAACAACGACTCCATGAAAATGAATAAATAAAAAAAAAGGGTGTACACGTTAACTAATTAATGATTACAGCATGTAAGCAATAGAATTTCTCACAACACTTGGTAAAAAATAAAATTCACAAATGCACTTCAGTAGGAAACATCTCTGTGAAGTTGTAATTCTTATTTGGGTTACTCCCCCCGACTAATACTCTACCATCAGTAATCAAGACAGCAGTTGAGTGATACATTCGAGGAATCTTCGATGGTTCCATTATCTCGTACTTACTTGATTCTGGTTGGTAAAGTACGGGGTTTAGAACCGGTTCCCTACCTAGATACCAACCAGCTGCGCCTTTTTTCGCACCATTTATGATTAAGACATCTCCTGTTGGTAGCAAGAGCATGTCACCCATGACTCTTTCCATTGGCATTTCTTCCATTACCCATTTTGGTTGTTTCGCTGTGATCATTAAACGTCCGCATGATTTGGCAGCTGGTAAGAATGTTCCTTTGATCGCACTGATGTATGAAGTTGGTGGTGCCCCTCCACAGATGAAGACTTCAGCATCTGGTGCTGCACCAATAGTAGTGCTGTTGATGGAACCAAGCTTCAGAGGGAGCAGTACAGATGAACCAGTGCTTGGATAATTGCGTGAAACTCCACCTGGCATGACTGGATAATCATTTCGAACAACTCGATTGTTTACATAATCAAACAAAATTGATTTAGTATTAGCAAAAATGAAGAGGTTCCCATCAGTTGAGAGATGAGTAAATGGGTATAAATTGTTCTCTACGGCGTCTCTGGTTTCTCTTAGAAATGGAAGTGCAAAGACTTTGAAATCAGATGGCAATGAGCTCTTAGGGATGAACTCATAATTAAACTGACCTCTACCACCAACGACAATGAATTTCCCATTTGGCAAAATTTGATTAGATGCATACCATCGAGGAACAACTAGCCCCTTTTGATCCTCCATCCAATCACAGTTAGCGCACGGCTGAAAAGTTCGTACAGCACGCTCACCAGTATTGGATCCACCGCTTTGAATTAGCATGCCATCAGGTGCCAATGCACCCGAAGAGCACCATGTATCGGTAAGGACAGTAAGTGGACGGACATCTTGGTTTAAAAGGTTTAACTCGACCGAGTGAGCAGCACAATCAATTCGACCATCAGCAAGTTTTCTACATTTTCTTCCGGCAATGAAATTTTTGACTGACCAAAATCGGTTCTGTCGAACATAACAACTCGATCATTTGGCAATAACTGAGTATGCATTGCTGAGATTCCAATACTCTCCTTCAATAATTCCCAATTACCTGTAGTAGCTGTTTCACCTACGATGAAGAGAGATAAGATTAAAGCCGAGAAAACTATAACATATTTTGCTTCCATGGCTATTAATTTTGAAGAACTCAACAATCTTTTTTGTATATTTGTTTGGGTGAAAGTCGGAGTATTTATATATATGTTCCCAAAGAATGTTTGTAGCTTATGAATGTCAAGGTTGTTACGATCAGAGATACTTCCACCAACTGTATCACTTAAAATATAGTTTTTTTCTAATTATTTTCTGGTTTATGCTCTCAACTAACTTAGATTATATTCTTTTTCATTTCCATGGGGCTTCTCCAAGTTAAGAGATCGAAGGCATGCATTAACAGCTAATGTTTGTTGGTCGCATTTGGCGCATATTTTCTCAGCTAGAATTGTTGTGAATCTGGTTATCACCGATGTGCAAGTACTACTACGGTATGCAACATATCAGTACTATCATGCATGTGCTGATTGACCCAGGTTAACAAACAAGACAGGACTTCACCTCCTTGATGATCCTAGCTGATTGTCTTTCAGCGATTTTTTACCTAGTGTCGTGTCAAGTCAAACGCGGGAAAATTTCATATAAATATAATTCATAATAGTTCGAATAGCTATTTTAATGAAATCGATGATTATTTGCTTACCATTGACTTTCGTATATACATACTATATTCACTCTGTACCGTTATTCATCGTATTTGGAGTTGATCGAATGAATCGTCCAAAAACATTAAGAATGTATTATTGGTTGTCGTGTATAGTTATTTTTTTATGTCGAGCTGAAACATGCATGGAATATATAAATTGTTGTTAGTTTATTTGCAAAAACCCATCCTAGCTAATTCAAGTAAACCAGCTGTTAGAGAATGAATGTATCAACCCGTAGAATATTAGGAATATTGTTGAAGATTTTTTGTTTAGTAGGTCATCCCTTGATCAGAAGCTCGTTTTGCATGATATATTATTAAATGTACAAATAAATAAAATAATTTGTATATCTTAAAATTATTATGTGGTCAACTACTCAACTTTGATGGTAACCAGAGATGATCCTTCGTCCTCGTGGGATGTTGATCTTAGGGCTTTTTATAAGGTTGATTCTTTTCTTTTTCTATGAACATTTCATATCAAGGACTTTTTTGATGTTGTCCAATAACGAGAACAGACATAGTTGCATGGATTAACATATTTTTCTGACTCAGATTTCTTTAGGGAGCTACTAAGGTAGGATTATTTATTTATTTTTCTTGATCAGCCACTAAGATAGGATTCATTGCAGGCACCTAAATGTCCCATGTTAAGGAGTATGTACGTCGTTTTTTTTTTATCGGTCAATAGGAAGAATTCATTGGAAAAAAGGTACTTAAGGGTACCTCAACCCAATAAGAAACATGTTAAGGCGTATGTACGTCGTTAAACGTAAGAAAAATCGTTCTTCCCTTTCAAGAATTGAATTATGGGGCGTAGATCCATGGCCAATATTATGCATACAATTAATATTACCAACAAGTAGTATTGTTGTCTTTAGAAGTGACATAAACCGACTGTTAGAGAATGAATTTGTTGCTGTCATTAGGATACATTAGATAATCAGCTCAGAAGAATTTTTGTTAGGTACGTAATCAGTTAATAAGTAGTTCATTATGCAGGATAGAATTATATACCTCTGCGTACAATTTAATTTATTTCGTATCTTTAAATTAACGTGGTCAACTTATGATGGTTATATTTCATAGTACTGAACTAACATAAGCTTATAGCAATTAGATTATCGCTCTGCACAATAGCGCAGTGATATTGATCGTTTTATGTTTTGATCAAGCTTGAACTAAAGGTGTCTCAAACATTTTTAAGGTTTCAGGGTTAGGGCGAACATGAGCAAAAAGAGGGCCTTTTTTTAGCTTACAGTGGAAAGAATATATTGTGTGGATAGTTGAAGAGCCAGCTTAAATTCTTAGCTTTGTTGCAATTAAACTGCTAATTCCCCTCTATTTATCAAGCTAGTCTAGATTAGTGGGAGAAAATCATAATAGTACTCCCTGCATGGAAAAATCAAGTGCCGCATTAGCAGACTAAGCAGGTCTTTTTAGTACTTAGGCATATTTTCTTCAACGTAGGTCGTGGAATACGCTCCTAAACATAGTTAAGTCAAGCCCCAAAGGTCGCTAATTCCATGTGACAACCAATGATCCTGGGATATATATATCATAAGAAACAGAAAAGAAAAGAAAAGAAAACCAAAACAAATAGACAGGCTCTTTCTAAGAGAAGATATCTTGTTGTTCTCAGAGAGGCCTGAGACCGCAATCTAAAATTAAACATTTTAAAGCAAACAGACTTACTTGTAATGGTACATTTGGTGATACTGATCACTGCTTTCTCGTGATCCCTTTCTTCCTTCTGTTTTGTTGACTAATACTTGCTGCTTTATGTCTTCTCGCAAGATCTTGCTCTTTCACCTGTATCCATTTGTTTTATATCTTCTTCTCCTAATGCTTTCAATGACACTAAGGTGTTCTTGTGACAGACTCCAAATGTAAAATTCTCACCAAAATTCACAAGTATTTTGGAAGATGAAGCTTTTGAAGCATAACGATAGACATTCTCCTCATCATGGTCGTAGCATAGAAGCCAACCACACTTTGTCAATGTGATCGGTGTGACATTCATATTACTAAATTCTTCACTCCAAATCACATCCTTATTATGTTTGTTATTGTTTAATACGAAGATATCACAACATGATCTATTATCGCCATAATAACATGCACATAAAGAATCACCTAAAACAACAATACAACACTTTTTACCAGCTCGTGGCAAACAAGGTGGCCATGGAAGTTTGTAAAACTCTTCATCAGCTAGATCAAAGGCAATAATGGCTCCTTCTTGGCCTACCCAATGAATAGCTCCATTGGCAAACTCACCACTATGTTTAGCAAATATCATATCGGAGTCCATCTTTTTAACATTTCTCCATCCAATGCCACTGCCAAGAGTGTATACCTGAACAATTCCATAATTTGGGTCTTTCTTTAAGTAACAGATGCTAACAACCTTATATTCATTAGTTGATGGACTGTAACCAAATCCAGTTAACGCGGCTATTCCTCCAACTTCTGGAAGGGTAACATATTCTCTGGTTATTGGATTACAGATATAAGCAGGTTTGCAGGGAGCAAAGATACCATAATTGCATGCATTGAAACAAATTAAACCATTACATGAACCAAGGATGTAATAACGCTTAAATGGAGGTCTTATATTGATCCTTGTAGTTCTACTAAAACAGTTTAAATTCTCATCATATTCGGTATAAAAGAATTGGTGATTATCATACTCAGAATCTTTAAGCGGTGCTCGACTAAGCCTTGGTGTATAATATATGAAACTCAACTTACCAGAATCATCAGATACAAGATCATTGAGGTGATTCAAGTGCAATCGCGAGAAAGATGGATGTTGAACAAGATTTCTCCATGTTTTGGAAACTAATTTGCATCGTAAAACAGATTCGGTTGGTAAACGTAATAAGATTTCAAACACGATCTCTTCCAGAAAAAAATTAAAACTCACCATTGAAAGCCACCTGTTTAAGGAGAAGCGTGTTGCATATAGTGATGGCCTACAATATTAGGGTTTCAAGGGGGAGAAGCGTGTTGCATATAATGATGGCAGAAGAAAGTAAACGGAATAAAAAGTATACCATATTAGGGTTTCAGGGGGAATCAGTGCCGAGTGCAAAAACGAGGCAGGCTGGTCCTCCTAACCCATTATTAAACAGGTCAGGGCCGTCAGGCAAGAGTGCAGATTTGTGATGAGCCGGTGCTAGCTAGCGACATCATCTAATTCCATGCTAAGCATTTTCCTTGAGTAATGACCGTTTTGTACATCCATCGACGCATAATATTGATCGATTAGTATTCAGTAAAGCTAAATCAAAAAGTTAAATTATATCGTTTCCCCCCAGGTTGTTTAGGATGTGCAGACTCACTGAATAGACCCCGCGTGTGTCGTGCCCACGTCCGACACTTTGGCACATGGTGACACTTCTGGCCACATACCATGGTTGTTACTTCAGCCCAAAACCCAAAATAGAGAGGATGTCATGGATGTAAGGTAGTTTTATTTGAGCAACACCTACACCTTGAGAGGATGTAATGTACAAAAATAACCATTTCTTCGAAATCACTTCATATGGAAAAAATAATTGAAGACACAAACTCCATGAAAATTAATAAATGGGAAAAAAAAAAAAAAAAGAGTGTAAATGTCGGTCAAAGAGGATATATTAAAATGTATCGTGTACGGGCGAATACAACTGATAAAGAGCTAAAAGCCCATATAAGATGCAACAAAACAAAAGTAAAGCTAAAGCAAAGAAATTTCTAAGAATACATAGAGTATAAAGAGAAGAAGACACAACTTGTGAAACCTAAAAATCAAAAATCCATTTGCGAACCACAATGAAGACCACCGCTTATTGTCAATTAGCAGACTCATCAACATTTTTTATAATTAAATCATCGTGATTTTTTGCGAGATCGTTAAACGTTTCTTCACGATTAGTTTTTCGAAGTGGAAATTCTAAACCCCATGATGAACCATAATCCAAGAGTTTATCTGTCGAAACTTTGTTAGAGACTTTAGATTTAGAAGGTTTTTTCATTTTTAAACTTGAGAGAGTACCATTTGGGAGCATACCTGTATTTTTCAATTTTGTACTCAACTTCTTACCAATTCCTTTACTTGGCTTAGACGATGATGCCTTTGCGATGCTTACCATTGAATCTTTCAAAACTAACTGGGAGGTGGATATCTCTCCTTTTTCTTCTTCTTCTTCGAATCCATGAAACCTGTTTTGAGATTCAAAACCAGGGGATAGCGGGATCAGCGGTTGAGATGCTTGTACCTTCCATAACCGTATGACTATTCCCAAGAGTATTATCTGGGTTCAAGAACCTTGAAGGAGCCTGTAAGTGATTTTCTTTTTTCTTTTTGCCGGCCCCTTTCTTACTTTTATAAGGGACCCACTCACCAAGGACCTTTTTTTGTTTAATTAACCTCGCCCCATTCATATACATCTCTGCAGAAGGATCAACCGCAGTAGACGATGCATTCGGAACAACACCCCCAAAACATGCCGTCCACTTTTACGGTTGAGAAATCCCTGCATGTCTCATCATTACTACTCCCAAATCTATTAGCCTCTTTAAAGATTGATTCACAAAAGAAGCTTCCACATCAGATGTTGTGTTATGCATTATTTGATTTGGGTCAATGTTGTCTCCTGCAACTAAAGAAGCCTTCTTTGGAATCGAAACATCAGTATTCTTTGGGGTTGGGTTGTAGATGCATTTTACCCTTGAATGACCAAAGTTGTTGCAGTGAGAGCAAGCAATTGGATTCCAAGGGTATTCTAATTTTATCATAAGCTTTATATCATCAATTAATTTTGACGGGAAGCTCAGTTGGGAAAGAGCAGTCAGCAACAATTTCAACACAGACTCTAGCAAACGACATTCTAGTCTTCAGTGCAGTTTGTGAGTCTGTCATGATTGGTTTACCCACTAAACTAGCAATACTAGCTAAACCACCATCATTCCAGAGATGAATCGGTACCCCCCCTGAGATTCATCCACAAAGGTACAATTTTAATGGAATCAATGTGAGATTCTATGAAGGGTAACCAGGGTCTAATTAGAAATAACTTTTTTACAATCTGTACTGAACCTAATTCCAAAATTCGAGATCTATCTTCTTCTTGAATAAACTTGAAAAGGAAAGCATTTTCTCCATAAATGATCATGGTGAAATCCCCTTTGTCATCCACTGAGATAAAAAAATATCTTTCACAAATGGAAAAGCTAGCATATTCCCTACAAAATAACCAACTACCAGAGATACACAATATTCAATTTGAGATTTGAGTTCACCTGATGAAAAAACCGTCGTCGGTTGTCCATCAACCTTAGTCGACTCTTCATAACTAAGAAGCTTCATTGATGGAGAGGAAGTGCTTGAGATGTTGTGACCATTCCAGCAAGAGTTAGGGTTTGCATTTGAAGCTCCATTAACTCCCAAAGAAGAAGAAAAAACTGGTAACAGCGGAAAATCTTCTAAACCAAGGTTTAAATCATTACCAATTGCAGATTTAGATGCTAATTCACTCTTATTAGTGTTTGAAATTGGAGGAGAAGGAGAAAAATGGCTTCCATCCATGGAGAAACGCAAGAAATTTGATGTCATAGGAAATCGCCTCTATTCCCCCGCCACGTCATCTTTCTTGACACAGTAATATTACTAGTTTTCAAAAAAAAATAGTGTAAATATTAACTATATCATTGTTGTGATCATCTGTTTATCTTAATGATAAATGATAGAATTTCTCACAACATTAATTTTGTAAAAAAAAATAAATTCACAAGTGTACCAGATGAGGTATTTAGATGAACTAGTTAACCAAATCATAAGGGTAAGGGTAGGATAATAATTCTCAAGGTTTAAGGGTAAATAGGTAATTAAACTACACTGTAGATACCCATGTAAGGACACCCTAGATGAAAAACTACTTTGTATGAGCTGAAATCTTTCAGTGTGCCATAAACACAGGTTCCTTCGTAAAGCAAAAAGGAGCGCATGCCACACAAAAACCGGCCCAAATATTAGCCCAAGCTCAATTAGAACACCGAAGGTTGCCCAAACAGTAGAACTATATAAAGGAGAGACCGGCTTGGAGGTAGTATTATTTATTTTTTTGTTGTTTCGTCCAAACAAACCCGATATCCGAAGAAACCTAGACTAGAAAGAGACGCGAAATTAAAAGTAAAATTATTTCTTCATTAAAAGTAAAATTATTGATCTGATTGATGTAATTAGGGGTTTGATCTTATAATTCAATTTTGAGGTTGTTTTACTATATGATTTACTGATTCTAATGGTTGGATTGAAATTTTATATAATTAGGGTTTTTTTATGATTCGATTTTTAGTCGTTTTTCAGTAGGAGGAGAGATTACAAAATGGTAATAATGGGCGTTCCTAGATCGGCAAGGAAGAAGATAACGGCATTAACTGGTGAAGAAACATCCGGTGAATACTGTGTTTTTTTTTTTTCTGTTGTCAATTTATATTTTGATGCATCAAATTATTTTCTTACAAATAGTTTTGTCTGATGCTCTCGTAGATCCGTGATAAATTCCTTTACAACCTAACATATCCGATGACTGATCACCTAGGCTAGGTACTTCATTGGTTTCATGATGTACTTAAATCCCCTGTCACGAATTCTCTTTAAGTATGTCTCTATATAAATATGTTTGGATTGCTTAACATTATGCTTGTTCAATCTCATTCTTTATTCTCTTGGCTGGCAAACATATGCTCTCTTTAATTGCCAGTTCAGTTCCGTGTTTTGATGATCTTGGAAGTGATTAAAAGTTAGTTTTCCATGTTGATTTTCATCTTTTTTTTCTTAAATATAGCCCACGCTTTTATTAACCAAAGCCCCTTTTAACGATAGCCCACAATATTTTTCAAGTTATTAACCATAGCCCATATCATAGCCCACACCGAGTTGGCATAAATCAGTTTCTAGTAGAGGCGAGTTAAGTTCAAATGATCCAACTCAGTTTCAGTTATTAAAACTAGATTCTAAAAGAATATTCACAAACCCTTTTTTCTAAAACCGGCCAACCACACACCCTATAAACCCTAAAATTTCTTCTCAAAATTGGTTGAAAAATCAATCAATTAAATCATCATGGGACGAACTAAAGAAGAAAGAATCAAATCAACTTCACAAGATATTTCAAGGTTAGTAAATTTTTTAGATTTTAAATTGAAACCCAAATGAGAAGAATTCGTTTTTATGGGGTTTTTCTGTTTAGGTAAGATTTTTGTTGTTGAGATTATGTTTATTAGTTATAGACCAATAGATTATGTTTATTTGTTGTTGAATTTATGAATTTAAAAGTTGTATCAGAGTTTTATAGTTTGAAGTGTTACTGTTAGGATTCTGCATTCCATGTGTTTGATAAATTGTCCAAATCAGATACATATATGTAGCATATGTATAATTTAGTTTTTAGCCCCAAAAAAAAAGGTTGCATGTTTATTTTTTTGATTTTGTTTGTGTTGCTGAAATCAATAAGTGCTAGATTAACTTTTTTACAGATGTTGTCAAAGAGCTAGTTGTGAATCAAAATCCTTACTCTTCTTTTAATCTCCCAGACAAAAGACCTGTTCAAGACTATAATCTGGAAATAGTTTTTAAAATTGATAGTTAGTCTTTTGGCTGCTTGAAGAGTACATATTGATATTCCAGGCTTTGTTGTTCTCCGTTGAATAGAGCCTATTGGTGTCCCATCTTTTTCTATCAATTTGTAATGATACTCTTAGTTTTGCTTTCACTCGACATTCAATTAAAAATGAGTTCATCGGCGACAGTAGCTCCATTAGTCTGATGAATGATATAGTGCTGCTTTAAATTTGTTTATAATAATCACACATGAAATTAGTCATGAAAAAGACTTATTAATAGTTGCATAGTTGCAGATCATTTTTTAACTTTGTATAAATATTTGTATATCTTAAAGCGTAGATATATCCACATTAGTTTTGCATCTCCTCTCTTAAGTATTTTTTGGATATATTATAATCATTAATAGCCTGACAGTTAGTCTTTATATCGACTGCTTAACCAAATTTCGCACTCTAGATCTAAGTGTTTGTTAGGAATTTTTTGATATAGGAATTTGTTGATATTAAGTAGATATGAGACATTAATTAGAATTTAATTTTCCATCTTACTGTTTTAGGCTTACAAAAAGAACGACAAAAATGACCTCATCTTCGGTTCGAAGGGGTGATCGACCACCAAGTAAAGAAGTTGCAGATGAGATAGAAGAAGATACAGCAGAAGAGAGTGACAGGGATGAATACGACGAGAATATGTATAGTCATAAAGCAAAAAGTGATGAGGTTGATGACGAGAATGGTGATAAGGATGATGAAGAGAGAAGTAGCCACGAGCATGACAACGAGAACGATGATAATGATGATGAAGATAATAGTAACAATGATGGTGATATAGAGTATAAAGGAAAAATGGTGGTTGAAGCAAGTGACATCCCCGGACAACCAATTGATCCACATCTTCTATGCTATTATGGAGACCACATTGCACGAGTAGTGTGGGAAAACTCGGTATGTTAATTTTTTCATTTTTCATTTTAATATTTTTGTTGTAAATGTTAGTTACTCTTTTGTGTATAATTTGTTCTTTCGTTTGGTAGAATCCAAGGAAAAACCCAAGGCCGTTGCTGAGACTTCATCAACACCAAGACATGGTAAAAATAATGTGGCCAATTGATAAAGAATGTGCAAAAGTTCGAGAGTATGTGCAAAACAGCGGCTTCTATCCGTTAATCAAGTATGGCCATCATAAGATTGATCGCGCTCTTATCAATGCATTTCGTGAGCGTTGGTATCCAGAGACCAATACGTATCATCTACCTTTTGGTGAAATGACTCCAACAATTGAGGATGTTGAGCGCATCACCGGGTTACCTTCTAAAGAAGAAGAAGTTTGTGCGGTATACTCGGGTAAGACTATGACTTGGAAATTTATGTTTGATTTGATTAAAAGAACTCTTGGAAAAACTGAGGCAGAAATTAAGAAAGAAGGGGAATTATGTGGAACCCCGAAGCAACAAGAAAAGAAATTGAAGCTTAATTGGTTAAGGGATAATTTTAAGAGTAAAGAGAAGGATTCAAAAAAGAGAAAGGAGCAATGTGCTAGAGCATACCTCCTTTATGTAATCGGCTCAATCATATGGGATGATAAATCAGGTGGAAGTGTTTATGCTTATTTCTTACAATGTTTAGAAGATTTAGACAAAGTTAATACTTACTCTTGGGCCACAGCTTGCTTGGCTTGGATGTATAATCAATTGGGTCAAGGTTCAAGAAGTGATATTTATTTCATGGCTGGTTGTATGACTGTGCTTCAGGTAACTATTTTTTTTTTTATTTCTTTTTTTGCAATATATTGTTATTGTTGAAACTATTTAATGTTTCTTAATTACACTAGGTATGGGTGTATGATCACTTCCCGCCTCTTCAGAGGCATACTAAAAATAGTGGATATGAAGATTGTTATCCTTGAGCATCTCTCAGACGCGGGCGTAGAACCAATAACTCAACAGGAGAGAAACCTTGAAAATGAATTGGCTGACTTGCGTGAAGCACTTGATGAACTTTCGGAAATTAAAGTAACATGGGATCCCTATAACGTAATTCAAGATGGTTCGGTTTATCAAGTTGGTCACTACATAGGAGCGATTCGATGTTTTGGGGTTGTTGAGTGGAATAATCCAAATAGAGTGTTAAGGAAATTTGGTGCCATCCAAGATATTCCTAGGGGCGTTTTCCTTGATAGGAATAAAACTGTTTCGAAACCTAAAAGTTTCCGGTCTTATTATCCATACTTGAACGACCATAATTGGGGTGTATGGGAAAAAAGTTTGTTACCCGATCATATTTTAAAATCCAGGGTTGAAAACCCATGGGATTGCAAGGATGGGTACATGGATTGGTTTTCGAAAGTGTCCCACACCCGAGTTGCTAACCTTTTTTCTAGGATTCCTCCCAAAGCTTTTATCCAAGGAGAACAATCCCAAGCTGCTCTTATAGTAAGTTATATTGAAATGTTTTACTTATATTTCTTATTTATTTCCTTGATTATTAGGTGATCTTCCCCTACTTATTTTGGTTTTCTTTCTGTGCAGAAACGGAACATGGGAATTATTTTGAATTTTCTAGAGTGCTCTGGAGCAGAAGATGAGCCAATAAGCCCTTCGAAAAAAGCTCGTTTAATCTCGATGCTCAAAAATTATGATAACCCTCAAAGCTCACATCTTTTTTCTACTTCGGAAGATGATATCCCTGTCATTAATTTGTTGAAGAATGAAGGAAAAAAATAAGAAAAAACGCAAGAAGTAACTAGTTTAGGTTTTTTCTTTTTTGCCGTAGGGATTGAATTCAAACACATTACACATTTATTTTGAATTTATATCTAATGTTAAGTTGTTTTTTCACTTGTAATGTTAATCTTTAATGTTCTACTGAAATTCTATGTCTTGGATGTGTTGCTCTGGTAGTTGTCAGGGGAAATTTTATTTCACGGAGGCTCTGGTAGCCGTGAACACATTGAAATCACAACCACCAGAGCCATTGTGCTTTTCTATAGAGGACTACATGTCACCTACAGAGGTTACAAAGCTAGTTAAATCCACGGCACAGTACTCTCATGTTGTAGCTGTCTTTAAAGAGATCAATGATCTATCAATATGAGCGAAGATCATTTATAGAGTCAGGGAAAAAAATAAATCACGGGGGCTCTGCCATGTGTGAAAACACCGAATTCGCAACCACCAGAGCAGTTGAGAATTTTCATAGACATGTAATTTTCATAAAAACATTCACGGAGTCTCTGGTGGGCATGAACTGAAGGAATTCTCGATAACCAGAATGTCTGTGAGTTCTCAACTAAGTTAGGGGAAAAAAAAAACCTCGTTGGGTCAGGTGGTCGTGAATTCATTGAATTCACGACTACCAGAATGTCCGTGAGTTCTTAACTAAGTCAGGTGGAAAAAAAACAATCTCGTTGTCTGGTGGTCGTGAATTCATCAATTCATTGACTCACCGACACTTATGAGAAATAGTTACCCCGAACAAAATAAGTAACGAGGGAGTCACGGTATACGAGAATTCATTGAATTCTCGACCATCGTGAGCCTCCGTGGAAAAAAAGTTACATTGAAAAATGTATGTAAACATAGAGAAGGATTAAAACAAGACTAAACTTAAATAAAACGAGATTAAAATACGTAATACAAAAAAGATCAAACTTAAATAACCTTATAATATCCAAAACAAAACTAAAACTTTGAAAATAACTCAACAAAAATGTTTAATACTTGAATCATAATAGAAAAAAGAAACCTAAAACGAAATAAAGAAAAAACCTAAAACAAAAAACAAAAAGGAAACCTAAAACGTTTTTTCATAAACGGTTATTATTGATTCTGGATCACTGATTTTTCAACTCACTCTTTCACTTAATCACTGATTTACTAGCCTAGTTTGTGGGCTATGGATAATAATAAAAAAGGTCAAACTTCAAATTTTAGTAAACATAAATTGACCAAAGTCAAATGGGCTATGGTTATTAAAAGCATGGGTTATATTTAAGAGAAGCCATAGTTTGTGTGTTTTCACTAGTGGAAAATGGGTGTTTAGCTACCCACATCAGAGACCCTCATTAACGGTAGTTGGACCCTTGACCATACAAAGCCGTCTCTGATATAATAAAAAACCGGGAAAATTCCGAGAGCTTAATAAGTCATGTCTGAGAATATTTACCATTTTACCCTTACAAACAGACCCTATCCACTACCGATGGATATGGTTTTTCTTATGGTCGAATTTCGTGGGTCCCGTATTTCAATGGCTCGGATTTATTTTGGTAGATGAAGGGTTTGGATACGAAGAGTATCCATTGATATTATCGAGGAACAAAGTAATCCCATTTATCTTATCTTATCTCTTCTCTCCTCACAGCAGGATAAGAAGCTCTATTTTTTTTCCCTACCCAGAGAAACCATTTCATTTCCCTGTTAAATTAAGACTGAATTTCTAATTTGTTTCATTAACTTTCTCTACGAGATGTTATAAATCTTGATTTTATTTGATTTATTCTCTCAAAACATTCTGAAGTTGATGCTTGGTTTGGATCTCGGATTTTTTTTTTCTTCACTAAAATCTCTTCTTTTTCATGTCGATAATCACTTCTAGATCCAGTAACTTTATCAAAGAGAAAAAGGTAATGATTTATTTCTCTTTTTGATTTATATTGTTTAACGAAATTAGGGATTTATCGATTTTTTTTTATGAATTGATTTTAGGATTTGATTAAGTGGCGGGGGTATGAAGTTTTTATCAATTGGAAGAAACGGTGATTTATAAAATAGTGGTTGTGCTGATTTTGATGATGGATCTGATGATGATGATGTTCAAAGTTCTCATAAAGGTGGTTCCTTTGATTTTATGGATTCATTGGAGGTCTGTTATTATTTTCTTCATTTCTATAATTTTTATGAATATATCCTTTTGGTTCCAATTTTGTTGAAATTAATTGATTTTAAGAGTTTGAAGATCTCTCCCAGGTTTGTACGTTCATCTTGTGTGTTGATTCTCAATTAATTTTTGTTTGTAATTTTAGCGTCGAGTGGTGTATAGTATTGATACGAGCATCTTGTGGATGTTCGTGGTTTGTGCAGTTTTGATAGGGGAATACAGTCTCTTGGGAATGATTTAAGGGATCATTTAACCGTCATTAAATCTGCAGTTGAACATGATAATACCCTAAAAAGGCATGTGATCCTATTTTTCCCTTGTTAATATGGATAATTGTAGTTGGGAAACATGGTTGTGTAAAGGCATGATATGGTGTCCATTGGTAATTATAATGTATTTTTTATGGTTCGGGTTTTAATGAGATTTGTCTTTGTGGAAAAATATACGCTTTCTACTTCATTTCGAAGAGTTCCAGTGGAAGCATTTCTTCTCTTAAGGTTATCTCTATGATAACTCTATGATATCTCTAATGTTTTTTTTTGTTGTTGATGTAGTTGTGATGGTGGGTGCAGAATATCCTTCAGGTAACCTAGCACACGCTGGGTCGATGCAAATTGCGAATCTTTGGGTCTTTCTAAATTTGAAATAGATGTATGCACCTCTTCGTATACTTTTTGCGTATTATTAATTCTCTAGTTTTTTTGGTTTCAACTTTAAGTTCTATTATGGTATTGTGGAGGCCCAAAGTTTCATTTGCTCCGAATCAGTAAATGGCAAAAGAAATACTACCAAGGTCATTTGATTTTTCACTTGTTCATCGTAGAATTCTTGATGTTAATTGGTAACTAAATGTTAATGTCTTGGTTGATTTTGGATTCAATGTCTTTTAGTTAGGTAATATTGGTTGATTTAAGTTTTCATACATTGGGTTTTTTGTTTCTACAGGTTAGAGAGCTCTTTTGTGGTTAGAGTATTTGGTTAGAGTAGGAAATGTCCTCAGTTTCAAAGCACATCAAAGAACAAACCCAAGCCAAGCTCTAAAATGGTAATCCCTCATGGGTGGTTGGAGGTCATCCAATACTTGATCTAGACTTGATAAGTTTGGAAGCAAACACGAGTCTTGGATATCTTACCGCATATGTTGCGGTCCGCAAAGATACTTCCTGGTTGTGTGATGCTTATCATAGTCGGGTTGGTTAGTCCGCTTCACCCTTTGCAAGTTTCATCCGCCATATTTATGGAATATGATGAGGTATATGATTAGTGGTGATCAACTCTTGTTCTCTTATTTACCAATGTTGTTTTCTTACTGCGTGGAACTAATTAGCTTGCTTCAAATGTATAGGAGAACCATCTTAAGTGTGGGGTAGCAATTAACTTCGACCAAGACATGACATTGCTATAGTTAGAGGAGGCATGGTTGGAATATCTCTAGTGTGTGTTCTGCGTAAGTTTCATTGCTCTATGCTCCTGTTTATAATCTCTTAAGAGTTTCTCTAGTGTGTGCTATGTTTAAGTTTCACGGCTCTGTCCTCTTATTTATAATCTTTAAGAGTTTCCAGAAATATGTTCTTTTTTTCATTTATTTGTGAGTTTGAAATTAGCTTGTCTAATGTTGAATGGCTATTTCCAGACCATCAAGATGTTTTAGGAGGAGGAAAATCACAAAAGATAAGGGTGTCGAGACAATTGATCGGGTTAGTGTTTTTTAGCATCAATGAGAATACAAGGATAGCTGCAATACAAGTACATGGTGAATATATTAGAACCTTATGATCCGCAACTAAAGAGCTGATATTACTTTATTTTACTTAAACCCCCATCTGAGTTCGAAACCAACATCTTATGCTGATATGATGCTTGTGAGTGAAAGCATATAACCTATTTTTGATTTTTGAAATATAAAGTTTGATAATAATAAATGAGCCCACTTATAATGTTTATGACCAGTGTTTATATGCACGTCAAACATCCACCACTGGTGCCTTTGCTCCACAACCACCTGCCTTCTTCCTTGAGTGATGCAAGACATGAACAGGCTACTGATCCCCATAATATTGCCGAGCGCGTAAGACTGGATTTTATACCAAAATAATAAGCGTATTCTAACTGTTAATTCTTTAGTTTTTGGGTTTATTTCTGTTTTCTATTTTAACACTCTCCTTTGTGTGCTATATGTACTTGTAGAGTTGGCTGAGCTTCAAGATCGAGAAATTGGAGATGACACTGCTTCAGTTGTACTAGTTGCTATAGAATTGCTCAAGGTAACAACTTTTTGTTTGATAACGCTGAATGGCATCTGACTACCATGACATTGGCTAGTATGGACATATTTGCATATGTATTTTGTTTATATTTCAATTCCAACTGTTACAGGGTAGTATGGATATAAAATTGTTTTTGTTTGTGAGTACAGGATGCCCATTATGTTTCCCACCTTAACTATTACTCTTGAAGTATTTTAGTCTGAGTTGTGAACTTCCTACATGGACATTATTTTGCTTGTTCTTGTTCATTAGAATATGGTCACAAACCTTATATTTGAGCTGGTGTTAGGCTTAACAATTAGTTGATTATGTTATAGAGAATGTATTTTGAATGGTAGTTAATGGTGTTGGTTGACTGATTGTTTTTAGTATTTGTTTCTTGTACTGAGCATGCAAGGAAAAGGTTTAACTAGTGAACAACTGAAACACAGAGTAGTGAACTACAAAGTTTTCATGTCACAAGTGTTTAATCCATGCCGAATCTTGTATTATAATTTGTACCTCTTATGTTCCTCTTATTTTCAACCCATTTCTTTGTATCTGCCTTCAATTTTTCATGGTGGTGGTGATTTGTAGTAGTACAGGGGCTGGTAATAGAGATGGTGGTGGTGGTGATTTGTAGTAGTACAGGGGCTGGTAATAGAGATGGTGGTGGTGGTGATTTGTAACTTAGGTTAAAGAAAGAATATGAAGTATACTCTAGTAACTTATTTTGTTATACCGTGTAATATGAACTGAACGAAGTCATTGTGTTGTTGTTGATTTGCTTTGCAGGAACAACGTTCTTTGTCGTATGTGAAACAGGGAGACAACACATGGATGCTCTACTTGATATCATTTATGAAGTATGGGCCAAGTTCATCGTCATCGGAGGAGCTTATCGTTTTGTTGTTTAACATGTTGTTTTTAGCTTATTCTCTATTAGTTTAGCATCTAGCTAGCTTGGACATGTATTGTCTTTAACCAGAATTTCATCTTTTTTGTGTAATCTTAAACCCAATGGATAAAATGAATGTATGAATGTGGAATTCTCAAGTTTGAATTTGAATTTTAGTTTGGGTTTCATTTGAGTTCCATTTGACTTTGAATTGACTTTGTTTGAGTTCCATTTGACTTGACTTTGAGTTCCATTTGACTTGACTTTACCTTGATGCAGTCAGATTATCTCAGATTTATCCATTCAGGCATTTCAGCAAATCTGAATTTATATATTTTTTTTTATATTATAATTTAAATCTGAGACCCACGGCTAAGGGTCCACCCTCTACTCCTAAAATCGTCGCTATTTTGAGACCCACGGCTAAGGGTTGTACCAAACAGGGACGCTTTATCAGAGACCCCAACAGAGACGGTTGAAAATTGTCGTATAACTCGAATATATGACTTGTCCTGACGGTCGCGGAACTTCCGTTTTCCACTAGTGTTTTGTTTTGCCACACATAGCGTGTGGAAGAAATTACTATGGTCACTTTTGCTGAAGACTTACTAAATTCCCTTGTTCGCTCAGTTATGTTCACTTTTCTTCTCATTCTTTCTGCTCACCACTCTCCTCTGTAGCATAACTTATGTCGAAGGATAAGCACTTCCAACTTAAATATTTTAATCTCTCTTGTTTTCATTTTATCTCAAGATCGGAATTGATGAGATTTGATTTAATTTTGTATGTTATTTTTTTTGTTCTGACACAATTGATTTTGTATGTTGATTTGATCCAGTAGAGGAAATTTTGATTCTGTTATTATTTTTCAATTCATCTCATGTGATTTATGTAAAATACATAACCCAAACACGTAAAATGATCATAAGGGTTTGATCTTTGAATAAATTTTAGGAAAGATATTTGTTCGTGTTGGTAATGGTGGTGACGGCTACGGCTGACGGTCTTTGCCGGTAGTGGTTATGGTGACGTGTTGGTGGTGGTGGTGTTGGTGGATAAAGAGAGGTTATGTGGCTGACGTTGTGGTAGGTTATGCTAGTGGTGGTGACAGTGGCGCTGGTTATGCTGGTGGTGGTGGTGCTGATGATGCTGCTGATGGGGGCGGCGGTAGTGCTGATGAGAAAAGAGGGCTAAGTTTTTGTTATTATATCCGAATGAGCTAGTGGGAAAATCCAAAATATCATGTGGGCTATTTGTTTTCTTTAAAATGTATCATGGTTTTGTGTTGTCGGATTCTCAATTCACCATCATCGTCTGTTTGGTTATGATTATTGAATTTTGTTAAGTGAAAACACGGATCGACGGAGGTGGTTCTAATTACGGCGGAGGTTATGCCATGGTGGTGGTGAAGGAATTACAGAAAATAATTTGGTTGATGGTGGACCTCAACCTCAATAATTTGGTTGATGGCGGGCGGAAATTGTTGGGTTTGATCTTTGATTACATTTTCATTTGGGAATATTTTGTTTGTGTTGGTGGTGGCGGAGCTGGCGTTGGACGGTGCCGGTAGTGATTATGGTGGCGTAGTGCTACTGGTTTTGTTGGATAAAAGAAAGAGATTGTGGCGGAGGAGGTGGTAGCACTGGCTATGCTGGTGGTGGTTTTGGAGGTGATAGCGTCGGCGGCGGAGGTATTTAAGTAATAGAGAGGGGTATAGTGGTATGTCTGGTTTCACATGGAGGGATGTTTGTCTGTGAGTAGGAAAATGAGAAATGAAAGAATTTGTCGGAGGAGAACTTAGGAAGAAAGTTATTACTTACTTGGGGTATTTTCGTCGAGTAACCAAAAAAGTCACACGGAATGTGACGGGAATCTTATATGGAATATTCTTTTATCTAATGGTCCATATTTCAAAGGAAGGAGATCTAACGGCTGCTGTCACTTAACACTTTGACTTTTGATTATTCTTGATCTCATTATGGTGGTTAAAAAGGAGATCTATTCTCCCTCCCTCCCCCCACCCCTTTTTTTTAAGGGAGTTGGTTAAACGCGCCTACTCCCCCTTTTTTATTTTCAACGGAGAAGGGTACGGCGGGCGTTGTTTAAACGCGCATATTCCCCCTCTCTATTTTCAAGGGAGTTGGACGGGGAGGGCATTGGTTAAACGCGCCCCCCCCCTTATTATTTTCAATGGATAAGGGTAGGGCGGGCGTTGGTTAAACGCCCCCACCCCCACCCCACCCCACCCCCCCCCACTTTTTTTATTATTATTTTCAAGGGAAAAGGGTAGGGCGGACGTTGTTTAAACACGCCTATTCCCCCTCTTTTTTTTTAAAAAAAAAAAAAATATATTTTCAAGGGAGAACGGTAGGGCGGGCGTTGGTTAGACGACCACCCCCCTTTTATTTTTATTTTCAAAGGAACCGGATAAGACGGGCGTTGTTTAAACGCGCCTATTCCCCCTCTTTAAAGGAGTTGGTCATGTATCAACAACTGTCATAACCATAATCACTATCAGGCTGAGGAATAGCCTCATTATCAAAAATATCAGGAGGGCACACTTCTTCTAGTGGAAGCGAATTGGCAATGCATATTTCATCTGCGTAAGCTTTGGCCTTGAGATGAGCTTTGCGTGCGACATCCTTCTGAGCGTTCTTGACATAAATCTTCATCAATTGCTCAAGGTATATGAATCTCCTCCCCGCCCTATCACGCGAAGCTAAAAGTCTGGAGGAAAGGTCCCTAATATTCTTGCGATCTTTAGGAAAGTCAGACCTTAACTTTTGAACAAGGAGATGGTTGGACTTCTCAGAAACTGCAAACACAAAGAATACCAAAATTGGCTCAGAAATAACAAATTCACATAAAAGAAACAATATTCAAGGGAAGCCGAAAATTTAATTAAGGTAGTCAACTTGGTATGACTACCTTTCATCCGAGAAAGGAAATATTGAGACAAGGCAAGACCACTACTTCTTATCTCTCCAAATGTTTATCGAAGTCATCATCTATCAAGCCTTCAAGACGGGAGCGAATTTTATACTCATCTTTAGCAAGAGAGGCATGTTTCTTCTTTAATATTTCATGCGACCTTCCCAACCAAGTGTGCGAAGCTTATTCATTTTAACGGTCATCGTTGCCTTGCTATTGATAATCTTCTCATTTTCCAAGGACACCCTCTTCATATCTCTGTCATATTGGTTTCTTAGCACACGAAGGGAATCCTCTTGCTCAGTACAAGTTTGCCGAAGAGCATGGTATTCTGGGTAAAATTCGCCTCCTCACCAAAAAAAGATTGTTTCTCGTCCGAAAGGGTGCGATTTTCCTCTGATAGAGTTTGATTCTTTAAGTCAGCAGCGTATAGCAACCCAGAAAGTTTGGACACTTGGGAGTTTAGGAAGTCATTCTGGGTTCTAAGGCCATAATTCTCATTTTTCAAATTATTAATTTGATCAAGAAAGTATGAGTGATAACTAGTCAGTTTATTTAAATGATGATGCAACTCTTTGTTCTCCGCACAAGCATCCTCAGCATAGTGTTGGTACTCGAATCTTTCCATGACTCGCTTTTGGTTTATATATTTATATTCGCACGATCAGAGACGAAGAAGAGAAAAACATACATGCGAAGAAATACATGCAATAAAACTTAACGGAAGAGCGAGATATGATAAAATCACAAAACAAATAAGAGATAGAAGGGTGTACCTCTAAGGTCTTGCTTCTTGTTGCGAAGCTTCTCGCTTAAGATCTCTCCAAAGATGGACATCGGCTTTCAACTTGGCGTTCGACGAGTAAGTTCTCGAATGGTGGAGCTAGACTCAAACACCTTGACTTGAATAAAACGGCGTCGAGAGTCCAGACAGTCAAAAGCAGCATTAACTGATGGGTCCAGTTGAGCGAAGATCTCGCTCCTAGCTAATTTATTTGGAGAAGAATCTCCCAATAGTTTAACGAGAGACTCACAAAGGCGAAGTTGAGATGGATCTTTGGAAGATGAGCGTGCAAGTTGAACAATGTCAAGAAGAGGTTTTGCTCCTAAACCAGCCACATCACGGGCACATGCCTCACAAGTGATGAACCTCGCTTGAGATGAAGTAGATGTGCGAAGAGGAGAAGTAGTTAATACTGTACTCATGGAAGAAATAACAATGACAGCTCCCGAAGGAGAAGAGATGGAGTAGTCCACAGATGTGGGAACAGTTGAAGAAACAGAAAGGGGCATGTCTTGCAAGGATGCAATAACTTCCTCAGTAGAAAAAGTGATGGCCTGAGTCGTAGCGCTCAACTCTTGGGAAGTGGAAATCATACTTGAAAAGGAAGAGGAGTTCACATAAGTTAAAAAGGTAAGGTCCTTACAAGGATTTTGAGCGAAGCCATCAGTAGGAATAGAAAATGAAGAACATGCGATAGTATTCGCTTGAAATGAGGTAACAGATGGAGAAAAGATGGTGGTATTCGCTTGACTAGGAGCAAAGCAATGTTCGCTTCAAAGGATGAGGCATCTCACGAAGATACTGTTGTGTAGAACTAGGCTTCTTTTTGAAACTAGGAAGAGCCATATGAGTATCAATAGTAGGAGGTTGTTTGCTTCTTCTAGACTTCTTTTCTTTCTCTCTCGCGTCATCCTGCGAATAACAATGTAGATAAGAAACAGAAGCAACAATATTGTTTAAAAGGAAAAGGGTATTTCTTACTACCTTGTTATGCGAATGCTTCCTCTTGAGAGATGTATCATCTTTGGACCTTAAAGAAGAATTAGGGTTTGGAACGGTAGAAACGAGATCCAGAGGAAGAAGCCTTGCTGCAACAATACAAAGATGGGAATTATCAATAGCAATAGCGAAACAAAGAATGGCGATACAGAAGAATAAAAGAGCAAAGAAAATTACAAACAATAGCAAAGAGAAACAGAGAGCATAACAAAAGAGATAAAGATTCAAAGAAGAGAAGATGAAGATTCAGAGAAGACGAAAATTTAAAAAGATTTTTTGAAGAAGAAAGACTAAAGAAAAGAAAATCTTTCACTCCCAAAAAGATTAAACAGGAAAGAATATGACCGGTCGTACCAGATGGGAAAGGAGACGTGTCGGTGAAAAGTGAAAAGGTGGGAACGTGTGAACGGTTACGCCGAAGATCCGGAAACTTGTCGGTCAAAAGGAATATGAAAAGTTGATAGGGTGCTGATAGACACATTTTTGTGTCTAATTTGTCTCGATTCTATATATTGATAGTGCTCATTTTTTGTACTTATTATGGTGTTTTATGTGTGTGTAGGTATTTTTGGCCAATAAACATTTTTGGAAAAATCGGCTCGAAAAGTTGTCTAATGCACCGGAGGAGTTGTTATTGGCACCCACAGTTTGGATAAGGGGCACCTCCAGGACACCCCATTAGGCACCTGCTATAGGCACCGCTACTCTGGATAGGGGCGCCTCATCTTCTACATTTCAAAATGTGAAAAACGCGGGAAAATATGCTCTTCACATGGCAGATTTAGGGTTTGATTTTAGGAAAGATTTAGAGAGACTCAATCGTCAGTTTTAGTTGGGATGGACTTCTTAAGGTTAAACAGGGGAGGTATAAGTCTTCGGTTTGATCAGAAATGGTTGGATCATCGAGTTCCATGAAAACAGAGGCGAGAAGAATATGTTCCAGCTGCGTAAATATGTGGACACAATTCGATGAAGATTTTCTTGGTGTTTCTCACGGGCTTGGACAAGACTGGCCTGTTGCGATCAAACAAAGCTAGCTAATGGACTTGATTTAAAAAAAAAAAAAAGATGATTCTCATGTGGATTCGATAAAACAGGGAAGTCTTTGTATCTCGGGTCTGTGGTATATATTTGGCTGTATATTTGGAAGTTTGCCGTGATAAAGATGGAAGATATGACCTCAGATTCGATTATATCCAAATATAAGAGAGATTTGCACAAAACAGAGGACGCGTGAAAAGAATAAAAAGAGAAGAAGCCGTGACTTCCGGTGAAAGATATATGAAGATTTCTCGGGATTTAATAGCCTGTTGAGGTGTATAAATAGTTGAGGAGAGTTCCAGAGAAGTGGTCGAGAGTTTGGGGATCCAACAGAGGGCTCTGGTACGAAGAAATCACGATTTGCAGAGTTGCAGCAGCAGCAGGTGGAGAAGAAGAAGAAGACGAAGAACAGACCTTCAAAGTCTGTCGCTGAAGCAGTCTTAGAATCAACGACATCATTAATAAAGTATCGTTGTTCAACAGTCTTATAAATCGTAACAGTGACGTCTGTAACTGATGTAGAACATCTAGACAAAGTCACCCCTGTTTGACAATAGTGTCAAACCGTATTCTATTTCTAGTATTATTTCCTAATTTATGATTTCCCTATTCTAGAACTATTCTAGAACATATTAGTTTCCTAGTTTGGTATGATTTCCTTTTCTAGTTTTATTACTTTTAGGAAATAGTGAAGCCTATATAAGAAGGCCTAGCCTTGTAGAATTCCTACACATTCAACATTATTATCTTATTTGATTTATCAAAGATATTTTATTTAGTTATTGTTTTCTAGTTTTCTTATAACTTTTGTGAATCTATTGATTTCACACTAGTTTTCACTACCTTTTGGATCCTTGATCCAAATTATTACGCTTCCGCTACGTTAAGTGGTACCAGAGCCTCGATTGAGAGCCTCCACTAACATGGGTGATAAGAAGATTGAAGAGTTAAGAACTAGTTTGAGGAAAGACCTAGAAGCTGATGTGAAAGCAATGGGAATCAATATTGAAAAGAAGCTAACCACAGTAATGGATGAACGTTTCGATGATATCACAAAAAAAATCGAAAGTATGTTTATTAAGTTCATGGGAGAAGAAGGAAAGAAAGAAGAAGGAAAGAAGGTACTTGGAGAAAAATCTAAAACCCAAGATGAAATTATCCATCCCCATACTTCCACCCCTCCCAACTCTACTGCTCACCTTCAAACCCCCCCCAGCCTCTTCCCAACCTTTTTCCAGCAAATACGCCTCCCTAAATAAATCATATTATCATCCATTACAATCCACTCCAGCATACTCTTCTTGTCCACCTTACACAACCCCACAATTTGAATTCTTTGAAGATTTCAGCTCTTACTCTACTCCCCAGAACTTGCTCAAATCTTCTACAAAACAACAAGCAATTGATGTTGAAGATTATGAGCCATATTATTATCCTCCACCACCGCGCCAGCAAAGGAACATGGGAAATCCACAAAACTATCGCCCCAAAGCTAATATAACCCCGTTTGATGGACTCTTACACATTGAAGATTTCTTAGATTGGTTGTGTACAGTTGATCGTTTCCTTGCTTATATGCGCATACCTGAAGATCAACAAGTAGAGCTTGTTGCTTTCAAGTTTACTGGACCAGCTTCTTCATGGTGGGATCATCTTCAAATAGAACGAGCCAATCAAGGATTGCGACAAGTTCAATCCTGGACGGTCATGAAACAACTGTTGAAGAGAAGATTTCTTCCTCCGGATTACATACAAACCTTGTTCATCAGTTTGCAAAACTGTCGCCAAGGCAACCGCACGGTACAAGAGTATGTAACTGAATTTTCCCGTTTGTTATCTCGGAACCAGCTGAATGAGACAGTTGATCAAACAATTGGGCGGTTCATCAATGGACTTGATTGGAATATACAAGAAAGGTTAGCTACTCAACAATATACTTCTCTTCATTCTGTCATTAATAATGCTTTAAAGATAGAATCTTTCATGCTTTCTCCACAACCATACCAAAAATCCTCATTCTCTTACCCTAGAAAACCTTCGTTTCAAAATTTTCCTAATAGGCAACAAACTTCTCCATTCCAGTCCCGTACTTCTCCTACTACCACTACCACTACCACCCAACCAACTTCTTCCCAAAACCCACCTACCACAAAGACTCTTCCACCCCCCCTGACCTAGTAATGCTCCACCCATTAGACCAAAACCTCAAAACCCTTATGCATACCCAAGCGAAAACAAGTGCTATAAGTGTAAGCAGCCAGGTCATACATCAAACCAATGTAGAAGTGGGCATACATTGATGACCGAAGAAGAGTTTGCTGTGTATGAGGAAGAAAGTGAAGATGTTCATAGAAATATCGAAGATATACAAGCATATGCGGAGGAAGGAGATGAAAGTGATTATGTCTCTTATGTTATTCGAAATCTATTGTCCATTCCTCGTGTTGACTATCCAACCCGTAATCGTCTATTCCGCACTCAATGCCGTGTGCAAGACAAGATATGTGATATGATCATTGACAGTGGAAGTTGTCAAAATATTGTTTCATCTAGATTGGTGGAAAAGATGCAATTATCTACTCATCCACATCCTAAACCATACTCCATTGGTTGGATTGATGATAACAACAAGAAGAATGTAGATTCTCAATGTCTCGTGTCATTTAAAATTGGAGCATATAACGAGACAAAGTGGTTTGTGATGTTGTGGATATTACTGCTTGCCACATATTACTTGGACGTCCATGGCTATATGATGTAGATGTGACTTATAGAGGTAAAGCTAATACGTATTCATTCATGTACAATGGAAACAGAATCATATTGCAACCATCGTATGCGAAACCTAAGCCAAGTCTACAACAAGAAGAGACTACGATGTTGGTTTCCCCAGGACATCTTAGCCGATGCACAAGAATCGGTGTACGATTTATGCCTTAGTTGTACAACCTTTTACTCCCGACCTTCCTACAACTATTCCTACTCAAGTGCGATCCTTACTAGATGAGTTTGCATGCGTTTTACCATCTCTGATATGCCGATTCTTTGCCACCTATGAGAAATATTCAACACCAAATAGATCTCATGCCCGGTGCAAGTTTGCCTAATCTTCCACACTACCGTATGAGCCCTAAGGAGCACGATATACTTCGAGGATAGGTGGATGAATTGCTGTCTAAAGGTTTCATACAACCTAGTTTGAGCCCTTGTCTTTGTTCAGCTCTTCTTGTGCCAAAAAAAGATGGAACTTGGCGTATGTGTATCGACAGTAGAGAGTCGTTAATAAGATCACAATCCGCTATCGTTTCCCAATTCCAAGATTAGATGATATGCTTGATATGCTCTCCGGTTCCATAATATTTTCTAAGATTGATCTTAAAAGTGGGTATCATCAGATCCGAATTCGACTTGGAGATGAATGGAAGACTGCATTTAAGACAAAGGATGGTCTCTTTGAGTGGCTTGTTATGCCATTTGGTTTGTCTAATGCTCCAAGTACGTTTATGAGGCTTATGAATCAAGTCCTACAACCTTTCATTGGTAAGTTTGTTGTGGTTTATTTCGATGATATCCTTATCTATTCTAAATCTGAAGAGGAACATCGCTCTCATTTGTGGGCTGTTTTCAACGCTCTCAAGGAGAATGAGTTATTTATCAATCTAAAGAAGTGTCAATTTTTCACTTCTAAGGTTTTGTTTTTGGGTTACGTTGTTTCTGCTGATGGTATTCAAGTAGATGATTCCAAAATCACAGCTATTCGTGATTGGCCTACTCGAAGACAAAGATTCGAAGATCGAAGTTTTCATGGTTTAGCTTCCTTTTACCGTCGATTTATAAGGGATTTCGGCTCTATTGCAGCTCCTATTACCGACGGTTGGAAGGATAAAAGGTTCTTATGGACAGATGAAGGTTTGAATCAAGTTTTCAATTACTAAAAGAAAGACTTACTTACGCTCCTATCCTTGCACTACCCGATTTCAACAAGCTTTTGAAGTACATTTCGATGCTTCCATATTAGGAGTTGGTCTTGTTTTGTCCCAAGAAGGTAAACCCATTGAATTTCTTAGCGAAAAACTCATGAAGCTCGTCAAAAGTGGTCTACTTATGAATTAGAGTTCTATGCCGTGATTCGTGCACTACGAAAATGGAGACACTACTTAATACACAAGGATTTTGTCTTGTATACCGATCACCAAGCCCTCAAGTATATTCGAATCAATCACCATCCAATAGAATGCATGCAAGTTGGATTTCTACCTTGCAAGAATATACGTTCTCTATTCAAAGACAAGTCCGGTTTGAACAACAAGGTTGCGGATGCACTAAGCCGTTTCACAAATCATAGTGCCCGTGAATTACTCCTTGTTACTATCCGTCTTGAAGTGATTGCCTTTGACTCCCTTAAAGAGTTATATCCTAACGATCCAGGACTTTTCCTTACTATGGCGAAATGTTCCTCCGCACAACAAGGTACGGGTAATTTTGTTTTACATAATGGGTTTCTTTTTAAAGGTAGCCGCTTATGCATTCTCGATGGTTCCATTCGTGAACACCTTATTAAGGAGTTACATAGCAAGTGGTCTTTCTGGCCATTTGGGCGAGATAAGACTATATCTCTAGTCGAAGCTCGTTACTTTTGGAATTCTCTCAAAAAGGATGTCCATGATTTTGTGCGGCGTTGTATGGTTTGTCAACGAAGTAAGGGTCATGCACAAAATACAGGATTATACATTCCTCTTCCAGTTCCAGATGCTCCTTGGGAAGATATATCAATGGATTTTGTGCTAGGTTTACCAAGAACCCAAAGAGCTCATGATTCTGTTTTTTGTGGTTGTTGATCGCTTCTCAAAAATGGCACATTTTATTCCTTGCAAGAAGACTATGGATCTTGTGACTACGGCAAACCTTTTCTTCCGTGAGATAGTCCGTTTACATGGTATTCCAAAGACCATTACTTCTGATCGAGACACTAAGTTCTTAAGTTGGTTTTGGAAGACACTTTGGACTCGTCTCCAAACCAAAGCTGCAGTTTAGTAGCACAGACTCACCCACAAACAGATGGGCAAACTCGAAGTAGTAAACCGATCATTAGGGAATCTTATTCGTTGTTTATCCGGAGACAAGCCTAGACAATGGGATCTATCTCTCGCTCAAGCCGAGTTCGCCTATAATTCAGTTCCTAATCGGTCTACGAGTTATGCACCTTTTCGATTGTTTATTCCAAGGTTCCTAACCATACATTGGATCTCGTCTCTTTACCATCCATTCCTAGTTCCAATGTTGCGGCAGATCACATGATAGAGTCCCTACAAGTGCTACATGATAAGGTAAAGAAAAACTTGGAAGCTGCTAATGCCAAGTACAAGATAGATGCTGATCGTCGACGTCGTTTTCAATCCTATGAAGTTGGTGATCTGGTTATGGTGTACTTAAGCAAGGATCGTTTCCCGACGGGTACATACAACAAGACGAAGTATAAGAAGATTGGTCCTATCCGCATTCTCAAGAAGATCAGCAACAATGCATATGTTGTCGACCTCCCAGCCTAATATGAACATTTCGTCCACATTTAATGTTAAGGATATCTTTCCTTACTTTCCCGGCGATGATGTTTCTCTTCCAACACCAAACTCGGGGTCGAGTTCTTTTCAAGAAGGGGGGCCTGATGTAGAACATCTAGACAAAGTCACCCCTGTTTGACAATAGTGTCAAACCGTATTCTATTTCTAGTATTATTTCCTAATTTATGATTTCCCTATTCTAGAACTATTCTAGAACATATTAGTTTCCTAGTTTGGTATGATTTCCTTTTCTAGTTTTATTACTTTTAGGAAATAGTGAAGCCTATATAAGAAGGCCTAGCCTTGTAGAATTCCTACACATTCAACATTATTATCTTATTTGATTTATCAAAGATATTTTATTTAGTTATTGTTTTCTAGTTTTCTTATAACTTTTGTGAATCTATTGATTTCACACTAGTTTTCACTACCTTTTGGATCCTTGTTCCAAATTATTACGCTTCCGCTACGTTAGTAACACTAGTGCAGCGTTGCAAAACTCTGTTTTCATATATTTCTCAATAAAAACACCTTTTTGAGCCATGTTTCTATCTTTTGGGTGCGCTTTGAGCATGAGGAGCTAAACCCCAACACTGGGACGACGGAGGAAGCCATATTTCATGCGTGTGGTAATTATATTTAATTCTTTCATGACTTTTTGCATGGATTGTTAATTGTTTTATGGTTTTTATTGAATGGTTGTGATTTCAATTGATGGGTTATACTTAGGTTAAGTCTTTCGATATCCCATGCTTTAGATATACAAATCGTTGCTTTTCAAAAATCTACCTTGGCAAAACATAGAGTCAATATTTTATTATTATTTGAGCTATAATTGTCTAGAATAAATATATGAATCGCATGAATGAATTTTATGGTGGAATCCGAAGTCCCAATACCTCTCGATATTAGTGACAATCTTTTGTATATATTTTTATTATTAAGTCTGAAATCAATCTTTACAAGTCTGAGTTGAACGAACTTTACTACCACTTTTCTACTACAACATAAAACCACATCAATTTTTGGCGCCGCCGACGCGGACTTGTATTTAGATTTGTTTTAGGTTTATTTTTTTTTTATTTTTTTTTTATTTTTTTTTATTTTTTTTTTTGTTTGTTCTTTTTTACGCTTTTGGTATTCTTTTGATTCTTTTCAGATTTGGAGCGAAGCTACGAGGAAAGAAAAAGTGCTATAAAAGGAAAGCATCGCCAAAGAAGGAAAGAAAAGAGGAGTCCAAGGAGTGAAGAAGATTTTGTATATATTTATTTTAGTTAGACTTTATTTCTTTTTATTTTTAGAAACCGTAAATAGGGTTGTATTTGTGTAATTTTTATTTTTATTTTTGGACTTTTTGGACTTTATTTTTGGACTTGGACATTATTTTTTAAAACCCTAAGGAAGGGTTAAAGGTTAAATATAAACTGTTTTGCGGGAAGGACGACGATGATACGATCTTGTCTCGGCCCCTCGGGTTCGTACAATCGACATAGGAGTCGGTGGCCCGAGTCGACTTCAACGGTTCATCGCCCGTCCGGTACGGAGGTAAGACTCTATCCACCCACGAATCCCCGTCAGTGGGTTTTATTTTGTGTGACAACTCACACCCTCGCGAATAGAATGTCGAACCGGTATTATAATAGCCAATACAACGAATATCCGATCGAGTTTCAAAATGGACGTTACTACTTTGACCATAATGTGAATAGTGGTTGGGAACATCAGCCTTTTGAAGGTTATGGTCCATACCATGGTGAGCCCAATTACTATCCATACTCCTACCGGTCATACGAGCAAAATTCCTCTCTAGAGTCCGCACGTAAGTTAGGCGAGTCGACCACGAAGTTACTTGAGTCTACACGTAGTTCAATTTGAGATGAATAAGTTAGTTTTGGACGAAAGCAATGAAACATGTGAACCTTCTTTCCTAGATACAATCAGGAAGTCATGTGAATCGACTCAGAAAATGTTTGTTAGAGGCCCAGGAAAGAAATGCTCAAGATAGTTTTAATTTCCAATATAGTGTTTCCAATAGTACCTTTGAAAATGAGGATAGTTATTTGCATAATCAAGATGACGAGGTTAGAGTTGGTAACACTACCTTAGATGAGGTTCAACCATTTTCATGTTATTATAATGATGATTATGATGAGGATAGTGTTGATGAAGAATTTGAAATAAGTAGGCTTAGTGATCAGGAATTTGTTACTCCAATCGAGCTTAATAATGATAATGTTTCTAGTTCAAATCCAAATAATCTTAAAAATTATTCACCTATTCAAAAGGACGAGGATTTGACTAGAGATACCCCCGTTTTAGACGATGTAGTATTCCCTTATGATTACGAAGCTGATGATACTTTTGAGGAACGAGTTTATTCTGAGAATATTGTTTTAGAGTCTAGCGATTTAGAAACCTTAGTCTTAGACAAAGAAAATGAACTCGTAGAGATGAGTGAGGATGAACCTGACTTAGAAGAATCAATTGATCATTTTCGTGGAATCGAGATGACCTTGAGATTAGGGAAGTTGTGACTAGTCTTTCTAGAGACACTGAAAACTCTAAGTTTGGGGGTGATTATCATTCTCCATGTGCCTTAACTCTTAGAAAGGTCCCTCACTTGGGACTTGACACATGTGCCTCAACCATTTTAAAAGATTATCTTCATACACGTTTTCCTGAACCTAGTGATGTCCATAGGGAAGTTCAGTTGTTAGAAACCCATCCTCTGGTTGATGTGGTTAGCGCAGGCTATGATACCCAGATTGATTTTGTTTTCCCACCAAATATTTTTCAACCAATTGTGGGAATGTATGAGTTCAATATGTGTCAGTTATTAAGTTCTGAGACCAAACCTAATTATTTTAGGAGAATAGAAATGACACATTTGCTTAAGATTGACCACCACTTTCATCGTGGTCAATCGTGTGAGTCAAAACTGATTGACTTTAAGGATCCGCAACTATTCAGGTTATTATTATGTGCTTCTAAGTTTTTATTTGAGTTTTTCCAGACTCTAATACCCGAACCAGGATCTTAGCTTTGAGGAAATACATACCATGAGAATATTTTATCTCGACCCGGTTATAGAACCCGAACTCGAACCACAGCCTAGATGTAGTTGTCTTAAACAGAAACTAGACAAGGGTGTGCATTATTTGTTAATTCTCTTGGCAAGTTGGAGATTCCTTTTATTTGTGATAGCTCTATTTGGTTTTGATGACCCTGAGAAATTTCGGCTATTACTTTATGATTCTATGAGGTGACTAATCCTTTCTTAGTCCGCGGGTGAGAAGACGTTAAACTTAGCACTTCTTGGGAGGTAACCCAACATTCATGTGACACGGTAATATCTTTCCTTATCTCTTTGCTTCAAATGGTAACAGCTTTCTCCTTGTTCATGCTTTTCATTTTATCTTTAGAACATTGAGGACAATGTAAGATTTAAGTTTGGGGGTATGGGAGAAACATTTTAGTTGCATTGTTAAACTCCAGAGCCTAGAAATTTATGTTTATTAAGGATGGCACTAACCAATCTAAGTGGATGGAAGCATTTTGGTTGTAGAAGTTGAGGAACCAATCTGATTAGATGGCAACATCTAAAGAGTCTATTCATAAAAGCACAGAGCTCAGGTGTTAGAAATAACATGATAGTTTCACCAATCTCGTTGAGTCCTTTTCACTTGTTTTTATTTTATTTTGTTTTTAAACTATGTTTCTCTAAGTGATTAGGTGGGTCCCACGATTCAAGTTGTTACCAATGCTAGGGTGAATTAGAGTGATTGAGATACCAAAAAAAAAAAAAAAAAAAAAAAAAAAAAAAAAAGACTAGACCAATTAGACCAAACGGAATAAAATTAACACTTGGGAATAGCAATATGTGTGTGTTTTCCCCTGTCTCCGTCGCTTTAAACAAGCGTGGAATGCGGGATCCACGGAACTATCATGTAATCTGCTGACAAGAAGCATGCGCTTGGATCCAAAAGATCTAATCATGCAGTTAAAAAAAAAAAAAAAAAAATATTAATGTTCAAAGTGAATAAATCGACCATTTGGTTCCCTTGTATATGCCGAGACGTGTTGATCTAGAATTAGGATTATCGACCACTGGTTCCCTTGTATATGCCAGTTGTGTTGATATTAGTCGACCAGTATCTCATCCATTAGGATAGGTTCATTTTGGCAGTGGCCTTCAGACAGATATGGGAAACATCGATCACTTAGTAAACATCAAAACCATCTATGTTTTTCTCTATATCCATCTTCTTGATCTATCCATGTGATTAGTTTTGACTCCGGGTATTGATGTCCATAGTGCGACTATCTGAGTAGAACTTTGTGACTTATATATGAATTTTAGTATGCTTGAGTGCAAACTCGTGTACAAAGAATTGGAATTTCGCATCAGGGTACTTCCTCCTGTAGTCAATAAGTATGCCAACCAAGGAGATTCTTTAGTGCCTTCCAAGGTTCTGCGTAGATAGCTAAGGTCTGGAGTATTAAGGTTTTGTGGGTACACCTCTGGTAAACCCTCCCGAGACTAAAACTCGGCCACTAGGGCCACCTAGGGGTTTAAAGGCTTATTGCATACGCTAAATGCAATCGACGATGCCTGCGACAGTGAGTTAGGATTTTATTTTATTTTTGCTCGAGGACTAGCAAATAATAGGTTTGGGGGTATTTGATAGACACATTTTTGTGTCTAATTTGTCTCGATTCTATATATTGATAGTGCTCATTTTTTGTACTTATTATGGTGTTTTATGTGTGTGTAGGTATTTTTGGCCAATAAACATTTTTGGAAAAATCGGCTCGAAAAGTTGTCTAATGCACCCGGAGGAGTTGTTATTGGCACCCACAGTTTGGATAAGGGGCACCTCCAGGACACCCCATTAGGCACCTGCTATAGGCACCCCTACTCTGGATAGGGGCGCCTCATCTTCTACATTTCAAAATGTGAAAAACGCGGGAAAATATGCTCTTCACATGGCAGATTTAGGGTTTGATTTTAGGAAATATTTAGAGAGACTCAATCGTCAGTTTTAGTTGGGATGGACTTCTTAAGGTTAAACAGGGGAGGTATAAGTCTTCGGTTTGATCAGAAATGGTTGGATCATCGAGTTCCATGAAAACAGAGGCGAGAAGAATATGTTCCAGCTGCGTAAATATGTGGACACAATTCGATGAAGATTTTCTTGGTGTTTCTCACGGGCTTGGACTGGAATTGGCCTGTTGCGATCAAACAGGCTAGCTAATGGACTTGACGCAAAAAAATAAGATGATTCTCATGTGGATTCGATAAAACAGGGAAGTCTTTGTATCTCGGGTCTGTGGTATATATTTGGCTGTATATTTGGAAGTTGGCCGTGATAAAGATGGAAGATATGACCTCAGATTCGATTATATCCAAATATAAGAGAGATTTGCACAAAACAGAGGACGCGTGAAAAGAATAAAAAGAGAAGAAGCCGTGACTTAGGTGAAAGATATATGAAGATTTCTCGGGATTTAATAGCCTGTTGAGGTGTATAAATAGTTGAGGAGAGTTCCAGAGAAGTGGTCGAGAGTTTGGGGATCCAACAGAGGGCTGCGAGTACGAAGAAATCACGATTTGCGAGTTGTAGCAAAGAAAGTGGTGGAGAAGAAGAAGAAGACGAAGAACAGACCTTCAAAGTCTGTCATTGAAGCGATCTTAGAATCAACGACATCATTAATAAAGTATCGTTGTTCAACGAGTCTTATAAATCGTAACAATGACGTCCGTAACACTAGTGCGGCGTTGCAAAACTCGTTTTCATATATTTCTCAATAAAAACACCTTTTTGAGCCATGTTTCTATCTTTTGGGTGCGCTTTGAGCATGAGGAGCTAAACCCCAACTTTGGGACGACGGAGGAAGCCATATTTCATGCGTGTGGTAATTATATTTAATTCTTTCATGACTTTTTGCATGGATTGTTAATTGTTTTATGGTTTTTATTGAATGGTTGTGATTTCAATTGATGGGTTATACTTAGGTTAAGTCTTTCGATATCCCATGCTTTAGATATACAGTCGTTGCTTTTCAAAAATCTACCTTGGCAAAACATAGAGTCAATATTTTATTATTATTTGAGCTATAATTGTCTAGAATAAATATATGAATCGCATGAATGAATTTTATGGTGGAATCCGAAGTCCCAGTACCTCTCGATATTAGTGACAATCTTTTGTATATATTTTTATTATTAAGTCTGAAATCAATCTTTACAAGTTTGAGTTGAACGAACTTTACTACCACTTTTCTACTACAACATAAAACCACATCAGGTGCGGCAAGTAGTAAGTACAGGTGCGAAGAGGTGGTTAAGAACAAGTTCTCTCATCGCTCTTTCTATAATAAAGACCTCTAAGAGAAGAGGCAAAATGTAGGGGTTAAATATCGCATGCTTAGTTATCATGCGAAGCGATACTATTATAAGGAGGCGAACGTACTCGCACGTAGCATATTCCGGATGGCGAAGTTGATGAAGTCACAAGGTCACGAATAAAGTGTGGAATATGTACGAAGTTAAAGAATATGTGCGAGAAGACCCAATATATGGGTGCGAAGACATCGCACTCCAGATCCGAAAATAGGGGCTTTATTAGCTGTCCTCCACCATGTAAAAAGCCTATATATAGGACCAACCACCCTTGTTTTGGGGAGGGACCTTTTTGGAGAGTTGAGGTAGAACTTTAAGAGAGAGAAGGTTATTTACTCCCCAAGTTCGGGTTTTATCTTCACTGCTTTGTATTGATTTCCAAAACTTAATAAAAATTTTATATGTCTTCTTCATGATGATTTCATAGTCTAGTTAACATCTTACCAAAGGGGCGTGGTAGTGAGATTTTCCACTACTACATCTTTGAAATTACTACTATATGGAAAAACATAGGAAAACAACAACTCCATGAAAATGAATAAATAAAAAAAAGGGTGTACACGTTAACTAATTAATGATTACAGCATGTAAGCAATAGAATTTCTCACAACACTTGGTAAAAAATAAAATTCACAAATGCACCAGATGAGGTAGTTAGATGAACTAATTAACCAAATCATTGACTCCTGATTACATCCGAAAAATAAAAAGCCGGAATCTTTCACTCTTATCAGTACTAACTGATATGAACCCATCTTCCCTTACTAGGAATCCCATCGTGTACCACAAAAAGAAGATAAAAGCCGGGTGGTGCAACATTAGGAGTTCCCGGAGCAAAACAGTCGATGACGTAACTTTTACCGGAGAGTTGACGTACTTGATTGATTTCCAACACCATCATCCTTTGATTCATTGAGAAAGAATGTGTGTTGAATGATGGTGCAACCATGGTCACGTAAACATTCTCTAATTCTCCATTTTGCTTATGAGTTTTGTTTTTGAAAAGCTTATCAAAAAAAGGAAACTCCCCAAAATTCTTCGAAGTAAAACCAATGGATATTGGCTGCTTATAGGATAATTCCATTTCAGGTTTCGCCCAACTAATTTCCGGTCGAGAACCACTACTTAAATATGGTGGCGAAAAGACCTCAACACTCAATTCAGTAGGAAACATCTCTGTGAAGTTGTAATTCTTATTTGGGTTACTCCCCCCGACTAATACTCTACCATCAGTAATCAAGACAGCAGTTGAGTGATACATTCGAGGAATCTTCGATGGTTCCATTATCTCGTACTTACTTGATTCCGGTTGGTAAAGTACGGGGTTAAGAACCGGTTCCCTACCTAGATACCAACCAGCTGCGCCTTTTTTCGCACCATTTATGATTAAGACATCTCCTGTTGGTAGCAAGAGCATGTCACCCATGACTCTTTCGACAGGCATTTCTTCCATTACCCATTTTGGTTGTTTCGCTGTGATCATTAAACGTCCGCATGATTTGGCAGCTGGTAAGAATGTTCCTGTGATCATTACGATCAGAGATACTTCCACCAACTATATCACTCAAAATATAGTTTTTTCTAATTATTTTCTGGTTTATGTTCTCAACTAACTTAGATTATATTCTTTTTCATTTCCATGGGGCTTCTCCAAGTTAAGAGATCGAAGGCATGCATTAACAGCTAATGTTTGTTGGTCGCATATTTTCTCGGCTAGAATTGTTGTGAATCTCGTTATCATCGATGTGCAAGTAGTACTACGGTATGCAACATATCAATACTATCATGCATGTGCTGATTCACCCAGGGTTAACAAACAAGACAGGACTTCACCTCCTTGATCTTCACCTCCTTGATGATCCTAGCTGATTGTCTTTCAGCGATTTTTTACCTAGTGTTGTGTCAAGTCAAACGCGGGAAAATTTCATATAAATATAATTCATACTATGTTCCTGATAGAATTCCTTACATTGTTGTTATGAAACCCTAGAATTATTACATCAAGAGATACTACTTTTATGGGACTTGCACATTGTTGGAATATTTTCAACTGCGCTATCCAAGGGGGTCCTGGGGGGCGAGCCATTTTGCTCGTGACTGTCGTCTCAAAAAGAAACAACAGCAGAACCAGAAAAAGGAGGCAAATATGGTCGATGACAAACTTGTGATCGTGGTGCAAGCCGCCAATGTTGTTGCTGAAACTGGGGTGGATGGTGGTACGACAATGGTGCAACCGTCCATATCTGTAAGGATAGAAATCTTTACAAGACATACGAACCGGTTAGTGGAGAAGGAAACGAAGTTGTCTCCGCAAACGTCCAACACAGCAAAGTCATTGGGAAAGGCACTGTTGAACTCGTTTACTTGGGAAAGACTCACATTTACTCTTACTAATGTGTTACATGTCCACGACATTGTAAAGAACCTTGTTTCCGGTGACCTTGTTATGAAGGCTGGATTCCGACGACCTATGAGTCTAATAAGTTTGTATTGTCCAAAAATGGTGTGTTTGTTGGACAAGGATATGCTTGTAATGGGATGATTAAGCTTAATTTAATAAATAATGGTTCCGCTTATATTGTTGACTCTCCGTTAATTTATGACATGCTAGGTTTGGTCATGTGAATTATGGTTCTCTTAGAAACATGAAACGATTAGGTTTGATTTCTGATTGCAATTTTGATCATGCTTCTAAATGTGAAATATGTGTGCAAGCAAAGATAACTAGAATTTCCCATAAGTCTGTAGTACGAAATTCTTCCTTACTTGAATTAGTACACATTGATGTGGGAGATTTGCATGGTTCTGCCACTCGTGGTGGAAATAAGTATTATGTCACTTTTATAGAGGATAGTACTAGATATGCTTATACATATTTGATGAAATCTAAGGATGATGTTTTTGACATATTCAAAATATACAAAGCGTAGTAGAGACACAATTAGGACTGGAAATTAAGATTTTACGTTCCGATCGTGGTGGTGAATATTTTCCTATTGAATTTAAATTCTTTTGTCAAGAGCATGGTTTAATTCATGAATTTACTGCACCTTATACACCTCAACAAAATGGTGTGGCTGAAAGGAAAAATAGAACTTTGATTGATATGGTTAATTGCATGCTTATAAGTTCTAGTTTGCCTAATTCTTTGTGGGGTGAAGCTATGTTGTCTACATGTTATATTTTGAATAGAGTTCCTTTGAAAAAGAAGAATGTTTCTCCTTATGAATTGTGGTTTAAGAGGAAACCAAACTTGAAGAGACTTAAAGTCTGGGGTTGCCTAGCATATGTTCGAAAGCCTGATCCTAAAAGACCAAAACTGGGAAACAGGGCTTATAAATGTGCTTTTGTGGGATACTCTCTTAATAGTATCACCTACAGATTTTTAATCCTTGACACTTTTGAGATATAGAATCTGTAGATGTGGAATTCTTTGAGAACTTAAATAGGAACAGTTCTCAAATGCAACCCATGGAGAACTCATTGTTACCTAGTCTAGAATCTGAAGAGACTAATGAGAATGATGATCATTTTGTTCCTACTCGAGACATGGAGGATACTTCTGAACCCATAGAAGATATCGAACCTAGAAGGAGTAAGAGAGCAAGAATAGAGAAAAATTTTGGTCCAGACTTTAGAACATATCTTGTAGAAGGTAATAAGAATAGAATTTTTAGTGTTACCAAATATGTTATGCATGTTGATGATGACCCTAAAACTTATGATGAGGCTATGAGTTCCAAATATGCTAGTTTTTGGAAAGAGGCTTTCAATGATGAAAATAACTCTCTTTTGACCAACGGTACTTGGATATATTGTGATTTACCTCCGGGCGTAAAGCCTATTGGATGTAAATGGATTTTCAAGAGAAAGATGAATGCCGATGGTTCCATTGATAAGTTCAAAGCCAGATTAGTTGCTAAGGGTTATAAGCAAAGACATGGAATTGATTACTTTGATACATATGCTCCTGTTGCTCGCATTTCATCTATTCGTTGTTTAATAGCACTTGCTTCTATTCACAAGTTAATTATTCATCAAATGGATGTCAAAACCGCCTTCCTAAATGGAGATTTGGAAGAAGAAATATATATGGAAAAACCTGAAGGTTTCATATTGCTAGGCCAAGAAAAGAAGGTTTGCAAGTTAGTAAAATCTCTTTATGGATTGAAGCAAGCTCCCATGCAATGGCATGAGAAGTTTGACAAAGTGGTTTTGTCATATGGTTTTGTGGTGAATGATGCCGATAAATGTATCTATAGTAAGCATGATAGTTCTGGATGTGTAATTCTCTGTTTGTATGTTGATGATATGCTTATTTTTGGATCTGACATATCTGTTGTGGAAGAAACAAAGAAGTTTCTTAGCTCTAACTTTGATATGAAGTATTTAGGAGAGGCTGATGTAATCTTGGGAATTAAGATCCTAAGAAAGGGAAATGAGTTGGCTTTAACCCAATCTCATTATATTGAGAAATTTCTCAAGAAGTATGGTCACTTTGATGACAATCCAGCACCTACTCCTTTAGACCATACTATCAAGTTAAAGAAGAACACAGGACGTACTCATGCACAACTTGAGTATTCCAGTGTCATTGGAAGTCTTATGTATGCTATGCATTGCACAAGACCGGACATAGCCCAAGCCGTGGGAGTGTTATGTCGTTTCTCAAGTAATCCAGGATATGAACACTGGAAAGCAGTTTCAAGAGTTATGGCTTACTTGAAAGGTACAATGAATTTTGTCTTGCATTACCAAGGCTATCCCGCTGCACTGGAAGGGTACAACGATGCTAACTGGAGCGATGTAGAGGCCAAGTCCAAATCAACGTCTGGATGGATCTTTACATTAGGGGGTGCTGCTGTGTCTTGGAGTTCCAAGAAGCAGACTTGTATTTCTGATTCAACAATGTTGTCAGAATTAATAGCCTTAACGGATGCATGTAAGGAGGCAGAATGGCTTAGGAACCTACTTATGGAAATTCCATTTTGGAAGAAGCCAACTCCGGCGGTCTTGATTAATTGTGATAATCAAGCTACCATCTATAATGTCTCAAATAAGACTTATAATGGAAAGTCAAGACATGCAAGTCTTAGACATCAAATGGTTAGGCAACTACTCAAGAGGGGACTAGTTACGCTTAACTTTATTGAATCAAAGAGGAATTTGTCGGACCCATTTACGAAGAGTCTACCAAGTTCGGTGGTTTCAATAAAAAGTAAAGAAAAGGGACTAAGGTCTGTGAAAGATGTTTGATCTCCCATAGCAGAAACCCAACCTATGTTTTGAAAAAGATAAACAAGGTTCAATGTGGTACCAACAAGTTATGGATGTAGATTATGGAGCACTAATATAAAACTTCCCATTCTAATTAATGCTGGTTTCTGCAAGAAAATAGGATGGATGTAAATCCTTAATGAGTCTGTGATTAGTAAAAGGTGTATCGCAGAAACACCATCGAGACTTACCTATATGAGTATGGAAATCAGGCCGTTTCCTAAGAGAAGAAGACCGTTCTCTAAAGAAGACCCGTGAATCAAGGATATAAGCACATGGAAGTTAACGTGCTTGGCTACAGAACGCATGATTTATGAAATCAATATGTGTGGAGACTCCGGTTTTATCATAAGGGATACTTGGTTCAAGACTGGTTTCACCATAGAATCTCGATAAGGCTTTGAGTTTCTTACACTAAGTGAAGGTTCAAATCCAAAAGATACATATCATTTATGTGTTGATTTCAACGATGATGCTTAGTCTCAATTGTGCTTGAACTACGATGGCTTGATCCCACTCGGGTACGTAGGCAGTCACTTCGGTGATGCATCCACTCTGATTTAAAAGTTTTTAACTTTGTTTTATGGTTTTTGAAAATAAGGGGAGAATGTTGGAATATTTTCAACATAATTAATAATTAATAGTTAATAGTTCAAAAGACGACTCAGCGTAACAAAACCCCAACGAGTAAACTGTAGACAATATAGCAATATCAAAATTTAAGTTTTTAGCAAAAACGCCGGAGGAGGTGATTGTTCATAAAAGGAACCCCATGACATGTAAAAATGAACAGAAACTATGCATAACAGAATATGCAGGATTTCCAAATATGAAATTGGAAAGAAAAAAGAGCAAAAAATGCTTAAAAGTTACCTGCGGTATTGGCAAAACCGAATAGACGTCAATCCATAAGTCTGTTTTCATGTAATGATATGCGATGCCGGGCGCATCCAATACCCATTCAACACTTTCACCATTATTATCTCTCTTCGCATAAGAAAGTCTAAACCCAACCCAAATATGAAAGGCATGGAAAATGTCTAAAAAAGTTCGCGCAACAGTCAGGAGAAAACACACATTTCCGTTGATGAACAGGCATGGAGACCCATCTATGCCGAACGAAAGTGCAAATGAGAAAATGGGGTCTATAGTTAATGTTAAGACTCTTAAGAGTAGAACTATCGATAGCCATGTTTTCATGTTTTTGATCCGAGGATCTAGAGTTTCACAAACAAAACCCAAGAAATTAGTATGTGCATTGTGATATGTTTCTTGAATTTCTTCTTCATCTGACATGTTGTCTCCCAAATGATCATTTCTACTTCTTCTCCATTCCATTGTTTGAAGGAACAACTGAACTGTGGTGAAGCAATAAAATTTTAATTGTGAACAATGTAAAGAATTTTTTGGTGGTACGTAACTGTTTCAACCGTTACAAACATATCCAGAATATTCAAATCCAACAGATGCCATTGATGTCTGATGATGAAGAGACTCATCGTTTCGTGAAGAGAAACCTGTTGGTGAAAAGATGTCTATTCACAACAGATGCGAAAACCTCTATAAATGGCATCTCCCATAACTAGTTGAAAACATATCGGAAAAAACCTTTTTTGTTTTCTCTCTTTCTTTTTCTAAAGCATCATCAAAAGTTTTGTTCACATGTGTTCTTGATTGGATCAAGAGGTACAAACCTTGAATTCAATTTCCGTTGTAGGGCTTTCATTGTATCCTGAAGGCGTTATTTCACATACCTGTTGTAATCGCCAATTTATTGGGAGGGTAGAAATAATTGTCTAAAAGAAATCTTATGACCCTTGAAAGTTTGGAGTACAACAATCTCTTCCTGTGTTATTTCATCTTCTATTGCAACCCAGTTTTTCCAACATAATTAATAGTTAATAGTTCTAAAGACGACTCAGCGTAAAAAAACCCCAACGAGTAAACTGTAGACAATATAGCAATATCAAAATTTAAGTATTTAGCAAAAACGCCGGAGGAGGTGATTGTTCATAAAAGGAATCCCATGACGTGTAAAAATGAACAGAAACTATGCATAGCAGAATATGCAGGATTTCCAAATATGAAATTGGAGAGAAAAAAGAGCAAAAAATGCTTATAAGTTACCTGCGGTATTGGCAAAACCGAATAGACGTCAATCCATAAGTCTGTTTTTATGTAATGATATGCGATGCCGGGCGCATCCAATACCCTTTCACCATTATTATCTCTCTTCTCATAAGAAAGTCTAAACCCAACCCAAATATGAAAGGCATGGAAAATGTCTAAAAAAGTTCACGCAATGTCGGAGAAAAACACACATTTCTGTTGATGAACAGGCATGTCATGTAGACCCATCTATGCCGAACGAAAGTGCAAATGAGAAAATGGGGTCTATAGTTAAAGTTAAGACTCTTAAGAGTAGAACTGTTGATAGCCATGTTTTCATGTTTTTGATCCGAGGATCTAGAGTTTCACAAACAAAACCCAAGAAATTAGTATGTGCATTGTGATATGTTTCTTGAATTTATTCCTCATCTGACATGTTGTCTCCCAAATGATCATTTCTTCTTCTTCTCCATTCCATTGTTTGAAGGAACAACTGAACTGTGGTGAAGCAATAAAAGTTTAGTTGTGAACAATGTGCAGAATTGTTTGGTGGTACGTGAATCAAGTTTCGACCGTTACAAACATATCCCGAATATTCAAATCCGACAGACGCCATTGATGTCCGATGATGAAGAGACTCATCGTTTCGTGAAGAGAAAACCTGTTGGTGAAAAGATGTCTATTCCCAACAGATGTGAAAACCTCTATAAATGGCATCTCCCATAACTCGTTGAAAACATATCGGAAAAAACTTTTTCGTTTTCTCTCTTTCTTTTTCTGAAGCATCATCAGAAGTTTTGTTCACATGTGTTCTTGATTGGATCAAGGGGTACAAACCTTGAATTCAATTTCCGTTGTAGGGCTTTCATTGTATCCTGAAGGCATTATTTCACATACCTGTTGTAATTGCCAATTTATTGGGAGGGTAGAAATAATTGTATAAAAGAAATCTTATTAGCCTTGAAAGTTTGAAGTATAGCAATATCAAAATTTAAGTTTTTAGCAAAAACGCCGGAGGAGGTGATTGTTCATAAAAGGAACCCCATGACGTGTAAAAATGAATAAAAACTATGCATAACAGAATATGCGAGGATTTCCAAATATGAAATTGAGAGAAAAAAGAGCAAAAATGCTTAAAAGTTACCTGCGGTATTGGAAAAACCGAATAGACGTCAATCCATAAGTCTGTTTTCATATAATGATATGCGATGCCGGGCGCATCCAATACCCATTCAACACTTGCACCATTATTATCTCTCTTTGCATAAGAAAGTCTAAACCCAACCCAAATATTAAAGGCATGGAAAATGTCTAAAAAGTTCGCGCAATGATCGGAGAAAACACACATTTCCGTTGATGAACAGGCATGGAGACCCATCTATGCCGAACGAAAGTGCAAATGAGAAAATGGGGTCTATTGTTAAAGTTAAGACTCTTAAAAGTAGAACTATCGATAGCCATGTTTTCATGTTTTTGATCCGAGGATCTAGAGTTTCACAAACAAAACCCAAGAAATTAGTATGTGCATTGTGATATGTTTCTTGAATTTCTTCTTCATCTGACATGTTGTCTCCCAAATGATCATTTCTTGTTCTTCTCCATTCCATTGTTTGAAGGAACAACTGAACTGTGGTGAAGCAATAAAAGTTTAGTTGTGAACAATGTGAAGAATTTTTTGGTGGTACGTAACTGTTTCAACCGTTACAAACATATCCAGAATATTCAAATCCAACAGACGCCATTGATGTCTGATGATGAAGAGACTCATCGTTTCTTGAAGAGAAACATGTTGGTGAAAAGATGTCTATTCCCAACAGATGCGAAAACCTCTATAAATGGCATCTCCCATAACTCGTTGAAAACATATCGGAAAAAACTTTTTTTTGTGTTTTCACTTTTTCTTTTTCTGAAGCATCATTAGAAGTTTTGTTCACATGTGTTCTTGATTGGATCAAGGGGTACAAACCTTGAATTCAATTTCCGTTGTAGGGCTTTCATTGTATCCTGAAGGCATTATTTCACATACCTGTTGTAATCGCCAATTTATTCGGAGGGTAGAAATAATTGTCTAAAAGAAATCTTATGAGCCTTGAAAGTTTGGAGTACAATAATCTCTTCCTGTGTTATTTCATCTTCTATTGCAACCCAGTTTTTCCAACATAATTAATAATTAATAGTTCTAAAGACGACTCAGCGTAACAAAACCCCAACGAGTAAATTGTAGACAATACAGCAATATCAAAATTTAAGTTTTTAGCAAAAACGCCGGAGGAGGTGATTGTTCATAAAAAGAACCCCATGACGTGTAAAAATGAACAGAAACTATGCATAACAGAATATGCAGGATTTCCAAATATGAAATTGGAGAGAAAAAAAAAAGCAAAAAATGCTTAAAAGTTACCTGCGGTATTGTCAAAACCGAATAGACGTCAATCCATAAGTCTGTTTTCATGTAATGATATGCGATGCCGGTCGCATCCAATACCCATTCAACACTTTCACCATTATTATCTCTCTTCGCATAAGAAAGTCTAAACCCAACCTAAATATGAAAGGCATGGAAAATGTCTAAAAAAGTTCGCGTAACAGTCAGGAGAAAACACACATTTCCGTTGATGAACAGGCATGGAGACCCATCTATGCCGAACGAAAGTGCAAATGAGAAAATGGGGTCTATTGTTAAAGTTAAGACTCTTAAGAGTAGAACTATCGATAGCCATGTTTTCATGTTTTGATCCGAGGATCTAGAGTTTCACAAACAAAACCCAAGAAATTAGTATGTGCATTGTGATATGTTTCTTGAATTTCTTCTTCATCTGACATGTTGTCTCCCAAATGATCATTTCTTCTTCTTCTCCATTACATTGTTTGAAGGAACAACTGAACTGTGGTGAAGCAATAAAAGTTTAGTTATGAACAATGTGAAGAATTTTTTGGTGGTACGTACGGTTTCGACCGTTACAAACATATCCAGAATATTCAAATCCAACAGACGCCATTGATGTCTGATGATGAAGAGACTCATCGTTTCGTGAAGAGAAACCTGTAGGTGAAAAGATGTCTATTCCCAATAGATGCGAAAACCTCTATAAATGGCATCTCCCATAACTCGTTGAAAACATATCGGAAAAAACCTTTTCTGTTTTCTATCTTTCTTTTTCTGAAGCATCATCAGAAGTTTTGTTCACATGTGTTCTTGATTGGATCAATGGGTAGAAACCTTGAATTCAATTTTCGTTGTAGGGCTTTCATTGTATCCTGAAGGCATTATTTCACATACCTGTTGTAATCGCCAATTTATTGGGAGGGTAGAAATAATTGTCTAAAAGAAATCTTATGAGCCTTGAAAGTTTGGAGTACAACAATCTCTTCCTGTGTTCTTTCATCTTCTATTGTAACCCTGTTTTTCCAACATAATTAATAATTAATAGTTAATAGTTCTAAAGACGACTCAGCGTAACAAAACCTCAACGAGTAAAATGTAGACAATATAGCGATATCAAAATTTAAGTTTTTAGCAAAAACGCCGGGAGGAGGTGATTGTTCATAAAAGGAACCCCATGACGTGTAAAAATGAAGCAGAAACTATGCATAACGAGAATATGCGGGATTTCCAAATATGAAATTGGAGAGAAAAAAGAGCAAAAATGCTTAAAAGTTACCTGCGGTATTGGAAAAACCGAATAGACGTCAATCCATAAGTCTGTTTTCATGTAATGATATGCGATGCCGGGCGCATCCAATACCCATTCAACACATGCACCATTATTATCTCTCTTCGCATAAGAAAGTCTAAACCCAACCCAAATATGAAAGGTATGGAAAATGTCTAAAAAAGTTCGCGCAACAGTCAGGAGAAAACACACATTTCCGTTGATGAACAGGCATGGAGACCCATCTATGCCGAACGAAAGTGCAAATGAGAAAATGGGGTCTATAGTTAATGTTAAGACTCTTAAGAGTAGAACTATCGATAGCCATGTTTTCATGTTTTTGATCCGAGGATCTAGAGTTTCACAAACAAAACCCAAGAAATTAGTATGTGCATTATGATATGTTTCTTGAATTTCTTCTTCATCTGACATGTTGTCTCCGAAATGATGATTTCTTCTTCGTCTCCATTCCATTGTTTGAAGGAACAATTGAACTGTGGTGAATCAATAAAAGTTTAGTTGTGAACAATGTGAAGAATTTTTTGGTGGTACGTAACTGTTTCGACCGTTACATATATATCCAGAATATTCAAATCCAACAGACGCCATTGATGTCTGATGATGAAGAGACTCATCGTTTCGTGAAGAGAAACCTGTTGGTGAAAAGATGTCTATTCCCAACAGATGCGAAATCCTCTATAAATGGCATCTCCCGTAACTCGTTGAAAACATATCGGAAAAAACCTTTTCTGTTTTCTCTCTTTCTTTTCTGAAGTATCATCAGAAGTTTTGTTCACATGTGTTCTTGATTGGATCAAGGGGTACAAACCTTGAATTCAATTTCCGTTGTAGGGCTTTCATTGTATCCTGAAGGCATTATTTCACATACCTGTTGTAATCGCCAATTTATTGGGAGGGTAGAAATGATTGTCTAAAAGAAATCTTATGAGCCTTGAAAGTTTGGAGTACAACAATCTCTTCCTGTGTTATTTCATCTTCTATTGCAACCCAGTTTTTCCAACATAATTAATAATTAATAGTTAATAGTTCTAAAGACGACTCAGCGTAACAAAACCCCAACGAGTAAAATGTAGACAATATAGCAATATCAAAATTTAAGTTTTTAGCAAAAACGTCGGAGGAGGTGATTGTTCATAAAAGCAACCCCATGACTTGTAAAAATGAACAGAAACTATGCATAACAAAATATGCACGATTTCCAAATATGAAATTGGAGAGAAAAAAGAGCAAAAAATGCTTAAAAGTTACCTACGGTATTGGCAAAACCGAATAGACGTCAATCCATAAGTATTTTTCATATAATGATATGCGATGTCGGGCGCATCCAATACCCATTCAACACTTGCACCATTATTATCTCTCTTTGCATAAGAAAGTCTAAACCCAACCCAAATATGAAAGGCATGGAAAATGTCTAAAAAGTTTACAACAACATCGGAGAAAACACACATTTCCGTTGATGAACAGGCATGGCGACCCATCTATGCCGAACGAAAGTGCAAATGAGAAAATGGGGTCTATAGTTAAAGTTAAGACTCTTAAGAGTAGAACTGTTGATATCCATGTTTTCATGTTTTTGATCCGAGGATCTAGAGTTTCACACACAAAACCCAAGAAATTAATATGTGCATTGTGATATGTTTCTTGAATTTCTTCTTCATCTGACATGTTGTCTCCCAAATGATCATTTCTTCTTGTTCTCCATTCCATTGTTTGAAGGAATAACTGAACTGTGGTGAAGCAATAAAAGTTTAGTTGTGAACAATGTGTAGAATTTTTTGGTGGTACGTAACTGTTTCGACCGTTACAAACATATCCAAATTATTCAAATCCAACAGACGCCATTGATGTCTGATGATGAAGAGACTTATCGTTTCGTGAAGAGAAACCTATTGGTGAAAAGATGTCTATTCCCAACAGATGCGAAAACCTCTATAAATAGCATCTCCCATAACTCGTTGAAAACATATCGGAAAAAACCTTTTATGTTTTCTCTCTTTCTTTTTCTGAAGCATCATCAGAAGTTTTGTTCACATGTGTTCTTGATTGGATCAATGGGTACAAACCTTGAATTCAATTTCCGTTGTAGGGCTTTCATTATATCCTGAAGGCATTATTTCACATATCTTATGAGCCTTGAAAGTTGTAATCGCCAATTTATTGGGAGGGTGGAAATAATTGTCTAAAATAAACCTTATGAGCCTTGAAAGTTGGGAGTATAGCAATATCAAAATTTAAGTTTTTAGCAAAAACGCCGGAGGAGGTGATTGTTCATAAAAGGAACCCCATGACGTGTAAAAATGAACAGAAACTATGCATAACAGAATATGCAGGATTTCCAAATACGAAATTGGAGAGAAAAAAGAGAAAAAAAATGCTTAAAAGTTACCTGCGGTATTGGCAAAATCGAATAGACGTCAATCCATAAGTCTGTTTTTATGTAATGATATGCGATGCCGGGCGCATCCAATACCCATTCAACACTTGCACCATTATTATCTCTCTTTGCATAAGAAAGTCTAAACCCAACCCAAATATTAAAGGCATGGAAAATGTCTAAAAAAGTTCGCGCAACAGTCAGGAGAAAACACACATTTCCGTTGATGAACAGGCATGGAGACCCATCTATGCCGAACGAAAGTGCAAATGAGAAAATGGGGTCTATTGTTAAAGTTAAGACTCTTAAGAGTAGAACTATCGATAGCCATGTTTTCATGTTTTTGATCCGAGGATCTAGAGTTTCACAAACAAAACCCAAGAAATTAGTATGTGCATTGTGATATGTTTCTTGAATTTCTTCTTCATCTGACATGTTGTCTCCCAAATGATCATTTCTTCTTCTTCTCCATTACATTGTTTGAAGGAACAACTGAACTGTGGTGAAGCAATAAAAGTTTAGTTATGAACAATGTGAAGAATTTTTTGGTGGTACGTAACTGTTTCGACCGTTACAAACATATCCAGAATATTCAAATCCAACAGACGCCATTGATGTCTGATGATGAAGAGACTCATCGTTTCGTGAAGAGAAACCTGTTGGTGAAAAGATGTCTATTCCCAACAGATGCGAAAACCTCTATAAATGGCATCTCCCATAACTCGTTGAAAACATATCGGAAAAAACTTTTTTTTGTGTTTTCTCTCTTTCTTTTTTTGAAGCATCATCAGAAGTTTTGTTCACATGTGTTCTTGATTAGATCAAGGGGTACAAACCTTGAATTCAATTTCCGTTGTAGGGCTTTCATTGTATCCTGAAGGCATTATTTCACATACCTGTTGTAATCGCCAATTTATTCGGAGGGTAGAAATAATTGTCTAAAAGAAATCTTATGAGCCTTGAAAGTTTGGAGTACAACAATCGATTCCTGTGTTATTTCATCTTCTATTGCAACCCAGTTTTTCCAACATAATTAATAATTAATAGTTCTAAAGATGACTCAGCGTAATAAAACCCCAACGAGTAAACTGTAGACAATATAGCAATATCAAAATTTAAGTTTTTAGCAAAAACGCCGGAGGAGGTGATTGTTCATAAAAGGAACCCCATGACGTGTAAAAATGAACAGAAACTATGCATAACAGAATATGCAGGATTTCCAAATATGAAATTGGAGAGAAAAAAAAGCAAAGAATGCTTAAAAGTTATCTGCGGTATTGGCAAAACCGAATAGACGTCAATCCATAAGTCTGTTTTCATGTAATGATATGCGATGCCGGTCGCATCCAATACCCATTCAACACATGCACCATTATTATCTCTCTTCGCATAAGAAAGTCTAAACCCAACCCAAATATGAAAGGCATGGAAGATGTCTAAAAAAGTTCGCGTAACAGTCAGGAGAAAACACACATTCCGTTGATGAACAGGCATGGAGAACCATCTATGCCGAACGAAAGTGCAAATGAGAAAATGGGGTCTATAGTTAAAGTTAAGACTCTTAAGAGTAGAACTGTTGATATCCATGTTTTCAAGTTTTTGATCCGAGGATCTAGAGTTTCACAAACAAAACCCAAGAAATTAGTATGTGCATTGTGATATGTTTCTTGAATTTCTTCTTAATCTGACATGTTGTCTCCCAAATTATCATTTCTTCTTCTTCTCCATTCCATTGTTTGAAGGAACAACTGAACTGTGGTGAAGCAATAAAAGTTTAGTTGTTAACAATGTGAAGAATTTTTTGGTGGTACGTAACTGTTTCGACCGTAACAAACATATCCAGAATATTCAAATCCAACAGACGCCATTGATGTCTGATGATGAAGAAACTCATCGTTTCGTGAAGAGAAACCTGTTGGTGAAAAGATGTCTATTCCCAATAGATGTGAAAACCTCTATAAATGGCATCTCCCATAACTCGTTGAAAACATATCGGAAAAAACCTTTTTTTGTTTTCTCTCTTTCTTTTTTTGAAGTATCATCAAAAGTTTTGTTCACATGTGTTCTAGATTGGATCAATGGGTACAAACCTTGAATTCAATTTCCGTTGTAGGGCTTTCATTGTATCCTGAAGGCATTATTTCACATACCTGTTGTAATCGCCAATTTATTGGGAGGGTAGAAATAATTGTCTAAAAGAAATCTTATGAGCCTTGAAAGTTTGGAGTACAACAATCTCTTCCTGTGTTATTTCATCTTCTATTGCAACCCTGTTTTTCCAACATAATTAATAATTAATAGTTAATAGTTCTAAAGACGACTCAGCGTAACAAAACCCCAACGAGTAAACTGTATACAATATAGCGATATCAAAATTTAAGTTTTTAGCAAAAACGCCGGAGGAGGTGATTGTTCATAAAAGGAACCCCATGACGTGTAAAAATGAACAGAAACTATGCATAACAGAATATGCAGGATTTCCAAATATGAAATTGGAGAGAAAAAAGAGCAAAAAATGCTTAAAATTTACCTGCGGTATTGGCAAAACCGAATAGACGTCAATCCATAAGTCTGTTTTCATGTAATGATATGCGATGCCGGGCGCATAAAATACCCATTCAACACTTGCACCATTATTATCTCTCTTCGCATAAGAAAGTCTAAACCCAACCCAAATATGAAAGGTATGGAAAATGTCTAAAAAAGTTCGCGCAACAGTCAGGAGAAAACACACATTTCCGTTGATGAACAGGCATGGAGACCCATCTATGCCGAACGAAAGTGCAAATGAGAAAATGGGGTATATAGTTAAAGTTAAGAATCTTAAGAGTAGAACTGTTGATAGCCATGTTTTCATGTTTTTGATCCGAGGATCTAGAGTTTCACAAACAAAACACAAGAAATTATTATGTGCATTGTGATATGTTTCTTGAATTCTTCTTCATCTGACATGTTATCTCCCAAATGATGATTTCTTCTTCTTCTCCATTCCATTGTTTGAAGGAACAATTGAACTGTGGTGAAGCAATAAAAGTTTAGTTGTGAACAATGTGAAGAATTTTTTGGTGGTACGTAACTGTTTCGACCGTTACAAACATATCCAGAATATTCAAATCCAACAGACGCCATTGATGTCTGATGATGAAGAGACTCATCGTTTCGTGAAGAGAAACTTGTTGGTGAAAAGATGTCTTTTACCAACAGATGCGAAAACCTCTATAAATGGCATCTCCCATAACTCGTTGAAAACATATCGGAAAAAACCTTTTCTGTTTTCTCTCTTTCTTTTTCTGAAGTATCATCAGAAGTTTTGTTCACATGTGTTCTTGATTGGATCAAGGGGTACAAACCTTGAATTCAATTTCCGTTGTAGGGCTTTCATTGTATCTTGAAGGCATTATTTCACATACCTGTTGTAATCGCCAATTTATTGGGAGGGTGGAAATAATTGTCTAAAAGAAATCTTATGAGCCTTGAAAGTTTGGAGTATAGCAATATCAAAATAGCAATATCAAAATTTAAGTTTTTAGCAAAAACGCCGGAGGAGGTGATTGTTCATAAAAGGAACCCCATGACGTGTAAAAATGAACAGAAACTATGCATAACAGAATATGCAGGATTTCCAAATATGAAATTGGAGAGAAAAAAGAGCAAAAAATGCTTAAAAGTTACCTGCGGTATTGGCAAAACCGAATAGACGTCAATCCATAAGTCTGTTTTTATGTAATGATATGCGATGCCGGGCGCATCCAATACCCATTCAACACTTGCACCATTATTATCTATCTTCGCATAAGAAAGTCTAAACCCAACCCAAATATGAAAGGCATGGAAAATGTCTAAAAAAGTTCGCGCAACATGCATCGAATTTATAAATTGTTTCAGTTTATTTGCAAAATCCCATCCTAATTCAAGTAAACCAGTTGTTAGAGAATGAATATATCAACCCGTAAAATATTAGGATAAGAATTCAAGTAGAGTGTACGTGCATTGCACGTCGGTAAATAAAAATCTTCTACATTTTTCATTTTTTTTTATACGAATTTGGGTAATGTTTATCTTCTTTTTAACTTGTTTTTTCTACCGTTCCCCGGTCTGTTAAAACGAACTAAATTAATTAATATAACCAAATTGTTACTGTATGATTCAGTTGGAGTTGTATTACAATTTTATTAGACTTCAAACGTTCATTTGATTTTGATTCAATCATCAAAATTTCTATTCTTTACTATATTTTGGCTATTTTTTTCTTTCCTTTTATTGATTTTTTAGATATTTTATGGAACATAATTATAGACGACTACATCATTTGGGGCAACGAAAAAATTGCACCCCAAAGTTGTTGCGTTTGATTGTAATAGGGTGAGAAATTTAAAATGTGGAAATCATCTTCTCTTTCTTCCCGGTAGATACTTCCCGCTCAACAAAAAGGTTAAAAAGTTGAGATAAAAATTGCTCACCAAAATTTATTTTATTAGAGTTACAGTGTGCGCATGCGCCACACGTGGATTAGGTAGTCAACTTTTAATTCAACACTTTATTTGTTTGTCTTTCACTTTCTTTTTGGTACTCTTCTCACCACTTTCCTCTGTAGCATAACTTATGTCGAAGGATCAAGCACTTCCAACTTAAATATTTTAATCTCTCTTGTTTTCATTTTATCTCAAGATCGGAATTGATGAGATTTGATTTAATTTTGTATGTTATTTTTTTTGTTCTGACACAATTGATTTTGTATGTTGATTTGATCCAGTTGAGGAAATTTTGATTCTGTTATTATTTTTCAATTCATCTCATGTGATTTATGTAAAATACATAACCCAAACACGTAAAATGATCATAAGGGTTTGATCTTTGAATAAATTTTAGGAAAGATATTTGTTCGTTTTGGTAATGGTGGTGACGGCGGCTACGGCGACGGTGCTGGTAGTGGTTATGGTGACGTGTTGGTGGTGGTGGTGTTGGTGGATAAAGAGAGGTTATGTGGCTGACGTTGTGGTAGGTTATGCTAGTGGTGGTGACAGTGGCGCTGGTTATGCTGGTGATGGTGGTGCTGATGATGCTGCTGATGGGGGCGGCGGTAGTGCTGATGAGAAAAGAGGGCTAAGTTTTTGTTATTATATCCGAATGAGCTAGTGGGCAAATCCAAAATATCAGGTGGGCTATTTGTTTTCTTTACAATGTATCATGGTTTTGTGTTGTCGGATTCGCAATTCACCATCATCGTTTGTTTGGTTATGATTATTGAATTTTGTTAAGTGAAAACACGGATCGACGGAGGTGGTTCTAATTACGGCGGAGGTTATGCCATGGTGGTGGTGAAGGAATTATAGAAAATAATTTGGTTGATGGTGGACCTGAACCTCAATAATTTGGTTGATGGCGGGCGGAAATTGTTGGGTTTGATCTTTGATTACATTTTCATTTGGGAATATTTTTGTTTGTGTTGATGGTGGCGGAGCTGGCGTTGGACGGTGCCGGTAGTGATTATGGTGGCGTAGTGCTACTGGTTTTGTTGGATAAAAGAGAGAGATTGTGGCAGAGGAGGTGGTAGCACTGGCTATGCTGGTGGTGGTTTTGGAGGTGATAGCGTCGGCGGCGGAGGTATTTAAGTAATAGAGAGGGGTATAGTGGTATGTTCAGTTTCACATGGAGGGATGTTTCAGTCGCAGCCGGAAAATGAGAAATGAAAGAATTTGTCGGAGGAGAACTTAGGAAGAAAGTTATTACGCTGGGGGTATTTTCGTCGAGTAACCAAAAAAGTCACACGAAATGTGACGGGAATCTTATAGGGAATATTTTTTTATCTAATGGTCCAGATTTCAAAGGAAGGAGATCTAACGGCTGCTGTCACTTAACACTTTGACTTTTGATTATTCTTGCTCTCATTATGGTGGTTAAAAAGGATATCTATTCTCCCTCCCTTCCCCCCCCCCCTTTTTTTTAAGGGAGTTGGTTAAACGCGCCTACTCCCCCTTTTTTATTTTCAACTGAAAAGGGTACAGCGGGCGTTGTTTAAACGCGCATATTCCCCCTATCTATTTTCAAGGGAGTTGGACGGGGAGGGCATTGGTTAAACGCGCCTAATCCCTCCCTTTTTTATTTTAAAGGGGGAAGGGTAGGGCGAGCATTGTTTAAACGCGCCTATTCCACAACCCCCTATTATTTTCAATGGATAAGGGTAGGGAGGGCGTTGGTTAAACGCGCCCCCCCTTTTTTTATTATTATTTTCAAGGGAAAAGGGTAGGGCGGGCGTTATTTAAACACGCCTATTCCCTTTTCTTTTTTTTAAAAAAAAAAAAAAATATTTTCAAGGGAGAATGGTAGGGCGGGAGTTGGTTAAACGCCCCCCCCTTTATTTTTATTTTCAAAGGAACCGGGTAAGGCGAGCGTTGTTTAAACACGCCTATTCCCCTCTCTTTAAAGGAGTTGGTCATGTATCAACAACTGTCATAACCATAATCACTATCAGGCTGAGGAATAGCCTCATTATCAAAAATATCAAGAGGGCACACTTCTTCTAGTGGAAGCGAATTGGCAATGCATATTTCATCTGCGTAAGCTTTGGCCTTGAGATGAGCTTCGCGTGCGACATCCTTCTGAGCGTTCTTGACATAAATCTTCATCAATTGCTCAAGGTATATGAATCTCCTCTCCGCCCTATCACGCGAAGCTAAAAGTGTGGAGGAAAGGTCCCTAATATTCTTGCGAGCTTTAGGCAAGTCAGACCTTAACTTTTGAACAAGGAGCTGGTTGGACTTCTCAGAAACTGCAAACACAAAGAATACCAAAATTGGCTCAGATATAACAAATTCACATGAAAGAAACAATATTCAAGGGAAGCCGAAAATTTAATTAAGGTAGTCAACTTGGTATGACTACCTTCCATCTGAGAAAGGAAATATTGAGACAAGGCAAGACCACTACTTCCCATACTCTCCAAATGTTTATCGAAGTCATCATATATCAAGCCTTCAAGACGGGAGCGAATTTTATACTCATCTTTAGCAAGAGAGGCATGTTTCTTCTTTAATATGTCATGCGACCTTCCCAACCAAGTGTGCAAAGCTTATTCATTTTAACGGTCATCTTTGCCTTGCTATTGATAATCTTCTCATTTTCCAAGGACACACTCTTCATATCTCTGTCATATTGGTTTCTTAGCACACGAAGGGAATCCTCTTTCTCAGTACAAGTTTGCCGAAGAGCGTGGTATTGCTGGGTAAAATTCGCCTCCTCACCAAAAAAAGATTGTTTCTCGTCCGAAAGGGTGCGATTTTCCTTTGATAGAATTTGATTCTTTAAGTCAGCAGCGTATAGCAACCCAGAAAGTTTGGACACTTGGGAGTTTAGGAAGTCATTCTGGGTTCTAAGGCCATAATTCTCATTTTTCAGATTATTAATTTGATCAAGAAAGTATGAGTGATAACTAGTCAGTTGATTTAAATGATGATGCAACTCTTTGTTCTCCGCACAAGCATCCTCAGCATAGTGTTGGTACTCGAATCTTTCCATGACTCGCTTTTGGTTTATATATTTATATTCGCACGATCAGAGACGAAGAAGAGAAAAAAATACATGCGAAGAAATACATGCAATAAAACTTAACGGAAGAGCGAGATATGATAAAATCACAAAACAAATAAGAGATAGAAGGGTGTACCTCTAAGGTCTTGCTTCTTGTTGCGAAGCTTCTCGGCTAAGATCTCTCCAGCATGGACATCAGCTTTCAACTTGGCGTTCTGACGAGTAAGTTCTCGAATGGTGGAGCTAGACTCTGAAAAACCTTCAGCTTGAATAAAACGGCATCGAGAGTCCAGACAGTCAAAATCAGCATTAACTGATGGGTCCAGTTGAGCGAAGATATCGCTCCTAGCTAATTTATCTGGAGAAGAATCTCCCAATAGTTTAATGAGAGACTCACAAAGGCGAAGTTGAGATGGATCGTTGGAAGATGAGCGTGCAAGTTGAACAATGTCTAGAAGAGGTTTTGCTCATAAACCAGCCACATCAGGGGCACATGCCTCAGAAGTGATGAATCTCGCTTGAGATGAAGTAGATGTGCGAAGAGGAAAAGTAGTTAATACTGTACTCATGGAAGAAATAACAGTGACAGCTCCCGAAGGAGAAGAGATGGAGTAGTCCACAGATGTGGGAACAGTTGAAGAAATAGAAAGGGGCATGTCTTGCAAGGATGCAATAACTTCCTCAGTAGAAAAAGTGATGGCCTGAGTCGTAGCGCTCAACTCTTGGGAAGTGGAAATCATACCCGAAAAGGAAGAGGAGTTCACAGAAGTTAAAAAGGTAAGGTCCTTACAAGGATTTTGAGCGAAGCCATCATTAGGAATAGAGAATGAAGAACATGCGATAGTATTCGCTTGAAATGAGGTAACAGATGGAGAAAAGATGGTGGTATTCGCTTGACTAGGAGCAGCAATGTTCGCTTCAGTGACAGAGGCGGTCTCACCTGAAGATACATGTTGTGTAAAACTATGCTTCTTTTTTGAAACTAGGAAGAGCCATATGAGTATCAATAGTAGGAGGTTGTTTGCTTCTTCTAGACATCTTTTCTTTCTCTCTCGCGTCATCCTGCGAATAACAATGTAGATAAGAAACAGAGCCAACAATATTGTTTAAAAGGAAAAGGGTATTTCTTACTACCTTGTTATGCGAATGCTTCCTCTTGAGAGATGTATCATCTTTGGACCTTGAAGAAGAATTAGGGTTTGAAACGGTAAAACGAGATCCGGAGGAAGAAGCCTTGCTGCAACATTACCAGTATGGGAATTATCAATAGCAATAGCATAACAGTAATGGCAATACAGGAAGAACAGTAGCAAAGAAAATTACGAACAATATCAAATAGAAACAGAGAGCATAACAAAAGAGATAAAGATTCAAAGAAGAGAAGATGAAGATTCAGAGAAGACCAAAATTTAAAAAGATTTTTTGAAGAAGAAAGACTAAAGAAAAGAAAATCTTTCACTCCCAAAAAGATTAAACAGGAAAGAATATGACCGGTCGTACCAGATGGGAAAGGAGACGTGTCGGTGAAAAGTGAAAAGGTGGGAACGTGTGAACGGTTACGCCGAAGATCCGGAAACTTGTCGGTCAAAAGGAATATGAAAAGTTGATAGGGTGAGGCAAGTAGTAAGTACAGGTGCGAAGAGGTGGTTAAGAACAAGTTCTCTCATCGCTCTTTCTATAATAAAGACCTCTAAGAGAAGAGGCAAAATGTAGGGGTTAAATATCGCATGCTTAGATATCATGCGAAGCGATACTATTATAAGGAGGCGAACGTACTCGCACGTAGCATATTCCGGATGGCGAAGTTGATGAAGTCACAAGGTCACGAATAAAGTGTGGAATATGTACGAAATTAAAGAATATGTGCGAGAAGACCCAATATATGGGTGCGAAGACATCGCACTCCAGATCCGAAAATAGGGGTTTTATTAGCTGTCCTCCACTATGTAAAAAGCCTATATATAGGACCAACCACCCTTGTTTTGGGAGGACCTTTTTGGAGAATTGAGGTAGAACTTTAAGAGAGAGAAGGTTATTTACTCCCCAAGTTCGGGTTTTATCTTTACTGCTTTGTATTGATTTCCAAATCTTAATAAAATTTTTATATGTCTTCTTCACGATGATTTCATAGTCTAGTTAACATCTTATCAAAGGGGCGTGGTAGTGAGATTTTCCACTACTACATCTTTGAAATTACTACTATTTGGAAAAACATAGGAAAACAACAACTCCATGAAAATGAATAAATAAAAAAAAAGGGTGTACACGTTAACTAATTAATGATTACAGCATGTAAGCAATAGAATTTCTCACAACACTTGGTAAAAAATAAAATTCACAAATGCACCAGATGAGGTAGTTAGATGAACTAATTAACCAAATCATTGACTCCTGATTACATCCGAAAAATAAAAAGCAAGCTCGCAATCTTTCACTCTTATCAGTATTAACTGATATGAACCCATCTTCCCTTACTAGGAATCCCATCGTGTACCACAAAAAGAAGATAAAAGCCGGGTGGTGCAACATTAGGAGTTCCCGGAGCAAAACAGTCGATGACGTAACTTTTACCGGAGAGTTGACGTACTTGATTGATTTCCAAAACCATCATCCTTTGGTTCATGGAGAAAGAATGTGTGTTGAATGATGGTGCAACCATGGTCACGTAAACATTCTCTAATTCTCCATTTTGCTTATGAGTTTTCTTTTTGAAAAGCTTATCAAAAAATGGAAACTCCCCATTCTTCTTCGAAGTAAAACCAATGGATATTGGCTGCTTATAGGATAATTCCATTTCAGGTTTCGCCCAACTAATTTCCGGTCGAGAACCACTACTTAAATATGGTGGCGAAAAGACCTCAACACTCAATTCAGTAGGAAACATCTCTGTGAAGTTGTAATTCTTATTCGGGTTACTCCCCCCGACTAATACTCTACCATCAGTAATCAATACAGCGGTTGAGTGATACATTCGAGGAATCTTCGATGGTTCCATTATCTCGTACTTACTTGATTCTGGTTGGTAAAGTACGGGGTTGAGAACCGGTTCCCTACCTAGATACCAACCAGCTGCGCCTTTTTTCGCGCCATTTATGATTAAGACATCTCCTGTTGGTAGCAAGAGCATGTCACCCATGACTCTTTCCATTGGCATTTCTTCCATTACCCATTTTGGTTGTTTCGCTGTGATCATTAAACGTCCGCATGATTTGGCAGCTGGTAAGAATGTTCCTTTGATCGCACTGATGTATGAAGTTGGTGGTGCCCCTCCACAGATGAAGACTTCAGCATCTGGTGCTGCACCAATAGTAGTGCTGTTGATGGAACCAAGCTTCAGAGGGAGCAGTACAGATGAACCAGTGCTTGGATAATTGCGTGAAACTCCACCTGGCATGACTGGATAATCATTTCGAACAACTCGATTGTTTACATAATCAAACAAATTGATTTAGTATTAGCAAAAATGAAGAGGTTCCCATCAGTTGAGAGATGAGTAAATGGGTATAAATTGTTCTCTACGGCATCTCTGGTTTCTCTTAGAAATGGAAGTGCAAAGACTTTGAAATCCGATGGCAATGAGCTCTTAGGGATGAACTCATAATTAAACTGACCTCTACCACCAACGACAATGAATTTCCCATTTGGCAAAACTTGATTAGATGCATACCATCGAGGAACAACTAGCCCCTTTTGATCCTCCATCCAATCACAGTTAGCGCACGGCTGAAAAGTTCGTACAGCACGCTCACCAGTATTGGATCCACCGCTTTGAATTAGCATGCCATCAGGTGCTAATGCACCCGAAGAGCACCATGTATCGGTAAGGACAGTAAGTGGACGGACATCTTGGTTTAAAAGGTTTAACTCGACCGAGTGAGCAGCACAATCAATTCGACCATCAGCAAGTTTTCTACATTTTTCTTCCGGCAATGAAATTTTTGACTGACCAAAATCGGTTCTGTCGAACATAACAACTCGATCATTTGGCAATAACTGAGTATGCATTGCTGAGATTCCAATACTTTCCTTCAATAATTCCCAATTACCTGTAGTAGCTGTTTCACCTACGATGAAGAGAGATAAGATTAAAGCCGAGAAAACTATAACATATTTTGCTTCCATGGCTATTAATTTTGAAGAACTCAACAATCTTTTTGTATATTTGTTTGGTGAAAGTCGGAGTATTTATATATGTTCCCAAAGAATGTTTGTAGCTTATGAATGTCAAGGTTGTTACGATCAGAGATACTTCCACCAACTATATCACTCAAAATATAGTTTTTTCTAATTATTTTCTGGTTTATGTTCTCAACTAACTTAGATTATATTCTTTTTCATTTCCATGGGGCTTCTCCAAGTTAAGAGATCGAAGGCATGCATTAACAGCTAATGTTTGTTGGTCGCATTTGGCGCATATTTTCTCAGCTAGAATTGTTGTGAATCTGGTTATCTTCGATGTGCAAGTACTACTACGGTATGCAACATATCAGTACTATCATGCATGTGCTGATTCACCCAGGGTTAACAAACGAGACAGGACTTCACCTCCTTGATGATCCTAGCTGATTGTCTTTCAGCGATTTTTTACCTAGTGTTGTGTCAAGTCAAACGCGGGAAAATTTCATATAAATATAATTCATAATAGTTCGAATAGCTATTTTAATGAAATCGATGATTATTTGCTTACCATTGACTTTCGTATATACATACTATATTCACTCTGTACCGTTATTCATCGTATTTGGAGTTGATCGAATGAATCGTCCAAAAACATTAAGAATGCATTATTGGTTGTCCTGTATAGTTATTTTTTTATGTCGAGCTGAAACATGCATGGAATATAGAAACTGTTGTTAGTTTATTTGCAAAAACCCATCCTAATTGAAGTAAACTGGCTGTTAGAGAATGAATGTATCAACCCGTATAATATTAGAGAACCGTTGAAAATTTTTTGTTAAGTAGGTCATCACTTGATCAGAAGCTCGTTTTGCATGATATATTATTAAATGTATAAATAATGTACTCCCTCCGTCCCTAATATATAGGCGGAGAAGATAAAATCTCTTAGATTAAGGCTAAGTCCTATGGGCTAGATTGGAGTGCTAGATTGGCCAAAAAGTGTTGCAAATCATGAAAAAGTGTGGGAAAAAAGTGAACACTCAATCTGGCTACTTCTCTCTCCTAGCATTTGCTCGCAGTCGCACTATCGGCGAGATTGAAACGCTGAATGGTGCGGCGCTCAAAAAGTTGTCTCAACGCCGAACCGTTCGGCGCTCACAAAAATCTAAGAAATCTAACGGCTGAGATTTAAGCGCCGAACCGTTCGATGCTCAAAAAGTAACCAAAACGCCGAACCGTTCGGCGCTCAGAAAAAGTAACCAAAACGCCGAACCGTTCGGCGCTCACAGATGACGTGGATGGCCAAACTAGCAGCTAGATATCTAGCCCATAGGACTTAGGAGGTTGCCCAGGATGACGTGGATGGCCAATCTAGCAGTTAGATATCTAGCCCATAGGACTAAGCCTAAGAAATTTTATGGTTTTTATAAATTTTCATGTCTTTTCCTGTTTTTACCCTTTGTCTTATTCTCAATAAAATTTCCCATACAACATAAATAGGGTCATATATGTCAAAAAACACCTTGGAACTAGAACTCTGCCTATTTAGTGGGACTAAGAAAATCAAATATTCCGTCTATATAACAGGGACGGAGGGAGTATATCTTAAAATTATTATGTGGTCAACTACTCAACTTTGACGGTAACCAGAGCTGATCCTTCGTCCTCGTGGGATGTTGATCTTATGGCTTTTTATAAGGTTGATTCTTTTCTTTTTCTCTGAACATTTCATATCAACGATTTTTTTGATGTTGTCTAATAACGAGAACAAACACAATCGCAGGGATAACATATTTTTCGTACTCAGATTTCTCTATTAATGAAAGAACACAAAACTAAACAAAAAACTTCTTTTAATTGATGTGTTTGAAACTCACGGCTCAACACCCTATTTAAACATAAACAAACTTGACAATCAAGTAAAAGAACTTTCCTAACATAAACCAAACTCTAACAAAGACTGTTTCTAGAAAATTCTTACGTAAATAAATCCTAAAAACAGAATAACTTGCACCACAAGTTTAGTCTATGTCAAACTAGACACCGTGTCAACTATACTTGTTGATTCCCATATCATGTCAACTGTACCAGTTGATCCATTCATCTTTGCGTCAACTATCAAAGTTGATCCCAACTCCTTTCTTCATACTATGTCAACTACACTAGTTGATCCACTTCTATTACATCAACTTCAGTTGTTGATCCTTGTTATCTTCTTCACACTATCTTGGTTTAACATCCTCCTTTAAACCAAGATACTTTTTGCTAATCATCTCAAGCTTTCCACGCAAGTAAATGAAAGTGTTAGACTTCAAAGACTTGGTGAAAATATCAACCACTTGTTCTTCACTTTCGCAAAACTCCACAGCGATCTCCTTATTCTTGACAAGCTCTCTGATGTAATGAAACTTAATATCAATGTGCTTACTCCTTCGATGAAGCACATGATTCTCAGTAAGTGAAATTGCAGACTTATTATCACAAACTATTGTCGTAGGTGTCAACTATTCTTGAAACAATGACGTCGGCATCATTCTCAACCACAGCTTGAGTAGCACAGTTGCTAGCATCTATATATTCAGCTTATGTTGTAGATACTGCAACAACTTGTTGCTTCTTAGATGACCAAGAGAAAAAACCAGTTCCTAACTGAAATCCATAACCACATGTACTCTTTCTTCCATATATATCTCCATACCAATCACTATCAATAAAACCAACCAACTTTGGATTTTCTGGGATAGTATAAAAGATTCACAAACTAGTTGTTCCTTTGATATATCTCAAAATGCGTTTTGCATCTTACAAATGAGATTGTCTAGGTGATTCCATAAATTTACTAACCAATCCAACTGCATACATAAAATCAGGCCTTGTAGCAGCCAGATATCTGAGACATCCAACGAGACACTTAAAGTCTATTGAATTTACTAGCGCTCCTGTTCCATCTTTTGTGAACTTCAGTCTCTCTTCTACTGATGTTAAAATTGGATTACAATTATCCATCTTAAAACGCTTTAGTATTCCTTCTGCATATCTGATGATTGATACAAAATCCTCTTTCAATTTGTTGTACTTCTATGCCAAGAAACTATGACATTAAACCAAGATCTGTCATTTCAAACTCTTTTACCATATCCTCCCTAAATTCCTTGATCATCTCAAAACTATTACCAGTGAAAATAAGATCATCCATATATAAACAAACTATAATATGATTTCCAAGAGTGAGTATGTTCATGTGGACATCTTATTAAGCCTTTCTTAACAAAATAAGAGTCAATTCTTGTATACCAAGTACGCGGTGCTTGTTTCAAACCATACAAAGCTTTATTTAGCTTGTATACAAAGCTAATTAACTGTTACGTTATTGATTAAAACATGAAATTCAAGGTGTCCATAACACGATTCCAGTGCACTTATGCAAACATTAAAAAGAAAATTCAGCACCTAAAAGTCAAGGTGTTTGCAACACCATCAAAGTGTACTTAATACTTAAGAAAAGATTAAAAAAACTTGCAAACATAAAAGCGCACTTAACCACGACCCCTCTTGTGAGTTCCACGAGCACCTCTTCTTCCACCTTGGCGTTCATCTTCCGACGCATCATTATTACCAGATGGGACGCTAGTACCACCTCCACTTGTACCTTCACCAACTTGTCGAGACCTCTTAGTGGTAGGCCTTTGTGCGGGTACCTAGGGTCCTTGTCCTTTGTTTATAATTTGCATCCCACTTTTTGTAGAGGTATTTTTGCTCTTCAACAGTCATAAGTGTTTTGCAACCAATTTTAGTCTTCATTTTTTTCAACATCTCCATACCCGCTGCAACCTATTTATATTTTCATTTGTCAACAACTTCCAACCGTGAGATTGAAGACATTTTTACCATGAACTAATTTATGCAAGAGTATAAAGTGAAGTCAATCTTACCATTATCTTGAAAGCCTTCACTACTTCTTCAAAAGTAGACTTGTCGGAGATCTTGGTTGCCTTCGCCATCCCTTTATCAGCAACCTTTTGACTTTGCTTATTAATAATGAAGGGATGAGATATTTGGTTATACCAATCCATGTAGCCAGGATCCTCTTTACAGTGATCATCACCTAAAGGTGCTAACTTGGGCACATTTAATTTGTTAATATCTGATTTCTTCCAATACTCAAGGGTAGGTTTGGGATCATACTTTGGTTCCCATGATGAAGTGGTGCTTTTAGTTCCATTACCACCCTTTTGCAACAACCTGAATTTCTCTTCAAACAAGGGAACCTTTTGGATGCATCCTAATTGACGGAGTACTCGCTGAAGATCGTATATTACATAACCACCGGGATAAAATAATGGCCCATGGTACATACCAATCGGCATATCCTCATATTCAACAATTTTATCTTATTCTTCTTCCTTCACATATGGTTGAAAAACGACGTCATCAACACCCATTGTGTCTAACTTCTCACTCAAACTTGCCACCAACTGTTTTTTATTCCTTTTCTTCGAGTCCTCGTACTCGTACCGTGCTGCAGTTGGCTCTTTATCAACCCACTCGACATCCTTTTCAAATGCTTTGGCCAATTCCAAAATTGGGAAATGATCACATGCCCACACTTGTATCCAAAGAACCACATCCAAAAATTAAAAGAATTGAAGTAATAGAAACAGAACACTAGTAATTGTTTGCTTCGACATAATAAACTAAGAATGAAATTTGAAAACTCAGTGCATTGTTCGGCTTATAATTAAAAAGTCTTATACGCCGAACCTGACAAGTACATTGTTCGGCTTATAATTAAAAAGTCTTATAAGCCGAACCTGGCAAGTACGTTGTTCGGCTTGTACGTGAGTACATTTATAAGCCGAACCAGACACTGATGAGCCAGAAAATTTGAAGATCGTCGAGAATTACCTGAAGCACAGTGAAGTTTCCTCCAATGTTTGTACTTGTCAACCTAGAGGCTGTCACAAGTTGATCCAGCAGGTACGCTAGCGTAGTCATTACCCAAGAATACTTGTTAACGGTAGCAAGATTCTTTACCAATTTGAGATAATTAACATTCACCTTGTTTCCGGTAAGGTCGGGAAAGATATCTATGCCAAGAGTATAAAGCAAGTAGGCAGTTCCGGTTTGCTTCACTTTGATCTCGTCCATTACCAACACCTCATTCTTTACTTTCTGCTTTGTGTTCTCAAATTCCTTTTCAAGTTAGTTAGCTTGATCTTCTTATTCTTCTTATTTTTCCCACTGGAAACGGAATCGACATCTTTAAAGGATCAACAAAACTCCAACTCAGTTTTGTATACATCCCAACCAAGAGTTTCCTCGAACAACTGGTAGAGTTCATCCCAAATCATGTCATAATAATCAGTGTCCACGCTTACACCCCTTTCTTTAAGGCCTGTAATCTTACTCGCATCATCATGAGTGATTTCCATCTCTCTAAAAGGTTATTGAAATGTGTAAGTCTCTGGACTAAATCTCCCGGCAAAGGCGGAGGCCGTCACACTATCATATTCCTGATGTCCATATTGAATGGCAGGCCATAAAGCATAGGATTATACGTAGGCAAGCACCTCGGGAACCTCTTCTGAAAGTTTCCATTCCCCTGCTCTCCGGTGTCTCAATAGTTGGACTACACGGTTGTGATCAGGAGTCTCATAAATTCTTTTTGCCCAATAATCGGCGTAACCAATCAACACATTTCCCCCATCTTCCGGAAGACCATGATACAAACCATTCGATCAAGGTGGAATTACGTCATCTTCATCAGGAATGTGTAAACCTGTAATCCGTTGTTCTCAAGGTAGTTAATATCGCGTATCGGTCTCGTATCGGCCGGGTCCGATACACCTATACAAAAGATAATATCGGTTTTTATCGGTGATACATCATTAGAACTAGAATTTCAAATATTTATAAAACCATAGTAAAAAATAATAAGACTCATGATATATCTCAAATTTCCAAAATACAAGGTATTTTCCTTTGCAAGATGCGGCCCTGGGAGTTGGTGAATGATTTTTCCTCCCCTAATCTAATTTGTAGAAATGCAAATAAGACATATATAGGCTAGTATTGTGATTGTTGTCCCATTATGCCGATAAATCTTTCTTATTTTCCTTCACTTTTATCTTTTACATTTCCCTGCTTTTCAATCGAAATATGGTTTCCATCTAATAACCTACCATATAGTCATTGATTTTATATCATAAATATATTAAGATTTTTTACCTTCTCCAATTGACGTTGTACTTGTTTGTAAAGACTAGATGCATGTTGATGGAAAATTTATTCACTGAAACCGATATTATCGGTGTATAAATAAAACCGATATATCGGTCAGTACCGTCCTGTACAACCGATAATATCGTTCCTTCTTTGTATCGCCAATATTTTCAATATTGCATATGTATTTTCCGATACCCAATAAAAACTTGTAATATCGTCATGTACAACAGATATTGACTACCTTGGTTGTTTTGTAACTTTCTTCTCTTTCTCGGGTTCTGCAACCTTCTTCCCTTTCTCGGTTTTTCGTTGGGGTTGTGTTTCCTGATTATCATCAACTTCTTCATCATCATTTATTCCTTCTTCTTGTCTTACAACTCTTCCTTGTTCATCTTCTTCTTCTAAAATGCCAGTTACTCTACCTCCTTATCCTAATTTTTTCTTACCTCCTCCTCGAGGATCGGAGTTTTAGAAGCAGAAGGCATTACCCCCATCTTCTTCCTCTTTTTAGCTGCATTTTTCCTGATACAAGTATAAAAATTATAAGTCTAATACTTCGAACAAAAAAGGAAAATGAACTATATGAATTTGAAATACCAAAAATTTGTCAACAAATCAACAGGTTCGGCTAACCCGAAGTAACATAAATGGGCCGAACTATGTCTTAATCTTTTGATTATTATACACAGAGAGTGGTTCGGCTTATATGCACAAAATACTTTCAAGACAATCCTACATATTATATATTCGGCTTAAAACTAATAGTATCAATAAGCCGAATTTATACTTATGAATTGAAACACATGTTCGGCGCATAATGAAATCGTAGAATAAGCCAAACCCCTACACTTGCACAATTTATGAATTCTAACAATACATATTCGGATCAAAACTAATAGTATCGAATAAGCCGATCCTAAATACAGGGCTTCTATGTAACTAAGTTCGGCTCAAAACGAATATGAACTGTTAAGCTGAAATGTTCATATGCACTTTCAGGAGTTGGTTTTTCACTCTATTGAATTTCCGGTTCGATTTTCTTCAGTTTCTACATCTTCATCTTCAATTGGTTCTTCAATTGATTTCTTAGAACGGGTTACTTCATTCTTTGTACGACGACCCATTATGTAGTTGAGTTTAATCGACGATCAAATTTTCAAAAATCGACGATTATCAGTTTCTCGGTGGTGCGAGGGTTTGGCTAAGGAGAGGAGGAAGAAGAAGACTTGTTTTTGAAACTGATTTTGATAAAATGATTTTATGTTTTCGTATTAGGGTAAGGGTATATTAGTAATTTAAAAGATTTAGGGTTATATAGGTAACTAAACTATCCATAGAGTACCCATATAGGGTCACCTAAGATGGGACTATTGTTTTATATGCCCTGAAAGATTTAGGTATGCCCTAAAACAGAGTTCCTTCGTAAAGCAAAAGGGAGCGCATGCCACACAAAACCCGGCCCAAATATTAGCCCAAGCTCAATTAGAACACCGAAGGTTGCCCAAACAGTAGAACTATATAAAGGAGAGACCGGCTTGGAGATATTATTTTTTTGAAACAAATATCTGAAGAAACCTAGACTAGAAAGAGAAAGAGAGAGAGACGCGAAATCGGTAAAGTTTCTTATCTCGATCTCTTCATTAAAAGTAAAATTATTGATCTGATTGATGTAATTAGGGGTATGATCTTATAATTCAATTTTGAGGTTGTTTTCTATATGATTTATTGATTCTGATGGTTGGATTGAAATTTTATATAATTAGGGTTTTTTTATGATTCGATTTTTAGTCGCTTTTCTATTGTTATTATTATTACTGTTATTATCGGAATTTGGCTGATTCGAATCGTTGGATTTGGATGTTTCAGTAGGAGGAGAGATTACAAAATGGTAATAATGGGCATTCCTAGATCGGAAAGGAAGAAGATAATGGCATTAACTGGTGAAGAAACATCTGGTGAATACTGTTTTTTTTTCTTCTGTTGTCAATTTATATTTTGATGCATCAAATTATTTTCTTACAAATAGTTTTATCTGATCCGTGATAAATTCCTTAGATCACCTAGGCTAGGTACTTAATTTGTTAATTTACTTAAATCCCCTGTCACGAATTCTCTTAAGTATGTGTATATATAAATTTGTTTGGTTTGCTTAACATTATGCTTGTTCAATCTCATTCTTTATTCTCTTTGCTGGCAAACATATGCTCTCTTTAATTGCCAGTTCAGTTACGTGTTGCATTTTTTGCTATGGTGAATTAAAAGATGAAATTTGATGATTTGGAAAGTAATTAAAAGTTAGTTTTCCATGTTGATTTTCATCTTTAGTTTGTGTGTTTTTGTTTTGCCACACATAGCGTGTGGAAGAAACAATATGGTCACTTTTGCTGAAGACTTACTAAATTCCCTTGTTCGCTCAGTTCTGTTCACTTTTCTTCTCATTCTTTCTTAGTTTTCATACTAATTTACTTTTGTGTATCTGTAGCACGCCCCATTCAGAAGTTTAAGGCTAGGGATCAGCAGACAGGAAAAATCTATGAAGTGCAACAACCTAGTAAACCAGGAAAGGAAAATAGTAATCTGAACTCTGAATTGGATGTGAATGTAAGAGATCGTGATGAAGGGGTCAGAGGACATGGCTGTGAACAAATTAGTATGTATTCTCACCAATTATTGAGCTTCATTTTATTTCAATGAAGTATTCATGGTCTATCGATTACTATGTACGTGGATGTACTGAATGGCAAATAAATATTGGTGGTTCGGGTGTGATGGTCTTGGTTTAGAACTTACTGATGTCTTTGCCTGACGGCCTCAAAACATGTTGCATCTGTTTAACACTTATGTTGTTGGTTTCAGTTTGTCTACTCTAATTATGACTTGAAATTTTCCACTTACTCTGACCTGGAAAGAATTTCTTACCTTATTAAATCGTTAACCTTCATATCGTTTTGTCATTAGTTTGCTCATAAGGGTTTGACATGTTTCCTACACGTTGTGCGAATCTTTTATTTTATGAAATGAATACATTTAACCAATTGACTTATTATTCTCCTATCTATACAGTTAAATTCAGCTTTCCAGTCTCATTTGTTTTCTTTGTTCGTAACTATATTATTATGTGAAATTTGCAGAGGTATTTAGGAGCGAGGAATATAAGAAGCGACTTGCTGAGCTTATTGCAAATGGTCCTCCTAAGTCATCTGACGGACCTTGGTATACCCGTGATCCAAAGGATTCAATCGTTGACTTGTTAACTACAGTGTAGTGTGGCAAATTGAAGAAGATATCACGAAAGAGCTTTTTATTTGGATCACGGGTAACAAGTTAACCTAGAGGGACTTAATACTTCTGTCATCTAATAAGCGCAGAAACACCTGTACAGTCTCTGGTAGTTGGCAAGCACAGGAAACAGGGATATGTGCATTTACCTGAGCATTCACGTCGGCTTTTTTTCTTAAAAGCAGCTTTACTGTAGCGCCCCTTAAGCTAACAGCTGACTAATCCAAAAGATTAACTAAATAAAGAGGCACTAAGAATCTGAATCATATACTTAAGCATTTGATGAAGGAATCTGCTATAAAACTTAACCAAAAACTAACCCCGCTCAGAAATATATATACAAGATCTTCTCTCACATGATACATATACAATAGTCATTTGGTTTACAAATAGAATATACAATATAATAAACATATCAGATTATAACCAACTAAAGAAGTCGACTTCTCGGAGCTTTCGCTGCGCAACTCTGGTCTGTTTCTGAAACTGAAAGTGGGAATAATTAACATTTAACTTCTAAATAATCATAGTCAAGATTTGGAAAACAATACATGTTTTCGGAAACATTAAATAGTGACCAAGTCACTAAAATAAACAAACATGTTTATGGACAAACTCCTTCGTCAAACAATGTATATATTGAGTGTCGACCACTTCCTTACACACCCTATTAGCCTATATGGTGTCGACCAATTCCTTACACACCTATTAAGCATAAAAGCAGAATTCATGTAGATATAAATGAAGGAGCCTATCATATTCCTAATAGATGTCGAACAATTCCTTACACACCTATTAGGCATACGAATGGAAATTCTTATTTCCCAAACAATTCATATTGACAACAAAACATCACAGGTCCTTTCCAAACCATGGAAAGATTATCGAATCAATGCAATTATCGTAAAATAAGTTGAACAGTGCATAAAATATACAAACAGAAATGCATGACTTTGTTAAACATAAACTTTTGTAAAAGAAACAACAATGGTTACCATAGAGTCAAATGTATTCCCACACCTTTTTTTGATGACAAGCCACGCCTACCTCGAGATCCACGATCCACTGGTTCATCCTTTGAATCGATCGTTTTTAATATACACTAACTGTTAATCACACAAGAACTCTAAGAATCTAACCAAAATGATCACACAAGGTTGATAACATAATTCATGCAAGTTCCAGTTATAATCAAAGTGAACTATTTAATGGTTCTAAGCCCATTATGGTATCTCATTCTCTAACTTTACATATCTAAGAGTTTACTAATCCAATTAGGTTTGTTCTATAGTCCATTAGCTAGTTCTTATGAATATCTACAACTTTGTAAAAGGAACCAAAGAATAATTAGGACTATAAGGGTCCAATACATCTAAATAGAAACACTAAACCTAAACCCAAGTCCACTATACAAGTCCATTACACAAGGCCTGGTCCACCAGGGTCTACTAACGGTCACTAACAGTCCACTGAGTCAACTGACGATCAACATTTAAGTCAGGTCAATGGTCAAGGTCAAAGTCAAACAGGAATCGGTCAACTGAGTCAAGTCCGGTCAGGTCTGGTCACTGAGTTAACTCACTCAGATTTACTAAGTCAGACACAATGAGTCAGTCGGACATCTGACTGAACAGCAAGGATTAAAGCTAAAGCCTTTGCACAAGACAGAGCCTTTGCTCAGGCCAAACAACACTAATGCATAATCAAAGTGCAATACATAACCTGGTAAGATTAAAGTGATGCAAACATTACAATTATACTAACAAACTCAATACAATTATACTAAACAACTCTGAATTCCAATTACAATAAATAACTACGCCTACCTGCAATTGCAGCTTTTCCAAGCTTCTACAAGAGAGAGAGATTCAACTCCATACAACATCTAATCCATCATATCACATGACTTCATTTGTTGGATCATTATCAGTTAACTTCAATAATTCATTTACAACCATTCATTTTAATTCTTCTCAATCAACTTCACACACATCAACATAATAGTCTTAAGCTCAATCACTAAACAATCTCCAATTCAATTCGTTACAACACTACTACTCCCTGCAACTCCACTGTCATTGTATAGCTCCATTACCTAACTACCACAACAATCCTACTCAAGCAACATTCATTCATACACCCTGAACTTCAACAATTCTGCCATACCTTGACTTAAATCATTCATCTAAACCTCAACAATTCAACAATTCATTCTCCAAATAACATAGTTAAGGCATATAAGAACTTATCCAAGAACCTGCATCCACTGAAAAGTTACTTCCTTGCCTGAATCTTGATTATACTTGAAATTCCACCAGCATCAAACATTCAACTCCAACACAAAACACATTCAAGCTTCCTGCAACTCAATCCAACATTTCACTTACACAACCAAACTCTAACAATTGCAACTCCAGCAGCCCATGCAGCTGTGAATACCAACTCCAACAGTTCCATTTATGAGCAAATTGCATTAGCACCACCAATTTCAGTTGAGCATAGCTCAAATACACATCCACCCAATTTGTATCAATTTTAGGCTCATTGGCATCTCCAAAATCTTATACCTTATCAAACCTTGACCACCGGCATCATCTCATTCAGCCCATATCCACAACCATCAACAATTCCATGTAAATTTTATCAATTCATTAAGAAACTCATAAACTCAATAAAGAACTTGAACTGATTAATACTCATAAAATAATTACCTCAAAGACCATTCAACTCGAGCAGTTGTGAGCGAATTCCTCAAACCTCGACTCCTTGAAAACAATTAGTTTTGAACCATAACCAACTTCTTCTCCATCCGTCTCTGAACATTCTATGAACCCTTAACTCTTCAATTCTCAATTGAACTTCTTCTCTGTAACTAATACCCAATTTGAATACCCAATTCTTCTTCTTTGTTCTCAATACACAAAACCCTAATTCAATCTCTGAGAAATCAAAACTCTTGATTCATCTACCAAAACGACTCTACCGGTTCAATTAAACATCAACCCAGTCGTTCTTCATCTGCCAACCACTCGATTTGTATCTGAATTCGCCACAACTCAAAGTCTAGACTTAAATCTCTAATTCATGTTTTTATGGATCAACACCACTTTCATCTCTTCATCAAAGACAACATCTTCTAGTTCATCTGATCTAACTCACCGATGGACTCTCTTTCTCAAATCAACTCTCAAAACCATCACTCAACTTCCGCAGAGAATGAACAGAGGAGCAGAAGAAGAAAAGAGAAACGAGAAGAAAAAGAAAGAAGAAAGAAGAAGATAAGAGACTCTTCTCGATTTGGTGTAGCTAATACCAAGTTCAAATTACTGATACATCCAACGAGTTGGATATGGGAAGCCCATGTCGGCTTGGATGCACAAATCCTATTTTCCCTTTATACGTATCTGATGCTTACTTCTTCGTCGGATAACTGATTGACACGTTCGAGTTGTCCACTCTGCGTAACTTTTCGAGATATATCTAACGGTACTAGTTTCTGTATCTAGATCATTATTAAATTAATTCCTATTAATTAACGTTCATGTTATACTAATCGTGTTATTATCGGCTAAATCGACACTTGACCGGTCTAATAACGTTGACGAGCTTGAGGGTCTTTACATTTACGCCTTTAACATATCAAGGTGGCCCTTGAGTACACCCCAATGTAATGGACTTCGACCCTTGTTATCTGCAGTTGTTGCAATTTATTTAGTTTTTATCAGCTGAAGAATATATAATTGTTTATATGTGGTAGATAGAATAAACATCAATAAAGGCTTCTAAAAGAGTCTACTAAGTGCATCTTGAAGCTGGAAAGAGGAACATGTTAAGTATCTTAAGCGACGAAACATAGAAGAAGGCGTACAACTAAAACTTTGGGTACCTAAATAAATGAAATTTACAATACACACAGGTGTAATTTGTTACAAAGAAGTAAAAACTTCAGAGACTTTGATACTTCGGATATATACTGCTACTTTATTAGAATAGTTCTGTGCAGGTGGTAAAATAGAACCAAGTTTAAGTTAGAACCAAGTTTAAGTTTAACTTAAACAGAACCAAGTTTAAGTTCTTTCAGAAAAAAAAAAAAGTTAGAATAATTGCAAAATAAGCAAGATTTAGATAGGCTAGTGTAACATTAGTATGTCCTTCAAGTCAACACAGTGTTACATATTTTCACTAGTTGTTCTTAATTGGTAAATGGTGCAACACCAGTGGCCTACAGTTATATAAGTTATTGTTAAATATAAGTTATTGTTAATATTGTTAAGAAGAAGATTCCAATTTTTTTTTATCTTGATGAGAAAATATCTTTTCATGTCTAAACTACACTTACCAACGATGTGAATAAATTGGGAATATTTTTACTCAAATTAGGTATACAGAGTAACTAATGTGAAGAAAAATAGAAGATTATTAAGAGCTTCTCCAATGGTCATTGTGTGTGCTTCCTATGTGGCAACACAAATAATACATCTCCGATCTTTTTTTCCTTAGAATTAGGGAGGAAAAAAATCCATCTCTAACGGTGTTGCATGTAACCTCTTCATTTAATTAGTATAATTTTTATTTTCCATAATTAAGATTTTGCTAAGTTAAAAATGGTTACTTAATATATTAAAGTCAATTCAATTAATTAAAAGCTGACTAGGTGATGTAGGACATTCGTACCTTATCTTACAAGTTATATTATTTCCTTTTTAGTATTTCTCTTTATTTAGAACTCTAGTTATTTTAGGTAATGAGTAGCCTATATAAACAGGCATACGATTGTCTTAGGGTAATCAATCTTTTATCAAACAATAATATTATCATTCTTATTATTCGTTTCATACGAATTCTCTTTAATCTTTTCTTAATCTCTTTATCAATTTCGTCCATTTCGTATCTCTTTCTTCCTTCGCATCCCTAGCAATCTTCGTATTGCATTCTTCTCACTATCGTTCTATATTAGTTGTTACCACATCCAACGTTTCCATATTCTTATCTAGAAAACGATCCATAATCGCTGCCGCAAACTCAAACCCAAATACCCAAATAAAAAAAAACCTAGTTTTCTTGTATTCTCGTTTCTGATCATGGAAGAAGTACCTGTGAAAGATCTTCTGCAGTTTAAATTAGAATTATCAACAAGTATTCGACAATATACCGAGAAAATAATGAGCTTCGTTCTAAGTTTTATTTTGACGAAGAAGATAGAATAAAAGTAAAAAAACTTCGTCTTGTCGGAGAAGAGAAAGCAAATATTGGAGGAGCTTGAAGAATTTATAGGGAAGAAGTTTAGAGAATTTCTGAGAAGGAAGAAGTTTGAAGATTTTATGAAAGCTATCGCTAAACCTAAACGTGTCGATAAAGAAGTTCAAGAGAATTCATCTTCTTCTAATGGTTTTGTAGATGTTTCGGTTACCTCAGTTTACACAAAGAAGATGGAAGTTGATGTTCTCGTGGAAGAGTTTAAAGCTACTTGTGAAGTGAAAGATAAACTTCAGGTTAAAAAAGTTTCGTCTTCAACTCAAGAGGTTTCGTTATCAACTGTGGATGTTAAAGATATTTTGACTACATCTATTCTTGAAGAAGAAAATCTGGTCGACGAAGAGGAGGAATCAAATAACGATTGTTGTGAAAATTTGTTCTTGAAGAAGAATTTCTTACCTTATTAACTCGTTAGCCTTCATCTCGTTTTATCATTAGTTTGCTCATAAGGGTTTGACATGTTTCCTACACATTGTGTGAATCTTTTATTTTATGAAATGAATACATTTAACCAATTGACTTATTATTCTCCTATCTATACAGCTAGATTCAGTTTTCCGGTCTCATCTGTTTTCTTTGTTCGTAACTATATTATTTTGTGAAATTTGCAGAGGTATTTAGGAGCGAGGAATATAAGAAGCGGTTTGCTGAGCTTATTGCAAATGGTCCTCATAAGTCATCTGACGGACCTTGGTATACCCGTGATCCAAAGGAGTCAATCGTTGACTTGTTAACTACAGTGTAGTGTGGCAAATTGAAGAAGATATCACGAAAGAGCTTTTTATTTGGATCACGGGTAACAAGTCAACCTAGAGTGACATAATACTTCTGTCATCTAATAGGCTTAGCAACACCTGTACAGTCTTTGGTAGTTGGCAAGCACATGAAACAGGGATATGTGCATTTACCTGAGCATTCACGTCGGCTTTTTTTCCTTAAAAGCATCTTTACGCCTTTAACATATCAAGGTGTCCTTTGAGTACACCCCAATGAAATGGACTGCGTCCCTTGTTATCTGCAGTTATTGCAATTTATTTAGTTTTTATCAGCTGAAGAAGATATAATTGTTTATATGTGGTAGATAGAATAAACATCAATAAGGGCTGCTAAAAGAGTCTACTAAGTGCATCTTGAAGCTGGAAAGAGGAACATGTTAAGTATCTTAAGAGAGGAAACAGAGAAGCAAACGTACAACTAAAACTTTGGGTACCTAAATAAAGGAAATTTACAATAGACACAGGTGTAATTTGTTACAAAGAAGTAAAAACTTCTGAGACTTTGATACTTCGGATATATACTGCTACTTTATTAGAATAGTTCTTTGCAGGTTGTAAAACAGAACCAAGTTTAAGTTTAATTTTAAGTTTAACTTAAACAGAACCAAGTTTAAGTTCCTTCAGGAAAAAAAAGTTAGAATAATTGCAAAATAAGCCTGAATTATGAATAAGACTGTTGCACAATCAAAATTTATGTGTTCATCGAGTCCTGAAAATATGCAAGATTTAGATAGGCTAGTGTAACATTAGTATGCCCTTCAAGTCAACACAGTGTTACATATTTTCACTAGTTGTTCTTAATTGGTAAATGGTGCAACACCCGTGGCCTCCAGTGATATAAGTTATTGTTAAATATAAGTTATTGTTAATATTGTTAAGAAGAAGATTCCAATTTTTTTTTTATCTTGATGATAAAACATCTTTTCATGTCTAAACTACACTTACCAACGATGTGAATAAATTGGGAATATTTTTACTCAAATTAGGTATACAGAGTAACTAATGTGAAGAAAAGTAGAAGATTATTAAGAGCTTCTCCAATGGTCATTCTGTGTGCTTCCTATGTGGCAACACAAATAATACATCTCCGATCTGTTTTTCTTTAAAATTGGGGAGAAAAAAAATACATCTCCAACGGTGTTGCATGTAACCTTTTCATTTAATTAGTATATTTTTTATTTTCCATAATTAAGATTTGCTAAAGTTAAAAATGGGTAGGTAACATATTAAAGTCAATTCAATTAATTAAAAGCTGACTAGGTGATGTAGGACATCCATGTCTTAGCTTACAAGTTATATTATTTTCTTTTTAGTATTTCTCTTTATTTAGAATTCTAGTTATTTTAGGTAATGAGTAGCCTATATAAACAGGCATACGGTTGTCTTAGGGTAATCAATCTTTTATCAAACAATAATATTATCATTCTTATTATTCGTTTCATACGAATTCTCTTTAATCTTTTCTTAATCTCTTTATTATCAATTTCGTCTATTTGGCATCTCTTTCTTCCTTCGCATCCCTAGCCATCTCCGTATTACATTCTTCTCACTATCGTTCTTCATTAGTTGGTACCACAACCAACGTTTCTATATTCTTATCTAGAAACCGATCCATAATCGCTTCCGCAAACTCAAACCCAAATACCCAAATTAAAAAAAAACCTAGTTTTCTTGTATTCTCGTTTCTGATCATGGAAGAAGTACCTGCGAAAGATCTTCTGCAGTTTAAATTAGAATTATCAACAAGTATTCGACAATATACCGAGAAAATAATGAGCTTCGTTCAAAGTTTTATTTTAACGAAGAAGATAAAAAAAAAGTAAAAAAACTCCGTCTTGCCAAAGAACAGAAAAAGCAAATATTGGAGGAGCTTGAAGAATTTATAGGGAAGAAGTTTAGAGAATTTCTGAGAAGGAAGAAGTTTGAAGATTTTATGAAATCTATCGCTAAAGCTAAACGTGTCGATAAAGAAGTTCAAAAGAATTCATCGTAAACTACACTTACCAATGATGTGAACAAATTTGGAATATTTTTACTCAAATTAGGTATACAGAGCAACTAATTTGACAAAACTTTGACATGAAGAAAAATAGAAGATTATTAAGAATCCTGAAATCGATATTCAAATTATTCATGGTATTATGAGGAAAGTAAGCTTAATTGAAGGAAATACGTGTTTAAATTTTGATTTGGGTAATCAAGGAGAACTCCCTCAAGTTATTAAGTTTTTAGTTGAGGAACATGAATCTGAGTTTTTATTACTATCAAATAATAATTCCTTGGGTTAAAAAAATTCATTTGAATATGACAAATTTTGTTCACTTGATTCAAGTTGTGGAAAATCATATACAACAATAGCTTCAGAACTTAATAGGAGAATATGAGAAATATACCAGGAAAGAGTCAACATTGAATTTACCAACTCTACCTCAAACGTACGTATATTCAGTATGTAGTAATGAAGTTGTTATCCATTGAGGTTTTCGTTAGTTTTTCCACCATTACCATCATCTTCTTCTTATTTTCACATTTTCCGTTTCGATTTTATCAATGTTCATCTTTATCTTATTCATCATCACATTTATCTCTATCTTAGTCATCTTCTTCATTATCAACATTCATCAACATCATCATTTTCATCGTCATCACCATCGTTATCATTATTCATCGTCTCCATCATCTCCATCAATATCATCATCACCTTTTTCACCATCTTAGGTTTCTGTTTGGGTTACTATCTAAAGGTATAGTCGGTATTATAATATTATATTATTAGTGTTTTTTGTTATTCGATATAAAAAAAACGAGTAAGTTCTTTTTTGGAATGAAAGAGAGATAGAGAAGTAAAGTGGTTGTAATAGGTGACATGAAAATGCATAAGGTTTACGTCTCATCACAACACAAAATTTGTACAACCAACAATAAATTGGATTATGTTTGTCTTTGGATATCATTTTATTTTGATTGTCGAAACTTGAAAGATGGAGTACTGTGGTATGAGATTATGATTCTGAAAGAAGTTGATTGGAGTAGGATCATATTGAGTGATAACAATCACTAGTGGAAAATGCAAAAAAAAAGTCCAGAAAAATCCATAAAACCTCTAAATATGACTGCTTTTGGGAGCCTCAATCCTAGTATTATTTCTCAATAGGACTGCCTCTGAGATTCTTTTAATTTTTAAAATTATGACTTCCATTTGCCAGACTAACAATCAATACTGACTGACACAGTCGTTTCATTAATTTTATATTAGAACCCATAGAAGCTTTTATCTGGGCTGAATAATTTAGTGAAAGTTGATTCGTCTGAATCCCAGTCTAACTGGTATTTCTGACTGAACCTATTTCCGAAAATCTGATCCATCTAAATCGTCTGACTTATTTCTGACATCTAAGATTAGAAACTCATTAAATTGAAATTTAAAAGTTCATCTCATAACTCCAAAAATTTATTGTACAATATTAAATGTATTCATATGTGAATTGAGCTGACACTTAGCTCAAAACTCCAAGAAAATCAACACAACTACTAAATTCACACCATTTTAGGTTCTTAAAGATGTATTTTCTAACAATAGGTGGAAACCAACCTACGGACAATGAAATAAATTAAAACCAACAAAAAGATGAACTGAGCTGCCAACTGATCGTAATAGTGTACCTACAACAAAATAAGTTGCACATTAGAAGTTTAACCAAAAAAGTTCTGGCAGCATAGTATGAATAATTCTCACAAACAAGCAATTCTCTAATAGCTGACTTATGGTTATTTTCCTCACATAAATGAAACTCGAGTGTTCTGCAAAAACTTTCAGATACTAATTCATGTACATTCATAGAAAATATAGCTGGAAATATCTTGGCTAAGGAAAGACAAGAAAATTATGCCATATCTGTTAAGATCAGCAACTAAAACACACACGTAAATTCATACATATGCTACAAGCATCAAGTAACCTGATCTTCAAAGCGTTCTATACTTCAAGTAAATTCTTGTCATTTAATTCATATAGAAAGTTTGTTCTTGAGATGAACATGCTCACTGAATTTTATGCCAACACAACAAAGAAGAAAAAATGAGAAAACATACCTCGAGAAATGCATAAATAGGTACAGTATCCTCAATTATGAGTCTATGGCTTTGACATTCAATCCTTGCCATGTTCATCAAAACATGTGTATATGCCTTATCTAGGTTAACAATCTTCCTCATTGATCTGCAAAAACACCAAAGAGAAAACATAAATAAATATCAGAGCAAGCTATACAAAGACATCACAAGTCATAATTACAAGCCTTGAAAACAAAACAAAATGTTTTAAGTGATTCAGTCTTCATAATTACAAGCCTTAAAAAGAAAACAAAATGTTTTAAGTGATTATGTATAAGCCTGGCGACAAAAAGTTTACAAGAAATATGCAGGAAGAAAGCGGCGAGAGAAAATTTCAATGGACATGATAGGAAGACAAGAAAGGGAATACTATCCTCAAGAGAGATGTTGGTTTAATAATAGGATAATTAGAAGGAAGGTTAAAATAAACATTATACGCTAATTGACACAACCAGATTAAGATAGTAAAATAAAACCCTAAAACATCTGCGAATTCTAAGAGATGTTGCTACCTGATTTCTTCCCCTACCTTGTAATCAAGCAATCTACTAGTGAAAATAATTATTTTCTTTCAAACTAGACTGTTGAACAACATATAATAGAGCCTAAATCCCTCCACTTAGGGTCACACCCGAGTTTCACTCATTGATGATTAATTACATAAACTAACTACGAGTACATATCATCAGATATAATGGCCATTAATAAATTTATTAGGATGCTGCTATAAAGCTACAGTTTTAAGATAACATGAAATCAAGGATGGTAAATGAAGGTGTACCTGCTCAATAAGGTAGGTAATGTGGTTAAGCCCATATTTCACAACAATCGACTTCTTTGCCTCAACAGCCTTTCCCTCTGATTCATCCTGTGCTCTTTTCAATAGTATTTCCTTATTAGCATCCTTGTCATCTGGACGACACTTGAGCAACATTTTGAATAGGTTTGTAGCTCAAAAACCACCAGTTCACACTAAGAAAAATACCCATATAGTGACAATAATATATAATTAATGTAATACATATACAAAACTCGACATACATACCAAGGTTTTTGTCTAAGGTTTTAGTGAACTGGTTCAAAGAAGGTGGAACCTTCAAACGTAGCTTAAGAATCCTCCTTTGGCACTGAATGCAGACACCTTTTGGCCATTTCACGAACTTATGAAAATCCTTTTTTGGAGGCAATGCACCACCAATACCAAACTGTTTTGGACGCTTTTCAAATAAAGGGTTCACAATTTTATCCTGAAAGATGAAAATTCCATCTTCAGCAGCGAAACATTTAGTAATAGTTTTTTGGTAAAAACGTCGACAAGAAACTAAAACTTACAGTCTTCTTCTTCACCGCCACTGGTGGCTTCACTCCTCTTTTGGGAGCCTACCAAAATAAGAAATTACACAAAACAAGGTCAAACTTTGCAGAACATTCACAACTAACTCAAACTAACAGAAAAACATTGTTCCTTATATATCCAAGATGATATTACATTTTGTAACACCCATATATAGTCGTAGAAGGTTTGCACATTTTTGTCGGCTCAACAGAGCATAAGGTGTTAAAGTTATCTGTTTGTCATGGTACTTAACTATTGACATGTTTGCAAAAATTCTAAAAACCGCAATCAATTTTAGACCAAATTCACAACATCAACGGCAATACTACAATAACATAACATAGAAAGATATGTATTCTTCTATGAATCCAGACCTTTGTGATGCATGCAAAGTCCTCAAGTAAGAACTTTGGTGTCCACAACAAAAGTGACTAGATATCTAAAACATATAACCATGTTATTACATGGTCAGACAAATGATATAAAAATTGCATTTGATCAGGCATTTAAACATTACTACAACAAGTTTTTTTTTTTCCTAAACAACAAAGCCATGAGTAAGTACAATCTCATATTGTGAACAAATCTAAACGACAAAACAATCCCACATCTTTCCGTGGACTCAAGGCTAGCTGTAAGAAATATACCTTATCTAAAAGAAAAACCATTACTCAAAAACTTAAACCCACTTCTATACAAACAGGAACAACATCAAACACAGACAAATCAATCGAAAAATAACACAAAAAATACCTAGGGAAAGCTGTTAAATTCAGCAATACCATGAGAATCATGAAACCAATACCAATCTATGATGGGATTAAACCTTCTTTGAGAAGTTTTCCTCCACCTAAAACAAAAGCAAACAAGAAAAACCAACTATCAATTGGGGTTAGAGATCAAAATAGAATTATGTATTTATGTTTAGAATTAGGGGTTTTGTTTCTTACAATATAAGAGAAGAGATCTTCAACCAACTTGATGAGTTATTTTGTAAGGAAAAGTAGAAAAGGAGACACTTACTGCAAAACAAGAAGATGATGTAGAGAAATTAAATCGTTAATAATATAAAAATTTATAAAATTTATGAAATTAGAAGAAGATTGATATTACCCTGATGATTTCAGGAGCAAAATAACTAGATGGGTTACAAAGTTTCATTTTAATATTCTGCTGATACATGGATTTGATTTTAAGATAGGGGTTAAGGATAATTCTGACTGTAAGTTTCGATCTGTGAAGTGAGAGTGAGGTTCGATTTGAGTTTTAACTGAATTACTGAAAAATAAACCAAATTTTAATTCTAGGGTTCTTGGGGGTTTGGTTGATTTGAGTATGAGAACTGAATAATAATTAAGTTTGTCAAAATTAAACGACGATGAAAGAAAAGAGTTTATAGTTGGTGACATGATTTGTTATGATAAAAAAGGAATATAGGATTTGTTGAATACGATGAGAAAGGAGTTTGGGTTTTTCTGTTTCACCATTGCAGAAGATAGGTTCCTAGAGAGAGGGGTTTTTCAGATTCGTTTCATGGAGGAAATGAAGATGGAGAAGGAGAAACAAAAAATAAAGAGTGTGAGAGAGAGAGAGGACTAAGAGGGAAAGTAGGCCAACAAAAAATGAGGGACCAGATAACTATTTCTGTGGCACGATGTCTTATAAAAATGAAAAGTTTTCCTTCAGCAGTCCTAAATATAATCCACGTGGACACTTTTATATTTCCTGAAATAACCCTTAATATTAAGTCTTCCGTGAGAACACTTATTACTTTTATGACAAACACGTCTCCTTTTGAAAGCCCATTCTATAAAGAAAGCCTTCAGAAGTCGTTTCTATAAAGCCCAACCAGACTTAAAAATTCCATTTTCCACTAGTGAATGACATGTCTAATGGGATCTGATGGTGGTTTTTTTTTTTTTTTTTCATATGTTGTTGCCTTATTGTTACTCTGTGATGATCCAAGTTGTTTCCCTTTTACGCTTCACGATTTCACTATTATAAGAAGTTAATTTTACCTTTTATGTGATTTTAATTAACTGAATCTATGCCAACTGCAACCGGCCTTAGTCGTCAAAATTTGTTTTCAGGTATTTTTCCAGGTTTTTCTTGGATGTTATTAGGGCAATACTTGTTAGAGCACTGCTCGGTCGAACTCGCAAGCGTTGCTATCTCAAGCTTATTGTCAAGTTTAGTTTCCAAAACTATAAGTCTTGATTTCTAGTCTACTTATAGCTAAGTCTCGGATTAGGATAGAAAGTGTAGTTAAGCATTAGACTTCACGGTGTTCATCGATTGAAGATGAAGAATTTTTAAGGGGAGCTTGTGGAACTTCTTCAACAAAAGGTATGTGGAGACTTGAACTCATTTATCACTCAAACGTCTATCTACTCTATCTCATATTTGAGACAAAAGTCGTATAGAGACTTCGATTAACACATTTGATATTTGGAGCTGAGTTTTACTCGCTTACATATCTCTCGGAATATGTGTTAGTAAGCTTTCGCTTTAACCAAGTTCATCCTATATTCTTGAGGAAAGTCAAAAGATGGATCATATGAAAATCACTTTGTAACATCTTACATGATTTGTGTGAGACAGTCATTTGATGTAGACTCAGAATGTTTTGTATTTATCATTCGATCACTTGAAGATTGCTTTGAATCTAATAGTTTGTGTGAGCCAGCTATTGTCGTCTTCCGAGAATGTTTCAATGATTGAAATGGGAGTTTAGAACAAATAACCATGATTGGATATAGCATAGTATGCGTACTTGTATGCTAACTGTTGCAAGTTATTCTAAGTCCAGGAACCATAGTATGCATACCCGTATGCGTGCTGATTGGTGAAAGTCCGTGAACTTAGTATGCATACCTGTATGCGTACTGGCATAAGTTCAAGTTCCGGAGTTCAACTGAGTTTGGAGGTATGCGTACATGTTTGCATACTGGTAAACCCAAACTTAGTCTGACCACTCAGGTATGCGTACACCTTTGCATACTTGAGTAGGTTATGTTCTAAAATCGGTTTGTTCATGAACTAATACATTTATATAATAAGGTATGCAATCTTCTGTAAACCATGGCTATAATGTTCATGAATTGATTCGAGTGAACCAAAATCGATTTTGCTTCAATTGTGTCTTGTATACTTCTATGAGAATATAAACAATTGAACAACTTTGAAACTAGTTTCATTTGAGTCATTTGAACTAGTTATGGTTAAGATGAATAAGGTTGATATGAAAGTGTTCATATGGCTAACTTCGGTTAACTATTGTTGAGCCAACAAGGTGTACACGTTTAGGTATGGTTACTCATATCTAAATGAAGTCACTTTTCATTTGTGTGTAACAAGCTAAGTTCGATCTAACGGTTGAAATATATTAGCTTGAGTCTAATCAGGTTTTCATCTAACGGTGAATATTGAATGCTTTGTTACCAAGGTAACATTGATTGCAAACCCTAATTTGAAGAGTATATAAGGGACAACTCTAGCAACTGGGAAACCTAATCCACACACCTCCTGTGTGATACTAGTTGCGACTAGAGTCGATTCTCCTTTAACCTTAGGTTTTTCCAAAACCCTATAGGTTAACGACTTGAAGACTTCATTGGGATTGTGAAGCCAGACCCAACTATTTTCTCTGTAGTTGCGTGTTCTGATCTTGCTATTTTCTATCGTATTGAGTACTATCTTCTCTAAGATTTTCTCCAGATTTAATCTCCAATATGCAAGATAAAAAGTAGTCACAAACATCTTCGTCTCATCGTTTGTGATTCCACATATCTTGTTTCACTACCATACATTTAAGATTATTGTGAGGTGATTGATATTACTAGGATGTTCTACGGGAATATAAGTCCGGTTTATCAATTGGTTCCTGTTCACCTTGATTTAATCAAAAGACGGAACAAAACTCTTAGGTATTTCTGTGGGAGACAGATTTATCTACTCAATAGAATTTTCTGTGTGAGACAGATTGATTTATCAAGTCTTCGACTTTGGGTCATAGAAACTCTAAGTTGTGGGTGAGATCATCTAAGGGAATCAAGTGCGCAGAGTCTTGCTGGGATTCAGAGGCGTAAGGAACGCGACTGTACTTTGATCAGTGTGAGATTGGTTAGGGCTCAACTATATTAAGTCCGAAGCTAACTCGGAGTAGGCTAGTGTCTGTAGCGTCTTAATACAATGTGGTGTTCAAATATGGACTAGGTCCCGGGGTTTTTCTGCATTTGCGGTTTCCTTGTTAACAAAACTTCTGGTGGCTATGTTATTTCTTTTCCGCATTATATTTGTTTATATAATTGAAATATCACAGGTAGTGCGTAAGTTCAATCAATTCTGAATCCAACCTTTGGTTTTTGATTAAATTGATTGACACTTGGATATTGGTTTTTGATACCGTCCAAGTAATTTCTTATATTCAGTCGGGTTCGCAAATTCCTATTCTTTGATTGCAGATTGAATTAAGAAATTGCGATATAACTCTTGGATATGCTTTTCTTAAGATTGAGTCTGATTGTCTAGTTGATTCCCTTGAAAGTACATTGGGGTTAGTCCATACAGATTGCTAAGAGAAATATTGGGTATGGTTGTTAGACCCCCACTTTTTCAATACTTATAAAAGGTTAAATCTTAAATCTGATATTGGCCTTAGTCGTCAAAATTTGTTTTCAGGTATTTTTTCGGGTCTTTCTTGGATGTTATGTTATTAGAGCAATACTTATACAAAGTTAAATCTTAAATATGATAAATGTACTATAGAATTGTTCTTCCACTACACCAAATTTAGGAGATAGCAACCTAGAGTAGCAACGACTCTAATACGATTCTTGAATTCGCAACAAAAAAACGATTGCTACATTTTACAAGCAGCTTAATTCTGTTTCGAAATTCGCAACTGCTAGATGGCTGTTGCTATTGGCAACAACTTGGAGTATACGCATGCGAGTCACATGCTTAGCAGGGAACACTTTTTAACCCATTGACCAGTTGACTTCTTGACCACCCTTAGGCGCGAATTGTCCCTCCAAAAAATCGGAGCACAGGGCCATCTGCCTTGTTATTGTCCACAAACTTTTTTCTACCTCTCTTATCTTCTCTGCTATCTCGCCCTCTCTCTCCTTTATCATCTTCTTCTGGATCTGAAGAAAACTCTGCTGCCATTAATCTCTTCTGCTGTTAAACTCGACCAAGTATAGCTGCAAGTTAGGTTAGTCAATTACTGCAGGGTTTAGATAGTTAGGGTTTATTTTTCAATAGTTAGGGTTTATTATGTTAGATCGACAGTTAGGTTTGGTTTTCTTTTTTAATGACTTTCACTTAAATTGCTGCAGGAGGAAGCACAGTTGTGAAGGAACTTGCTAAGCATAATTAACCTAGGTATGGTTTCTCTTTCTATTCTAGTTTTATGTTTTGAGTTTAATTTTAGGTCAATAGCTTGTATCTGAGATTTGGTTGTTAATTTGTTTTGATTTTTTACGAGTTGGGTGTTTCTTAATTTTGAATTTGAATGGTATTTGGGTCGATTTGATTTTGATTTGGGTGTAACCTTGAATTTGAACCTAAAAACTCGAGATTCTCTGCATAAAGTTTGATTTGCTTGGTTAGTTCTGTCAAAATGTTTGTATGGGTAGACTTGAAGTAGATTAAGTAATTTTTCATTTGATGTGATCTAGATGTACTGATAATATGATTGCTGAGTTTTATAAAGATGTTGGATAGAGATATTGTCTAAATTTTAACATAGATCTTGTCTTTAGGAATCACAAAATGTCATTGATACCTGATAAGAAGTGGATGAAATGTGACAATAAATCAGAGCAGTACATAGAAGGTGTTAGGTTGTTCATACAGTTTGCTAAGGAAAAGGTGGTGCAAATGCGTTGTTCTCATGCCCTTGTGGTCGTTGTAAGAACAGAGTAAAGGATTGGTGACGCTTATCGAGACTTCACTTCATTTCTTTGAAGTATGGTATTTATCGATCGTATACAACATGGCGCTTTCATGGGGAAACCTCGAAGTAGAAACACATGCACATAGGGATAACTCTAGTGAGGAAAATATAGGTGACAAAATAGTGAGAATGTATCAAACGTAGGGGATAATGTAGGAGTTGTTCTTTGAGGATGTTGATCCTGCTTTGTAGGTGTATATGAGAATGTTGGGCTAGATAGTAGGTCTCATGTTGATGTTGGAACCAGCGAAGCAAGAAAAAGAGACTTTTATATGAGCGTGCTAGAGCACCGTTATACCCTTCATGTCCTAAAGGTAAGACAAAGCATTGTATCTCTTAGTAAAGTTGAATAACATTAAGACTCGGTATGGGTTTTCGGACAATGGTTGTACTTTGCACTCTTAGAATTGATTAAGGAGTTGCTTCTGAAGAAAACACCGCCTTCTAAGTACGCAGATATAAAAAACCTGATCCAAGAGCTAGGAATGGACTATGTTACTTATGATGCATGCGTAAATGATTGCATATTATATTGGAAGGATCATGCATTATTAGTGAAGTGTCCTATTTGTCAAGAACCTAGGTATAAGAAGGTATTTAATGATGAGAGGAAGCGACCACGGTTGCTCGAGAAGACGTTAAGGCATTTTTCGTGATTAAAAGGCTGCAAAGGTTTTATAGCGAACCATGGATATCGAGGCATTGACTTGGCATTCTAGAGCCAAGTCGGATATAAACATTATGCGTCATCCTGTCGATTCTTGACATGGCGATGTGCGAGATAGCTTTTCTCCCGAGTTTGCTAATGAACCGAGGAATGTTACACTTGCCATATCAACTGCGGGTTCAATCCGAATGGATGTTTCGGTGCCGCTCACGATTGTTGGCGGTGATTATGCAACCTTTAAATTTTTCTCCTTCCTTGTGTATGAAGCGTGAATTTTCATTCTTGGTGTTGTTGATATCGGGACCTAGAGCACCTGGTAAGGACATAGATGTTTATTTACAACCTCTTATAGATGAGTTGAAGAAGTTATGGAATGAAGGTGTATTAACATATGACTCATTCACTAAAACCGAGTTTGTAATGAAAGCAAGATTACTATGGGCTATACATGATTTTCTGCGTTGGGAACTTTGTAGGGATGTGTAACCCATGGCTACTATGCATGTCCTACTTGTGGAGAAGAAGCAGATGCGATTATTTGCCATTCAGTAAGAAAATTTGTTATATGGGACACCGTAGATGGCTGTCGTCAAAGCACAAGTATCGAGATGATAAAAAGAATTTTAATGGAGTGGTATATCATCGTCCAGCACCGTGGCCACTAACAGGTCTGCAAATATAAGAGATTGTTCGTAATATCGGTTGTAAGAAGGGTAAGGGAAACAACCATCTGCAGCAAGTCCGTAAAGCGTAAAAGGAAAGTGAAGGGGAAAATGAACACGCTGTTAATGTAGAAGATGAGGTCGGTGACCACTCATTGTTTTTCACGGAGGTCTATTCTTCATGATTTGCCAAATTGGGGTTCAAACGCGATCCGACATATTACGATGTTATGCATATGAGAGAAGAACATCACAGAGCATATACTTAACACTTTGATGGGAAATAGCAAGTCTAAAGATGGTCTATTTTGCGCGTAAAGATATGGAAGCAATGGGGTTAAAAAGAAGTTGTGGCTGAAAAAGGATGATGTTCTTGGTAAAACTTCTATGGAGAATGGTACTTTTGCCACGACTAAGAAGGAGAAAGTTGATTTTTGTACTATTTTGAAGAACTTAAGGGTTCCCTCAAGATTCCCTTCCAATCTTCGTAACCGTGTCAACGTGAATCCTCCCGAGTTAAAGAACTTTAAGTCTCACGATTACCATGTTGTTATGCAACATCTGTTACCATTCTTGATTCATCACTGCAACTTCACTACCTAAGGAGTGCGAGTTTCTCTTCTCAGGATCAAGTATCTTCTTCAATGTTCGTGTGCGAAGGTTATCAACCGACAACATCTTTTGAGAGTTAAAGCTAGTATGATTGAAGCAATGTGTGTGTTTGAAAAACATTTTCCTCCTTCGTTCTTCGTTATCGTATTCACCGATGGTTCATCTAGCGAGATGAAGCTTTGATCAATGATCCGGTCGATTCTGTGGATGTATCCCTTTGAGAGGTAATCACCACAATCGACTTTGTTTTTATTTTTTAAGGATTTGAATGTTTTGTAACTCGAGTTGTTATCTTTTCTTCTTGATATTTGTAGGTTAATGAAAGGTTTCAAGGGACTAGTACGCAATAAAAGGTACATTGACGGGTGCATTGCAAGAGGATATACACTGCGAGAAGCTAGCTTGTATTGTATGGAGGAGTTGTCCAAAGATGGTGATGGTACTCACAAGCATACTCGACAAGCATTTTTAGATGATGACGATGAGTTTCTTTGATGAGATGCCTTTAAGTAATGCTAAGAATATTACTTTAACCCAAGTTGGTTTGAACAAGCTCGCAAGTGGATTCTATCTAAGTATGTCGGATTGGATGAGTGGCAAAGGTACAATTTATACTTTCACCTATGATTTGTTTTTTGTGGATGAAGTAAATCATGTTTCTTGAATTCAACCAGAGTTTGTATATGCATTACTTGAATAGTAGGTGGCCACAATCGATACTAAGAGACTGATTTCTTGAATTATGTTTGATTGTAGGAAGTACGATTCCTATGTTGACAGCGCCAGGTCTAATGATCAGACAAATAATTCGTCCAATGATACCTTAAAGAGTTGGATGGCTTGGTTAACGACGAGGTAATATACTAGCTTCCATTCGATTTATAGTAAAACAAATTGTGGTCTTGGTTAAATGGCCCGACTTACACATTACAACTTGCAGTTGTCAAAAGCTAATGATGTGGATTGATTACTTTGGCGACTAGTGCGGGGACCTCTCTTCAAGGCGCAGATCATATAAGAGATACCAAGTCAATGGATTTGCTTTACTGTTGAGAAGACTATGAGGGAAGGTTATATCACAGAACAGTGGTGTGTCAATGAGAGCTATTACAATGCATAGAGCCAAGTCCACTGACAGAAATTTCAAGGAAGTAGAAATAACCTATTATGGAATTGTCAGGCAGATTATAAAGTTGAATTATGTGAAATTTGAAGAAATAGTTTTCTATTGTGATTGGGTCAGGGTTGAAGATAAGATTAATGGATGCAAAGTTGATCCAAATTCACACGTGATAAAGGTTAACTTGTCGAAGATGAAAAGCATTGGTAGAATTGTGGATGAGCCTTTTATTCTTGCATCTGAAGCGACACAAGTGTTCTACTCAAAGGATATTTCTGAAGCTGGATGGTCTATTGTATTGCATTCTCGACAAGGATTAACTAGTCGTGTTGATGATTTAGAAGTTCCTACTATTTATCAGTCAACTCTCACTGACAATGAGAGTTTAGAAAACCTTATGTTTGTAGAGTCTGTAGTTTAGAGTAGCATGTCTGCCATCAGCTCTATGTGTTACTTATCGTGTCTATCTTATAGTCCATGACTTCCCTTTTTATGATAAATTTTTTTATCGGTTGCATAATCTTGATGAGTTCTTATTATTTGAGAAGTTTGATTGATGTGTTTGTGGAAAGTGACAAAGGGTGTTATCGATTTATTTTGCTTCACACAAATGTTTGTTTCATTTTTTTATAGGTCATTATGGCAGCAATTGAGGTGGATGAAAATGGACTTCCCATTTCAGACAACACAACAACATTCGGCCACTTCAAGGGCGCGTTGGTTCGTACTCATGTCCCTATTTCATTCAAAAACTCGGAAGCATGTGACAAAGACTTTCAAAGAGGATATCGGACTGAACTAAAGGTACAAATACTTAGAAGAATCGATTAATGTTCACATATCATTTACCATTGCTCGATTAGTAAGACATTGCTCATTTTTTCGAAATCATATAACATACACGAGAATTGTAAGGTATCTATGATTAAGGAGATGTCTGCTCCATGGAGGAGACGTAAGTATGAGTTACGAAGAGACTATCTTGATAAACATCCTACTCTCGAAGCAAGGATTGCTCATATTCCTCCAGGTGTAAAAGAAGAGGAATGGACTACATTCTGCAAGAATGAAGAGGAAGTAAAAGCAAAAGAACGTAGAACTGAAAACAAGAGGAAAAGGTCACAGTATGACTACTCTCATACCTCTGGTCGTAAACCTCATTCTTTGGTTAGAGCTGAACTGGTAAGTAATTGTTTCATATGTTCTCTCAATTCGAATATCAATATTTATGGACAATATGACTACTCTCATACTTACGTCGATTGATTAATGTTAAACGACTCGTGGTAATTGAAAACATAGGAGCGCGAGAATCCTGGAGTGGAAGTCACTACCTCTGATGTGTGGATTAAAGTTCATACTCAAGAGGGTGGGAAAATTCTACCTAGTGCACAGCCTTACTTCGTGAGTCAGATTGCATTTCATATATATCATGTCTTTCTGAAATATGTACCAGTCATCTTTATATTTTACTCAGCGTTATGCTCGACGTTGCAGGAGGGTCTTGAAGGAAAGGCGCAAGAAGAGATCAAGGAGAAACAAGATGCGGGTATTTCGTAGGAGAACTAGATGCATTGACTAAAGCTTTTGGAAAGGATTCTAGGGACGGGTTCGTCTTTGTTGGTCTGTTTCTCGTACACAATTTATATATTCAGTCTGTCTGCGTTCTAAAGTTCAAGAAATGAAGTCTAAGGATGGAGGTATTAAGCATCAAAAAGTGGAAGATCTAAGTGGAAAAATAGGGGTTCTGCTCCAAAGCTTTGGAACGTTATGCCACGTTATGCGAGGACATCCAAGCCGCAATGCCGACATCATTTGTTGGCTCGAACATCATGGACAGTTCACCGCTAGAGCCGTATACATTGCTAATACAAATTCACCGGCCAACCACCTTCACACCTTTCACCCCATATCACCGGCTCGATCGCGAGGTCCCGACATGCCAAAGTGTTCATTGTTCAACATGGATGGTGAAATTGTTCTTTGTCGGCAAACTTTGCCTGGTGAATTTGGGGAAATGGCTCACGACTCACCTGTACCACCTCATCTTGGGAAAGTGTTGTTGGATGACATTGTCATGCCATTTGAGAAGACCATAAAAGCTAACGGGTTTGTTGAAACCTTCGAGAGATGTTGGAATTGGAGGATATGTGGTGCATCCAAGGATGTGCATCAAATTTGATTAGTTGGTCGCTCTAATTTTTGGACATATGCTATCTCGGCCATCATCTATCGCGTTTATAAACGACAAACATATATGGCTTTTACCTTTTACGGCGTTTTACCTTTTCTTTTGCTTATGTTCACACATTTTGTACATGTGACTAACATGTAGTTTTCTTTTATGATTGTGCATAAGAATGTCTCTTATGCGATTGTGCTTTGAAAGACTTTTATGCGGTTGTGCATAAGAAATATTTAACTTTACCGATGTAACTATGTGAACGAAACGGAGAATTCTATGAATGAATTTTTTTGCTATGTGTGTGGTTTTTGTATATGTAAATATTTTGTGGTTTTTTCTGTTATATTTGATGGCGCAGTGACTATACTTAGAGTCAATTTCTAGTAGCTGTAGGGAACATCAATCCACAGTAAGTATTTCAATTGGCGATGCTTATATTATTACTTTGAAATATATGGATATTAACCCTCGGTTAATATTTTTTTGGAGGTGATGATGTTATTGCTACGGGATTATGCATGATGTTGGTCACATTCATCGGGTATGTATTCTTCATTCTTCGAGATATTATCATTTCTGAATTTACTTAAGTTTTGGTTGTGATTGTTGTTGTGTTGATTTTTTGGTACTTTTTTGTTTTGGGGTATTTTAATGATATTTTTGTGTTGATTTAGGTATAAGATGATATTTCTTGGGCATTCTTTGGGGTCGGGGTGGCGGCATTGTTAACATTGTGGTGGTGAATCATCGAGAATCAATTAGGAGGGATTCCGAGTAATGTGAAGTGTTATGCTATTGCTCCAGCTAGATGTATGTCTTTGAATTTAGCTGTCAAGTATGCAGATGTTATCAACTATGTTATTTTGCAAGTAAGTCTGATGCTTAACTTTTACTTTTGATGACATCAAGCTCATTGAATCTTTTATAACACGCTGAATCCATAACATGAGGTTCTTAATTATGTACTATTTGTGGTGATTTGAATTGTCACTGATATATGTTGGTTTAGAATCATTTTTTGTTTTAGAATGAAGTTGTTCTGTTTGCTTTTATAGTTACTGATTCTTAGATTATGTGTGTCGTATTGTGAAACCTAAATTGGGCTGCTTGTAAAATTTTCAGAGTTTGAAGAATATCGTTGAGATGATCAGTTCAGTTCTGGAAACAGACTAGCTCAACTACTGAACTGCACTCATCAGAAATCCCAACACTTACGCGAGTCTCATTGGTCTCTAGTATCTTTCAGGTATAAGCAAATCATTAGCAATAGAGTATATACTCTGAATTCTGAAGTATTCTTACTTTCTTTATTTGTTATGTCTAACTATATGTATCTGTGACAGGTTCTTCATCATCTTGGTTGTATTTACAAGACGAGAATTGGCATCCTCGTGTGATCATCTTCTCAAAGCCACGATAATCTTTGCATTACGATTATTCAGTAAGAGATTGTAACATTCTGTTTCTATATGCAATGCTTAGAAGCTAAAACAAACATAGTTGCACAAAGACAATGTAAGAAACAAGAACATTTTTACATATGCAATTCAATCTTTCTTAATGCAACTTCGTAACTTGTCTTTGATGTTATGAGTTCCACGCTTTTTATTGCATTTGAGGTTTAAACTGTGTGAATATCCGTGTGGGAATGTTTGTATGAGAACTATCGATTCAATTGATGGATATAGAATGAATCGGGGTTTTGCATGGAACGGGTATTGCACGATAAATTGGGGGATATCGGTTTTTGACCAGGTCAACGAAGACTTGACCTTTTTTTTTGTTGCAAAAAATTAGCAAACAGCAAAAGTGTGTTGCTAAATCGAACGAGAACAACTATATCCTGTTCTACTAAAATATATCCCGGAATAACTCTAACATTAGCAACCGAGTAGCAACGGTTTATTACTGTTTCTATATTTTAATTTCGCAATGTGACTTGTTTTTTGCTCTGCATTGTTCTTGACCAAAATTAGCAATGAGCTAAGCGTACTGCCGCTAAAAGCTATGACAGGTGTTTAGCAACGGCTGAGGACTGTTGCAAGCCCGGTCAGCAACAGATTTAAGCTGTTGCTAATCGTTAAATTTGGTGTAGTGTTCCAACACCTTAATTTTTTGTATGGGTGCTGATTGTGTAAATATTTATCGGCTTCTGTGAACTACACAAATCTGATAATGTCAGTGGGCATCATAATATTCTGGGCAGATTTGTGGTGTGTTCTCTCAAATTTTGAATCGCATTGAAAAACACAATCACATTACATAACACTTGATCAATACTAAATCCTTGCACATGATTTTTATAGAGTTCATAGCATTCATCATGCTTAAACTCTCTTTTGTTGGCTTCAACAATTTTGGAATTGGCTCTAATTTTCTGAAGAAAAAAAAACAAATAATAATTAAATAAAGCTGAGTTGTGAAAAAAAAAATTATTTAAATATTCATTATTTCTTCGATGCACAATCCAGGATGATACCCCTTTATCATCCCTCAAGATTTCCGCGTACTTTCTCACATCCCTATAGTTAATGAAAAATCTTACTTAAAGGATTGTATTCGTGCTTTTTGAATTTTCATTAAACTGAGTAACATCATAAACCTTTGGAACACACTGTCCCATAAATTATATATGGTTAAATTGAAATCTCCATTGATTGGAACTTATATCCAAGATCGAATTAGAAAAACATTTTCTTGTCGAGTGAAGCGAGCACTAACCATATCGTTGTAGCGAGTACTACCCTTGTTGAAACAAGTTCGACGTTTAAGTTGAAATGAATTTCAAGTTTCGTATCTAGAGGGGATGGATTTCGACCATTGGATGATGAACCACTAAGCGATGACCATAGCGTCGAGCGACATAGAGGCTATCATTGGTGCTTCCATGACTCTTGAGCGATATAGAGGCCACCGAAAAACATGGAGTCTCTATCGCTTGGTAGAGTTTCTATTATACCTGGCTAGGTGGTAAATATACCACTTAACCATGTATGTTCAACACTTTTCCGATTACCGAAGCCTTTTGTCCCTGAGCAAATCCAGGACATGCCAGAGATCAAAGTGATCCTATCTCATAAAAGTATATCAGATTTTACGCCGGCTTGCCAGAGCCTCGCCACAACCCACATAAGTGATGTTTAACACTTTTCCATACCCACAAAACGAAAAATATGCCAAATGCCATAAGCAATCAGAAACTTGGTAATTGAATTTTTTGAGGCATGCATTTTATTAAGGAGGTTAGGTTATAATTTGACGTGGGTATGTGGTACACACGGAATCATGTAATATACAATTTGACTAATAAAAACGGGATTGCATGGTCCCAAATTTTGGTTGAAAAAATTCCCATTAGACTTCCGTCTACCGCATGATTGGCCAAGTCATCCGCTGCCTGATTTCCTTCTTTGTAGTTGTGTTGTATAGCAGCATGCAGGATCTGTATCTATTTTATTTCCTCAATCATCCCTGAAATGTGCCAAGGGGAGGGGGGACGATCAATAGGGGAACTGATGAAGCACAAAAGGTTCTCTGAATCCGTTTCGAAGTGAAATTTTGGCCATTGTCTTTTTGTTGTTGTTCTTGATGCCAAAAGTAGAGCCCAAGTTTCTGCAGTTAAGGAAGTTGTAATTCCTAAAGATTGAGCTAAATCTATTACAGTTCGAGAGTCTGAATCCCTGCAAATGAAACCTGCACCTGCGAAACCCGGGTGAGCTCTGGCTGCTCCATCTGTGTTAATCTTAATCCAAATCATGTTCGGGATGGACCATCCCATCGAGATTATCGAGACCTTTTTGGTACTTCTTGAGTGGTTATATGTCGTTGACTCTCCCGTGTTACTGGGGTAAAGATTCTTGTCCGTATAATACTCTTCATGTTATTTTTTGAGCCCAAACTAGGATTTCTTCTGATATTATTTGCTTTTGGCGGTATATTAGATCATTCTTAGAAATTTTGCAATTGACGTTTTGGCGTCTTTTTGGGTTTGTTTGGGATCCTGGAAATGTGATAACATATTCTTGAATTTATCTTAATTAAATTTATTGTAACCTTGTTATTGGTTAGACTTAATTTTTGTCTAAAATTCTATCATATTTTGGGCTAGGTTAATTTGTGTTTGTTTTACTGCAAAAATAGGTTAATATAAATACTTATTTTTAAGGCAATTAGTTATGAGGGATCCATGGACACTCTTAGATGGACAAGGTCAAACAAGATTTGCGCCATTTTCTCCGCAAAACCCAAACGATAATGAATTTAAGTCTAATATTTTGATGGTATATTCTTCTTATAAGACTCTACATTCGTACAAAAAATGAGCACAATTTGAGATGTAAAAACCACCATCTACCCCTTTGAATATCAGCCGTTCAAAATTAACGGTTGAAATTAAGATCGATAGATGGTCAGGTTTGCTATCTCGAATTGCATTCATTTTTGGTAGGAATATAAAGTCTTATAATAGGAACACATCATTAAAATATTAGACTTAAATTCATTGTCCTTTGAGTTTGCCGGAGAAAATGACGCAAATCTTGTCCGACCTTGTCCATCTAAGAGTGTCCATGGATCCTCTCTCATTACTTATTTTAAAAGAAAATAACTATCTAACCTAGGTGAGGATACATGTGTCCCAGGTATTTGGAGGAATACCATAACCTCACCTTTTTAGCTTCCTAAAATCAATGAAGGTTTAGTAATCCTTATCCAGGATTGGGGCAATCCTCATTGAAATCCCAAAGTTTCAGTCAACCTTTACAGACAGACAAGTTTCTAGTCATCCTCCATTGACGGACAAACAAATTTTGTCCTTCTATGTTTACTAAGTTTGGTTTTTTTTGCCATCTCTACCCTCAATCATAGTTAATAAGTAATCCAACCGTAGTTAACCCATCTATATGGGTTATATGGGTTTTGAAATTGTTTTTTTTTGGGGGCCCGAATCTGATATTCCATATTGTCCCTTTCTTGACCTGATATCTTTCTGGGCATTATATAAATTGGTATACACATCGGCCGGTTGTGTTGGGATTAATGATATCATAAAATTTCTTCATAAAACATACAAATTAGTGGCACGAAAAATTAAACAGATAGACGATCATATAAAATAAAATGGGTAACATACTAGCAAGTAGCTAGTTATATTTTGTACTGTGTTTTCTATACAACCATTCCTTTTTATGACAGGCAAGCTTAATTCATGATATTCTTTTGCATCTCTAAACAGAAGAAAACACAAAAAAAAAATCCATACACAAAATAAAAGACATTAAAAGTCTGTAACTATGTATGCCACTAAACTTTCTTAGGCGCATGAGGCGATATGCCAGATTCCTCCTGGCCTTCAATCGAAAAAGTATAAGTAAAAGTTTGGTAGGTAGTGAACTCATGGCGCAATGTCATCAAAACTGCAGAGTTTTTTCTACATGCTACCTATTTACCGTGGAAGCAGACATACTGTATTTTGAAAACATAACACTAGACCACGTTTGCATGGGCACTTCCAGTAAGGGGCCAATTGCAGTTGACTTAAATTTCTCTTGCTCAACAGGAGACAGCAGCTTACGCACACTCCGTAAAACCCTCGGGCATGAGTAAGTTGTTACTTTGCACGTATTATTAAATTACTGGCGGGTGAAGAAACATCCTACAATATAGACATAAATAGTTAAACGAATAACAACATACAAGTTCTTAGAGTAAGTTTTTAAGACTGGCAAGCATGCAAATTAATAAGATAATTACCTTTCAACGCCATTGGAAGACACCACTCTTTTGTCCTCCACGGTGGCAGATTCCACCCTTGTGTCTACATTATCACAGTTTTCATTTTTGAGCACACTTCTTCTTTACTCCTGCACCTATCTTGGTTGCTTTTATTGGATTCTGGTTGGACTTAGCGTTCTACCGGTGATTTCTTTCTTATATTTCTCTAAATCAAACGTATACAAGAGTTCAAATTCAGTGTAATTCAAACAAAATATAATAATGATTAAATCCCTTAAATGTCATCTGGAAAACAGTAACGTGAGACTAATAAAAAAGTATTTGCAAACTAATAATAACAAATAGCTACACCAAGATGCATAATAATTCAGTGATAAACCTAAAATGGTAAGCAATATTTCCGTCGCCAATGAGAAATTAACCAGAGCATGTTAATTAAGACTACCAAATAGCAAGGATCGACATCTCTTACTTTTTTGCTTAGCTAGTCATCATTCTTGAATCACTAAAGCATAAAGTTCAAGCTTCTTCTAAGCCCTCTCAATAATCTTTCCCTCTATGGAATACTGAAATATCATTATACAACAAACAAGGAAAAATATTTTGAGATGGGGTCTTAAAATACAAACACTGGTATGGCTAATAGAACAAGAAAAGAACCTCTGTGAAGTTCATATCAACAATATAACAATATGAGTGAGAAACTATACGCAGTTCGTGCCCCTTGTTGAGTACAAAGTTCTAGAATACAAGACTTGACTGACATCTATTGTTTGTTACAGGTACAAACTTAGAAATGCAAAATAGGAATGGCATAAGATATAAAACAGGGCTTGCTAGTGTAGTGAAGAAACACAATTTAGAAACGACTTTAGGGTACTTAATTGAAGTGCATAATAGAGAGAGCAAATATGCTAAAACAGTAGAGAAAACATATACATTTTATATGAGGATCCAACACAGCAAAATTAACCAAGTTCAAGAGTTTCAAAAATCAAACAAGCACTTAATGAATATGTCTGCAGTACATAGATATCTGACAACAAAGGGGATTCAATAGCTCTGTAAACAAAAAACAACACCAACCAATATGCTGCAAAGGAAGTCTAAAATATTAGCTATAAGAAGCTAACAAGATTATCGATAAAAGCGTATCTACGAAAGACTGATCACTTAATATAAGTCTTAACTTAAAACAGGGCAACAACTCGCACTGTCACAAACTGAATTTTTTTATCAAGGCAAGTTAATCCTGGATGGCTGGATGCCGAGAGGTTATCAATGAAGTAAAATGCAAACAAAGTATCCAAATTAATACAAATCACTCAAGTCAAACAAATGATATGAAAAATGACAAAACAAGAAAGAATGGGAGAAATTCATAAGTGGCGTAAAAGAGAAGTATTAGTTCACTGAGTCAATTTTTCAAACAAGTAATAGGCTGTTTCATGAAGTCGGTGCAAGGCTTAGTTTTTTTGTTTCGACGGAAATCAAAATTGGTAGCTGCATAGCAGTTTCAATCTTTATAAAACCCTTTGTGGCATTCAAAATTATTCACAGTTCAACAAGGCATAAGTAAACATAAAAAATGTAAGATTTCATAGTAATATTGTTTTGTAAAAATTATCAACATTGACTAAACATGTTTCTAAGCATACAAAATCATATAAAACAAATAAATGCAGAAACTAAACTAAAAAACCAACCCCACTCAAACTGTAAAATGAATCAAAAAAAAAAAGTTAAGCAGGGAAAAAAAAACAGAGACCCACCAATATAAGATAATCCCCTCCCGAGTTGTTGATGCTGGTGATACACAGAAACCCCAAATCTTACCTGAAAAGAATAATCACATACCATTAAATTAGTTTTAAAAAAAACACCAAATCAGTACCACCAGTGATTTAACCAGAACCTTAAAAAAATATCCAGAATCATCTAAAGAAAGCCATAAAAATTATAAAATAAAAGACCCCTAAATACAAAAAGAATACAATTTATCAAAAATGAAGAATACAGAACAAACTAAAATCAATAAGAATGTAAAAAACACCACACAGTAGACTCGCTTTCGAATCTCAGACAGAAAGAGAAACACATTAGACCCTAATTCTTTAACATGCAAAATCAAGAAGAGAGAGGTCGAGAAGAGTCTTATCGCCTAAATTCAGATACAGATTAGCCGTTGAAGGTCAGTAGTGGTGCGGTTAGCATCCATTTCAAAAAATCTTGTTGTAAAAATAAAATCTTATTAACTATCACAGTTCAAATCGAGCAAAAAATGATCTCAAATACTTACTGAAAGTAGTTTGGAGCTGTGCTATTTGGAACGCTAGTGACAAACCCCGGAATATGAAACTGAAAAAGGGATGAAGAATGGAGAGAAGGGTTCGAGAGAGAAGGAGATGTCTATCAACTTTGGAACCAATTTTTCTCCTATTTCTGACTATACAAGACAACAATAACAAAAGAATTATTCTTCACAAAAAAAAAGGGTTTGTCGATCAACTGCTAACGATTGTTGTAACAAAGAATTGAGTTGAGGAGATCGGTGAATTTGATGCTTTGTTGAGCAAAACCTAGGGGTGAACAAGCTTTTGTGAGAGACTTTTTAATCTTCCATATATATATATATATATATATATATATTATCCATATTGCATCTGGGGCTTATAAACTGTCCATATTCTAACCGATTAAAAAGTAACTACGGTTGGTTCCTGTTACCTATGATTGAGGGGTAAACATGGAAAAAACAAAACAAAACTTAAGATAAATGGACGGACAGCCCATTTTGTCCGTCAACTTAGGTTGAAAGGAAAGTAGGCTGTACGTGAACCAAAACCCAAAAGTTTGGATTTGGGTGACGATTGCTCCCAGGATTGGAGTCCCTTTGTACCGAGCACGTCTTCCCCCGGCCCGTTTTGAGACCTGAATCTTTGTCTGTGGATCCCACGAGCTTTCACACTATTCCAGCCGCAGTCCTTTTTCCCCATTTCCACTCTTCCAGTATTCTCTCTCTTGAATTACACTTCCCCCCATCGTTTCTCAGGCATCAAGCGTTTGGTGAGAGCTGTGGTGAGGACGACCTTCATTCGACGACAATCGATCGTGTAAGTTTACTTTCAGTTGAATTACCACTTCTTTAGATGATGTTAGGGCTTTATTTTGGGTAGACATTGATTTAGGTCGAACTTAATCTGCTGATTCTGTTTTGTTTTTAGTTTCTCTATCATATATACTGTGTCGTAGTATATTTGATTTTTCGTGATGTCTTTCTAGGTTTGATGTTGATTTGATAATCCTGATTGATTGTGTTCTAGTTTTCTTTGTAGATTTGATTTTATGTTTCCGGCAACCTAGTTGTCTTTTTGATGGCTTAAAACCCTGAAATTAGATTTTTAGGGATTGGGATTGGGATTGAGATTGTCTTATTGATGATAGAAATAATTAATATCTTAGTAAATTTTGCAATTATACTTACATTGCATCAATCCAGACTGATGGCATTCCCCTTTTTTACTTTGGTAGGTTTTAGAATAAGTGTGACTGGATTTGGGATCAATGACCAACAGAAGCTTAATTGTTGTTAACAATTGGCTTTGATTCCCTTCATTAATATCTACCCCCTGGTAGTGTCAAACCAACAACAAAAAAGAACTAGACGCTTGTGACTCATGTTATCCAACTCAATGATTTGTGCAAAATATAAATACTAAATTGGGCATCTGTATTTATAACTACTTTTTTCTTTTTTTTTTTAAATTTTGAAGTGGATGGCTTTTTAATTGTCAATTTGCTAAAACATGGTCAAACTTGGTAAAACATGCCAGACAGCTGAAGTAATTTTTAAGTGCTTTGTGGTGGTTTAAAGACCGGCATTTTCCATGAGGTTAGTCCTGTTTTGTGTTTTTTTGGAAATAAATTGAGACTAAATAAATTGAGGTTAGTGCTGTGTGGTGGTTTAAAGACCGGCATTTTCCATGAGGTTAGTCCTGTTTTGGTTTAATGACCGGCATTTTTTGTTGCTATTTTTCTGCATCTCTTACATATTCTAATTTTTTTGGCCTTTCGTCTTTGAGTAGCTCATTGCTGCTGTTAAACAACACTATAAGCTGGCAATGTCTTAATAGATTTGCGATTGTACTTACGTTGCATCAATCCAGACTGATGGCATTACCCTTTTTTACTTCGATAACTACTCTAACATCATTGTGACTGAATTTGGAATCAATGATCCACAGAAGCTTGATTGCTGCTAACAATTGACTATGATTCCCTTCTGCAAAAATGAGTCTTGTTAACCTTCATTAATATCTAGCCTTCTTGGTGACTCATGTTATCCAAATCAATGATTTGTGCAAAATATGAATACTAAATTTATTATGACTGCCTTTTTCTTTTTAATATTGAAGTGGATGGCTTTTTTAATTGTCAATTTGCTGACAGGGTCAAACTTGGTAAAACATGCCAGACAGCTGAAGTGCTTTTGAAGTGCTGTGTGGCAGCTTAAAGACCGGCATTTTCCATGAGGTTAGTCCTGTTTGGTGTTTTTGTTCTTAAAATAAGTTGAGACTTTCTATTGCTATTTTTCTGCATCCCTTACATATTTCTAATTTCTTGGCCTTTCCTCTTTGAGTAGCTCATTGCTGCTGTTAAAGATGTCCAAGAAAAGGAGGCAGTCTATACACTGGATAACATTCTTCTACTGTGTGCAGCTGGTGCATCACAGTGTATGCCATGCAGCTTGAGGAGGTAATCTTTATTGTGTTCCCTCACCATTGACTGTTAAAAATGTTATGGAATACTCATGGATTACAGTTACTAGGTTGGGCTCGTTTGATATTATTTTACAGTTACTAGGTTAACATCTGCTGTGGCTCTCTGGAATACTCATGGATTAAGATGGCCTCATTTGAGAAGCATAGATAAAAAACAGGAGAATTGGACCTTCTTGACTGGCTAATGCCCAAGCCTCAACCCTTAACAAGGTCTCTTCGTCCAAGAGTTTTTACCCTCTATAAATCTTAGATTTAATTTAACATGCATTTGACACAAATAAGACGACACTTAAACCTAGTCTGATGTATATTATGTTTATAACTGAAGTTTGGGGAGCTATACAGTTATCATGATCATTCCACTTCCCCGTAATATCTGTATTTACGTATTTTGTGATCATACACACACATGGATGTTGATGTTCTGTACGCATAGTTAAGAAGATATAGTGGAGTACCACATGATATAAAAGCTCTTGACTGGAGACTCAAGCAGTTGCACTGTTGTACGTTATGTTTTGCACAATTCTACTTATTTGTGTGTCACATCTTTACTTTATGTGTACACATACATTTTTTTTCCTACAATTTTATATGGTCGACCTACTTGTTCAGGTCCTGCAAGCAAGAGAAGTTAAGTAAAAAAAATTGCTCAGTTGTGTAGTAAAGTTATAGGTAGTTCCTGGAAAGAGGACCTTATAAATGACAGGAAATAATCCATAGCCATGTCCAACATTTCTATGTGTGCCTATTTAACTCTTTGTTTAAGTGCCCGCTTAGACTGATCTGAGGTTTTTGAGTTTTGGTTCAGGGAGATGGATATGTTGGCATAAGAATTCTCTTCTCTTTTCATGCCACCTCCTCTCTATTACTCATCTCACTCCATTAGTGACCTCTCTCATTTCTGGTTTATCCCCATATAATTGTATTTCTTTTTCAAAATTCAATCGACGTTATGGTTTTTGTCTGTACAATAGAAGTATCTTTCATCTGATCAGGGAAAACGATTTTTATTTTTTCTTTCTTTTCTCTTCTTTTTCTCTCTTTGTTTAAGGGTTAGGGCCTGCGCAGCGCCTAGATCCCAGCCAACTTATGGGTATTTGGTCAAAAAACGCTACCTAGACGCTTTTTTTTTTTTTTTTCATTTGGCTGAAAAATGCCCGCGTTTTACTACATAGTATGTTGCTAGCTCTTTAACATTTTACCACAACCTAAATTTAATGCAACGGTCTCCCTTTACGCTTGTTTTAGATGTTGTTCCTCTCACTATATTTACTTGATGTCATCGAGCATGAAACTAATGCAGATCGTTTATTTTGTTGCAGATCCCTATAACATTGGATAGACTCTTATATCTGGAAGTGCATATTTGCTGATGATTATATGAAAGGTGCTGTTGTTAATTGCTACCAGCCGTTTAAACTCGTCCTGGATCCCTTGGTTGTTGGGGAGAACGAGAAAAAGGTTGTTTCTCTTTCCCTAACCCTTTTAGCGCTTCGGCATGTTCGTGTTCGTGGATGTTTACCATCTTTTACCAAATTAAAAATGAGACTGTATAGCTTTATTGTGAGCTGTTGTCAGCTGGTTTGAGCGATTTACTGATACGCGTAGCAAATGATCAGATGTAGCCCATCTTATTACACTTCTCTTACACCTGGGGGAGGCCTAGTTGTACATGCTACAAGGATTGTAACTTAAGAGGAATGTCTCCTAGTTCATTTGACATAAAGCATACCTTAAGTCTGCACATGAACCCCTCAAGCTGGAATAACGAAAGTGTGTGCATAATTTTAGTAGTTGTCAAGTGTTCTCCCTCTTATGGAAGTAGCGTGGTTCTTCGTTAGGGGACTATGCTCCTGACTGTGAAGACCACTTAACTATAAGAAATGTCCTTCATTTTTATGTTATTGTTACTGAAGTTTTGCTACTGAGACATCTAAGCGTATTTTGTTGAATCTAGTGTACCCGCAGGAGCATATATAGATGGATGTAACTTGTTTAGGTTTAGATCATTATATTTATTTTGAATTTCAGCATTTTAATCCCTCCATCATTTAGATTAAGCAGGATCATATGTGAGAAAGTAGTATATCAAAGAATGCATTACTTGCAGATATTTGAATGCATCATTTACATGCCCCGTGTAAGAAATTTGTGAGCTTGTGGGGATTTCGGTGCGTCATCTACATAACACATACTCTGTATCCGTTGTTTTTTTTTCTTTTGTTGTTGTTAATTCATCAAAGATAATGTTGTCATAGTTACTGCAGGACATGTTTGAAATAGTTACCTGTGATGTGATGGTTAATGAGATTATGTAGGTGAATTGTTACTGCATGGTGGTGCAAAATACAGAGCCATTGGTAAACTGTGGCTGGACGACATGAGAAATTTGTTTGGATTTACAGGATGCACTCAACGAGTCATTTTGTGCAAGGCTTGGAGGTGATGTATTGTTGGTTGAGTATAGGATATATGGCTCTGCCACTTCTGAGTCCCACTGTGGTATCAATCTGTACTCGAAGTGATTCCTTGAGTAAATTCTGTAATTCCCAGCAAATAGCTTCTCAACCCTCCAGGCTTTGAGTGGCTAAAAATAGTTGAGGACTGGGATGACTGGTCCAAGTGGATAAGTAGTCTAGGAGGTGTTGGTATTACAGCAAGCAAGCACTGGGAGTCGTGGTGGGATGAGGAGCAAGAACACTCGATTTTACCAGGTTGTTAGGCAGGTTCTGGGAGTTTGTTCTTTCCGTTGGTTTCTTTTTATTCCAGTATAAGATTGTGTATCATTTATCCGTCTCCCTTGGAAGTAAAAGTTTAGTTGTGAGTATTATTTCTGACGGCTCTTCTCTTGCCAATTTGTTTGTGATGTCAAGGACCATGAGCTCATGTATTTCGCCATGTTTATATTTCTTTTTCAGGGAGGTGGTGTCTCTTTGCTGGTTGTTGTGGCAGTGATGATCATCCTGAAGGTTAAATCTTAAATCTGATAAATGTTCGTAACACGTGTTAATGTTGTTGTATAAGGGCTGATTGTGTATATACTTTTCTGCTTTCCTGGACTGTGCAAATCAGATAGTTTCAGTGGGTAGGAGAGCAGTTACGAGTAACATATCTACGTCCTTGTTTAATGTAGCATATCTTGCCGGAGCAGAGCAGTTATATGAATTTAATAATCCTAAAATTTTCGAATCTCACATACACTTAAAGGACAAATCAACTTATTTGCTTATATCTTGCATTCTCTAGCCTGAACAAATGCAGTCAAGGCTACTGATCATCCCGAGGTAGCCTTGAAAGATGAAAGATGAGGTTGGAAATGTGAGACTCATGGATGACCCAAGAGGTCTGTCATGTAAAGATTGTACATCAAAATGTTTCTTGTGATGTGGAAGAGCAAATTAGGTTCATAAGCTCTAAGTTTTCATTGGTTCAGTGGCTGTTGGTCTAACTAGTTATTGTTGGCACTTACTAGGACTGATCGGCAACAAATCTGGAGGGGTACAGATGCAAAGAACAGCCTTTCTTTTTTATGTTCTGCTGTTTTTGTTGTTTGTTTGGTGCTCCTGGGCACTGTTTTATTTTACCTTGCGTCTTTAGGGCGCCTCCAAACGAATTAGGGGCGACACAAAAGGACAAAATAGGTCATAATCGGAAGGTTAATCCATAATCGGAAGGTTAATCCATAATCCCATTTTTTTAATGGCCAAACTACCCTTTACAATCGGGAGGTAACTATACAATCGGTAGTTAATCAACAATCGGGAGTCAAGATAGTTCATATAACTACCGATTATACAGTGGCTCTCTTTTTGCAAAATATCCTACCATAATCGGTAGTCAAGATAGTTCATATAACTACCGAATATAGAGTTGCCCCAAAATGTGATTTTGCAAAAAATCCTCTTTTTTTGAATTTTGGTTGAACATATAATCGGTAAGATAGGAAGAGCTATCATGACTCCCGATTGAAGTAGACCTTTGGCAAAAATGCTACCATAATCGGTAGTCAAGATAGTTCATATAACTACCGAATATAGAGTTGCCCCAAAATGTTATTTTGCAAAAATCCTCAATTTTTTGAATTTTGGTTAAGTCTATAATCGGTAGTAAATGAAATTATCATGACTTCCGATTATACATTGGCTTCCTTTGCAAATATCCTACCATAATCGGTAGCCAAGATAGTTCATATAACTACCGAATATAGAGTTGCCCCAAAATGTGATTTTGCAAAAAATCCTCTTTTTTTGAATTTTGGTTGAGCCTATAATCGGTAAGAAAGGAAGAGCTATCATGACTTCCGATTATACGATCGCTCTCTTTGCAAATATCAGACCATAATCGGTAGTCAAGATAGTTCATATAACTACCGAATATAGAGTAGCCCCAAAATGAGATTTTGCAAAAATCCTCTTTTTTTGAATTTTGGTTGAGCATATAATCGGTAAGATAGGAAGAGTTATCATGACTTAGATTATATCTTGACTCCCGATTCAATTATTCTCGAGAATTAAATGACGTATTGGGCAGGATGAAAACAGGAAAAAATCCAAAAGCAGATCGAAATTCAATTTTTCGTAGAAAAAAATTTCTAGCGGGAGGGCTACGCCCCGGACCCCCACCCCTCAGTATAGCGTCATGAGACATTGTATTCATTGTATTCATACCACGTCCATGCCGTCTGCACCGAGTTTTTCAATCGCATTGGTTGAGCCTATAATCGGTAGCAAATGAAGGTATCCCGACTTCCTATAATCCCAAAGATAATCGGTAGTCAAAGATAGTTCATATAACTACTAGAATATAGAGTTGCCCCAAAAAGAGATTTTGCAAAAATCCTCTTTTTTCTAATTTGGTTGAGCCTATAATCGGTAGTCAAAATAGTTCATATAACTACCGAATATAGAATTGTCCTAAAAATGAGATTTTGCAATCGGTAGCCAACTAAACTACCGATTATGAAGGGGCATACAAGTATTTTCATCCTATTTTGTCTTTTGTGTCGCCCCTAATTCTTTCGGGGTCGCCCCTAAAAGTGCCAGGTTATTTTATACTGTCTTACGGCCTGTAGATACTATGAACCCTGTTACCCAAGGCATATGATGATTATCCGCTGCAAGAAGATAAAGTCGTGCACTAAGATTATCGTGTAGCGATTGAGTTTTTCTTTTGTAATATAGGCTTGGAACCCAGAAATGACCAAGTCTACAATTTCTTTGTATATAAATAAAAGGACAGTGCGGTACCTTTTCACAGTGAAGTAGTGAACTTTGCTCACTTTACCCACTTTTTGCGGGGCCTCTGCCAATAAATGGTACATCCACTGTTAAGACTTACAGATTAGTCGCTGCAGATTTGGCTGGGTTGCAAATTTGCATGTACATAATGCGAATTATGTCTGTAGTGGACATAATAAGGAATGGTAATAGGGGCTTCCATTGTTCTATCTCTATCAATTGATTAAGTTTGATCTTATTGGGTGCAGATAATGTGTTTGTCGAATGTTGCCCTACTGTTCTTTTCTGTTAAAGTTATTGAAATCTTTGTGTTTATTGAATTCCATTAGAAGTAAATGACAGATGAATATTCTCTGAATTTGATATAGAATTTTACATTCGTGCATGATGCCGATATCAATCATGGTTTTCGATCTGACCCATTATCTCAAAGAGGGTATTAATATAGACGTTTATGTGGTGGACTGGTAGTGCTTCGGGACTCCTCCACTGTCTTTTCAATGTTTTGAAGAAGGGGAAATAATAGCATACTGATTTCATTGTATCCAAACATGTTTGATGCTTGTAATGTGGGGCTTTGTAATCTTCATCATCTTGATGCATTTCTTATCCAATCTGCAGATATTCAGGTAATCACAAATACTTCAAAAAACCTAACTTAGAGAATCATAAGCGGGATAGTTACATTTGTCGAGGCAACTCTATCTGCAGTGTTGTGGATGTACTGATTCAGGTATTTTTTTGAGCAACACCTAATAACATTCCCAGGTATTTTTTGGAGTAATAACATTCCGAGGTATCAGCAGTGTTGTGGATGGTTACATTTATAAAATTGTATTTTGCAATTTTTATTGTGTTATTCTTAGTTTCCCTGCCAGGTTGGATGGTCATTGGGGCAGCACTGACGCTTAAATTTTAAAGTCTCATAAAAATGTTCTTTAACACGATTTATGGAGGCAGACAGAGGGTCAAAAAATTAAAAAAAAATGCGGTGAAGGTGGATCGAACACCTGACCTTAAGATCTTCAGTCTCACGCTCTCCCAACTGAGCTATCCCCGCACTGTTGTCTGAACTATTACTCTACGAAAATAATAAAGTATACATTGGACCGTTAAAAGAATAGGCCCATCAGTATTATTAAAAAGTAGTTCGTTATGCATGGTAGAATTATATTATCCCTTTGCTCTATAAGTTAAATCATTCTGAAAAAATAACTTTTGGTGGTAACATTTCATAGTACTTGAGCTGAAGGTGTGTCAAAAATTTCGTTAGGGCGCAGGGAGAACACTCAGAACAGGATAGAAAAGAGGACCATTTGTTCTTAGTATACAGTGAAAAGAAAATACTGCATGGATAGTTGAAGAGCCAGCTTCAATTCTTAGCTCTATTGCAATTAAACTGCAAATTCCCCTCTACTTATGAAGCTAGTGTAGACTAATGGAAGAAACTCGAAATAGTACCCCTTCGTGGAAAATCAAGTGGCATACTAGCAGACTAATGTCGGTCTTTTACAGTACCTTCCCGCCTTATGACAACCAATGATCCGATGATATATGCCATAAAAAAGGAAAAGAAAATAAAAACAAAACAAAAAGACAGGCTCTTGGTATATTTCTAAGAGAAGATATCCTGCAAATTGGAGATGGAAGAAGTAACATGTTATGCTGATCTCTTTCTTCCTTCTGTTTCGTTGACTAGAGATTACCGCTGCAAATTGGTGATAATCATACTCAGAATCTTTAAACGGTGCTCGACTAAGCCTTGGTGTATAATATATGAAGCTCAACTTACCAGAATCCTCAGCAGAAACAAGATCATTGAGATGGTTCAAGTGCAATTGTGAGAAAGATGGATGTTGAACAAGATTTCTCCATGTTCTGGAAACTAATTTGCATAATAAAATAGATTCAGTTGGTAAACGAGATAGGATTTCAAACACGATCTCTTCCGGAAAAAAATTAAAACTCACCATTGAAAACAAACACTTGTCTAGGAGAAGCTGAAGTGATGGCAGATGAAAGTAGACGGCATAAAAAGAATACCATATTAGAGTTTGAAGACACAAACTCCATGAAAATGAATAAATGAAAAAAGGTGTAAACGTTAACTAAATATCATGGTTGTAATCATCAGTTTATCTTAATGATTTTATACAGCATGTAAACAATAGAATTTCTCACAACATGAATTCTGTTAAAATAAATTCACAAATGTACCAGTTCAGGCAATTAGATGAACTAGCCAAATCATTGACTCCTGATTGTTGGGGAGACTTACAAAATCCGGGCCGCTATGCGCAATACGAAACCTACACAAGCAATGACATACAAATGCGGAAAAAACACAACTACGCAATATAGAAGCAATCACACGACACCGACAATTACGTGGAAAAACCTCTCCAAGGTGAAGGGTAAAAAACTACGGGCAAATCTTCCACTATAACAAACAATGGGTTACACACAATCCTCCCAAATTGGGGATAACAACAACTTCAAGGTGCATATAACACTTGGATACCTATTTGCCTAATTACACTCACCACTAAGGATGGATCAACAATTCATTCACCAATAAGATGAGATTCACTATCAGTTTGACAATAGCATGAGTAAGTGATACGGGACGTATTTTTGGTTAGTCAAGTATATCCCAAGATTTGCTTAAACCTTGGATATTTATTAATTTTAGTAGTTTAATTTTTTTTTTTTTTTTTTTTTCTTAAACTAGTAAAATTTATATTTATTATCAGAATTTAAATTTAAGATTTTACACTTTTAGTTGGTAACCAAGCTACAAGTTGGGCACCAACCCCTTTCTGAATAACACTTTTAGTTGGTAGCTCGATTTTAGTAGTTTAATTATTAGGATAATTACTTTCTTATTTAGATTTATCTTGTGTTATGAGAATAATATATTCTCTTAGGCTAATTTAGGAATGTTAGGATTTCCTAGCTCTTTCCCGTCTTCGTCGGAACCAATTCTATGGTCAAACAATAGACTGGGCTCAAAATCGAGAGCTACGGGATTTTTTCCGAGTGGCTCTTTGAACTCCAAACAAGGTATGTCGAAAAATCTAATTGATCCCAATGAGATTTCGTCGATTGAACTTATAGAGTTCGGCTCTATAATAGGTACGGGTAGGGGTGTACATCGGGCCGGGCAGGCCAGCCCAAGCCCGATTATAGCACAGGCCGGGTCGGACGGGCTTGTAGTCCTTACTACCCATTAAGTTTAACGAGGCAGGCGGCAGGCAATAACAAAATTTAATGCCCATGGCCCGTCCATACCGTGAAACAATACGAGGCCGGGCAGAGTCGGGGCGGGCCGGGCCTCGGGCCCAAGAGATAATTCAGAATTCGGAATGATGATATATACGTAACTCGTTCAAATGATAGTTCAAGCAATTCATATTCGTTCATTGTGAAATGTAATTCGGAATTTTCTCTAACCCCAATAAATTGTCCACATATGAAATTTAAGTTCTTGAGAAATCCATCACACTAGTAGAAAACTTTATTTGATGCTATTGGCGATCAAAGGCGGCGGGTAACTAAACAAAGCACGGCAAGAGCGGGCTAACAGCTGGACTCCAATATTTGAACAAAAACCCAGTCCGCCCACTTATAATTATCAGGCGGCCGGGCTAGCCCATGACAGTCAGTCGGGCGCCCATGGGCTCCTTCGGACCCGGGCGGTACATGGCAGGCCACAGGCTTCCGGGCATTCTGTACACCCCTAGGTACGGGGTTTCCTTCTTCGAAGAAAGATAGAAACACATGTTTACTGGTCTTGTAGACAATCATAATGATCTTAAAATAGTGGAAGTATAATGCTTTAACTTTGGTTTTTAGTCAGTGGTTACACAAGATGTATCTTCTCTGAAGTTTGTTTCTTGTGAGACCCTTTCTTGCTTTTTTCTTTAGTTTTTACTTTGTTTTTCTGTTTTTTCTCGGGACTTTATGTTCCTCTTAAGTTGTAACTTCTTGCTCACACTGCTTGTGTGGTTTTCAATATATTTTAAGTTTGCCGATTAAAAAAAAATGTTTGCTGGCTATATATAGCCTTTGCAGTGTAGCTTACTCTTTAGCTTGATACGGGACGTATTTTTGATTAGTCAAGTATATCCCAAGATTTGCTTAAATATTGGATATTTATTATTTTAGTAGTTTAATTATTAGGATAATTACTTTCTTGTTTAGATTTATCTTGTATTATGAGAATAATATATTCTCTTAGGCTAATTTAGGAATGTTAGGATTTCCTAGGTTTTATGTTTGCCGGCTATATATAGCCTTTACAGTGTAGCTTCCTCTTTATCTTGCGAGCTCGTTTAATGAAAATACCATTTGGGTTAAAAACAGTTTATTCTCTTTGAGAGATTGATCATCATCTTGATCGTTTATCGTCGCTTTGCTCCTGGATTGGAGTTGTTTATCATATTTGGGTCCTATTTTGAGTGGATTCTTTGGCGTGTCGATTTATTCTAAATCGTTTCCGCTGTGCCATATCAGGTGGTTACCAGAGCAGGATTTTCCTGTGATGTTCATCTGTGGGTTGCCTAGAAGAATCAGTTGAGGATTCTTGTGATATCTAGGTTTTATCAAAAAAAAAAAAAAAGAAAAATCTGTCTGATCCAGTTTGGGTTCATTGCTTACTTCAAGCACCTTTATCGCTGTAACTGTTTCCTACTTCTATATTGTTTTTTTTAGGATATCTAGGATATCTAGGATATCTTGTGATATCTAGGTTGTACTCTGATACTCTGAGATTTGTGCATCATTCAATACCCTAGTTTTCAACTTTTGGTGGTCAGAAAGAAAACTCGTGGTTTTGATTCCCGTTGGCCCAGTCCATTAGTTTATTAATTCCCTTGAAACCCACGTACTTCTCGTACAATTTTCACTTGTGATACAATTAAAGTTCTAGGCTTCCGGTGAGCATTAATTCCGTCAAGAGCTAATTTTCAAACCTTCCCAAAACCAATCAGTACCTAGGCCAATTTTTTTGGCTGCATATATATGCAAGATGCAGGCAAACAATCAACTTTTAGGAATTAGCTCTTGTTAACACTTCTAAAACGAGACTCATTATTGTTGGAGAGGTGCCAGATTTATCAATTTGGGCAGAAGAATTGGGTTGCGCAACAAATTGCCTACCGTTTTTGTACATGGGAATGCCTTTGGGAGCTAAGTCCAACTCCAAGAGTATTTGGGATCCAATCATAGAGAAGTTTGATGCCAGATTGTCCTTTTGGAGAAGAATATCTCTATCAAAGGGAGGTAAACTCGCTCTTTTGAAATGTATCTTATCTTCTTTACCCACCTATTTTTTCTCTTTGTTCAAAGCCCCTATATCTGTTATTAAAATCCATGAGAAGAAAATGCGAAACTTCTTGTGGGAATACAAAGAAGATGCAAAGTTATCTTATTTAGTTAATTGGGATATGGTACGTGCTATTTAAGAGCGTGGTGGCTTGGGAGTTTGTAATCTAAAGCTTATAAACATGGCGTTGCTAGCCAAATGGTGCTAGAGATTTGGTGTTCAAAAGAATAAATCGTGGTTCAAAATAATAGCAGATAAATATGGTACGGAGTACTCTTATTGGATACCTGGTTCAGTTTCGCAAAGCTATGGTGTCTCATGTTGGCGGGCTATTACAGAAACGACGACTTTGATCAGTAATAACTCCACTCTTTATTTGCATTCAGGAAGAGAAAATGCGAAACTTCTTGTGGGAATACAAAGAAGATGCAAAGTTATCTTATTTAGTTAATTGGGATATGGTACGTGCTATTTAAGAGCGTGGTGGCTTGGGAGTTTGTAATCTAAAGCTTATGAACATGGCGTTGCTAGCCAAATGGTGCTGGAGATTTGGTGTTCAAAAGAATAAATTGTGGTTCAAAATAATATCAGATAAATATGGTACGGAGTACTTGGATACCTGGTTCAGTTTCGCCAAGATATGGTGTCTCATGTTGGCGGGCTATTACAGAAACGACGACTTTGATCGCATAATAACTCCACTCTTTATTTGCATTCGGGAAGAGAAACTTCTTTCTGAAATGACTTATGGTTTGGGCAGTTAACACTATCCGGTGAGTATTCTTCTCTTTACAAGCTTTCCAGTGGACATCAATATGAAGGTGGCAGACATGATCACTTCAGAGGGGAGTTGGAGATTCGATTTCAAGAGGGTTCTATCTAATTCAGAGGTAAATGAATTTGCATCTCTTCTTTCAGTTATTGGATATGTCCCACCGGTTTTAGATGGAATGGCAGACACTCGGCGTTGGTCACTTCAAAACTCAGGGGTGTTCTCGGTGAAAACTATGTATGCGAAGTTAGTAGAATCTGATGGGATTGACAATTTTCCATTTCAGTTTACATGGAAGACAACAATACCGCCTAAGATTAATCTGTTTGTATGGAGTTTGGTCCTTGGTAAAATAAATACGAAGGATGTGTTGTTGCATAAAGGAATTGGGGTAGACAACTCTTGTGTTATGTGTAGTAATGAATTGGAAACTCAAGACCATCTATTCTTGCATTGTAGAATCGCCCATAGAGTTTGGTCAATGCTTCTACCTAGTAACTATTGTGCCTGGGTTACTCCTAGTTCAGTAATGGATCTGTCACTTTGCTGGCACACGACAACTTTCTCCGGCAATGGTAATTTTATTTGGAGCTTAATTCCAGCTGCAGTGTTCTGGACTTTGTGGAAAGAACGTAACAGCCCGTATTTTTTGATAATAAACAAACTTCAAAATAGATGATGAACTTGGAAATGAAGCTAAAACATCAGTCATACATTGGGCTTCTGCCGCGGGAAGACAAGTTCATATAAACTTTACTAGTTCTGTTCTCAGAGATTGGGAAAATCTATTCATGTAATTTACTGTTTTTTCATTTCCCTACCATTGGTAGCTCCCTGTATATTCTCTCAATCTAATACATCTTCTTTTCTGATAAAAAAAAAGTTATGCATGATAGACTAAGATTATACATCTGTTCTATACGTTAAATCATTATGTACCTCTAAATCAACTTTTGATAGTAACATTACATAGTACTGAACTAACTGTTTGAGGGTGAAAACGATTTCTGCTAATTTTGGAAATTTCGGGTGTGTGGGTGAGAAACGAATTTAAACCCTTAACAATGTAATGAAAGGGAGTACTTTAGATTCGAGAGATCAATCTGCACAAATCCGTCCTAAACCAAGAAATGTCCGTTCCACACTTGCTTCGGTCACAAAGTGAAAGAGAAGGGTTGGTTTTGGGGAGGGAAGCGAAGAAAGTGTTGAGACCAGAATAGTTGATTCTGAAAGAGTAGTTGTTTTACGACTTGTATTAGAAAGTGGGAAGCTAACAGATGGAGAGAGCTAGCAAATATTTTCTAAGTGTTGTATTCTCCTGACCTGAACTTGTTGTTCAGTGGAAATAGGTAATGCCTATTTATACAAGGCGAAGTGAAACGTACTCTGGTCTTATTAAGAAATAGAAAACGGGTGAGTAAATGGGAGGAGGTGGTAACCGGTAACGCCTGGAATTGATGTTCCATAAAATAAAGTGTTTCACCATTATTCCCTGTATTTACTAACCGCCTCATCCTTATGACACTTTCTTATAACGGGAGTAGTGTACGCCGCACGCTATAAACCGCCAAACTAATACCCAATGAGCATCCCCCAGTTTGTGACATGTGTTGATGTCTCGAGTGTTTTCGTGGAAAACGTGTAGCACGTTGTTGTTGTCTGTCAAGTTGAGCTTGGGAGACTTCAACGGTCGAGATTTCGTATCTTAAGAGGAAAGATAGCCGTTGATTATTGCAACCCTTCGCTTGGTAACCAACGTCATGAAAGCATGGCCGGCACGGCTTTAACGTGGTTAGGCGTGGCCAAGCTAGGATTTTTATGTTGGGCCAAAGGTGGCCATGCGTTAGCTGGCAACCTTGGACGACTGAGATCTGTATCTCAGATGAAGGGTGGTCGTTGATTGTTGCAACCCTTTTTTTGGCAGCCAGCTACATGGTTTAAGGCCGGCATGGCTTGACATAGTTTAGGCGTGGCCAAAATTAGAGGTTTAGTATAAACCGTGATGTTTGGCCTTGGGACGGAAGTTGACATGCGTTAGGTGGCAAACTTGAACGGTTGATATCTGCATCTCAGATGGAAGGGCAGCCGTTGATTATTGCAACCCTTCGTTTGGTAGCCAGCGGCATGAAAGAATTGCCGGCATGGCTTTATCGTGGAGTGGAGCCACTGGCAGTGTGTGGCTTGGAAGGAAAGCGCTTGCTGCTTTGTCTAAATTAGGGTTTGGTATGTTGAAACCCTAATTAGCGCCCTTTACTAGAATTGGTGTAGAATTCTCATATGGATTCGAATTTTGATGGTCCGCCACTCCATTCTGTACAGAAAAGAATTTCCTATCTCCATACGCAGGAATATTTAGGTTTTGAGCTCGTTCGAGAGATGAAAACACCCAGTAAAGTAAAACTCAGGAAGAATTGTAAGGTTACTATGCGTTGTTTGGAAATCTTGGACGGCTAGGATTCGTATCTAGGATAGAAGGGTGGCCGTTGATCGTTGCACGCCTTCGTTTTGGTAGCCGCATGGGGAAAGCCGGCATGGTATGGCGCGGCAAGGTGGTTGGCATGTCATTGGCACATGCGGTATGGTATGCCTTGGCGCGGTTTGGCGTGGCCAAAACTAGGGTTTTGGGACAAAGGTTACATTGCGTTGTTTGGTGACCTTGGACGGCTAGGATTTGCATCTAGGATGGAAAGGTCGTCGTTGATCGTCGCACGCCTTCGTTTTGGTAGCCGCATGGGGAAGGCCGGCATGGTATGGCGCGGCAAGGCGGTTGGCATGGTGGGGCCAAGGGTTTGGCATGCCATTAGCGCATGGTGCGGCTAGCATGGTTGGCATGCCTTGGCGCAGTAGACGCGGCTGGCATGGTTTGCCATTGGTGCGGCTGGCATGGTTGGCATGCCTTGGCGCATGGTGCGGTTAGCCTGGTTGGCATGCCTTGGCGCGGAGATGTGGTCTGGCATGGTTTGCCATTGGCATAGTGGTGCGACCGGCATGGTTGACATGCCTTGGCGCGAGATGTGGCCGGCATGGTTTTCCATTGGCATGATGGGTACGTCTGGCATGGTTGGCATGCCTTGGCGCGGTAGCATGATAATTAGGGTTTGGCATAGATGATGTCGGTCAATGTTAAGGGTTCTGCCGTGGAACATTACCCATGGTAAAAAAAGGTACCCCGGTAATTCTTGCGTAGGCATGCTGATTGATTCAATAAATGCGCTAGTGGTCGTAGTGACGTCATGTCAGATGTACAGTTTTACGATTTTAACCCTAATCTAAAAACCACCATCAACATTAAGTCCCCTGCTTAGCTCGGAACAGGAGCATTTTTGCGAGGTAAGCATAAGATGGTGACAATAAAGGACAAAATCGAAATGACAAGTCGTGAAAAGATGGTCAAGAAGACCCGTCTAACCTTTTTCGAGAGGTAAGGAGAGTTCGTGATTCTCGTATTGGCGGCCTTGCATAGATTCTACTTGTGGTGGTGTTGCTGGCTAGACCGTAAAGTGGTGAGATGTAGATTGTTGGCTTGGAATGGGAGTCGTAGGCGTTGGTCGGCTTGGAATGGAGGAAACTGGCTTCGGTCCGCGGAATTGTGGAAACTGTCTTCAGTCCGCAGAATGGTGTAAACTGGTTTCGGAACTTCGTCTACCAAACGATGGTGATGACGCTGGAACTTCGGTTATCAAATGGTAGTGATGGCGCCTGGCAACTTTGTTTAAATTAGGGTTCGGCATGCCGAAACCCTAATTAACGCCCCTTACTAGAATCGTTGTAGAATTCTCATACGAACTTAGATTTTGACGGTCCACCCCTCCATATGACCGAAAAAAGAATTTCCTATCTACTTGCGCGGGAATATTTAGGTTTTGATCTCGTTTAGGAGTTGAAAACGGCCCGACAGTGAAACTCAGGAAGAATTCAGGAGGGATGTTGCGGGCCCGTGGAATGATGTCGACTGGCTTTAGTTCCGTGGAAGGATGACGACTGGCTTCAGTTCCGTGAAAATATGGGAACTGGTTTTGGAACTTCGGCTACCAAACGGTGGTGATGACGCCTGGAAACTTTGTCGAAATCAGTGTTTGGGATGCTGAAACCCTAATTAGCGCTCCTTACTAAAATCGTTGTAGAATTCTCGTACAAACTCGGATTTTGACGGTCCGCCCCTCCATCTGACCGTAAAAGAATTTCCTATCTCCCTTCACGGGAATATTTAGGTTTTGAGCTCGTTTACGAGGTGAAAACGGCCCGACAGTGAAACTCAGGAAGAATTCAGGAGGGATGTTGCGGGCCCGAGGTGGTATAGTCGCGCCCAGTCATCTATTCCTGTTCATGGATAAAGAAGGAGTCTTCATTCTGTTAAAACTCTAAAAGCTCCGTCCGCATGAAAAGAGGTATCGACCCTCTTCTGTTACTCGTCTGGATCGTTCTTTCGTCTGCAGTGTCTCTCTAGTGGATTCCAAAATTTACCAAAACTCCACTGCATTCTTAGGATGAATGGATGAAATATATGCTCGGAAACGATTATGTCAGAGATAATCTTGGATATTGTTGTTGCGTCGTCGGCCATCTTTGACTTTAGGTTTTTCAGTGTCTAGATCCTCTGATCGCGATGATGATATGTTTTGGATGATTGTATGGTAGAAATCTTCCGAAGACACAATTCGAAATAGATGAGTTGGGAGACATTCTGTCTTCGTTGTGCTGCTATCAAGTCTTCAAGGACTTTGTTCCAAGAGACATCCTTCGAACCAGCTTCTGAATCTTGGACTATTGTATGGAATGGGACGCGGTGAACAGTCTCCAGTTATATTTCTGTTAGATCCGATGGCATGGATGAATATGTGAATATATCTTTGTGGCGTGCTTTTGGAGTCTTTGATGCACATGTACGGTTTCATGTTGAGAAATTCATGCGGCTCGTAAAACTTCGGCAGTGATGATGTTGAAATCAGAAATAACCATGGGAGTGAAGGCGTCCCATGATGATAGTCCCCATTTGTAGCCTACTTTCATTGCATCGCCTTGAATCCATGTCCACGGGATTTGATACAAGCTTATTGTACTCTTCTAGATGTGACGTTGGGATGCACATGGACGAAATATTCTGGATAGCGGGGAAGTAGGAATGTGAGAGTTATGTTGTTTATCGTGGCTCCCTCTGCTTCTTCAGGAAAATGTTTCAGCCATGTCTCTGGGGTTATCTCATGAATCTTTGATGGTCATCGGGATGGACTGCGATTAGCAGTCCCGGTCGCACTTTTTTTAGTTTCTGAAGTTGTTTCTTCTGAGTAGGCTTGGGATCCACCGCGGCCTCGTAAAGTGTTGCAGGCGTCTTCTAGACAGAGAGGTGATGATATTCTTATGTTGCACCCTTTAAGAGTAAATGACCTCGTCGTGACTATGACCTTTTGGTTCACTGTGTCTTCTGAGCTTTGACAGTGAAGGGATTCCGTGTATATCCTCAGTCCCCAAGTATGGTTTACATGTTTTCATCTTTGTAGCGATTTCTGTTGCGGTGAAGCTCTGGCTAGTATCAACAAATGAGTGGCAACAGTTCTTGGTAGCAGATGTAATCAAAAGAGACTACATTGTCATGGTAACAAAGTAGGTTGGCTGGTATTGTATGGGCATCCATGGTAGTAAAAGGATTGGCTGGATGCGTAAGCGAGCAAACTGTCCATGATCATGAGTTTTTGCGGGATGGATTAAAAGGCGGTCATGACTACGAAGATTGGCTGGCTGCGATCATGATCCTTGACATGGGGAGCGTGGTGGTACGACCCTTTGCAGGAAGGAGTGGCGGCCACGGTATGATCCTTGGAAGGAGGAAGCGGCGTTAAAGCGACTTCGGATCTTGGAGAGGAAGTTGAAACTTAAGAAGCCAGTCGATGATGCTTTGATTTCGGATCCTGGAGCAGCTTATGGAGAGAATGCTGAAGCGGAACGGCTGCTGGAGCGAACGTTAAAACGGAGCGGCTGTTGGAGCGAACGTTGAAGCGGAGAGGCTGCATCAATCAGTGTGCTGTCAAACTGGACACCCTTCAAGCGAACAGTGGTTAGGGGTCCCATGATGGTAGTCCCCATTTGTAGCCTACTTTCATTGCATTGCTTTGAATCCATGTCCACGGGATTTGATACAAACTTATTGTACTCTTCTGGATGTGACGTTGGGATGCACATGGACGAAATATTCTGGATAGCAGGGAATTAGGAATGTGAGAGTTATGTTATTTATCGTGGCTCCCTCTGCTTCTTCAGGAAAATGTTTCAGCCGTGTCTCTGGGGTTATCTCATGAATCTTTGATGGTCATCGGGATGGACTACGATGAGCAGTCCCCGGTCGCACTTTTTTTTTTAGTTTCTGAAGTTGTTTCTTCTGAGTAGGCTTGTGATCCACCGCGGCCTCGTAAAGTGTTGCAGGCGTCTTCTAGACAGAGAGGTGATATTCTTATGCTGCACCCTTTAAGATTAAATGAACTTGTCGTGACTATGACCTTTTTGTTCACTGTGTCTTCTGAGCTTTGACAGTGAAGGGATCCCGTGTATATCCTCAGTCACCAAGTATGGTTTACATGTTTTCATCTTTGTAGCGATTACTGCTGCGGTGAAGCTCTGGCTGGTATCAACAAATGAGTGGCAACAGTTCTTGGTAGCAGATGTAATCAGAAGAGACTACATTATCGTGGTAACAGAGTAGGTTGGATAGAATTGTATGGGAATCCATGGAAGTAAAAGGATTGGCTGGATGCGTAAGCGAGCAAACTGTCCATGATCATGAGTTTTGGAAAGATGGATTAAAAGGCGGTCATGACTACGAAGATTGGCTGGCTGCGATCATGATCCTTGACATGGGGAGCGTGGTGGTACGACCCTTTGCAGGAAGGAGTGGCGGCCACGGTATGATCCTTAGCAGGAGGATGCGGCGTTGAACCGACTTCAGATCTTGGAGAGGAAGTTGAAACTTAAGAAGCCAGTCGCTGAAGCTTCGATTTCAGATCCTGGAGCAGCTTATGGAGAGAATGCTGAAGCGGAACGGCTGCTGGAGCGAACGTTAAAGCGGAGCGGCTGTTGAAGCAAACGTTGAAGCGGAGAGGCTGCGTCAATCAGTGTGTTGTCAAACTGGACACCCTTTAAGCGAACAGTGGTTAAGGCTCCCCAGTTCTATCTATCGTGCTTTCCAAGATAAGTAGGGGTTTGGGAACGGCTTCCTGGATGGAAATAGCTGCTTTCCTGACGTAGCGCGGTTGAGGGATACAAATATGTCTTGACGTTGCGCCTTGCGAAAATATAGAATCTCTCATAAATGTTTCATCATAGACTACACGATTTTTTGGGCGAGTTCCCCAGAAATCATGCATCTCCTGACAGGAAGAGAGACTTTGTGAACTCAGGGGGGTTGCTGATCTCCTTGATTTTGAAGAAGTCGTTCTTGATCTCTACGTGTGATGAAATTGGATTGCTGGTTCCCTTCCACTGAGCATTCAAGAGCAACGCTAAAAGGATGCAAGTTCCTGGTGCTGGGAAGATGCAAGCTGTTAGCGCTGGATCAACTCGGAATGGGCACTGGATTGTCGTGGATGTTGGATTGGCACGTCGCTGGCTTGGCGTGGGCGCTGCCTTGGCGTGGCGCGGTAGCAGTAAGGTGGGAAAGCATATTCCAGGTATGTACTCCAGCATTTCTCTTTTAATTTGTTTTCTTGTTTTTCTTGTGGTGGTGCAAACCCTAGCCATAGGTATGCCTTCCATAAATCTGTAGAAATATTGTTCTTCTCTTCGAATATCACCGAGGTAGTGTCGGCTACCTCATGAATAGTGACTGGTTATCGTTATTATGCAAAGTAGGTACGTACGGGTAGGTGACTGATTCCACGAAGAACTGGGCGTTAGGGTTTCTCTGAGATCCAAAAGTTGCAGGCCAAGGTGACCAAAGGTCCTTATGCGGACGTGGTCAAACAAGAAGTGGAGGTCGAAAGGCTGTCCAATTAGTTGGAGCTGAAACAGGCGGTCCTCCAAATGACGAAGGGCGCCTTCTTCGAGAATAGCAAAACACCGTTGAATGGCTTCCTTTGAAATGCACTTCTATCTTCTGAAATTCTTTTGTTTCGTTTTTTTTTTTTTTTTTTTTTGAAAAGCAAATGAAACACCTGTCTTATGGTTTTGATTTTCTGGATTTTTGGGTTGATAGACAAGTGTTACCTATGAGGGTTTTGGATTACTTATTCGGGATGAACTGTTTTAGGATGATGCCGTTTTTGGTTATGATTGTAAGTGACACAAACATCCCAGGGAAGATATGGAACCGTGAATGTTGCGTGTCGGTAGATGACATGGGATGAAACATAACATGGCTATCGGTTTTATCGTTCCTGTGAAAACTTGAAATGGTAAACCACGTATTTTTTCTAGGCAAGACATACTCGGTTTTTGGATCCGCTAACGAAAAATAAGTCGGGTGCAAGTCCGAGTTTTGTGTGAAGTACCGCGATTGTGGAAAGTCCCCAGTCGTTCCTGAGTTGCTTGATAATCGAGTCGTCGATCCCTGGGTGGATCATTTGCTTTTAACCTCTGGGAAGTCCCCAATCGTCCTTTGTCGTGTCATGACAGGTAATCGGGTCGTCTGGTAACTGAGTCGCAGATCCCTGAACGGATCGTATCGGGCCGTCTGGTAGCTGAGTCTTCGATCCCTGAGCGGATCGTTTGCATTTACCGTCTTGACGTCTGGGTCCAAGTATGAGATCGATGATTGAAAATTGACATTGTAACAGAAAGATCAATCTCCCACTGCGGTCGCCAATTGTTTGAGGGTGAAAACGGTTTCTGCTAATTTTGGTAATTTCGGGTGTGTGGGTGAAAAACGAATTTAAACCCTAAACAATGTACTGCAAGGGAGTACTTTAGATTCGAGAGATCAATCTGTACAAATCCGGCCTAAACCAAGAAATGGCCGTTCCGGATTTTTGTCACAAACTCGAAGGAGAAGGGTTGGTTTTGGGGAGGGAAGCAAAGAAAGTGTTGAGACCGAGAATAGTTGATTCTCGGGAAGAGTAGTTGTTTTACGACTTGTATCGAAGAAAGTGGGAATCTAACGGATGGAGAGCTAGCAAATGTTTTCGAGTGTTGTATGCTTCGACTCCGAACTTGTTGTTCGGTGGAAATAGGTAATGCCTATTTATACAAGCCGAAGTGAAACGTACTCTGGTCTCATTAAGAAATGGAAAACGGGTGAGTAAATGGGAGGAGATGGTAACCGGTAACGCCTGGAATTGATGTTCCATAAAAGAAAGCGCTTCATCATTATTCCATATATTTACTAACCGCCTCATCCTTATGACACTTTCTTATAACGGGCGTAGTGTACGCCGCACGCTGTAAACCGCCAAACCAATACCCAATAAGCATCCCCCAGTTTGTGACATGCGTTGATGTCTCGAGTGTTTTCGTGAAAAACGTGTAGCACGTTGTTGTTGTCTGGAAAGTTGAGCTTGGGAGACTTGCCGGCTCGGTGGTGACCTTCGACGGTCGAGATTTTGTATCTTAAGAGGAAAGATAGCCGTTGATTATTACAACCCTTCGCTTGGTAACCAGTGTCATGAAAGCATAGTCGGCACGGCTTTAACGTGGTTAGGCGTGGCCAAGCTAGGATTTTGACATTGGGCCAAAGGTGGCCATGCGTTAGCTGCCAACCTTGGACGGCTGAGATCTGCATCTCAGATGGAAGGGTGGTCGTTGATTGTTGCAACCCTTTGTTTGGAAACCAGCGACATGGTTTAAGGCCGGCATGGCTTGGCATAGTTTAGGCGTGGCCAAAATTAGATTTTTCGTATAAACTGTGATGTTTGGCCTAGGGCCGGAAGTTGACATGCGTTAGGTGGCAAACTTGAACGGTTGAGATCTGCATCTCAGATTGAAAGGCAGCCGTTGATTATTGCAACCCTTCTTTGGTAGCCAGCGGCATGAAAGCATGGCCGACATGGCTTTACCGTAGAGTGGAGCCACTGGCAGTGTGTGGCTTGGAAGGGAAGCGTTTGCGGCTTTGTCTAAATTAGGGTTTGGTATGTTGAAACCCTAATTAGCTCCCTTTACTATAATCGGTGTAGAATTCTCATACGAACTCGGATTTTGATGGTCCGCCCCTCCATTCTGTACGGTAAAGAATTTCATATTTCCGTAAGCGGGAATATTTAGGTTTTGAGCTCGTTCGGGAGATGAAAACAGTCCGAAAGTAAAACTTATGAAGAATTCTAAGGTTACCATGCGTTGTTTGGCAACCTTGGACGGCTAGGATTCGTATCTAGGATGGAAGGGTGGCCGTTGATCGTCGCACGCCTTCGTTTTTGTAGCCGCAATAGGGAAGGCCGGCATGGCAGGGCGCGACAAGGCGGTTGGCATGCCATTGGCCCATGTGGCGTGGCATGCCTTGGCGCGGTTTGGCATGGACAAAACTAGGGTTTTGGTCCCAAGGTTACCATGCGTTGTTTGGCGACCTTGGACGACTATGATTTACATCTAGGATGGAAGGGTGGCCGTTGATCGTCGCACGCCTTCGTTTTGGTAGCCGCAATAGGGAAGGACGACATGGCATGGCGCGGCAAGGCGGTTGGCATGCCATTGGCACATGTGGCGTGGCATGCCTTGGCGCGGTTTGGCGTGGCCAAAACTAGGGTTTTGGTCCAAAGGTTACTATGCTTCGTTTGGCAACCTTGGATGGCTAGGATTTGCATCTAGGATGGAAGGGTGGTCGTTGATCGTCGAACGCCTTCGTTTTGGTAGCTGCATGGGGAAGGCCGGCATGGTGTGGTGCGGCAAGGTGGTTGGCATGCCATTGGCACATGCGGTATGTTATGCCTTGGCGCGGTTTGGCGTGGCCAAAACTAGGGTTTTGGGCCAAAGGTTACATTGCGTTGTTTGGCGACCTTGGACAGCTAGGATCTGCATCTAGGATGGAAGGGTGGCCGTTGATGATCGCACGCCTTCGTTTTGGTAGCCGCATGGGGAAGGCCGGCATGGTATGGCGCGGTAAGGCAGTTGGCATGGTGGGGCCTAGGGTTTGGCATGCCATTGGCGCATGGTGTGGCTAGCATGGTTGGCATGCCTTGGTGCGGTAGACGCGGCTGGCATGGTTTGCCATTGGTGCGACTGACATGGTTGGCATGCCTTGGCGCGGAGATGTGGATGGCATGGTTTGCCATTGGAACAGTGGTGCAGCTGGCATGGTTGGCATGCCTTGGCGCGGCGATGTGGATGGCATGGTTTGCCATTGGCACAGTGGTGCAATGCCTTGGCGCGGTAGCATGAGAATTAGGGTTTTCCATAGATGATGTTGGTGAATGTTAAGGGTTCTGCCGTGGAACATGTCCCATGTAAAGAAAAGGTACCTCGGTAATTCTTGCGTACACTACACCAAATTCTGGGATTAGTAACAGAAATTCGTAACGGCTTACTGGCCGTTACAAAATGGCGTTACAAATGGCCGTTACGAAAATTTTTGTAACAGGCACCAGCCGTTACAAAGGTTTCCAAATTTCGTAATAGAGGACAGCCGTTACTAATTTTTTATAGGCGTGCCAGACACACGCTTCGTCACACCTGGGTCGTAACACTTAGAATTAGTGCATGTGCCATTCACACGCGTACAATTGTGTTTCCACCCAAGATAAGTAACACTAGGGATATTTCCTCCCATGCGTGTGCCATTCACATGCGTGATTTTGAGGATATACCCTAGTGAAATCCAGACCGAGTTTTCATTTTTCAGTTCTCTTTTTTTCTCTTCTACTTCCGCCTCTCTTCTCTTTCTCTTTCTCTTCTCATCTCCTCCCCTGAAGAGATTGGGATTTCAGTCATCTGATAAATCCATCAAAGAGATTAGAGATTATAGTTTGACAACAGTTTCGATCGTAAGTTTTTCATTAATCGTCTGTTCTTTTAATTAGGGTTTTGTATTTTATGGTTTTCTTCATCTGATAAATCGATTACAATTTTTTTTTTTTTTTTAATTTCGTTTAGGGTTTTATCTGTTGAAGAACGGAAGAACTTCGAAGGTATTTGTTTCATCATCTGTTAAATCAAATTTTAGGGTCCGAAGGATATATGGTTTAAATATACTAACTGACCTAATCTGATTTTTTGATTTCGTTTTAGGGTTTGAAAGATATTAGTGGTGGTAAAGTGTGTCATATCTATGAAGAGGGTGGTGATAATAGTAATTCTGTGGTAAGTAAATTCATTTTTTAGGGCTTTTGTTTTCACTTTATAATCTAGGGTTTCATTTACTGATAAAATTTCTGTAATTTTGTGTTAATAAAGGTGTAAATCGATAAAGCCATTGGGATTTAAGAATGGGAAACCCATCAACCAATATTAATGACTTCATTACCAAACTACTTGGATTTTCTTCCGGTACTGCCAATCCTGCAGTTTTTCAGGTGAAATTTTACTGCTCATAATCTTCATTTATTGATTTTGTTAAGTTAATTATAATCGGGTCTTGTTAAATTTTTTCAAGAACTCGGTAATTTGAAATGTTTTATAATATGGTTCTCACCGAGTATGGAAATAAGAGATCAATAAGCTACAGTTCTGTTCATTATTCAAAAATAAAAATAAAAAAATTACACCAAATTTCAAACTGTCTACAATTAGGTTTTTTCAATTTACTGTCTAATGTATTTAAATGGATTAGTTATGTCAAAATTAGAATTGGTTTGTATTTTTTAGTAATTATTCGTTAATCTGATGTTGTGTACATTATCAATTTCAATGTTGAGCCACTTAGGAAAATACATTTAGGAAATGAGAAGACCAACAATCCCCATGCTTCTCACGATGTATGATCCTGCCAGTACTGGTCACTTGTTAGATATGTATTTTTTGTGAACTTGCACTGAAGCTATCCCTTTAGTTCTTTCTTACCACCTATCTAGAGAATTTGATACATAGAATTACCCAAGCTAATTTTAGGCTAAGCCTAGAACTGCGATCAATTTGATCAACATACATGACTGAAAAACAGTGATACGTATCTCATGTTCCCTGTATTGGATATCCCTGCAATATTTGTTTATTAAACTCACCTGCATCTTATTAGTTGACAACAAGACGGGGCATCAGAGTGGGACATTTTGAATCCCAAAATGTGCAAACATACTAATGACTAAATTGGGCACAATTAGGAGAATACACTCATTGAAAACATCTCGTTAAGTTATTTCTTACAGTCTATCTACACAAAGATTAAAAGTCTGATTCTGAAGTTATTTTTTTTCTTGTTTCCTTTCATGGACGTCATCTGCTCTTGTTCGTGTACCAAAAGTGGCAGCTGAAGTTCTTCAGGACTGTTCCATAGCTGTATATTCGGTATGCAAACCTTAATTTCCTTTTAATTTGGTGTTTATTTTAATTTAATATTATATCTGAATTTGAAAATGTTATATTGTTGTAGGGTTACAGTTCCTTCTAACCAAGAGATTTGCCGCTTGATGCTATGTAATTTTGGATCTATAATAATATTTGGATTGGGTACAAGCTTGTCGTAAGTGTCTTCCATATGATGTATCATCTTATGTGACCTTGTATATGAACATTTTTTTGTCAGCACTAGTATTAGGTTTGCTACTTTCACATTTACTGGGAGGATATGTAAGATATTAATGACACCTTTGTTTAATTTTCATAGGTCTGGGAACTCAGTTGACTTGAATCCAGGAGTTAAAAGTGCAGATGACACGGTATGAAATCTTTCTTTTAGTTTGTATTCAAATATTCAAGTAACTTGAGTTCTTTTTTTTTGATTCCCTTCCTTTAAAAGTCCATTCAAATAAACAGATCTTTCTGGCAGGTGCCATATCATTCCCTATCTTGGACCTAAAGTGAACATTACAAGGGCTCCTCAGGTACCCGTCAACAATTCATAACTATATTTGTTTCAGATATAATTGTAAATGTACTACAAAATTTTAGGAGACATTTGATCACGTGTCTTCATAAATAATTTTGGTTGGCAGTCAGAGCATGATGGATCTGATGAACAAGAGGAGCATAATGGATCTGATGTACAAGAGTATCTGAATGTAGAGCATCTCTATGACACATATATAGTTCCAAACATGACAAGTAACCCTTGTGTTAAGTACATAACATATTATGAAGATTCTAAAAGTCCAGGAAAAAGAAATTGTTTGGGAGGTTGATAAAGGTATCAAGGTTTCGTTGTTTATATAGTTTATGTTAAAGGCTGGGAGTCTTGAGGAGACGATCAGCAACCCAAACGATCTGCAATGTTTAAAAGGCTAAGAGTTTGAGGAAATGATCTGCAACCCAAACATGGAATCTTATGTTGCGCTGAAGCCATGTGATCTGCAAATAGCTAAACCTTGATGTCCTGTTTCTCTTTAGGAAATGTTATCGCATTTTCTACAATTGTGCATAGTTTACTAAGGTCCAGAATCTGGTGGCCCACTTTGGGATTGGTCCAATGCGGATGTGAGGAGAATGTTTGTAGCATTCAGATCATCTGCGTAGATACGCATCTAATTATTTTGATTATATCATAAGAAGTAACTTGTTATGTTTTCTTTGTTTTCACATGCATCAACACTTCACGGCATTAAAGGAATGTAATCTTTAAGAGCATCTACTGACGATCCTTATAATACCTTTTTGGTTGGCATCAACTTGTGCACCTTCTAGATTACCTGGTAACTACTTCACGTGTATACTTGATAGATTTCCTTTTTCTTACAATTGTCCCCAGTTCTCGTAATATAGCCAAATCCATGATGTTGTTGAAACCTTGCTCCACGCCTTGGTGAAAGAGATCAGTCCAACACCTATGTGTAGTATTCAAGATCTGACATTAGTATTTTGTTGTTGATATCATATTTAGCATTAAACCCATCATGTGTACTGTCTAACTTAACTAGGATTTAGTCGAAAAGTCAGAAGCAGGGAGGTAGTCAGATCAAATACATTTAATTTTGTGTATAACGGAAGATGCTTGAAATGTCTCTCTCGAATTCATTGATGCGGTAGCCCTTGCCATATGTTTATGCTGATGTTTTTGGAAGAGCTAAACCAGTTTGAATGTCCCTCTGAATTCTCTCTGTCTCAGATGTCTTACTGTTGTCCTCAGCTATGAGATGGCAGATCTCTTTGGAGGGGGTTTTCGTTGGTGTTTCTGCAGCCACTTGAGCTGGTGGAAGGATAAGAGGGATTATACCCCTGAAATCATGCACAAGTAAGAGGTTCTACCTTTAAATGGCTTCCATTATGTCCCTTAGCAGCTGCAAATTTTGAGTAACTTTCTATGTAGTTTCTGCTTACAGTGATTTAAGTGAGAAAGAACTGAACTTAGGAACTTAGTAGGTTTCTATGACTTCCCTCGGAATTTGATGCTTAACAATTAACATATTTTTTTTGTACTTAAAAGAATTTGTATTCTTTTTTTGAATTGATTGAATGTTGAAATGAATGGATTGATTGAAGAAAGTATTGAATGTGGATTATGGATGGAATGAAAGTACTGAAGAAAGTATTGAATGAGATCAGAAAGGTTGGAGAATAAAACAGTCATTAGTGGTACTCTCCCAAGTTCTATGTAGGTAGTTTCTATGAAATTTATAAGTTTCTATGTAGGAAGTTTCAATGAACTTAGTAAATTTTGTAACTTAGAATTTGATACTTAGAAGAATTTTGGTACTCTCCCAAGTTCTAAACTGCTTGAATGAATGTAGAAAGAATAGAAGAAATTATTGTTATTGAATGGGTGATATTGTATGATTAAACTGAATGAAAGGTTCATGCAGAGTTAAAAAAATTGAATTCTAAGTATATTTTAAATGAGAAAAATTACTGACGGTCAGCCTTGAATTGACCAATTTTGACCAGGTCAAGGTTGACCGGCAGTAATTTTTTTGCTGTTACAAAAAAGTTTGTAACGGCTCTAAGCTGTTACAACAGCTCTGTTGCAAAAAAAAAATCGTAACTGGCTCGAAGTCAGTTACCACGTGGAAAACTCGTAACGGCTCAAGGTTGTTACGATGGCCGTTACAAAAAAAATTCGTAACGGCCACAAAGCCGTTACAAAAAATATAACACTCACTTTTGCAACAGGCGAGGGCCGTTACAACCCGTTTTAGTAACGGCCTGGTTCTGTTTCTAATCCCAGAATTTGGTGTAGTGGTAGGCATGCTGATTGATTCAAAAATGCGCCAGTGGTCGTATTGATGTCATGTCAGATGTGCGGTTTTACGATTTTAACCCTAAGCTAAAAACCACCATCAACACTAACATAAGCCTTATATCAATTAGATTTTCCCACTGCTAATCATATCACGCATATGCACGAGCAATATTATTGATTGTTTTATGTTTTTATCATGCTTGGGGTGTCTCAAACAACTGCATATGAGCTTAAGACCTAAACAAACGAAAGAAATTATCCACGTAGCTAAGAAGAAAGCCTAACCCAAAGCTTGGAAGGAACGAATGGAGATGATGAGAACCATGTTTAAAGATTTGAAGGATCCCTACAGAGGAAAAAAGAACCCACCTGAGAATTCTGAAAATAGGAATGGAGATGAAACGAAAGACATTAACCTAATGATCAACAACATTTTTTTTTTTGTTCTTCTTCTTCTCCTTTTTTTTTTTTTGAAGAGAAAGGTTAATTTCATTCGAGAGGAAGAAAATATAAAAAAGAGAACACAATGAGAGCGCCTAGGCAAGAGTAAACTCCACCAGAAACAAAGAAAAAAGAAAATATAAGAGTGGTATAAACCAACTCTCCAATAAATAAAACTACATGCAATGATAGAAAAACTTATGCTTTTTAGATGCAAATCTTTGGCTTCTCCCCAAAGTTTCAGAATTTCCCTTGTGGGAAATTTAATTCACCATTCCATTTGAGACTTGCAAGCTCTCTGTCTATTTTCCTGACAAAATTTTCTTCATAATTCAGGGAGTATTTGTCATGTTCCACATCATAGTCTTCGTCACGATCATCCTCATATTTTGTTGTATCCCGAGTAATCTCGTTACTCAAAACTTTGAAAGAATTATTGATAGAGGTTTGATTGTACGTTAGAGAATTGTTGGTCGACGAGACAATAATTAGGAGGAGATTTCCTACTTGGAGCATCCTTCCATTTCCCATCAGATTCTCTTGTAGAGGTTGGAGTTTTTTCATTTGCCACGTGTTTACCAGGATCACCTTTCCTCTTTTCTGGTATAAATCCAGGGTGACACCTTGTCATAAAAGGATGGTGGTTCTTCTTCATTTATGCACTTGGGCTTTTCTGTTATAGTAGGTTGAACCCCGTTGATACTTGTTTTCTTTGCTGGCGAAACCTCAGTCACTGTAGGAGAAGTATCAATCTTAAGTAGAGCATCCTTGACCGATAAATATTTCCATTGGTATAGATAGTCAGTAGACAGATGAAAGGGTTTTTAATAGGTCTATTCTCTGTAGCCTTCTCCTTTGAATCCGATGCAGATGTTGAAGTCGAGTGTGTAGCTGTAACCTTCTCATTCTCTTCTATCGTTCTATCCAGAGTTTAACAAACACCACTACCCTTTCCAGATGAGGACAAATCAATCACAAAAGATGAATTATTCAGCTGCAGCAATCTCATTCACAGTAAATACATCTTGAGCATTTTTTACAACCACATCTCCATTTCCACCATGCATAATAGTCAACTGGGGATCATTGACTAATGCATTCAATTGTTGAGTTTCCCCAACTTGAGTCACCATAACTCCAGATTCTATTGAATTTATTATGCTTCAAACTGAATTTTTACGCTTTTTCATTTGATTCTCGTATGTTGAACTCTCCATTTGATTTTGACTAGATTGTTACTTGATTTTTCTCAAGATCCTTCCCATACTTCTTCGTATTCTATTTTGGTTTTAGGTTTTGAATGCAGTTTTTAGAGGAGTGACCAAACACCTTGCACAATTCACACTTGGGGTGGGGGGTGGGGGGTGGGGGTGGGGGGGGGGGGAGTTTCCAGTGATATTCAACTACAATTTTCAAAACAATCTTACCATCGTCAATCATTATTGGGATGCTTTCTGGATAAATGAAATCAACATCAACTTCAACACAGACCTTCGCATAAGATAATCTAGTCTTATTTAGGGTATAATCTGCCAATGAAGGTTTTCCTAAGAAACTAGAGATTAAACTCATACCTTCAATGTCCCACGTGTTCAATGGTACATTATATATCAACACCCAAATGGGTATGTTTCTAATGTCAACAATTGTAGATTCAATTAAGTTAGACCAAGGTCTCACAATGAAAAGAAATGTAGATATGTTAAAGGAACCTAACTCTAACAGTCTTTTACAATATTCCTCATCCTTGGATTCAAAAATGAAAGCATAGTTGCTATGTAATTTGATACTCACTACGTTCTTGAGGTTCTGATAGACACATTTTTGTGTCTAATTTGTCTCAATTCTATAATTTGATAGTGCTCATTTTTGTACTTATTATGGTATTTTATATGTGTGTAGGTATTTTTGGCCAATAAACATTTTTGGAAAAATCGGCTCGAAAAGTTGTCCATAGCACCCGGAGAAAGTGATATTGGAACCCACAGTTTGGATAAGGGGCACCCTCAGGACACCCCAAGGAAGTTGCTATTCGCACCCCCACTATGGATAGGGGGAGACCACCTTTCTTCCCAAATTCAAATATCAAATTGGCGGGAAAATAGTGCAGACGCAGGTAGATTTATGGTCGTAGTTTTGAGCGATTTCTATGGAGATTCAATGGCTTATTTTCGTTGGAATGGACCTGTTAGAGCCTAACAAGGTTAGTGTGTATGTTTGGACCGAGTATTTTGGGATGGATAACCATGTTGGAGCGAAACAGAGGAGGTGGAAGTTTATCGAAGTTCTGTTGATAACTAGGAGCAGATTTATTCGAAGTTCGATGTGGATATGGATTGGGGTTCACTTGATTCGTCAAAATAGGGAAGGTAACTTGGTTAGATTCGATAAACTAGCGATAGATTCTCGGTTTAGTTAAAACAGGGGATTGGAGAGTATCACGGGTTTATTTGTGGAAGTTGCGAGTGGAGCTAAGGTTAGAATATCTTCATGGGATTTGTTTCTATCCTATGAAGAATTTTTACAACCCACAGACGCGTTGAGAAGCTTGGGGAGAAAATCACGTGGCTTGGCAGGGAAAGAATAGTCCAAGAATTTTGGGTGAAGAATAATCAAATATTCTCGAATCTTTGAAGGGCCTGTGGTGTATAAATAGGTGGCTGGAGGTCATAAGAAGGGTTACGCAACATTAGGAGAAGTTTAGAACCCAACAGAGAAGAATCAGTCGAGTTACACCAGCAGGAGAAGAATAAGAAGCTGAAGATTGTTTTAATCAACTTTTGAACCATAAAACAATATTTTGAGATCATGATTAATATGAGGAGATAAACCCCATTGCTGAGGCGATAGAGGAAGCTATTTTTCCAACAAAAATTGGTATATTCTATTTTATCTTTTTATTTGTAATTATTATATGATTATTTTCCCTGATCGAAAATTGTTTGAATGATTTTTGTTAAGCAATTGATATTTCTTTTGATAGAGCATACTTGGACCTAGGTTTTTGATGTTCTATGCTTCGGATTTACACTTGTTATTTTGAGAATCTACTTGTTGCAATAGTTAGAATCAAATTGAACGAGAAAATTGCATGAATATAAATATTGGGATTAAATCACTTTGAACTTGGAAAATAGTGGAATCTTAGCCTCAGCGTCTTTTAATATTGATAACATCTTTGTCTAAGTTTGCTATAACTTTTAGTGAGTTTTCTAGTTTTATTTGAGTCTAAAAAAATTCTCCACAAGTTCGAGAATCGAATCACTTTATTTACCACTATCACAACCACATAAATTTTTGGCGCCGCCGGCGCGGACTTATTTTTCGGGTATTAGATTTAGTTTTTCAGTTTTTTTTTAATTATTATTTTTGTTCTTTTTTACGTTCTTGGGTATTTATCTTTTGTTTACAGGTTCTGGACCATAAAGAAAATTGAGCCAAGGAGTTTGGTGATTTCATAAGGGTTATTTAACGGATGGTACCCAGCAAATGACCAATACCTAAGTTTGGTACCCAATACTTCAAATATTAAGGGATGGTACCTAGATCAAACGTTGACTGTCAAAGACTCCATTTGACCGGTCCTTACAAAATATTTAAAAAGGTTTTATTACAAATTTATAAGAAAATCCAAAATTACCCCTAAGCACCCCATTTTCTTCCCCGTATCTTTTTCTTCTGTACTCATTCAAATCCCCAATAGCCGCCATTGAAGCAACATCTCCTTTTCAGGAAACTTCAATTCTAAGACAAAAAATTACAAAGGGAGAAAAAATGAAAACCAAATGAAAATCGTTTGATTCATCTCCTTCAGTAATAAGTTCTAAAAACCAAAAATAAAATTAATTAAATCAAAACCTTAGAAATGAAATAATTAAACAAAATTGTGGTAGTAGAGAATCAAACCCTTCTTCTTGAGTTTCTTTTAGAAGTAGTAGTAAACACACTGATTTGGGTTTATCCCCTCATTTAACCGATGAGTGGGAGCGTAATAAGTCGGTGCAACAAGAGAAATGAATCGGTTGATTTGCGTGTGAAAACATGGGTTCTTGATGACGTTTACCAATGTTGATTCAAATTTAATTGTTGTTGAAAGCATCTAACCATTATTGCCGATGATGTTTACTGAAAACATGTTTCCACGAAACGAAAAATAGATGGACATACACAAAGTGGTTGGATTTATTAACTGGACATGGACATGGACTTGGTGGTGATAATGTTAGAGGTAGTTGCCGTGATATTCATTGTGAGTGGGTGTCTGTCCCGAACTGGAAGGAATCGATTGAATCGTTCAAAATGATTCTTAGTTCTCAGGGATAATTTTGTAATTTTGAATAAATTTGTGATTTAATTTTTTAGAAATAAGATAAAGATCAGTCAAACGGTGACTTTGACGGTCAACGCTAGTTCTAGGTACCATCCCTTAATATTTGAAATATTGGGTACCAAACCTAGGTATTAGTCATTTGCTGAGTACCAACTGTTAAATAACCCATTTCATAAAGACTTGGAGCTAAAGATTAAAGCGAAAAGAAGGAAAAAGAAGACAATTTTATTTTAGTTATTTTTTTTAGGGTTTGTTTATTTTTAGAAAAGTTAAAAAAAATTGTATTAGGGTTTATCTATTTTTGTAATTTTGTTTTCTTTTTGGACACTTTGGACTTTTGGACTTTGGGACATTATTTTTATTTTCACCCTAGGAAGGGTACTTTAAATATAAACTGTTTGCAGAGAAGGAGGACAATTAAGATATTGTCTCTCGCACTTTGGGTTCTGTATAACGACATAGGAGTCGGTGGTCCGAGTCGACTACAACCGATTCATCCCCCGTGCAGAACGGGAGGTAAGTTTCTAAACACCCGTGAATCTCCGTTAGCGGGTTTCTTGTATTCCTTCGGTTGCATATATGTTGAGGACTCGAATACGGACTTTAATTTCCTAGTAAAGGCAAGGCACGGCCCATACAAGATAAGGGTTGGATTTCATCATCGTCGTTCTCTTCTTGCCCGCCTTAGAAAAATGATACCAAACGCGAACCCAAGCTTAAAATTTTGACTAGAACGAGACCGATAAGGTAACGAGCTTGTAGGAAAGTCTTTCAAAAGGAATGTATTGGGTATCTTATTAGCTTAACTCGTTCTTTAGAGGTTTGCTAAAATTGTACCTAGTTGCCTTTCGGAAGATTAGAAGCTGGTCTAGAAACAATCTAAGTGTAGCCATCATGCTTTTTGTTTGCTAGAAATCAATAGATTTGATTTGGTTGAGTCAGCCTTGTTTTGTGATTGCATAGAATCCCCTTCCTTATTCTTTTGCATGCCTGAACGTAAAAGAGACTCCCTAGGTAGATTTGTTAAAGATAAACCTAGTAGTTCTAAGCGTCTCGATTACCTCAATTTAGAAAGTACGATTTTTGAAGAGTCCGTTTTTGAACGTTTGTTTGAGGAGACAATCCCTAATATTCCGATAGTGCCAGAAATGGCAACTTTGAAAGCTTTGTTTAACCCGACTAGGACTACTCATCCCTCGTGTATCAGGTTAGCTGAAACGAAAGCAAATTATGAACTTAAACTTGGGACCTTACAGCTGCTTCCAATATTCTTAGGGAAAGAAAATGAGAACTCCTATTTCCATGTTAGGGACTTTGAGGAAATTTGTAGTACCCTAAAGATTAGAAACCTTGATGATGATGCTTTGAAACTTAGGTTATTCCCTTTTTCCTTGAAAGATAAAGCTAAATCGTGGCTATATAGTTTGGCTTCTGGTTCAATTGAAACATATGAACAACTTACATCTGCCTTTTTGAACAAGTTTTTCCCTAGGCACAAAACATCGTCTATTAGGACGCAAATCTGCACATTTTCTCAACAGGAGGGAGAATCTTTGTATAGGTATTTGGAAAGGTTCAATGATTTATTAGCCCAATGTCCTCATCATGGTATAGAAAAGGTTAGGTTAGTTCAGATCCTTTATGAGGGTTTAAATTATTCCACTACGACCACAGTAGAATTTATGTGTACATGTGGGTTTGAGAACCAAACAGTTGATGAGGTGATGACATATTTGCATGAAATCGCCGAAAAGACCCAACAATGGGAAAATAATAGGGATCCCCAGAAAACAATTCTTCTAGGCAGAGGAAACGTTAATAGGGTAGAAGGAAGCTTCCAATCAGATGCCAAAATTGCTGCTATAGCGAAAAGGTTAGAAGCTTTAGAAGTGGGTCAGACTAGTGGTAGAGTGGAGCCTTTTTGGGAAGGCCAGAATAATGAAGAGCAAGCCAATGCTCTCTATAATAACACTAGATTTGATAACCGTCAGAAGTTTGACCCATATTCGAAACCTATAATCCTGGTTGGAGAAACCATCCGAACCTTTCGTTGTCTAAGGGCGAGAATCAAGGTCGGTTTAGTAATTCTAATGCTCCCCCAGTTTTGGCTATACTAAGAATCCTTCAGGACCAAATCGGTTCGGGAATCGCCGATAAGAAAATCCTAAGCTTAGAGGAGTCTCTCAACTTGTTAACTCAAAGAACCTGCAAAATTTCATTATCGTAGAACAAAGTCTACAAGGTAGTAGCAGGATAGGACAAGAAAATAGTCGAGGGCTATTTCCGAGTTAAAAACCCAGTTGGTCCGATAAATGAGTCTTTGAGAGAAAGAAGTAAGTTTCCTAGTCAAACACTACCCAACCCTAGAGGAGTTCATGAAGTAGGTGCAAAACCATCGAATCGGGTTGAATGCTATTAGAACCCTTAGGAGTGGTAGAGTAGTAGACAATCGAGGTAACCATGCCCGATAGTGAACATACTGTAGTTCACCCTCGGGATCTCACCCCTCAGGACCACCACTAGCCGAGGGGACCGATAAAATTTTTGATGATGCCAATTCGGTTTCGAGAGGTCCGATTCTCGTGCCTAGAGCCCCATTTCCCAACTATTAGTACCAACAAAGAAGGAATCGAACTTTAATGACATATTGGAGGTTTTTAAGCAAGTTACAATAAACCTTCCTTTATTAGATGCAATTAGGAAAATTACTGCTTATGCCAAGTTCTTTAAGGATATGTGTACGCGAAAGCGAAAACTTAGCGTCCATAAGAAAGCCTTTTAGCTAGTCATGTAAGTTCAATCATTCAGAACACCACTACTCCAAAGTACAAAGACCCAGGTTCCCCTACCATTGTTTGTACAATAGGTAAACACCGGGTAGAAAAAGCTTTACTTGACTTAGGAGCTAGTGTGAACTTACTGCCATACCATGTGTACTTACAGCTAGGACTTGGTGAAATGAAACCTACTCAGATGACATTGCAGTTAGCTGATAGGTCTGTTAAAATTCCTCGAGGTGTTATTGAGGATGTTCTTATTGAGGTCGACAAGTTTATTTATCCAGTGGATTTCGTGGTCCTAGATACCCAACCTGTCCCCACCTGCAGAACCGATACCCGTGATATTAGGTCGCCCATTGTAGTTGCAGTGAAATCCCACACTACACCCCTCACTATAATTCACTTAACTAATCCATTGGAAGATGAATTACTAAGAATGTTTATTAATTATTTTCTTGAAATGTCTACACAGGAAAATAGAATTACACTTAAGAAATTACAAACACTCTCAAAGTTTCTCTCTCTTACTGACTTGCTTTTCAATTCAAAAGAATCCCCCCCTCACAACAGACTCACTCATCCCTTTATATAGGGTAATACATAGTGAATGACAGCTAGGCTTTCCTTTATTTTCGGGAATGTCTCGCGAAGTGTCGCAAATGTACAAGTATTCATACTCGCGACACTTCTTAACCCTCGCCAGATTCCATATCTTCCTATCGTCATCCAGTGCATCATTCATTTTAATCCTTTGCGACTCTCTCGCAATACTATCGTTCATTATCTTCGCGAGTCTTGTATGTTGCGATATAATGATCCTACATCTTGCCTCTTTTTCCTTGAATATTGCTTGAAGAGCGATCTTTAAGGAAAAATCCATTATTGTAATAGTCTTTGGCCTTTATTGATGAAGGAACGAGCGAAAGAATACTTTTCTTGAAAAGTACGTACTTGCCTCTATTCTTTGGCGAAGTTCCGAAGCTTTGAGAAGTATATATGAAGTATCATTTCTTGCCTCATGAGTTATGGAAAATAATGAATCTCGCAATCTCTTCTCGCAAGTTAAGGAAATAATTGAATCTCGCACGTTAAAAGAATATGTTGTGCGATATTCGAATCCTACATCTTCTCGCCTCTCCTCATGTCTCCTCTGCGAAGAAGAGAATATCATGAGAACTTATGCCTCTTGAATTGTCGCAATTGTTCGTTTTCCACTAAAAATCCTCTTCGGCATAGTTCCGTGAATCTAGGAATGACCGTTTACACGTGTCTAAAACTATCTTTTTTACCGGTGTATTTAATGTTATCCGGTCGTAACATTTTCTTGTCTATTTATAGGAGGATCCTTTGTGAAGAACACTTCTTTTCTTCTATTTCATCTCCTTCATCGTCTGCAACTGTTTTTTCTGCTGTCCTTCTTCATCATCTTCTTCACCATTTTCCTGCTTCTTCCTATCTGCTTTTATTTCCATGGCATCCAGGTTTGTTAATCTTGCTAAACTCGATTGATTATGTGATTGATTGATTTTGTGATTGATTTCTGATTGATTTTGTGATTGATTTCTCTTGTTGAGATTATTTTGTTCTGATTTCTCTTTTAATCTTTTTCTGCCATTTTTGTTTTAGCAAGAACAAATCCGGCACCAAGTTTACCGTGAAGAATCCCATTCTCTCTTTGGGTTCGCAGTCGAAACCCACTTCTCAACAGGAATCCACCCTGCAACCAAAGTCCTCTTCGCAAGCAAAATCTACCGTTTCTAAAAGAAAGTCTGCGAATGACAAGGTATTTAAGAAATATTTACTTTTTAATAACAATATTGTTGCCTCTGTTTCTTACTTAACTTGTCATTCGCAGGATGACAAAACTATTGATAAAACTCCCAAAAGATCTCGCCAATCTAAACCTGTTACTCCTAATGTTTCTTTTCCCTCATTCACACCTTCGTCTCCTGTTGCGAAACCATCGCAGGATAACTTCATGGCTTCTTCCTGCGTAAACATTACCAACGACAACAGTCCTATGCCTGAACTTCCCATAGACCAAGCTCCTCATAATAGTCCTACTACAAATGAGCTTATTCCTTCTCTTATTATCAATGCCCCTGTCATTCCTCCAATCACTACCTTTCCAAAAACCTCCTCTTCTCATGATGTTCCCTTGGCGAAGAATGATTCGTCTCTACCTTCTTTATCCGAGCAAATCCCTCTTACTACAGAAAATTTGGAAGGGATAGATGTGGCCTTCAAAGTTCTTTCGAACCTCGTGAATGATGCCAAGAAGACTTCTGTCGATCCTGTCAAATCTGATGTCTGCGAGATTTTAAGTAAACATCTTGGTCCTGATAGGATCTCGCAAGCATCCTTAGTTCAAGAAATTAATATCTTTCAAGAATGATCTCCAAGCTATGACTGCGAGATGCAATAATCTCCATCTTGAAAATCAAAAATTTCACAACATCTCGCTAGATTGTGATAATCTTCGCAGGAAGAATGAAGAGTTAAAAGGTAAACTCTCGCAACATCTCGTGATAATATTTTTTTTTTTTTTTTTTTACAACTCAAGCTCTTGTTCGCCCTCCAAGCTTTAAACCAGAAACGAATAATGGAGATATATCAGTCGGAATCTATTGTTGAAGAAGTTCGAGTTGAAAGAGATGCTTGGATGGAGCAATATAACCTCTTAGATAATCTTCATACATATGCTGCTGATCAAATAAATAATTTGTCTAAAGAAAATTTTGATTTAGTTCAGAATCAAGACTCATTAAGTAATGACTTATCTCGCCTCTCTTACTCTTTGACTAAAGCTAATTTGGAGTTGGAAACTTTATCAGATGAGAATGGAACTCTTTCTCAAGAGAAGCGTTCTCTGTTAAACAAGGTGGCGATCTATTCGCAACAATATGATGCTTGTCAAAAATTATGTGAAGAACAAGAACAATCTATTCACACCTTGAGAAATCAACTTGAAGAATTCTTTTTGAGAGAGATAAACTTATTCAGGGTAGGATAACCTTGAGTGTAAAAGCGAACCAATTCAAGGATCAATGTGCCAAATTAGAAAAATCCAACTCTTCCCTTGCGACCGAGAATTCCATACTTGTTTCCAACGAAAAAAGCTTGCGATCTCGATTGAAAGGCTTAGTTGGAGATACATTCGATGATGCCATGGACTGTTTGGGGAATAATTTTGCGGCTTTAATTCAGCATCTTACTTCTCAAAAGGAAGGTAGTCATATTATTTGACTACCTTAATTCATTTATTTATTCCATGAATCTTTAATTTTCTTGAAAATTCCAAAAATCTTCTGTAAGGGTTTTCGTTAATCTTTTCTTGTGCATTTGTTATGCAGATTCTGAGAAAAAGCTTCGCTCCGTTATTTCTGACCTGAAATCAGATTATTCTAAAGTTCGCAAAGAAAATGGGTTACTCGCCACTTCCCTTGCTCGTTCTCGCGAGCGTGCAGAAAGAAGATTTGAGTACATGTCTGACTGTAAAGACATAGATACTAAAAATCGTCAAAAGGCGCTGCTTCGTCAATTTCACCTCAAAGCCGAAGTCCTTGTGAATGAAATTTTATTGTCTAAATCTCTTGATCATATTCATGTTGATCCTTTGGAAGTAAATGATGATGAAGTCCCTAACTCTCCTGATAGTGATTATGACTACGAAAGCTGCAAAGATCTCGCTAATATTGAAGTTGTCAACGAAGATCCGACTGAAAAAATTTCTGATGAAAATCCACCAACTGGCGAAGGTGAAGCTGCTGAAAAAATGTTTGATGAAAATCCACCAACTGGCGAAGGTGAAGCTGATAAAGGTGTTGAAAAATCTCTACCATCTTCTGTAGTCGATAATGTTGATGTAGAGAATTAAGCTATTTTTGTAATTTTGTCGAAAATTTCTTTTTGCTTGGAAAGACTGAATCTTTTATTGAGTGATTCCCTTATTTTCTCCTTCTTCTCTTATTAAAGAATCTTGAACATAACCTCGTAAGCATGTTCGCTTACATTTTTGTGTGGTCGTTTAAGTAAAACCATCCCAATTAAGGGCCTTACTTTGTCTCTTCTCATTGCTACAAGATCGCAGGTCGCCTTTACATTTTCATGCAATGGCCCATTGACCTTGCCTTATCATTTTTGTGTGGTCTTCTAAGTAAGACCTTCCTAATTAAAGGTCTTACTTTGCCACCTTTCATTGCGACAAGATCGCAGGACGTCTTTACACTTGCATGTAAAAACCCATTGACCTTGCCTTATCATTTTTCAAGTATTTTTGCCTCTACAGGATATTTTGCTTGCGACAATATGACAGGTTTAAATTCCCTTGCGAGAATAAACTCCCATGACATTGTCGTCTTTGCGACGAGATCGCAGGACGTCTTTACACTTTCATGTAAGGACCCATTGATCTCGTCTTACCCTCGCGTTAGTATTATTGCCTTTGCAGGATCATTGCACAAATATGACAAGCCTAAGTTTCCTTGCGAAAACAGAGCCTCATGACATTTGCGTCTTTGGCACTTATCAGCTCCCTAATGGAGGGTGCCGCCCTTATCATCTCCCCGGTTGCCCCTTCAAGGAGGCGTACATCGGCCATACAAGGCTAGCTCCTCCCATCCGGTCTTAACAACAACCAGTTGTTTTCGCAGCCTCTTATCCCTTATACCTATAGGGTTTATGGTTACAAGGCTGCGCCCTAAGTGGAGTTTTCTTCGGGCCGAGTGCAGAATGTGCCAAGACTTGTCAAGAGTGGTAAGGAAGTTCCATGCTCCCCGCACTCTTGACTCAACCGTGTACCTCGGCGCCTTGATCATACGCTGACTCCTTGGAAGAGACCCTCGGTCGCCCAACCATGGTATAACCTTATATATATAGTTGGGAATCCAAGGTACCTCTTCCGGATAGGCTTTCATGGGCCCCAAATCTACATGACCCAGTTCCAGGAGCGGTGTAACCTTTTCCCCGAGCCATGTCAAGAGATACCCCTTATATGACGCACTTTAGGTCTTACATTTGCCTCTTACGAAATATCATTCGCGAACTAGGGTGTACGCCATAAAGGTTCGTCCCATTCTTTCAATTATGTTTATTCATTCAATCATCTATTATCTCTTGCTATTCTGCTTGCGAGATATTCGCTGATTTTCTCTGCATTTTATTGAATTTCGCAAATACCTTATATTAAAGTACTTCATCTTGAATCATTTCATCTCACCCATTTTTATGGGTAATATTTCTTTAGATATAATCTTCCACGCCGCCCAATCTTTGTCCCATATCTTTGCCTTTTTGTGGTCCATCAATCTATATGCCCTCGTACCAACTACTTCTTTGATAATATAAGGTCCATCCCATTTTCTCGCTTGACTTGCCCCATTTTCTCGTTGATATATTGGTGTTTCTCGCAGCACCAAATCTCCTGGTTGAAATTCACGTATTTTGACACGCTTGTTATATTCTCTAGCCAATCTTCGCTGATAGTTCTCCATATGTCGTAATGCCTTTTCCCTTTTTTCTTCTAATTCGTCCAACTTAATTAGAATGTTACCTGCGCTAAGATTTTTCTCCCAAACCTCTTTCTTAGTTGTTGGGATCATAACCTCTGTTGGGAGCACAGCTTCAACTCCATATGTTAAGCAAAAAAGTGACATTCCCTGTAGCTTCTCTTCTGGTTGTATTATATGCCCACACTGCATTGGGTACTTGTTCGCACCATCCCCTATTGTGTCCTTCTAACTTATTCTTCAATATATCCGCGATTGTTTTGTTTGTTGCCTCTGCCTGACCGTTAGCTTGCGGATATAATGGAGTTGATTTTCCACATCTTATCTGAAATGCATTAAGCAACAACTCTATATTTTGCCCTTCAAATTGTTTCCCATTATCAGATACCAACTGTGCGGGGATCCCAAATCTGCATATAATATTCTCAAATATGAAAGTAAAGACGTCTTTGTCGCGGATGTGTTGTACCGCTTTCACTTCTGCCCATTTTGTGAAATAATCCGTTGCGACAATTAAGTATCTTCTCTGTACTATTCCCGGTAAAAATGGTCCCACAATATCTAAACCCCATTTTCCAAAAGGCCACACACTTGTCGAAGAATTTAACGGTGCTCCAGGTGCATGTATCTTTTTCCCATGTCTTTGACAATCTTCGCAGCGCCTTGATATTGCTCTTGCGTCCTCATGCATATATGGGCGTTAATATCCTTGCGTTTTTGCTTTATATGCTAAAGATCTTCCGCCGCTATGATTTCCAGCATCTCCACTGTGCAACATCTTCAATATGGTTTCTCCCTCTTCCCTTGTTAAGCACCGAAGTGAAGGTCCATCAAAAGATCGCCGATAAAGCACGCCATCTCTTAATTCATAATTCGTTGCACGGCTTTTCAATTTGTGTGCCTCTAATCTATTTCTTGGTATTTCCCCTTTCATTAAGTATGCGTGAAGTTCTGTTCTCCAGTCTTTATCGCGACATTGCGTTCTGTCCTCCACCAACATTGTATCTGCTTCTTGCTCTTCCTCTTTATTAATTGATGGTGCCAGAAGTGTTTGTATTTTGATATTCCTCGCAGTTGGGTCTGTCATCATACTTCATATAAAGGCAAAAGCGTCTGCGAGTCTGTTATTTCTCCTTGATATGTGCCTCCATTTCATTTTCGGTATCTGTGCTGACAATTCTTCGACAAGCTTCCTGTACTTTTGCAAAGATGGCTCATTTGTAGTGTATTTCTCTGTTATCTGGCGAATTGCTAATTGCGAGTCACTGGTAATCCTCACATTTTCCAGTTTCATTTCTATTGCGAATCGCAGAGCATGTATTATAGCTTCATACTCGTTTCGTTATTGGTGGATTCAAACTCCAATCTAAAAGAAAAAGCTAACTTATTGCCTTCTGGCGAAATCACAACAATTCCCACTCCATTACCTTCTCCATTTGATGATCCATCCACTAATATTTCCCACATGTCTGGCTCAGTTAGCAGATCTTTTGGGTCTCCATGCTCTTCTTCTACACCCATCATTTCATCCACTGCTTCATCTTCCTCCAAGGGAAATTCTGCCAAAAAATCTGCGACAACCTGTGACTTGGTTGAACATAATATTTCATATTTGAGTTTACAATGGCTTATTTGAGCATTCCATCTTTCAACTCTTCCTGATCTTTTTGAATTTTTCATTACTGACTCGATTGGTATTTTTGTTACCACCCTAACAGTATGTGCCTGAAAATATATGCGAAGCTTAAACGTTGCATAGACTAACGCCAGGATTAGTTTTTCAATCTTTGAATAATTCCTTTCTGCGGCATTAAAAGTTTTACTGATGTAATAAATTGGTTTTTCTACTCCCGCATCCACTCGCAGTAATACTGCACTTAATGCGTGCGAAGTTGTCGCAAGGTATATTAACAATTCCTCTCCTGGTTCTGCTTTTTGCATAATGGATATTTCCATTAGATGTTCTTTGATTCCTTGTAAAGCCTTCTCACATTCGTCTGTCCATTTAAACTTCGATCCTTTTTTCAGGATGCTGAAAAAATGTTTGCACTTATCAGATGACCGCGAGATGAATCTTCCTAGTGATGCTAACAACCCATTTAGCTTTTGAACATCTTTTACTGTCGCAGGTGTTGGCATATCGCGAATCGCTTTCACTTTCTCGGGTCGACTTGTATTCCTTCTTTTGATACGATGTAACCCAAAAACTTTCCCGATGCAACTCCGAAGGTACATTTTTCTGGATTTACTTTGATGTTGAAACGCCTCATCTGTTCAAAGATTTCTTTCAGATCTCGTACATGGTCTTCCGCTTTCTTACTTTTTACGAGCATATCATCTACGTATACTTATAATGTTTTATGTATCCATTCTGCGAACACTTCTTCTACCATTCTTTGATATGTTGCTCCAGCATTTCGCAAACCAAATGGCATTTTTGTATAGCAATATAATCCTCTTGGGGCGAAGAAAGCAAGTATGCTCTTGATCTTCCTCGGCGAGAGGAATCGGTTGTAACCTTTATATCCGTCCGGGGGATGATATTCTTTCATTCCGCTGCTTGATTCAACTAATTGTGGAATATCCGGCAATGGAAAACTATCTTTAGGACAAGCTTTGTTTAGATCGGTGAAATCTATGCAAATTCTTATCCCCTTTTTTTCTTCTTTGGGACTATAACCATATTTGCTATCCATTCGGGATATTTTATCGGGTCCGATGATTCCCGCATCTAGCATTTTTGCACTTCTTCTTCTATTTGTGGATGATATGATGTCGCGATCTTTCTAATTCTCTGCTTGAATGGTTTCATCCTTTTGTCTATTTCCAGTTTGTGGCAAGCTATCGATGGGTCTATACCAGGCATATCATCCATATTCCACGCAAAAATATCTTTATAGTCTCGCAACAAATCAACAGTTCTGTTTTCTTCATCCGCATCCATATTTGTCCCAATTTTTAGCATCTTGGGCTCTTCGTTAGTTCCGACATTCACTTCTTTCGTTTGTTCTGCTGCGACATAACTAGCCTTCGGTTCTCCCATTGGGGTCGGTCCTTTCAGTTCTTTCGCGAGCTCATTTTCTTCTCCCGAGATCTCGCTAGGTATCCCTTTTCCTTCCTTTGCTCTTATCATGTAAACTCTAAATTCTTCTTCTTTTTTAGCCGCTTTCGCCATTTTTCTGCGATACTTTCGCTTTTTTGCTTGCTCCTCATAATATTTTACTTCAATTTGATAGCATATTCTTCCTTTATCAACATCCCCTCTAATCTCGCCAATTCCAGTTGGTGTAGGAAATTTGATACATTAATGAAATTTTGACGCTACAGCTTTCATTGCGTGTACCCATGATCTTCCTAGCAATACGTTGTATGGCAATTCCATGTCCACTACACACAATGTTACCTGTGTCTCGATTTCTCCTAACAGAATTCGTATTTTTACCTCTCCATTAACTTTTGTTATGGATTTACCAAAACCATGGATATTGTATGTCGTGGAAATCATCTCTTCATCTTTGTATCCCATTTTTTTGTAAGCATGATAAAACATGATGTTCACCAAACTTCCTGTATCGATTAAAGTTCTGTTTACCGTCCATATTTTCGTTGCCTTTGTTGATTCTCCTCCTTTGCACGCGTTTATTGTAATTACCAGTGGAGATGTGTGATTCAGATTTTCTTTAGATATTTCTGCTGCTGTGAATGTTATCTTTTGCTTTTCCCATTCTTCTAAAGGCAATGTCATCTCTCTATCTGTAATTTTCTTTCCTTCAAAATCCCGCTTGTGTATTCTTCCTTTGATATTTTCATGAAATTCATTAATCATTGCCTTTGTGACCGAACTGTACTCCATATTTTTCTCCTTTGCCCCCTCTGATTTAACATTTTCCTTTCTCATTTTCTTGATTTGAATGATTTTGATTGCAATGTTCTTTCTTCAATTCCTACAGTCCCTGTTTCTAGCGCCAATATGTAGTTGCAGGAAATCCCACACTACACCCCTCACTATAATTCACTTAACTAATCCATTGGAAGATGAATTACTAAGAATGTTTATTAATTATTTTCTTGAAATGTCTACACAGGAAAATAGAATTACACTTAAGAAATTACAAACACTCTCAAAGTTTCTCTCTCTTACTGACTTGCTTTTCAATTCAAAAGAATCCCCCCCTCACAACAGACTCACTCATCCCTTTATATAGGGTAATACATAGTGAATGACAGCTAGGCTGTCCTTTATTTTCGGGAATGTCTCGCGAAGTGTCGCAAATGTACAAGTATTCATACTCGCGACACTTCTTAACCCTCGCCAGATTTCATATCTTCCTATCGTCATCCAGTGCGTCATTCATTTTAATCCTCTGCGACTCTCTCGCAATACTATCGTTCATTATCTTCGCGAGTCTTGTATGTTGCGATATAATGATCCTACACCCATTTTTAGCTACGTCTAATGCGATCATTAACTGTCGCAATGGTGTGATGAATTTATCTTTTGGTAATATGACTATGGAGATGAACATTTTTAATGTCAGTAAGCTACCTTATGAGCTAGATGACACATGTGTTGAAGAGGTGAATATGGTAGAAGTCTTAGTTCAGGAGTCATTACCAAACATTTTATCTGAAGACCCATTAGAAAGTTGTCTATCCCATTTTGGTTTAGATTTTGATGACGATAGCACTATTGAACAAGTGAATGCTATATTAGATTCTACCCCTGTGTTAGACACTGATAGATGGAATGCTAGGTTCGAACCATTACCAGTTTCTGAGACTACCTTAATTCCTTCTTTAGAAGTGCCTCCTAAGTTGGACCTAAAACCATTACCCGAAACTCTAAAGTATGTGGTTTTAGGCCCATCTGAGACTTTACCTGTGATTGTAGCTTCCGATTTGGATAATGATCAGGAAAGTAGGCTACTAAAAGTACTTCAAGACAATAAGGAAGCTTTAGGGTGGACTATAGCAGACATTAAGGGTATAAGTCCTACTGTGTGTATGCATCAGATTCATTTAGAAGAAGACTCCAAACCTTCTTGGGAGATGCAACGTCGATTGAAACCTAACATGAAAGAGGTAGTTCGAAAAGAGGTGGTTAAGTTGTTAGATGCGGGTATTATCTATCTAATTTCAGACAGTAAGTGGGTCAGCCCCGTTCAGGGTTTTCCCCAAGAAATCGGGTATCACCGTAGTCCGAATGATAATAATGAGTTAATCCCAACCCGAGTGACCACGGGATGGCGTGTCTCGTATCGACTATAGGAAATTGAACAAGGTCACAAGGAAGGATCACTTTCCCCTTCCTTTTTATCGACCAAATGCTAGAGAGATTAGCTGGACATAGTCATTATTGCTTCTTAGATGGCTACTCCGGTTATAATCGATTGTTATTGCCGGAAGACCAAGAGAAAACCACTTTTACCTGTCCCTTTGGTACCTTTGCGTATAGACGCATGCCTTTCTGCCATGTAATGCCCCTGCGACTTTTCGGCGTTGTATGATGAGCATATTTTCCGACATGGTAGAACGGTTTCTAGAGGTCTTTATGGATGATTTTTCAGTGTTTGGTTCATGTTTTGATGAGTGCTTGCATCATTTGACATTAGTGTTGACTAGGTGTAAGGAAAAGAATTTAGTTCTTAATTGGGAGAAATGCCATTTCATGGTTAAATCAGGAATTGTGTTAGGGCACATTGTTTCTTCAAAGGGTATAGAGGTAGATAAAGCCAAAGTTGACCTTATTAAGACTTTACAGGTCCCAAAAACCGTAAAAGATATTAGGTCATTCCTAAGGCATGCAGGTTTTTACTGTCGATTCATTAAGGATTTTAGCTTGGTTTCTAGACCTCTTTGCAATTTGCTTGCAAAAGATGTTAAGTTTGTCTTTGATGATGCTTGTTTAGAGGCTTTTGAGAAGCTTAAGAATTTACTCACTACTGCCCTGATAGTCCAGGCACCTAACTAGAACCTACCCTTTGAAATTATGTGTGATGCTTGATTATGCTATAGGTGTTGTGCTAGGTCAGCGAGAAAACAAATTACTTCATGTGATTTACTATGCTAGCAAAACTCTCGAATGATGCCCAAATGAACTATACGACTACCGAGAAGGAATCGTTAGCCATCGTGTTTGCCTTGGATAAGTTTAGATCCTACCTATTAGGTTCTAAGATCGTAATCTATACCGATCATCTTTGGTTAAATACCTTTTGTCTAAGAAGGATACCAAACCTAGATTCATTAGGTGGATCCTTTTGTTACAAGAATTTTATCCAGACAATAGAGACAAAAAAGGCGCCGAAAATATAGTAGCATACCACTTGTCTAAGCTAGTTTTTAGTTCCCCTAATGATTCCTTCCTATAAGTGATAGCTTTCTTTGATGAACAATTGTTCTCGGTTTCCCAATCACCTTGGTATGCGAATATAGTGAATGATCTTGTTCTTGGTCGAATGCCTCAACATTGGGGTAAGAAAGATCGTTCTAGGTTTTAGACGAGGTTAAGCATTTCTTTTGGGACGATCCTTATCCGTTTAATCATTGTCCGGACAGATTATTAGGAGATGTGTACCCGAGAGTGACCAAGACAAGTATTATATCCTTTTGTCATGAACATGCATGTGGGGGTCATTTTAGTGCTAAGAAGATTGTTGCTAAGATATTCGGTGTGGTTTTTCTTGGCCTTCGTTGTTCAAAGACACCCATAGTCATTGTGTTTCTTGTGAGCGTTGCCGGAGGTTAGGAACCATTTCCGTAGAAATATGATGCCTTTGAACCCTATTTTAGTGATTGAGGTCTTTGATGTGTGGGGCATTGATTTTATGGGTCCATTTCCTAATTCTTTTGGTTATCTTTACATACTTGTCGCCGTAGACTATGTGTCTAAGTGGGTTGAGGAGGTTCCGTATAAAACAAATGACCACATGGTCGTAGTCCAGTTTTTGAAAGAGAACATACTTACACGTTTTGGTACATCGCGAGCTATAATTAGTGATGGAGGTTCAAACTTTTGTAATAGACTGTTTGCTCTTTTAATGAAACAATATGGTATTACCCACAAAGTAGCTACCCCATATCACCCACAGACTAGTGGTCAGGTAGAGGTCTCCAATAAGGAAATTAAGCGTATTTTAGAGAAAACAGTTAATCCCAATAGCAAAGACTGGTCGTCGAGGCTTACTAATGCCTTATGGTCTTATCGTACTGCGTTTAAGACACCCATTGGAATGTCACCTTATCGTCTAGTATTTGTCAAGACATGTCACCTTCCTGTCGAGTTAGAGCATAGAGCCTATTGGGATATTAAGCAGCTAAACTTTTCACTTGACAAGGCAGGAGCTCACAGAAAGCTCCAACTCAATGAGTTGGACGAGATTCGTAGAGATGCATACGATAGTGCTAAGGAGTATAAGAACAAAATGAAACTTGTGCATGATAAGAATATTTTATGAAAGTCATTTTATCCAGGTCAAAAAGTTCTTCTGTATGACACTCGTTTGCATCTATTCCCCAGGAAGTTGCGCTCTCGGTGGACCGGTCCTTTTGTGGTCCGTACTGTTTTTCCTCATGGCGCTATTGAGATTAAGACACCAGATAGTAGTAGTTCTTCAAAGGTTAACGGTCAACGATTGAAGCCCTTTTTAGAGCCTTTTCCTACAGGTGATGTTGAGGAGGTCCCTCTGGAGGACCCTGTTTACCTTGATTGACCATCGAGGCGGTTTGTATGTTGTATATTTTTGTAGGTTTTTGGTTACACTTCACCCTGTACTATCTTTCCGACTTTCTCTTTACTATTTCCTCATGTTACTTATATTTTTGTACTTGTTCTTTAATTAGAAACATTGAGGACAATGTTAGATTTAAGTTTGGGGGTGGGGTAGAAACTTTTTGTTACCTTTTTGTTACAATAAATAAACTCCGGAGCCTAGAAATTTATGCTTATTAAGGATGGCACTAACCAATCTAAGTGGATGGAAGCATTTTGGTTGTAGGAGTTGAGGAACCAATATGATTAGATGGCAACATCTAAAGAGTCTATTCATAAAAGCACGGAGCTCAAGTGTTAGAAAAAACATGGTAGTTTCGCCATATCTCGTTGAATCCTTTTCAATTCTGTTTTTATTTGTTTTCATTAAAATATGTTTCTCTAAGTGATTAGGTGGGGCTCACGATTCAAGTTGTTACCACTGCTAGAGTGAAATAGAGTGATTGAGATACCCAAAAAAAAAAAGTGAAAAGAAAGTAAAAAAGAAAAAGAAAAAAAGGAAATTGAGACTGGACCATCGACCAATCGGAATAAATTCAATAAAGTCGACTACTGAAACCCTTGTATATGCCAGTTGTGTTAACCTAGAGTTAGGATTATCGACCAATGGTACCCTTGTATATGCCAGTATGTTGATATTAGTCTAGACCAAGATCTCACCATTAGGATAGGTTTATTTTGGCAAGTGGCCTTTACGAGATATGGGAAACACCGTTCACCTTAGTCAACATCAAAACCATCTACGTTTTTTTCTATATCCATTTCTTAATCTATCCATGTGATTAGTTGACTCCGATTATGATGTCCAGAAACTATCTGAGTAGAGATCTGTCACTTATATATGAATTTTAGTATGCTTGAGTGCAAACTCGTGTACATCAATTGGAATTTCGCATCAGGGTACTTCCTCCTGTAGTCAATAAGTATGCCAACCAAGGAGATTCTTTAGTTCCTTCCAAGGTTCTGCGTAGATAGCTAGGGTCTGGGGTAAAAAGGTTTTATGGTTACACCTCTGGTAAACCATCCCGAGACTATAACTCGGCCACTAGGGCCACCTAGGGGTTTAAAGGCTTATTGCATACGCTAAATGCAATCGACGATGCCTGCGACAGTGAGTTAGGATTTTATTTTATTTTTTGCTCGAGAACTAGCAAATAATAGGTTTGGGGGTATTTGATAGACACATTTTTGTGTCTAATTTGTCTCGATTCTATAATTTGATAGTGCTCATTTTTGTACTTATTATGGTATTTTATGTGTGTAGGTATTTTTGTCCAATAAACATTTTTGGAAAAATCGGCTAAAAAGTTGTCCATAAGACCGGAGGAAGTGATAGTGGCACCCACAATTTGGATAAGGGGCACCTCAGGACACCCCAATGCAGCTGTTATTCGCACCCCCACTATGGATAGGGGGAGACCACCTTTCTTCCCAAATTTAAATATCAAATTGGCGGGAAAATAGTGCAGACGCAGGCAGATTTAGTGTCGGAGTTTTGAGCGATTTCTATGGAGATTCAATGGCTTATTTTCGTTGGAATGGACCTGTTAGAGCCTAACAGGGTTGGTGTGTATGTTTGGATCGAGTATTTTGGGCTGGACAACCGTGTTGGAGCGAAACAGAGGAGGTAGAAGTTTATCGAAGTTCTTTTGATAACTAGGAGCAGATTTATTCGTAGTTTGACGTGGATATGGATTGGGGTTCACTTGATTCGTCAAAACAGGGAAGGTAACTTGGTTAGATTCGATAAACTAGCGATAGATTCTCGGTTTAGTTAAAACATGGGATTGGAGAGTATCACGGGTTTATTTGTGGAAGTTGTGAGTGGAGCTAAGGTTAGAATATCTTCGTGGGATTTGTTTCTATCCTTAGAAGAATTTTTACAACCCACAGACGCGTTGAGAAGCTTGGGGAGAAAATCACGTGGCTTGGCAGGGAAAGAATATTCCGACACTTTTGGGTGAAGAATAATCAAATATTCTCGAATCTTTGAAGGGCCTGTGGTGTATAAATAGGTGGCTGGAGGTCATAAGAAGGGTTACGCAACATTAGGAGAAGTTTAGAACCCAACAGATAAGAATCAGTCGAGTTACACCGGCAGGAAAAGAAGAAGAAGCTGAAGAACAAAACACCATTCAAAACAATCGTTCTGTCAGTCTTAATATCTCAACACTTAAGCATCTCAATTTGTAACACTGCTACAATAACCAACAGTTCTCTTGTAACACCCCATGTTTTTAGCTTGGCGCATGCTAAAAGATGCGTCATTTGCTTGTGAGGAAGCTTCATCCAAAGCTTCCTTTGCATGGTGAGATGCATTTGGCCCCGAGGCCATATATGGTGCCAAGTAAGGCACATCGCATATGCATATTGGCTAAGGCCAATATGGCATTGGTTGGAAGCTACATTGGCCAAGAGCCAATCTTGCATCAAATGATGCATTAGGTCGATTGGGTAGATGACCTTGAAGTGGACGACCAACATGGCCGGATATCGGGTTGGCGGTGGACGGCCAACATGGCCGGACATCGGGTTGGAACAGTACGGCCAACATGGCCGGACACCGGGTTCACTACACCATATGGCCCGATTTGAGACATATTGATTTTTGGGTTCGAGACACATATACATGTCTTTAGTACTTCCACTCATATAAGAGTCTCAAATTGAAAATATGAGTTGCTTTAATTCTGATTTTTCAACTACTCTTACATGCGTCTCTCAAAATTTTTACAAGTGTCTTAAAATTTTATAAATTTTCAAGATCTTTAAATAATATCTATAATTTATAATTTCTTTCTTATTTTAATTCTATTTTATTTCCCCAAACCCCAAAATTCCTCCAAAAATTCCCCCCCTTTCTAATTTTCTAATATCTCTCACATTCATTTCCCTCTCAGTTTTCCCTCCATGTCTTTGTCTCACACCAAATTATCTGAAAATTGAATTCATGTGATTATCATTACTTCCCACCATTTTTTTAAGTTCCCCCCATTTATTTGAGTTCACTTAAATTTAGTTAATTCTTTTTATAAAACTATGCCTTGTCTTCACATTTTTTTTATTCCTTTTTTTTTCTTCTTCTTTTCTCTTCCCCCTCTCTCTTTTTTTTTCTTCCGTCTTTTCTTCCTTCTTCTCTTATTTCCTTTTTCCTCGGCTCAAAATCAACAGAGAGAAATCGGGTGAGAGAAACCAAGAGCAAATCCTCTCTTTAGTGTATACCAAAGACAGATCCATACCTAAATCGACCAAAAATCTTCTTACATCAATAGCTTTAGGCCCTAGAGCTCAGATATATTCCTCTTCTTCTAATTCCAAACCCTAAATCGACCAGAAATCGTCTTAAGCATGTTAGCAGAAATGAATACCCGTTTTTACTGAGTTAATTAACCTAAAATCAGGTATGAAATCCTTTTTATAGATTTGTATATTCTGATTTTCTAAACCCTAGAAATGGAATTTTAACTTTTGATTTTGAAGTCGCAGAAGAAGATTGAGATACAAATACCCAAAAGGTTCAGAGAAGATTCAGGTATAAAACCCTAACCTTATTATAGCTCGTATGATATGTTTCTCTCTAGATTTTACAATTTTTGTGCTTGTTTAGTTGATCTAGTAGAGTTTTAAAGCATGGGTATGCTTATAATTTAAATTTTATGAAGTGAGATTTTTAATTTTGGTCATGTCTCTGGAGGGTTTAAATATTTTTTATTTTGTTTGTAACTTTTTGTTCAATTGAAAATAATATGTATGGTTTTTTCTTGTTTGTGTTGTCATTGAAGATTTTGAGTCATGGGTTTTGTAGATGAGATAAGATAAGGGTCAATATTGTTTCAATTGATTACTGTTTTCTTTTCAGTGTAGATTTGAGTCCTTAAAAATATTTTTGAAACTGAAAACTGGTATTTCTGCTTTCACTGTCCATGGAAGGTGATATGTGTATTGATAAAATTGGGTTTTCAGGTGTTATTTTTATGTAACTACTGTCCTTTTATCACGTGTATGTTAGTGTTCTTCCAGTTTTGTGAAATATGGTGGTGATACCCACCCTCGGCCATATTCTGTTAGCCTGTGGTACTGACAAAACTCTTTTATTGTAAGTTATGTATGCTTTATTTTGTGGGCACCCATATACATGTTCTTATTGCTTGATTTGATTTACTTTTCAGGTTAATTGCTTCCATGTGCCGCGAAGGAGCGAGCCTTCATTCGTGCCTTATTTAGATTTTGTCAAGCAAGGACTTTCTTCATTAGTAGGTATCTACTTGAAACGTTCTTTCTGCGTATGTCTTAGCCCCCCTTGTCCTTAAAGTTTAATGACATAATAACACATACAAATTACATCCCTGCTTCTTTCTTGAAAAACAAATTATACACCCGCTTGCTGGTATATTTTAATAACAATTTACCAACATACTTTTGCAATTATCTAAAACTTCAGGATTTGTGTTGTCAAGGAAATTTATCATCCTTTCTTTTCCAGGTGAGGATGATTACCTGTAATCTTCATTACCCCTCTTAGTTGTTCATCCTTACATATTAAGAGAATATTCAGTTGTCGCATTTCTTATCCACTTACTTCATTTGTCCAGGGTTTACTTCGTGAGTTATGGTAGGCCCCAATTTTACAGGTTCCCCTATGGTTATCAATGCAATTTCTAAGTTGATCAGTAGAGTTTTTTTTTTATCATATTAGTCATGCTAGTTTTTTTCGCTCTTTCCATGCTTTATCTTTGACTTTTGTATCTAATATATGAAATGTTGGCTGCAGGTGGTTGAGTCGCAGCAAAGAAAATGTGGGGAGTATCTGCTCTACATTTTATTACATGATTGTTGTACTATACTCGTAGGTATTCCCATGTTATCGTGCCAGCATCCCTAGCAATAGTATCAAATTGGTTCCGTAGAAAATAAGTACCATAAGCAAGTAAGTTTCTTTTCACATTTTGATCTACTTATGACTTTCTTTATTTTTCAACTCGTCTGCAGGATTTCAACTCAGATGCGGTGTTTGGCTCCAACCAATTCAACCTCGTTTCCTCAAGTTCAGTACATGCTTATTTGCAGGGGGTTTATCTAGAACTCAGCATCCCCGTCGGAGAACAAGATTTGTTTTTTGAGATGATAATGTGAATATGGATTTAATTTTTACTCTTCATTTGGGTACGTAACAAATGTCATTTGATATCAGTGTCATTCAGCTCAGTCTTTCATACTTATGTTTGATCTCTCTTGCAATCTTGCAGGGTTAATGGAATTCCGTACTTGTGAAATCCCTAAAGCATTCACTGTCAAGGTCTGATATGAATCTTCCAAGGTTGACTGAATGGATTGTCTTTATCCTGAACCACATTACTTCAGCTGATGATACTGACTACTTTATCCAGCTAGTTTACCTAAGTGTTGATGGTGGATTTTCGTTCAAAGTTGAATTTGTAAAAAACCTGAATAATCATGCGCTGACATCTTGTAAAAGATAAAGCCGTTTATAAGTGGCGGAGACTCCTCACTTAATTCACCAAGAATGGAGCATGTAGCAACAATCCCATTTCGTGAATACGTAAAATTCCTCCAAAGGTTGGAGCATGTAGCAACAATCCCTTCCGTGAATTTCATATCAGCCTTGTATTTCCAAGACTCATTATCGGTGCGGCATGACGACCGAGTGTTACTCTTGCTGCAGTAACACAAACCTCCAAGCACTATAATGAAACCATGTACGAAATACCCGTACAGCCGATTCTCGGTGTGTTATACTAGCCCGAGCCTCTCGGTGTGTTATACTAGCCCGATTGAGTCCTCTCGGTGTGTTATACTAGCCCGATTGAGCATCCGAACTTGATCAGATCGGTCCGGATATGATTCGATCGCATCATCCAACTCCACAAGCCCGATTGGATGACCACAGATCAATTCCATCACCCACAAGGTGTATGGAATACACACGGCCTTAGCTTGCCGGATATGATCCGAATCATCCAACTCCACAAGCATGATTGGATGACCACAGATCAATTCCATCACCCCCAAGCGGTATGGAATACACACGTCCTTAGCTTGCCGGATATGATTCGATCGGGTCATCCAACTCCACAAGCATGATTGGATGACCACAGATCAATTCCATCACCCCCAAGCGTGTATGGAATACACACGGCCTTAGCTTGCCGAGATATGATTCGATCGCAGTCATCCAACTCCACAAGCATGATTGGATGACTACAGATCAATTCCATCACCCCAAGCAGGTATGGAATACACACGGCCTTAGCTTGTTGGGATATGATTCGATCGCAGTCATCCAACTCCACAAGCATGATTGGATGACCACAGATCAATTCCATCACCCCAAGCAGTGTATGGAATACACACGGCCGACCCCGCATGGTCGACCATTGGCCTTCGCTTGCCAAGAAACCGTCCATACCAAGCATTATGGATGGAAAACCCCAAATTAGGGTTTGCGGCATATTACATGTGCCGCAAAACGTCTCAACCATCCACCTTCGCAGTATAGATGGAGGGTGTAGATGTAGACTCAAAGGGCCCGGAGCATGTCGACACAATCACCATGTGACCGCCTACACGCTTGACCAATCCACAAAGCCAACCGTTGTTGGTTACAAAAAAACCGTCCGCCCAAAAGAGCATGGTCGCGCGGCTTTGAAAGCCAAAATTAGGGTTCAAGCCATCATGCGCGTCCATCTTCTCCGGCACGAATGGAGGGTCACAGATTAGATTAAGCAGTCCGGTTATACCAAAGATGACCACCGTGGGCCCATCTACCTCCTTCTTGCGGTCGGCCAAGGCATATCCTGCCCGGCTAATCCAAAACGCCCGCTCAAACTCACGCGGTTACATCTCCCAAATCCTAAACCGATCTCGACCGCTCAACTTCACCTGGGATGATTTGAGTGGCTTAGATCACGTTTTCATGGGATAATCGTGCATAGGTGTGAACACCAACCTACCACCTACACGGTAGTATGATCGACCAAGACCGACCAATATTGGTCGCCTCGAAACGCGTGCCCAAACTAGGGATATCACGCCGGTTTCCAACTCCTTTGCGGCAAGGGATTTTGCCGCAAACCGATCTCGACCACCCTCTTTACCGGTCAAATTGAGTGGCCTAGATCGCGCTTTCACGAGGGAACGAAATATGGCGCCTACACCATCATGCCGTCAACACGCATGTATGGTCGGCCCTCTCCAAAATTCTCCCTATGCTTGGTTTTGACCAAGCTGAAGAGTGATGCTTGCGCACCTCTTTAAAAAACCTAATTTCATCAACGGTCGCAGATGAGTGTCTCAAACATCATCTCATCCGTCCGACTTCACCAGCTTGGTTATACAACCCTGGTCGGGAGTTATTTGGTTAGTGAGGAGTCATTACCCATCACTTTACCACACCGCAATGCAAGACTCGCATAAAATACACACGATACTTCACAAGTATCGACTTTCGAATAACGCAGATTATTCAAGTATCTTTTTCGAATAACGCAGTTATTCAATTCAGCATTACATGCTACCTTTCGTGGATCCACGATCCACACATTCCAGACATCAATCATGTCACAAACTGGGGGATACATACTGGGGTATTGGTCTGGCGGTTTACAGCGTGCAGCGTGCAACGCGCCATCACAAGAACGTGTCAGGAGGTCATGGACGGTTAGAGATGAACTGGAAAAGTGGGCAAGATTGGTCGTGCATCACCGACGCATAACTCCACTACTCCATCATTCCACTACCTCCACTTCCCACGAGAAACGTGAATGAGGCTCAATGACTTGTATAAATAGGTTCTCCGCCCTATTTCAAACAACACAAGCCGAGACAAGACAGAAAAACCAAGTGTTGATACCGTCACATTCAACCATTTTCTGTTACAAGTCATAAGCAAGCCAACACCTTCACAATCTCAACACCTTCTTCGCTTCCCTCCCTAAGATCAACCCCATCTCCTTCACTTTGTGACCGAAACAAGTCTGGAACGGCCATTTCTTGGTTTAGGCCGGACTTGCATGTATTGATCTCTCGAATCTACAAGCACTCACCGCGCAGTGCATTTGTTGTAGGTTTAAATTCATTCCTCATCACACCCCAAATTACCAAATTTGGCAGGAGTAGTTTTCACCCATCAACAATTGGCGACCACAGTGGGAGGTTGATCTATCGGTTACAAAAAATCGAATTCTCAATTCTTCGGTTTTCGGTTTTCGTCTCACGATGTATCCTCATCCGGAGTCCACAGGTGGTTCAGATATCATGGGAAGCATAGCTAGAATGCTGGAGGATGTCTTGGCAAATCAAGCTTCAGATCACCGGTAAGGCAAAGCGAGACATTTCGCCTTTTGAATGATATAGCAAAGCACAATTACAAGAAGGGTCGGCGCAGCGTCTACTCAAACAGTGCAAGAAACGCTGGATCCTCAATCAGGAGTCACACCTTTACCGGTGGAGATGCAGAAAGAGCACGTTATCACAGGGGACTCAGGAGAGACGGACAACATGGTCCAGCTGACGACGAAGACTCGAGGCAACTCTACAGAGGAAAAAACTTATCCGGAATACTACAATGCCTGCCAGATAAAGAAAGGGAGACTGCAGCCTATGGAGCCCTGCTAGAGGATTTATATCTCAAAACTCTTTGAAGGAGCCCTAAGACTGTCCAATCCGCGTCGACTTTTCAACCGACTGAAGAGACGCTTGAGGAAGGGGAAATCAATCAGAAAATGCCTGAATACAGAGGATGGGAACGTTCAATTCGGTCACTCAGCAGTGACATTGCGACATCTTCCACATCCCTCCGCCTAGGCAAACGATCCGCAGATGTGATGGCACTCGCGAATCTTCCAACTTCATCTCCTCCTGTTCCACATCAAAGCCACGGAGAGACATCACAACGCCCGCTGCCAGACTCAAGGTACTTACACTTTCCCTTCCCAATGAAGAAGATTCTGTAGATACTGGAGACGTGGATACGAAATGGAGAGGTGGAGTTACCCCCAGTATGGCGTCCTCCTACTAATCAAGAAGTAATGGACCCGAAGTACTGTCATTACCACCGGTTCCTCCATCACCCCACCAGTGAATGCAACGCTTTGAAGCGCATTGTTCAGGAGAAACTTGGTCCAGAGCAATAACTCTGAGAGGTCGATACGGGGGATTTTCTTGGAAAGGCTACTCTGGTTCGATACGAGTGAGGCTTCGAAAGCAAGTAAGTTTTACTCAACAACTTTACAAGAAAGATAGTTTAGAATTCACTGGGGACTTAGCATCCCGCACGTGGAGGCTCAGTGATCAAACGCCATGTTTGTTTCCATTCGTACCTCCCTTTTACATAACATTTGCAATTTCATGCGCAATCATTCATGACCAAGATGCAAATTTCATTTAACATAATCCCTTTCAAAAAGGTTGTTCGCAAATCTATCTCAAAATAAGCCAATTCAATTACCTATCCAAAACCGGAAGCCAAATTACGAAAGAAAATCCTCACTATCACTCAAAAAGAAGAAACATCTAAAAAAGAAGAGACAAGTGTATAGCACGAATACTTCAAGGAAAGTCCTTCAGCAGCAACTCGTCCTTCTGGGCAAGAGAGACTTTCATCCTTTGAAGCACAGCCTGCTTCAGCTCCAGTTCCTTAGACAGCTTCTCAACCTCTTCTTCCTGGAGAGCAACACAGTCTGCGGAAGGGACTTCATCTTGTAATCTCTGGATCTCCCGAATCTTGGAGAACCCTTCGAAGAACCAAGGAGCATTGAAGCCGCATCGCGCAAACACGTCTCGATGGCACTTCCAGTCTTCAACCATCTCCTCGTAAACTGTTCGACTGGGTCGCGATGCTCATCCCTTGAATAGTAGATAAAGCTTCTTGGACGCGGTTGACCAACGCAAGACGGCTTTTGAGTTTCGTGGTGGTAGCAATGTGACCGTGCTTCTCCCATATCGCTGTGTACAACTCTTTGAACTGGACCGGCACGCTGAATCCACCAACCAACACATGACCTGGATAAGGGACAGTAAAAGGAGGATCGAACAAAGCCCCAGTGCCGCATTCACCGTAATTCACCAACAACGGAGCCTTGTCGGCCGCGGAGGCCTTTCGAAGAAGTCACCGCAATAGCCATGTTGTTCGGAACCTGTTCAGGAGGGATTTCAAGGGGAGTCGTCCCAACTACAGCAGACGCTGTCTCTCTTACATTCCTTCCGGCATCGATTTCGCTCTGGGTGCTAATTTCCATCACGATCCCATCGACAAGATCACTGAGGGAAGCGCCTTGTTCAACCGAGCTTGCATCATCTATGTCGTGGTCGGAAAAAGGAGCGGTTTTTCCTGACTTCTCAGCATGAAGATCAGTACCGCCAGACTTCTCAAAGATAAAGGTCAAGACCGCCAGACTTCTCAAAGATGAAGATCAGTGCCGCGAGACTTCTCAAAGATAAAGGTCAAGACGCGCCGGACTTCTCAAAGCATGAAGACCAAAAGACTTCTCAAAGATGAAGACCAGCATTATCAGCCTTCTCGTTTTGACCGCGCGCCAACCTTGCGAAGGCATTCTCTTTCGAAATTCCCTGATTTCAAGCAAAGATCGTTAGAAGAATTTACACTGGAGAAATGAAAGAACCGACGAGAAGAAATTTAAATACCTGCATATTGGAAGAATTGAGGATTACCGGACCACATGCTTGCCTCTTAGGTCTCTCCCCTACTTGGGGACTGCAATCCTCAGCCCTGGTCCGTTTGGCTGGAAGCGGCTTCAACCGGAAATGCTTCGTCAAGACGTCAGAAGATGGTTCACCACGAGGATCTGTCACAACACTCTCCGAAAATTTCTGGAAAACCAACAGTTGTCTACTCCAAAATTCCTTATACTTATCGGTTACCACTGGGTTTCTCCCAATAGGCCAGAAGGGAAGGCTCACCCGGTCTAAGAACACATTAACGTTAAGAATACTTGGGAGAGATTCCTCCGGAACCCTTGGTGAACGAATAAATGGAACACCCTGATCGAATCCCATTTGGCGAGCAGCCCTGTCAATATTGTACGGAGTCACAGAAAACTCTCCGTTGAATAGAGACGGACATATCTGGAATGCAGTGCGCAGTAAATGAATTCTCCGGACTTCATAGTTTCGACATCGGTACCCAACACAACATCGTAACCATCGAAGTGGTAGCAAAAGTCTCTTTGGCTGAACAATGGAATGGTGGACCGGCCCCCATGGACGAAAATCTACTAAGACACATTGTCAAATACGTCCACAAGTCTCACGCCGGCTCGGGACGCTTCTTATTCCATCGAAGTATTCTAGAGCCACCGTACAAGTCATTGAGCGAATTTCCGGGAATGGGAGCGTAACTTTTGAAGTGTTCCCATAAGAGCGCTGAAGAAAAGCGAAGTGAATGTGCGACTCCACCTTCTTGTACCCGTTAGAAACATGCATATCCATTGCTAAAGCGTCCAAATGAGAATAAAGTGATCCGAGGAACAATGAGCCCAGAGGAAGAACTTCACCCTTCGCGCCTTATAGCAATCTTGACAAGGTTATTTCTAATAGTCTTCTTTCCGTAACCGTCATCAAATACATCTCTCGGATAGCCATAAAGACAGAACGCAATCACACCGAGCTCATCCGGCCCGGTCTGCAGGGGACCACTCCAACACCCACCAGTGTAAAAGCATCTTGCATCTTTCTTCTCCTCCTTGCCCAGACCGTCGAATTCCTCCACCTTTCGAAGGATAGCATCATAATTGCTTTGTTCCGCATCGAGAGCTCGTAAGAAAGACTTCCAAAGAACGGGCAGGGTTCATTAATGCAGCTACGCTCTCCGTAGTAATAGTAATTTCTCCCCACCTAGATATGGTCTGTGTGAGTAGAAATACGCCACCGAGAAATGAAGGTAATCAAACCCGCGATGTCTTTTCTAATTTCGAGGGTAGCAGATGCCATGACCGCACTGAGAATTTGCGCTTTGGTCAAATTTTCCTTAATGCCCTTATTACTCAACATACATCTCATCCATCCTTCGTAAGAACCCAGTGGAGTATGGCAAGTTTTGAAGTCAATAGAGAAGGCGCATATTGGTTTCTCTCTGGAGACAAAATCTCATCACAAGTGCTGAAGAAGAGAATGGATCGGCTTCCATATTTTCTGAACCGGAAAGCAAGACTATCTTATGAGAAGGATGTCTCCTAATGTTCGGAAAAGGCAAGGTGAATAATTCATCATCAATGTTCGGCATATCCTTGAAGCTGTCAACACTTCCCGACTTAGCACCAAAGATTATCTTCTAAGACATGTTGATAGGAGTTCTCTTCTTTCTACCGCAATGAGATAAAAGACAGGAGATAGAACTTGTACGAAAGCACATGAGAAGTGTAGTCACACGGCAAGACACAACTCACGAGCGGAGCATTCAATGGCCGGTCCAAATACCATTCAAATCCGGCACAAAATTCAGTCGATTTCAGTCTGGTACGAATTTTAGTCCGGTACAAGTTTCGGTCTGGTATTGATTTCAAGTTCTCCGGTATAAATTTCAAGTCGGTATAAGTTTCAAATTTCAGTCAAGCATATGTGAATAAGACCCACGTTCCGGCATACACGGCGGGCCCACATTCATCCGCATGCATCATAACACAATTTTCTTTATTCATGGGAATCGTGTCTACGGGATCCAAGCCAAATGGTGGAAGAAGCTAAGCATGCACATGTATTACAAAAGGTGTTTACCTAACTAGGGTTTTACCGTTAAAAAAAAAAAAAAAAAAAGTGCGAAACCTACCTTGGACGGGCAATTCCGACGGTGGCGGTTTCCGGCGGCAGCTCCAGCAGCAACTATTGGCGGCTCTATTGAAGCAAAAGCAACTATTGGCGGCTCTAAGAAGAACTATTGGCGGCAGCTCCGGCAGCAACTATTGGCGGCGGCAATAAGTTCACGGACGGGAGCGGCCAAGCACAAAAAAAAAAAAAAATCAATATTCGTGAGAAAAAGAAGAAAGGGCTTTGGTCTCTTTTATAGACAAAAATTAGAAGAATCCCAGTAGAAGAAGGATTCCTCCCTTATCTGGTTTCCTCTTTTGATTCGAATACCCAAAGAAAGAAACCGGCCCACGGAGAGATTCCATACAAGCGTGACGGCGTGGAAAATTAGCGGTCGGCCAACACTCTTAGGGTAAACTCCTTTTATCCCGCCTTTCTCATATATGTCTGTCACCATCTCATGCCTACCACACAATAGTGTAACCATTATGTGCTAGGCAGGGGACTTAATGTTGATGGTGGATTTTCGTTCAAGGTTGAATTTGTAAAAAACCTGAATAATCATGCGCTGACATCTTGTAAAAGATAAAGCCGTTTATAAGTGGCGGATACTCCTCACTTAATTCACCAAGAATGGAGCATGTAGCAACAATCCCATTCTGTGAATACGTAAAATTCCTCCAGTTGGAGCATGTAGCAACAATCCCTTCCGTGAATTTCATATCAGCCTTGTATTTCCGTACTCATTATCGGTGCGGCATGACGACCGAGTGTTACTCTTACGAGTAACACAAACCTCCAAGCACTATAATGAAACCATGTACGAAATACCCGTACAGCCGATTCTCGGTGTGTTATACTAGCCCGAGCCTCTCGGTGTGTTATACTAGCCCGATTGAGTCCCTCTCTCGTATGTTATACTAGCCCGATTGAGCATCCGAACTTGACCGTATCGTCTCCGGATATGATCCGATCGCATCATCCAACTCCACAAGCCCGATTGGATGACCACAGATCAATTCCATGTATGGAATACACACGGCCTTAGCTTGCCAGGATATGATCGATCGCAGTCATCCAACTCCACAAGCATGATTGGATGACCACAGATCAATTCCATCACCCCAAGCGGTATGGAATACACACGGCCTTAGCTTGCCGTGATATGATCGATCGCAGTCATCCAACTCCACAAGCATGATTGGATGACCACAGATCAATTCCATCACCCCCAAGCAGGTATGGAATACACACGGCCTTAGCTTGCCGAGATATGATTCGATCGCAGTCATCCAACTCCACAAGCATGATTGGATGATGATCAATTCCATCACCCCCAAGCGGTATGGAATACACACGGCCTTAGCTTCCGTGATATGATCAATCATCCAACTCCACAAGCATGATTGGATGACCACAGATCAATTCCATCACCCCCAAGGGTATGGAATACACAGCCGACCCCGCATGGTCGACCATTGGCCTTCGCTTGCCAAGAAACCGTCCATACCAAGCATTATGGATGGAAAACCCCAAATTAGGGTTTGCGGCATATTACATGTGCCGCAAAACGTCTCAACCGTCCACCTTCGCAGGTATAGATGGAGGGTGTAGATGTAGACTCAAAGGGCCCGGAGCATGTCGACACAATCACCATGTGACCGCCTACACGCTTGACCAATCGGTCAAAGCCAACCGTGGTTGGTTACAACAAAACCGTCCGCCCAAAAGAGCATGGTCGCGCGGCTTTGAAAGCCAAAATTAGGGTTCAAGCCATCATGCGCGTCCATCTTCTCCGGCACGAATGGAGGGTCACAGATTAGATTAAGCAGGTCCGGTTATACCAAAGATGACCACCGTGGGCCCATCTACCTCCTCTTGCGGTCGGCCAAGGCATATCCTTCCCGGCTAATCCAAAACGCCCCGCTCAAACTCGCGCGGTTACATCTCCCAAATCCTAAACCGATCTCGACCGCTCAACTTCACCGGATGATTTGAGTGGCTTAGATCACGTTTTCATGGGATAATCGGTATAGGTGTGAACACCAACCTACCACCTACACGGTACCAAGACCGACCAATATTGGTCGCCTCGAAACGCGTGCCCAAACTAGGGATATCACGCCGGTTTCCAACTCCTTTGCGGCAAGGGATTTCTGCCGCAAACCGATCTCGACCACCCCTCTTTACCGGTCAAATTGAGTGGCCTAGATCGCGCTTTCACGAGGGAACGAAATACAGGCGCCTACACCATCATGCCGTCAACACGCATGTATGGTCGGCCCTCTCCAAAATTCTCCCTATGCTTGGTTTTGACCAAGCTGAAGAGTGATGCTTGCGCACCTCTTTAAAAAACCTAATTTCATCAACGGTCGCAGATGAGTGTCTCAAACATCATCTCATCCGTCCGACTTCACCAGCTTGGTTATACAACCCTATGGTCGAGAGTTATTTGGTTAGTGAGGAGTCATTACCCATCACTTTACCACACCGCAATGCAGTACCTGCATAAAATACACACGATACTTCACAAGTATCGACTTTCTGAATAACGCAGTTATTCAAGTATCGACTTTCTGAATAACGCAGTTATTCAATTCAGCATTACATGCTACCTTTCGTGGATCCACGATCCACACATTCCAGACATCAATCATGTCACAAACTGGGGGATACATACTGGGGTATTGGTCTGGCGGTTTACAGCGTGCAACGCGCCATCACAAGAACGTGTCAGGAGGTCATGGACGGTTAGAGATGAACTGGAAAAGTGGGCAAGATTGGTCGTGCATCACCGACGCATAACTCCACTACTCCATCATTCCACTACCTCCACTTCCCACGAGAAACGTGAATGAGGCTCAATGACTTGTATAAATAGGTTCTCCGCCCTATTTCAAACAACACAAGCCGAGACAAGACAGAAAAACCAAGTGTTGATACCGTCACATTCAACCATTTTCTGTTACAAGTCATAAGCAAGCCAACACCTTCACAATCTCAACACCTTCTTCGCTTCCCTCCCTAAGATCAACCCCATCTCCTTCACTTTGTGACCGAAACAAGTCTGGAACGGCCATTTCTTGGTTTAGGCCGGACTTGCACAGATTGATCTCTCGAATCTACAAGCACTCACCGCGCAGTGCATTTGTTGTAGGTTTAAATTCATTCCTCATCACACCCCAAATTACCAAATTCCGCAGGAGTAGTTTTCACCCATCAACACTAAGTATACTATATTAGCTTAGGATCAATTATATCCATAAGATACGGTCCACTGAAATGAAAATACAAGCCTTACACTCTGGTATTTTTCAGGTCCAATTCTAACCTACACTTGTGCTCTTGGCAATTTGATTTCTCCATCTCTGCCTCCTCATCCCCTGTGTTCTTTTACATTCTTGCAGCAAATGATTGTCATAATTATAACAGGAACACCCATTCTTATCCCTCAATACCATTCTTATTTTCTTTATCTTCAGAGTTGACATGGACCAGAATAAGGAATTCTTGAAGAATGACAACTATCCTGAGCTCACAGTAATATCAGCTGTCAGCAGGTAGACTCGCTATTGAATCTTTAGGAGATGCACAATGAAAGCTTTTCACACTTAAACTTTATTTTTCTATTATAATCACATTTGTCTTGTGTATATGTCAGGAGATATATTGGAGGACAAGATACATATAGACAGCGTCTAGAGTTAGTAAATGAGGTATGGAAAACGTTGTCTTGTGAAATTTTAAATTGAAAAGGGCTTTAGTTAATTTCTTTTTAATGTTGACGAAGACGTCTTTTTGCTGCTGAGGTTTTCTTAAATTTGATTTTATCATGTCTTGTTTCTTTGGTATTTAAACCGACTCTAACAGACGTTCCATTTACATTAGGTGGATAAGCACGATAAGATGTTGGTTTGAAATAGTTGTAGGCAATTCCTTTCTTTGTTTTTTGTAAAAACTGTGGATGGAATTCTATGATATTGATTGAGAAGTTTATCTGCGTTAAGTTCTAGGGAATCTGGCTTATCTTTTTGTGCCTTGTTGGGGGCTCAAAGCGTTGCCTCACATTGCTAAAAGGAAATGGTAGCATAAAAAGTAGTAAGTAAACAAAACTAAAATTTATATGAAACAAAGCTAACGAATCAAAGCAACGCCTCTACCTTTAGTATCTTCACCATGCTGAGAATCTTCACAGCTTTTTCTTGGTCTATGAACTTCAAGGAATCTTCACATAGATGTTTAGGCTTTAGGGATCAGGATACTGTTCGTGTAAATGTCTCTGAAAATCTTGTCAAACTTACTATAGCAGGCGCCCTTCATTTCTTTTCAGTTGATTATTGTGATTTGCCATTTGCCCATGAATCATAATTGTCAATGGTTCTTGCTGTAACTCCATTGTTTTTTCAGGTAAGGAAGCTCATTGCTTGTACTATTTGTGAGATAACAAGGACTCAACATATCATTCTGGATTCCCATTCTGCCAAGGTTCCAAACTAGACGATTATCAAGTCTTTGGCATTTAAGTTTTCTGTTACCGATTATGTTCAACATATTTTATTCCTGATAAGCTACTTGAGTCATTTTCAACATCTTCTCTTGTATTTCATCTTTCGTTTTTCATTTTTTCCTTGAAGATATTAAATGTTAAGACTTCATTTTTGTTGTTAGTGTTGATATTTGATCGAGAATGGAACTGCGACTTGTATTGGGTTGAAGGAATAAAAAATATGCAGATGCAAGAAATAATTTTGATTTTGGGAATTCCTGACTAGAAATTTTTTTTTTTTTTTTTTTTTTTAAAGCTAATTTCATTTTGAGACGGACATAAGTGTCGCTTAAATTAATAATAAGTGTCTCTTAAAAATTAATTAAGAGACACTTATAAGTGTCTCTCAGATTAATTAAGAGACACTTATAAGTGTCTCTGTAGGCGTCTCAAACGATTCCGGACGCACGATTTGAGACACTTATATCTGTCTCTTAAATTCAATACAACGGATATAAATGTCTCAAAACTGTTGATTTGGTGTAGTGGTTGGCAGTGGACGGCCAACATGGCCGGACATCGGGTTGGCAGTGGACGGCCAACATGGCCGGACATCGGGTTGGAAAGTACGGCCAACATGGCCGGACATCGAGTTAGCGAGAGGACGGCCAACATGGCCGGATATCGGGTTAGCGGTGGACGGCCAACATGGCGGACATCGGGTTGGAAGAGTACGGCCAACATGGCCGGACATCGAGTTGGCGATGGGACGGCCAACGTGGCGGACATCGGGTTGTGATGGACGGCCAACATGGCCGGACATCGGGTTGGTGAGTACGGCCAACATGGCCGGATATCGGGAAAATACATGGAAACGGCCATGAATAGTAAACGGGGAGTTGATGAAATATTTTTGGTCCCCTTTCCATACTTGTAGAAATTCCATTAAGACATATATAGGGAGGGGTAGTTGGTTGAAGGTGCATATGCGGACTATGTACCAAGTAAGCTTCATAGCTTAGTAGGAAGAGTATAAATGATGCCTAAGGCTCATTTATAGTTGCGTAGCCTCGCGAAGAGGGCATTTGATGCTTAGGCATCGTTATGCCATATTGCGGACCAAACATGCATCACTTGGATGCATTTCGACGGAACGGCCTATACGGACTAGGCCATTGTCATTATTGCTTGGACACGGCCATGCAAACGAGTTGGCTTAAGTTTCTCTCCCTTCGTTGATGAACTACGGTCTGTGCTTGATCCCTTTAGAGTAGGGAAGGGTACGTAGGCAGCCGCAAAGAGTTGCAGCATTGCCGGTCCAGCACTTTGTCGCTTATATCATCTAATTCGGAGATGATTGCGACATTCTAGCCCCTCATATCATCTAAGCTCGGTAGGTCGACGCCAGAAATGATTGTGGCCATACTTGATGAGGCTTAGTTGCATGCCAGATAGTGGATGCTCATACTTCCTATCAAGCTACAAAGAGGAAGCTATAGCCTATCTGGAGGCGAAAAACCCGAATGTTGTAATTTAGCTCAAGAGGAGTCCATTTTGATGGGAAACGGCCCAAAGATCAATACATGTTGATCTTTAGATCCACATGGTCACAGAATTTAGCCAAATTCCATCGTTTAGGGCCTCAAAAGATCGTTTTTCTTTGTATTAAGCAAGTTTTGCTTTCCTTAATAAACCCTTTGCGGAACAAGGGTAAGTTGGAATGGTGTGGAAGCTAAATTAGATGCATCATGCTCCACGAGCATGCTTGCAAGGGCAAATGAACGTGCATTTGCCTAGCTCTAAGGCCCGGATCGTAGCTTCATCATCATGGCGCATCTGGGAGTTACGGCTCATGGGGCAACACGCCAAAGGTGTAATTTTCCGGTCCGTCACAGATGGTATCAGAGCAAGTTCCGAGAAAACTCTAGGGACTTGTGCGGAGTGGACTCATTGGCGAGTATTTTCCTTGATGGAAACTTAAAGTTGGAGAGTACGCCAACTTCTGCGCGGGAAAGAGTTTGTAACTGCTGAGCCAGTTATTTTGCAAATCGAGTTGAGCTTGTATGACTACTGTGATTTTGCCAGGCCTCTGTGGCACCCCGCTTACGAGCATCCGGAAGACCGTCTGGGACGGTGGGTAGACAATGGGACTGATCATCCCCACACGTTGGCGCTGGCCAAGGGTGTGCGTTGTCGCCCGACTAGCATCCCACTTCTACGAGTGGCAACCTAAGAACCGTCGGGGACGGTGGCTTGCATCCAACTGCACTGGCATTAGAGATTGGTCCTCACAGTGTTGCGTTAGGTTTTGCTTTGTCATTTCGATAACATATTCCAACCTTGTGAACTTTAGGGACTTCTGAGTGCGTAGTATGGGATGCGCATTCAGGATACCTGGTCGAGATATCCTCTTGGCACTGGCCAATTGCGATTCTTGTATTATTGTGGGCACTTTTGGATTCCTGGGCAGGTGGTATGGGACATGTGCTCGGAAGGTCTAAATTGTTGTTCATGACAACTTGAAGAAACCCGTGATTTCGAGCATCCTGGGTAGGGACTTTTGCTCGTGAAATCCAACTTGAAGAGATTGTCCACAATAGTTTTGGTTTTGAATTTCGGGGACGAAATTCTTTGAAGGGTGTGATAATGTAACACCCCATGTTTTTAGCTTGGCGCATGCTAAAAGATGCGTCATTTGCTTGTGAGGAAGCTTCATCCAAAGCTTCCTTTGCATGGTGAGATGCATTTGGCCCTGAGACATATATGGTGCCAAGTAAGGCACATCGCATATGCATATTGGCTAAGGCCAATATGGCATTGGTTGGAAGCTACATTGGCCAAGAGCCAATCTTGCATCAAATGATGCATTAGGTCAGTTGGGTAGATGACCTTGGAAGTGGACGGCCAACATGGCCGGATATCGGGTTGCGTGGGACGGCCAACATGGCCGGACATCGGGTTGGAAAAAGACGGCCAACATGGCGGACACCGGTTGGCGGTGGGACGGCCAACATGGCCGGACATCGGGTTGGCAGTGGACGGCCAACATGGCCGGACATCGGGTTGGAGCAAAGACGGCCAACATGGCCGGACATCGGGTTGGCAGAGGACGGCCAACATGGCCGGATATCGGGTTGGAAGTAGACGGCCAACATGGCCGGACATCGGGTTGGAAGAGTACGGCCAACATGGCCGGACATCGGGTTGGCAGTGGACGGCCAACATGGCCGGACATCGGGTTGGCAGAGTACGGCCAACATGGCCGGATATCGGGAAAATACATGGAAACGGCCATGAATAGTAAACGGGGAGTTGATGAAATATTTTTGGTCCCCTTTCCATACTTGTAGAAATTCCATTAAGACATATATAGGGAGGGGTAGTTGGTTGAAGGTGCATATGCGGACTATGTACCAAGTAAGCTTCATAGCTTAGCAGGAAGAGTATAAATGATGCCTAAGGCTCATTTATAGTTGCGTAGCCTCGCGAAGAGGGCATTTGATGCTTAGGCATCGTTATGCCATATTGCGGACCAAACATGCATCACTTGGATGCATTTCGACGGAACGGCCTATACGGACTAGGCCATTGTCATTATTGCTTGGACACGGCCATGCAAACGAGTTGGCTTAAGTTTCGTCCCTTCGTTGATGAACTACGGTCCGTGCTTGATCCCTTTAGAGTAGGGAAGGGTACGTAGGCAGCCGCAATGAGTTGCAGCATTGCCGGTCCAGCACTTTGTCGCTCATATCATCTAATTCGGAGATGATTGCGACATTCTAGCCCCTCATATCATCTAAGCTCGGTAGGTCGACGCCAGAGATGATTGTGACCATACTTGATGAGGCTTAGTTGCATGCCAGCAAGTGGATGCTCATACTTCCTATCAAGCTACAAAGAGGAAGCTATAGCCTATCCGGGAGGCGAAAAACCCGAATGTCGTAATTTAGCTCAAGAGGAGTCCATTTTGATGGGAAACGGCCCAAAGATCAATACATGTTGATCTTTAGATCCACATGGTCACAGAATTTAGCCAAATTCCATCGTTTAGGGCCTCAAAAGGCCGTTTTTGCTGTATTAAGCAAGTTTTTGCTTTCCTTAATAAACCCTTTGCGGAACAAGGGTAAGTTGGAATGGTGTGGAAGCTAAATTAGATGCATCATGCTCCACGAGCATGCTTGCAAGGGCAAATGAACGTGCATTTGCCTAGCTCTAAGGCCCGGATCGTAGCTTCATCATCATGGCGCATCGGGGGAGTTACGGCTGCATGGGCAACGCGCCAAAGACGTAATTTTCCGGTCGGTCATCATCTCGAACAATTCTTCCTTTGTAACAGCTTCTTTGTAGCGCCAATACAACGTTGCAAGCAGTCTGTTTTATTGTTTCTCATCCTTTTAATCAACTTTTGAACCATAAAACAATATTTTGAGATCATGATTAATATGAGGAGCTAAACCCCATTGCTGAGGCGATAGAGGAAGCTATTTTTCCAACAAAAAGTGGTATATTCTATTTTATCTTTTTATTTGTAATTATTATATTATTATTTGCCTTGATCGAAAATTGTTTGAATGATTTTTGTTAAGCAATTGTTATTTCTTTTGATAGAGCATACTTGGACCTAGGTTTTTGATGTTCTATGCTTCGGATTTAGACTTGTTATTTTGAGAAGCTACTTGTTGCAATAGTTAGAATCAAATTGAACGAGAAAATTGCATGAATATAAATATTGGGATTAAATCACTTTGAACTTGGAAAATAGTGGAATCTTAGCCTCAGTGTCTTTTAATATTGATAACATCTTTGTCTGAGTTTGCTATAATTTTTAGTGAGTTTTCTAGTTTTATTTGAGTCTAAAAAAATCCTTCCCAAGTTCGAGAATCGAATCACTTTATTTACCACTATCACAACCACATCAGGTTCCATAGCTTGGATACAGCTTCCTTGATTTCTTGGAAGGATAGTCTTTTTAACCACACCTAATATTTCGTATAAGCAATTCGTATTGACAAACTCCAATATAATTCCAAGAGAATCAACTAGACAGTCAGACTCAATCAATGGAAATATATCCAAAAGTTGTATTTCTGTTTCTCAATGTAATCAGCAAATCAAACAGATAGAATCCGTGAGCCTGATTATTATGAGAAACAACTTGAACGGTACCAAACATCAATGTGCAAGTGCCAATCAATTTATATCAACAACCAAAGTTTGGATTATCTAGTTGGTTTAACTATACACAACATGCGATATTTCAATTATATAGAAAATATAATGCGGAAAAGAAACAATACAGACACCATAAATTTTGTTAACGAGAAAACCGCAATGAGAAAAAACCCGGGATCTAGTCCAGATATGAACACCACACTGTATTAAGCCTCTACAAAGACTAGCCTACTGCAAGTTAACTAAGAACTGGAATGTAGTTGAGCCCTAACCAATCTCACACTGATCAAGGTACAGTCGCGTTCCTTACGCCTCTGAATCTCAGCAAGACTCTACGCACTTGATTCGCTTAGCTGATCTAACCCACAACTAAGAGTTGCTACAACCCAAAGTCGAACACTTGATAAACAAATCTGTATAACACAAAAAAAAAGTCTATTAATAGATAAACATGTCTCCCACAGAATTACCTATGAGTTTTGTTCCGTTTTTTGATAAATCAAGGTTAACATGAACCAATTTATACACCTGACTTATATTCCCGAAGAACAACCTAATAATATGAATCACCTCACAATAATCTTAATCGTATGGTAGTGAAACAAGATATTGTGGAATCACAAACAATGAGAGGAAGATGTTTATGATTACTTTTTATCTTGCCTATCGGAGATTAAATCTCGAGCAAATCTTAGAGAAGATAGTACTCAATACGTTAGAATAAAGCAAGATAAGAACACGAAACTACAGAGAAAATAGTTGGGTCTGGCTTCACAATCCCAATGAAGTCTTTAAGTCATTAACCTATGATGGGTTTAGGAAAAACCTAGGTTAAAGGAGAATCGACTCTAGTCGCAACTAGTATCACACATGACGTGTGTGAATTAGGTTTCCCAGTTGCTAGAGTTCTCCTTTATATAGTCTTCAAATCAGGGTTTGTAATCAATGTTACCTTAAAGAATTAAATATTTACCGTTAGATGAAAACCTGATTAGACTCAAGCTAATATCTTTCAACCGTTTGACCGAACTTAGATTTTTACACACCAATGAAAAGTGACTTCATTTAGACATGAGTAACCGTACCTAAAAGTGTACACCTTGTTGGCTCAACAATAGTTAACCGAAGTTAGCCATATGAACACTTTCATATCAACATTTTTAATCTTGACGTAACTAGTTCAAATGACTCAAATTAAACTAGTTATAGAGTTGTTCAATTGTTTATATTCTCCTAGAAGTATACAAGACACAATTGGCAAAATCGATTTTGATTCACTCGAATCACTTCATGAACATTATACGAACAGTTTGCAAAATATTGCATTCCAAAATTTATAAATGTATTAGTTCATGAACAAACCAATTTTAGAACATAACCCACTCAAGTATGCAAACTTGTATGCATACCTAAGTAGCCGGAATTGGTATGGTTTCGCCAATACGCGAACGAGTATTGCATACTGTCGTACACCACCAAACTCAGTTGAATTCTCAGACTTGTACTTACGCCGGTACGCATACGGATATGCATACTAAGTTCTCGGACTTCAACTAACCAACCAATACGCATACAAGTTAGCATAATTGAAGTCTATATAGAAGTACGCATACAAGTACGCATACAACCAATAGTCCATATAGAAGTACGCATACAAGTACGCATAAAAGTACGCATACAACCAATAGTCTATATAGAAGTACGCATACAAGTCTATATAGAAGTACGCATACAACTAACCAACCAATAGTCTATATAGAAGTACGCATACAAGTACGCATACAAGTCTATATAGAAGTCTATATAGTCTATATTGAAGTCTATATACAAGTTAGCATACAACCAATACGCATACAAGTACGCATACAGATATGCATACTAAGTATCCATACCATGGTTCCCGGACATGGAATAACTTGCAACAGTTAGCATACAAGTACGCGTACTGTGCTATATACAATTAATGGTTAATTGTTCTAAAATCCCATTTCAATCACTGAAACATTCTCAGAAGACTGGAACATCTGTCTCGCACAAACTATTATCTTCAAAGCAATTTTCAAGTGATCAAATGATCAATACGAAACATTTTGAGTCTACACCAAATAACTGTCTCACACAAATCATATAAGATGTTACCAGGCTATTTTCACATGATTATCTTTTGACTTTCGTCAAGAATATATGATGAACTTGGTTAAAGCGAAAGCTCACCAACACATATTTCGAAAAATATGTAAGCGAATTAAACTCAACTCGAAATATCAAATGAGTATAATTGAAGTCTATATAGATATACGACTTTTGTCTGAAATAGGAGATAGAGTAGATAGAATTTTGAGTCATAGATGAGTTCAAGTCTCCACATACCTTTGGTTGATGAAGTTCCACAATCTCTCCAGGGTGTTAGTCGTGGGAGATTTTAATGTATTTCAATAGAGTTGGCAAATCCCCTGTTAGTCGTGGGGGAGTTTGTCAAAATCTTTTAAAATCTCTGTTAGTGGTGAGAGATTTCCAGGGAGTTTCTAAAACTACCTCAAAATCCCTTAAACTCCCCAGTTAGTGGTGGGAGATTTGATTAGAATCTCTAGAACTCCCTGTTAGTCGTAAAACACTAGAGTTATAGGGAGTTTACAATTTGGGGGAGTTTGGGGGAGTTTGAGAGAGTTTCATGATGTTTTTGTGCTTGGACAAAATCTCTCAAAAAACAAGAGATTTCTAGGGAGTTAGGGTTAAACTCCCCCAAATTGTCTAGACTCTCATACACTCCCTCTAAATCCCTAGGGATTTAAATACATTAAAATCTCTCAAACTCTCCCACGACTAACCCCCTCTTAGTATTTCTTCGTCTTCAATCGATGAACGCCGTGAAGTCTAAATCTCAACTACACATTCTATCCTAATCCGAGACTTGGCTATAAGTAGACTAGAAATCAAGACTTATAGTTTTGGCAACTAAACTTGACAAACAAGCTTGAGATAGCAACGCTTGCGAGTTCGACCGAGCAGTTCTCTAACACTTTTATCCACACAAAAAGCAACAAAATATTCCTCACATCTCTTGATTCCAGTAGAGAAATCACCGTCAGCATAATCCACCCTCTTGCCATTTAACTTTGTTGAAGGAAAGAAGTTCATTGGAATTTGAGGTTGAATTGGATTGCAGACGGAAATAAATTTCTACATTCTTTAGAGGAAGATGCTGATGGAACACCTACTCCATTTGAATCAGAACCCCCTATTTCTTTCCAATGAGAAACAATCTCAAGTTTTTTAACAAACCCATGATTACCCTTTTGATTCTCTCTACCAACCTTAGATTTGAGATGTTCAATGCCACCATCACTACAGAGGTACTAATCTTGTGACCTTCCTTGCCATTAGAAACTATCAACGGAGGGAAATCTGCAAACCTCATGTTAGATTCATTTTCTACCATGGCTGTTGAGCTAAACAATACTCCTCCAAAAATCAAACCAAACCTAAATTTCTACCACATTGTAGATCACAGGAAGAGGAAGAAGAGACATAAAAAACAAGCGAATTTGAGTTAGAAAATAAGGAGAAATCTAAGATCTTAGGTTTTGAAAAACAATTCTTGTTTTTCTCTCAACTATGTTTTTCTCTCTCTTTTTTTTTTCATTGGTAGAACATGAAATTTATTGGAGGAAATCAGGTTGGTAGCCCAACCATCCTCCATTAGTATTGTTCTTTTCGCTGTGGTTAACTACTTCATCAGCTTTTGGAAAACAACTCATGTCCTTACTAACATACCTAATAGAACTGTAACTGAACTAAAAAGACAATCATCCAGTATTGTATAACGAAACTAGCTAATATGGTATTTGTTCCACATTACTTGATAGTTTTTATATTTTCCACAAAACTATCGACAATACTTTTACATTTTGTGTAAGAGTAATAATTTTTTTTTAAGTGCACAAATATCAATTAGTGTTAGAAGAGTTTTCTCGAGGGCATATATGGAGAATTTTTATATCTCTTTCCATTTCTTAATATGCATGAAAACTCTCAAAACATCATCTAAGATGGAATTGAGAGAATATGAAATTTGATGCCCAGGTTATGTTTCCACCCCTAAATTTAGTTCTGAATTTGATTTATTGGTATGCAGAGTTAAAGAGTCGACAAGGGATGCAATGTCTTATTGGTTTAAACCCGCTTCTGTCCTGAAATTCCAATGCAAAATTAATTGAGCCATTTTATTTGGGACGTGCAATTGGGGTATGTTCGGATTTATTAGGGGATATGAATCAGTATTACCATCCTTAACATCTTCGTAATAGGTGATTTTGGGGTGAAAATACTAAACTACCCATTAAACGAATAAAAAACATATGGTTTCGTTGAGAAGGTAAGTGACAACCAACTTTATTTAAAGTGTTATTGTTTTTTTTTTTCTTCAAGGTAATGCTACTTACCTGGACGGGGTTGATGGATGGTTAAAAAGGTCCATGGCTTGTTCCTTACTTGCGGAGCGGCATATCGAAAAAAAAGGACTCTTCGACCCCCAGTTTTCTTTAATGCAAGGCTTTTCGCGTTCAGGCACGAAGAGATTTCAAACAAGTTAGCGACCTCCGTTGCACACTAATTAAGTAGGAGTGCTCGCCTAAGATCTTCCCATAGAAGGGAGAGTCTACGTCATAATTTGTTCTTAAGGGGGTACGCATCCGCGTGGACCCTGCCATTTTCACTAAAACTCAGCCTTGCATTCTTTGCTCGTTCAAGAAGGTAGTGCTTTAAAATAAGAAAACAAAATTATAACTGAATTTTTTTAGTTCCAGTTATTACCGGCACTGTTTTCATGATGAATACACTGCCAGTATCTCCTAGCGGCACTTCTTTTAATATGAATGTCATGCCGATATTCATGATTGTAGCTTCTATAATTTTGTATATGTACATATGCCGGCATGGAAACATGTTTGAAGACCATGTCAGTATTTTTTGCTGGTATTGTTTATGCACTTTTAGATTATGCCGGCATAGACTTGCCGGCATGCTCGATATGAAAACAACAATGCCGACATTCAAGCGAAAAAATTTAAGTTCCTTGACAAGTTGAGTTATTATTAAATCTATTAACTTTACTAAACAAGATTAACTATTAGCAAGAATAATGGAGTTCAGTGTTACTATAGTACATAGCTACAATCGATTTTTTGGAGCTCCTTTCAGTGAAATGATTGCCGTTCGAGGATTAATCCCACTTTACTTGCCTATGAACAACGACTTCCATTCATCGATAACAGTTTTGAAATTAAATACACGACGATATTTCTAGAATAATGGATTGATTACATGTTTCGATATTTCTTGTTTTATGGCATGGTGTGAAACCATAATTGTCCCTCGTCGTCAGATTCTACACAATTAACTTAAATATAATATAGAAGGCCTCTGTTCATTGTCAATTGATTTTGAGTTGGATGCGTACAGACTTTAATATAACATGTTATATATCCGAACACAACCAGATCTGTATCTGCACGTGGGGAGTACTGTGACCTCACCTACATAGATGTGTGAAAGGACAATTATTCTATTCTATGGATAATTTATATTATACCGTATAATTTAATTATATATAATGAACTTGTTCATTTCATGGCCTACCAACGTGAGCCATCACCCGTCGTGGAGCTCACTTAACACGCATAAAGTTCGCTATCATGGCCTACCAAGGTGAGCCATCACCGGTCCTGGAGCTCACGAATGAAGTATGCTAGTATCATGGCTTGCCAAGGTGGGGTCTAGATATCATCTGTGCCCACTATTAAAATTCTGACATGTATCTTGCCGAATTAACATTTTACTAACCTCATACATCCTTTCCATATTTTTTCATGTCAAATAAGGTAACACCGTAACATAATGAAAAACCACTGCTCCTTGGATTGTTTTGCTCTTCATTAAACTGACCGGCGTTTCCAGTAAAACTAAAATGAAACGAAAATTTTGTACGTCCTAATCTTAAAACACTAGTAGGATGACTAGTTAAATTTTGTGCCATCCTAATTCATCGTAATGGAAATTTATCGGCATCGCAGGAAATCAATGTTCCTCAAACCATGTTCAGATCGTCTTTTCCTAAACCATGTTCAGGTAATCATAATCAATCCATGTTCTAAACCATTTTGAACCCTTTTTTCTTTTAGTTAATACCAGACTTGCATCTATCCGGATATCCATTTGTGTGATTGTGTCTAATTTTGTGGATAAACAAAAATCTAATCTCATTCAAAGAAAAATAGTATGCCTTTAGATCTAACTCTTCCCAATTGTTCTCTTTAAGATCCTTACTAATCAATAATATTCATCCTCATCTAAGATCTTTATCATAAAGAATAATTCTCCAAGCCTAATGAACCAAGGGTCAGGTGAGCCATTACCGGGCGTGGACTATGTTGTAAAAGGCGCTAGGCAAGGCGAGGCGCCAACCCAGCGCCTTTGGCGTCCCAGGCGAGGGCCTTTTTTTTAGAAAAAAAAAAAGAAGGTATAATTTGAATAACCAAGTTATTCAATCTCCAAGCCTAAGGAGCCATTACCGGTCGTGGAGCTCACTTAACATCATTAGCTCGTCAAGCAAACTTTAAAAGTGAAACAGAACTTAGTGTTACCACAATGCAGACATCAGAAGTACTTCCTCGTGCAACTATATTTGGTAGTGTCGTGCACTTCATTCTACAAGTTATTCAAGTAATTTTGTTTGAACAACACCTTGAACACGTCAATTTTTTATAATGTAAAAGTATAACCATTTCTTTGAAATTAATTTCACATGGAAATACATCTCATAACACGGCTTCATGAAAACGAATAAATGATAAAGAAGAAGTTGTTGCAATCATCAGTTCATCTTAATGAACAAAGCGTTACAAACAGCAGATCAAATTTTTACATGAACATGTCACACAGCTAGATGAACTGACCAAATCATTGATTCCTCACACTTGACAGTATTAACTGATGTGAATCCACGTTCCCTTGCTAGGAATCCCATTGTGTACAACAAAAAGAAGATAATAGCCAGGTGGTGCAATATTAGGTGTCGCCGGAGCAAAACAGTCAATGACGTAACTTCTACTGGAAAGTTCACGTACTTGACTGATTTCCAACACCATCATCCTTTGATTCATGGAGAAAGAATGTGTGTTGAATGATGGTGCAACCAGGGTTACAGAAACGTACTCTAACTCTCCATTCTTGTTTTTAAAAAGCTTATCAAAAAGAGGGACGTCTCCATTTTTGTTGGAAGTAAAACCAATCGAAATTGGTTGCTTATAGGTTAGTTCAGTTCCAGGTTTCACCCAACTAATTTGCGGTCGAGAACCACTACTTAAATATGGCGGTGAAAAAACTTCAACACTCAACTCAGTAGGAAACATCTCGGTGAAGTTGTAGTTGGAGTTTGGATTACTCCCACCGACTAATACTCTCCCATCAGCAATCAAAATAGCAGTTGAATGATACATTCGAGGGGTCTTGGATGCTTCCATCATCTCATATTTACTCGATTCTGGTTGGTAAAGTACTGGGTTTAGAACTGGTTCCCTACCTAAATACCAGCCAGCTGCGCCTTTTTCGCACCATTTATGATTAAGACATCACCCGTTGGTAACAAGAGCATGTCACCCATGACTCTTTCGATTGGCATTTCTTCCATTTGCCATTGGGGTTGTGCCGCCGTGATCATTAAACGTCCGCATGATTTGGCAGCTGGTAAAAATGTTCCTTTGATCGCAGTGATGTAAGAAGTTGGTGGCGTTCCTCCACAAATGAAGACCTCAGCATCTGGTGTACCAATAATACTGTTGATGAGACCAAGTTTCAGCGGAAGAAGTACAGATGAACCTGTGCTTGGATAATTGCGTGAAACTCCACCTGGCATGACTGGATAATCATCCCTAACAACTCGATTGTTTATATAATCAAACAAGATTGATTTAGTATTTGCAAAGATGAAGAGGTTTCCATCAGGTGAGAGATGAGTAAATGGGTATAAATTGTTCTCTACGGCATCACTGGTTTCTTTAAGAAATGGAAGTTCGAAGACTTTAAAATCCGACTGCAAGGAGCTCTTAGGGATGAACTCGTAATTAAACTGACCTCTACCACCAACGACAATGACTTTCCCATTTGGCAAAATTTGATTAGACGCATACCACCGAGGAACCACAAGCCCTTTTTGATCCTCTACCCAATCACAGTCAGCGCACGGCCGAAAAGTTCTAACAGCATGCTCACCATCGTTGGTTCCACCGCTTTGAATTAGCATGCCATCAGATGCCAGTGAACCCGAAGAGCACCAAGTATCGGTAAGAACAGTAAGCGGACGGACATCTTGATTGAATAGGTTCAACTCGACCGAGTGAGCAGAACAATCGATTCGACCATCAGCAAGTTTCCTACATCTTTCTTCCGGCAAAGAAATGTTTGACTGACCAAAATCTACTCTATCGAACATAATGACTCGATCATTTGGCAACAGTTGAGTATGCATTGCTGAAATTCCAATACTTTCCTTCAATAGTTCCCAATTACCTGTTGTAGCTGTTTCACCTACTATGAAGAGAGAAAAGATTATAGCCGAGAAAACTATAACATATTTTGCTTCCATGGCTATTAATTTTGAAGAACTCAACATTCTCTTTTTGTACATTTGTTTGTTTGAGTGTCTTCGTATATATGTATATGTTCCCAGAGAATGTTATGAGCTTATGAATGTCAAGGTTGTCACGATCAAAGATACTTTCACAAGCTATATCACCTATAATATAAAAAAAATTAATTATTTTTTGGTTTATGTTTCTCAAGAATCTCAACTAATTTTGATTGTCCCTGTGCTTTTTCATTTCCATGAGGGTTCTCCAAGTTAAGATATCGAAGGCATGCAATTAACAGCTAACGTTTGTGGGTCGCATTTGACGCATATTTTCTCAACTAATATTGTAGTGAAGGTGGTTATCTTCGATATGGAAGTAGTTTGCAGTATGCATCACCGATACTATCATGCATGCCTGATTTACCCAGGGTTAGCAAACAAGACAGGATTTCACCTCCTTTCTCATCCTGGCTGGTTGTCTTTCAGCCCTTTTTTCACCCAGTGTTTTGTCAAGTCAAACACGGAAAAATGGCATATAAATATAATTCATCATACTTTCCTTGAGGAGAATCTTTCAAGTAAAATGGCTAGCTATTTTAATCAAATCGATGACACACCTTTGAGTTTCGTGTCTATATATATATATATATTGTTTATTCATATTTGGAGTTGATCGAATGAATCATCATCCAAGAACAATTAAGAAGGTATTATTGGCTACCGAGCAAAAAAAAGAAGGTATTATTGGCTGTAAACCGGTTGTTAGAGAAGGAATGTATTAACCCATCGAATTTTAGAATAAGAATTCTATTAAAGAATCGTTGAAGATCTTTTGTTTAGCAGGTAATCACTTAGTCAGAAGCACGTTTTGCATGACATATTACTAAATGTATAAATAAAATAATTTGTATCCGTTAAATTATGTGGTCAACTTTTATGGTAATCAGATTCAGAGCTGATCCTTAGTTCTTGTGGAGATGCCGATCACTGGGCATTTCTAGCCAAAAATATAAAAAAAAATATTTTAAGGTGATTCTTTATTTTTCTCTGAACATTTCATGACAACGATAGCCAAAAATATAAAAAAAAAAATTATCTGAATATTTCATAACAACGATACCCAAAATAAAACAAGATTTTGTTGCCGTCCAAATACGTTGAAGACAACCTACAAGATATTGATTGGGTTTGGTCAAAAAAGGACCATTAACATATTTATCTGAGATTTCTTTGGGGAGCTAAGATAGGATTCATTGCTGGCACCTAAATGTATGATCCATATTAAGGTGTATGCACGTTACAAAAATAGTTTTTCACTTTCAGGAATTGAATTTTTTTTTTTTTTTTTTTTTGATTCAAAAATAAAATTCATTAATTAAGTACAGTTTACATGATAATCTTGAAATACCCATTCTTGTATGTCAGAAGGGTAATCATCATAATGTTCAAAATTGACTCTTAAGCTTCTAGCTTTTTTTGCCCGCTTGTCAATCCCTCGTAACTGAAATACATTGCCAGTTTGCAATTCTATTCAAAAGAAATTTAATTTCTAAAACTAGAAATTGATTCAACCAATGAACATAGGGAACTGATTCATTGATTGATTTAACCAAAACTGCACTATCAGATTCAAAGATCACATTGTTTATCTTCCTTGAAATAGCTAGAGAAACAGCTGCCTTCATAGCTTTGCATTCTAGTTCCTCCACCTCTATGGAGCGTAGATCCATGGTCAATTTTTAAACAAGCGACTTATATTATGCATATTGCATACAATATTACCGAAAAGTAGCATTGCTATGATTAGAAGCGACATAAACCGACTGCTAGAGAAAAAATGCATTGTTGTAATTAGGATACGAATTCTATTAGAGAATCATCTTTGAAGGTTTTTTGTTCGGTACATAATCACTTAATAAGTAGTTCGTTATGCATGATAGAATCGGATTATTCCTCAGCTCTATAATTTTTTGATTCAGACATTGTTTCCTTTTTATATCAGTTTTTGGATTTGAGTTACATGTGCAGAAAATGGTATGGGTATACTGTTTGTAAAGGGTAAATCCGGGTTGAAAACTTTAGAGGAAAGATCACTGTATTTTTGAACCTAGTCTTTTAAAACCTTGTCTTTAGATCTCAAATTTTCAAAACTTTGAGTTCTTTGCATAAGGTAGGATCACACATTTCATTGCACAAAAGTTGTGATCTTATCCTTTAGATTGTACTGGCAAAGATCACAGACAACCGGTATTTAGACCACAGTTTTAAAAATGATCCATGACTGTTTTTGTTGTAGTGAAACATTCTCGTTTTATGTTTTGAAGTTGGGGTTTCTCGAAATAGTACCCTTGCGTGGAAAAATCAAGTACCATACTAGCAGACTAAAATCATTATTTTTCAGTACCATTAGAGGTATATTATCTTCAAGGTGGGTCGTGGAATACACTCCTAAACATCATAGTGAAGTCAAACGCCCCAATGGTCGCTAAATATTCGTGACAACCAATGATCCAAATCCATTAAAAAAAAAAGGTCAAAGTTAGTCAATGACCCTCATGCATGCATCAACCACATTTCTACGACCTAGACCCTGATGTAGTGTACGAGATGGCCTTATGTTGGCATGAAGAAAGGGAGCGCCAACCACGCGCTCACAACTAATACTGGATGTTTTATCTAAGTTTGGTTGGTTTTGAGTTATTTTTAGCTAGTAATAAGGAATATATTCGGTTTTTATGTCTAGAATTAATAGATATTCTCTTTATTTTGTTAAGATATTTAGCTTTATTTTCTAGTTTTGGTTGAAGTTGTGAAGCCTGTATATAAAGGCTGCGTCATTTATGTTAAAAGTAGTGTTCCTTGAAAGTGGTATCTCGGAAGCATGTGGTTTTAGTATTATTTCTATTCAACGCTTCGGCCCTGTATCAGTGAATTAGAGATGAATGAAAATACTTCTAGTTGAGAAGTTTTTATAATAGTGTGTTGATTCGTTCGTTATAGTACTAAAATCCTACACCATTTGGTATTCAGAATCTGGGTATCGATCATTCAAACATGGTTAGTGGAATAGGTCAGGGTGGTCCTCGTGAAGTTTTGGTTGATGAGGTGATGGAGAGAACTAGGTACGATGAACTCTCATGCACGGTTGAGCTTCTCGTCGGTCAAGTAGCTACTTTGCTGCAATAACATGAGCGTTGTCGGCTTCCTACTGATGAATCAGACATCGAGAGAACCTATGATGATGATGCTGAAAACCCATTTGCTGATCGTGAATGGGGGAACTTGCATCATGAACGTGACTCTTGAAGGTGGAAATCTGCATTCCGTGTGGAGATTCCTGAGTTTCATGGTAGTGGATTGACGCCGGAAGATTGTATCGACTGGTTTTCTACCGTAGAGGAAGTGCTTGAGTTTAATAGGGTACCGGCTGCTTGTGTGGTTCCTTTTGTTACTACCCGCTTTCGAGGAAGGGCTGCTGTTTGGTGGCGGAAATTGAAAGCAACACGCATTCAACAAGGTAAACCACCTATTTCATCTTGGGAAAGGCTTGAAAAGTGTATGCGTACATCGTTTTACCTTTTAACTATACTCGAGAGTTGTATATTCGTCTTCAAAATCTTCGCCAAGGTTATCGTTTAATTGACGAGTATACGAAAGAATTCTATGATTTGGTTACTCGGTCGGGAATTATGGAACCTGAAGAGCAACTAGTGTACCGCTACATAGGAGGTTTGCGTCAAATTTTTCAAGATACTCTGAACTTGTTTGATTATTTTTCTATTTCTAAAGTCCATCAGCGTACTTTGCGCTTGGAAAAACAATGGACCCGTCAGAATGTTACTTCTGCTGTTAGTCACCCTCTTATGACCCCGTCACAGCATGCTTCCTCAGTAAAGGATGTTTGTTCGCCATCAAAGTCTTCGATAACTCATGTTATCGTTGTGGAGAGTTTGGTCATTTTTCGAAGGATTGTCGCGAAGTTGGAAAGCCCGGCAAGTCCTTATTAGTGGACAATGATGCAAAGGATGAACCTATCGCTGACACTAAAGAGAAAAAAAATGTACCACAAGAAGTATTTTTGCCTGGAGATCAAGGTGAGTGTTCAATGGTTCTCCGTCGTTCATTTTTGACTCCAAAAAATGATGAGCCATGGCTGCGAAAGAATATTTTTCAGACAACTTGTACCATTGGTGGCAAGATTTGTCGTATGATAATTGATTCGGGTAGTTGTGAGAATGTGGTGTCGAAAGAAGCTGTCCGTAAGTTGAAGCTACAGACTGAAAAGAACCCCCATCCTTACTATCTTCATTGGATCAGTAAGTGTTCAGAGGTAACTGTCTCTAAACGTTGTCTAGTGAAATTTTCAATTGGATCTTTATATGAAGATAGTGTTTGGTGTGATGTTGTGGTTATGGATGCATGTCATCTAATGTTGGGAATACCATAGCAGTATGATAGAGAAGTGGATCATGATGGTAAGAAAAATTCTTATTCATTTAATTTTAATTCCACACGAATTACACTAGTACCGACAAAAGAACCGATTTCGGCGACTATCTTTATTGTTGCTTCTTACTTGTTTTCCGGAAGATATTATGAGACCAAGATGTTAAATACGGAAGAATGGGAACCAAATTTCCAATATGTTCCTAACTTTCAGCCAATGCTTGTTACTGAAAACAAATTATTCAAGCAATCTCAAGTGGTTCCCAGTGCCAATGATATTGACGGGCCATGCATACTTCCAATGCTACTGCTCATAACTTGAATGACATTTTTAGCAAGTATAAGTCAATAACATACTGTCAATTTCACCACGTTCAGTTTTCTATTGGTGATTTTGTTTCGGTGCTGGTGCACGAAGGTAAGTTTTTAGCTGAAACTTCCCACGACTTGGATTCTCGCAAGGTTGGTCCTTTTGAGATCATTGAAAAGCTTAATCCTGATGTTTACAGTGTAAAGCTTCCAAGTCATAGTCAAGTTGCAGATGTTTTTCATGTATGTCACCTTTTTCCTTATGAACATTCGCTTGACGACCCCCCTAATACGATGGCTAATTTCCTCCTTCCAGGGGAGAATGATGTAGTGCACGAGATGGCCTTATGTTGGCATGAAGAAAGGGAGCGCCGAGCACGCGCTCACAACTAATACTGGTTGTTTTATCTAAGTTTGGTTGGTTTTGAGTTATTTTTAGCTAGTGATAAGGAATATCTTTGGTCTTTATGTCTAGAATAGATATTCTCTTTATTTGTTAAGATATTTAACTTTATTTTCTAGTTTTGGTTGCGTCATTTATGTTAAAAGTAGTGTTTTTTTTTAGAGTGGTATCTAGGAAACATGTGATTTTAGTATTATTTCTATTCCTTGCTTCCGCCCTGCATCAGACCCTAATTAAGCCTTAAACTTAAAACCTTTTTACAAAATATCTCAAAACTCTTGTTATTTCTCTAAGAGAAGATATCTTGCAGATTGGATTTTGGAGATATCCTTCAAAATTATAGTATATAGAAAATGTGGATTGGAGATGAAAGAACTTGTTATGCTGTTCTCGTAGAAGTTTAGAGATTACGGTCTAAATTAAACATTTTGAAGTGAAAAAACTGACTTGTAATTAGAGGCGTAATACGTGTTGGCCCATCACAACTCAGCTCACGAAATCACGTGCTTAGCATGTTGCGTGCCGTGTTGTGATGTGCCGGAGATTTAGGCGTGGCATGCTATGCCGTGCTAGAAGGCGTGTTGTGTCTGGAAAAATAAACATGGTGTGCCGTGCTGGGCAGATATATTTTATGTTTTCCAATATAAATATTTTTCGAACATTTAGGTATTATATGTGTTGTTATAAAAATAAGTCCACATAACGATGATAAAATGTTAAAAATTTGCTAGAACAAAGACTACTCTTCAATGACATATACACAAAATGTGATGTATTGTGTCATGTGATGCAGTGTTTTATGCATATTATCACTTGCTTCCTTAACGTGTTGTGTTGTGCCACGTGCTTATCCGTGCCGCGTGCTATGCTGGGCTACTGTGGCGATTAGTCTGGACCAGCCCATGACACTGACGGCTTGGCCATGTTGGGATAAGTCATATGCTTGGCTGGGCTGTGCTTATATTTTAGCGTGCTGTGTTGGATTGTGCTCGTGCTGGCACTATCCAGTTTACACCTCTACTTGTAATGGTTCCTTTGAATTTGATCATAAATTTCTCATGATCTCTTTCTTCCTTCAGTCTTGTTGATTATAGATTACTGCTTTCTATCTCCTCACTAGGTCCTCTTTCACCTGTATCGGCCCTTTTTTTTTATCTTCTTTCCCTAATGCTATCAATGACCATAAGGTGTTCTAATCAGAAACTCCAAATTTAAAATTCTCACCAATATTTGGAAGATGAAGCTTTTGGAGCGTAACAATATAGACTATTTCTTCATCATGATCGTAGCATAGAAGGAAACTACTCTAATCGGTCTCACATTCATATTATTAAATTCTTCACTCCAAGTGACATCCTACAGTAAAAACTCCATATATTGATACTCTATATATTAATAAACTCTATATATTAATAAAAAATCATAGTCCCAACTTGGGCCAGTTACAAATAGTAATAACCTCCATATTTTAATATTAATAGATTTTTCTAGTCCCGCCATAAAGAATTTACCTCTATATATATTTATATAATCGTCATTATTGGAAACTTATAGATCTTGTGCATCGAAATTTAATATGAAATAAAATACTAATTTATAGTTGTTTGAGAAAATGATGTAAAATTTTGGATTGTTATGACATCTTTAGGTTTGCAGATGCGTAAGATCTCAATACTATGGGCACTTTCTTGTTGAATCCAAAATATTTCCCACTTGTCGAGCATGTTTAAACTTTTGGTATATACGACTTGTTGTTCATTTGGATGATTAAGGAATACATCTATATCCATTATCTTTTACATACTTTGAATTAGCAAAAAAAAAAATATATTTTGGTATGCCTCCCTATATTAATAAACTCTATATATTAATAATTTTTTGAAGTCCCAAGGCTATTAATATATGGAGTTTTTACGGTATTATGAAAAGCGGTTTTATCGTGCTGCATTGTGTTTCACTGTGCCGTTCAAATAAAACACCAAAGCGTTTGGTAAACTACAATGTACAGAGTGCTGAGGAACAAATATACCGCAAATTTTGTTATTATCATGTTGAAGTGCTGCTAATGTGACTAAACTTGATATGTTTTTATTTTATTGTAACTATCGAAATAATAAAACAGGTGAGTAGCCTTGAATCATGGCGCATTCTATATTGGTAATAGGCTATTTGTTGTTGGGTCTTGGAGCCCTTTGATTGAGAACACCATTGCAGAGATGAAATCCGTCCTTGTATGACTATTGATCTATAACGTTCCAATATATTTATGGAACAAACTAGGAATGAGTACAATATCGAGTTTTATTGGTAAACTCCTCTTGATGGATGAATGTATAAAAACCAGACCAGACTAACCTATGCTAGGGTGTTGATTGAAATTAGTACTGATTGCACTTATCCGACTCATTTCCCGCTGTGTATAGATGATGTTTTTGTGATGAATCTGTTGGAAAACCATTAATAATAAAAGGATTTTTAAAGTTTTTAATAAAACTTATAATTTATTGTTTTTTTTTGTGAATGAAACTTATTAGTCCCACATTGTGGAGTTTCTAATTTTTAGTAGTTTTAAAAGACTATAGAAACCTTTTAGTCCCACATCGGGGAGTTTTTCTTCTTAAGTTGTATTTGTCAATTATATAAACAAATTCACTATTTTTGTTAAATCTATGGGAAAGGGGTTGCTCTATATTTTAGAGGGACCCCTAAGGGAAAATATTTTATAACGTTTCTTAAGCGTTTGTGATTTTCCTTAACGGTTTTTTCGGAGTTGCCAATCTCAAGTTGAGCATCTACTACATATGCTAGTAGTAGGTGTATTAGGGTGTTTTATCCTGGAGATATCCGTCCTGTGAGGGCTATAACATCACTCTTGAGTGTAACTGGGCGCTAATGTCTTAAGGGAAACGTGTTGAACACGTGACTCACTCTGTTTTTCCAAAGTTTTGCCTTGTTGCTATTGCGGAGATTTGGGGAGATCGTCTGTTTCATCAAATCGATCACTTCCACTATAAAGGAGCTAAGTATCAATAACTTTTGCTTATTTGATTATTGCACTCAACAATCTTAAGACATTAGTATTTGTAATAATCAAGAATGGTTGATTGGTTTGTGAATCATGGATGTTAATTATGGAGTGAAAAAACAGAAAACGAATGTTTTGTCAGCTGTAGAGTTTCAAATTTATATCTAAACCTAGAATGAATTTCGATGAACCCTTTTGACAGAACGTAGTGGACATCCTGATGGTTACCCACGTAAAATTTCAGAATTTTTGGAGTTTTAAAGTATTTTTTTGATATTTTACAAAACAGAGAAACGTTCCTGAAAAATTCTGACGGGCAGAAATGTTTTGTTAACTAAAGTAGTTTTTATGGGGTAACCATGAGTTTTTTTTGATATGGTGGTTTAAACAAAGTTTGTAAATCTAGATATTATATTCAAAACTCATATCTTCCGTTTCGGAACTAAGGTTTTTGAGATGTGGTGTATTAGGTGATTGGGAAATTACCATCTCCGTAGTCAAAGTATAAACGAAGATTGTGACATGAAACATGAAAGGGACATGGCTAACAGGCGCATGTGGATGAACACAATTTTTCCAAACCTGACAAAGGTTGGAACATCAAACGCAACTCTAAGCGTAGTCTTCTTAAGAAAGGTATGTTTCATAAACCTGAATCTAGCATTACTTTAATTAAGGGTGATTTTTATGTGTGTAAAATTCTTGCCATACAACAGTAAATTGTAGGCAACATAAAAACCTTAATTAGTAGATAGTTAATGCTAATTTAGTTGAAACAAACTAGTACGAGTTCAGTGGCATGATGTCGGAAGTTATTTTAATAACTAATGTGAGAGACCAGTAGGTGGACTTTGTAGCCACCAAGCATGTTTGTTGAGACAGAGACATGTTCACCTCCTATCAGAGGATAGGAGATGTCGAGATACTCTATATGAGTAACTCACCTGTGATAGAGGTTGCATAAAAGGGAAAGGTCGAGCAGAAGCTCATATCTGTAATATTCTCACATGAATGAAGTTTTCATGTTCCGGGCATATGCAAGAATCTTGTATGTTGTTCTGTTGTATATGGTAAAAGACTTAAGATATTAATTGAATATGGAAAACTTGTCGTACCTAAGGGCATGTGATTTTGAAGGAAACGTTATAAGACTTAAGGTCAATATAAGCTTAACGATAAAATTGATGAAGTAGTTGATTCTTGTGTTTTCTTTTGTGTGATTGAATGTTTTGCATGGTGTACATGGAACCGTAAACTTATATAAGTCAATGCATAAACTGGGAAGCGTAGGCTGCATACCCAAATTTAGTTTGGATACTGAACACAAAAGTTAACTATTCGTACAATCAAAATATGCTATAGAACCTTTTAGCAAAATTGCTCAGAGTAATTCTAAGCCCTTAGAATTAATTCAGTTAGACCTAGTTGACATGAAATCAACCCAAACTAAGGTGGTAAAAGGTGTTTTTATAACTTTCATAGATGATTGTACGAGGTACTATCTTGTATACTTACTTAGGGGTAAGGATGATGCCTTAGAAGCCTTAAGAGTATAAACTTGAAATTGAAATCAAAGTATATGTTACCACTAAAAGGGTTAGGTATGAACATGATGGCAAGTATGAAATTCATATAGGAGAACTTTACTTGTTAAATGGCATTATTGATGAGATCACACCTCCTTATTCACCGTAGTCTAATGGTATAGTTGATCGTAAGAACAGAACCATTAAGGAAATGATTTATGCCATACTGATTAAAGGATTAACCGCCAACTTGTGGGGGAGAGGTCGTCCTCTGATTTTGTTATATCCTGAATAGAGTAACCTTTAAAGGATTAGATAAAACTTCATATGTTTATGAAAGATAAACAACTTTCTTATGCATACGTCAAAGTGTGGGGTGTTTAGATAAGATATCCCGAGTACCCTCGCATATAGTTTTTGGTTGTGAGTTCCGCTTTTTCCGACTTTGGTGTGAATACTATTATGGAATCTAGGGATCTTTGAGTTTTTTGAACATGTTTATTCTTAATCATGTACCTCATTAGAGATGTGATGTTGATCCCCTAGATTTATTTTCAAATAGTCGAGAACTTATCTTTAAGGAAGATGAATTAGAGTTGATCCTAGGAGAAATAAAGATTAGAACCGAGACTTCTTATGGACCCGACTTCTTAATAAGCCTAGCTTAATCGAGCTCAGGACTCGTAAAGAAGCCATAACATCTATTGAAACCCCATTCGGTAAGAAGCTTCATTTAGTGAAATGGACTCGGTCCGTCGAACCATACTTGGGAGCTTGCTAGTTTATCTCTAGGGAGTAAGACCATGGGATATAAATGAGTTGAGACGTTAGATATATGGAACCGTGGAAAAATATTAGGCTAAGTTGGTAGCTAAAGGCTATAAACTAAAAGAAGGTGTAAATTTTCATGATTCTTATTCACTTGTGACGAGAATTACTTCTGTGATTTAATTAGTATTTGGGTCGTAAGTTTTGCTATGTCTTTGAGTTTGGGTCGTAAGTTTGTCCGTTTTAGAGTTTGAGTCGTTGACCCCGTTAGTCAGTTAAGTCAACTGGTCAAACTGTTAGTTAAAGTTAACTTCAGTTAGTAACTTATTTACGCTGTTTGCCACTCGGTTAAATGTTTCACACACGTGCAAACTTAAAAATCACGTGCCATCACTAAAAGAATCCATCGTCCAAATTACACTGAGATGTGTGGACGACATCTGCTCTGACCGTTTTAGGCCTTCATAAGGTACAAAAACAGATCCAGTATCCATTTCAATCAATTACAACCAAAAAAAAAAACAAGTAGAACTACTGAGTTCTTAACACCAACAACTCCCATTCAACTATATGAACTCCACATACATGATTAAAGGAAAAGAAATGCTCTGAACTGTTGAGTTCTTAACAAAATATACCCAATTGTATTTCATTTAAATTTAACATACCACAATTTCATCAATCCTGTTTGAGACCAATTTTTTGCTAATTGCTGCCTCAAATACAATGTCTCCATTAATAACTTCTCATACTCCATCACAAACCTATAAATAGGCAAGTGCCTAAACTTGATAATCCAATTATTAAAAGACTCACTAAAATTGTTGCTTACATGCTCACAACAAGAAGTGTGATCAAACTTCCACCTAGTCCATTCTTCAAGAGGATGTTTCTCTAACCATGTCACAGCATCTGGATTGTACTTTGCCACTTCATTCATCCAATGTTTATAGTCAATTTCATTGTAACTCTTTGCTGCTCTCCAGACCAATGTCTCTAAGTGTGACCCAGGGAACTTCTTTTTGAAATTCTTGTATAAATGCCTAAAACAGAACCTGTGGTAGTGTCTGAACTGTGCAAACTATCTAGCAACACCATCAATTACACCTTTTTGGTGGTCTGAAATGAAGGTTAGGGGTTTCTCATGTCTTGTCACATATGGTGCAAGGATTTCCAAGAACTTGTTCCATGTTTCTATGCACTCATTTCTGCATATGTATATAACAATAGGAAAAATTCCATTTCCATTGTCCAACCCCACAGCTGCTAACACCACTCCTCCAATTTACCTTTCAAAAATGTACCATCTAAACCTATAATAGCCCTGCAACCATTTAGGAAACCATCTAGACTAGCCTTGTACATCACAAATAACCCTTCAAATTGGTTGTGGACGATGTCTTTACTCCATTTAGCTACACTCTCTGGATTTTCTACAAGAATCTGCCTGCAAAGTTCAGGGACTTGCCTGCAACATGCACAAAATGGCCAGCCTTATCAATTTCATTATTATCTTCTAACTTCTATACTTGTATAAATCAAAATGACATACCTATAGCTCTTTTCATATGAACCAAATATCCTCTCTAAGCACATGTGCCTAGCATGCCAAGCAGTCCAGTAAGATATGTTCACTCCATGCTTCCTCTTCATTCTATTCATAATGGTAGAAGGCTTGCATTTAATGTGGTCCTTCATGTACCCCATTATTCTCCAAGAAACCCATCGTGCGTTAGCCATAGGATTTTCCAAACCTACAAACAAAATTATTAAAAGGTAACAACTACATATAGTATCAACTAATCCAAACGAAATTGATATAGAAATGCAAAGGAAATGAAAAAAAAAATCTTACCTAAGGGCTTACAAGTAGAGGTGTAAATTGGGGCACGTACAAGACGAGCCACTGACCAAAGACAAAGACGCTAAAATTTGAGCACAACCAGCCCAAAGACGTGACTTAGCCTAGCACGGACAAAGACGTTAGTTAAATGGGACGTCTTTGGGTTTGACTAATTGGCACAAGTGGCCAAGACAAAGACGCAGCGGACGGATAAGCACGCGGCCCAGCCCAGCACAGCACGTTAAGAGAGCACGTCATAACATCTACAAATACACCATATAACAAGACATAATACATCACATTTTTTTTATATTTCACAAAAGAGTCACTATTCTAGTTAGTTTTTAACATTTTATGGTGGCTTATTTATAACAACACATATAATACCTTAATATTTGGAAAATATATTTCAATATCGTTGTTATAATGTCGTCACCTATATTTAACTGGAACATTAATTTACATGACAATAATCCAATTTTATATTTGATGGGCTATTTCTTTTTATTGAATAAACTTGTTAATTTTACTTGAAATAATTTCAAATGATATGTTGTCTAATTAAATTCATGTGATAATGTCCGACTTAATGTATACATTAAGTGATTTCAAATTGTTTATAGCACGTGTGCTAGCACGGCACAGCACGGCACGTTTATTCGTGTCTTCGTGCTCGTGGCTGTCTTTGTGCCTAGCTTTTGACTAGTAAAGCACAAGACGGCACAAAGACGTTTAAATCGTTAGCACAAGACAAAGACGGCACATGGCACGTGAAGCACGCGACTTCGTGTGCCGGGCTGTGCCGGGCCGGCACGTTTTACACCTCTACTTACAAGAGTGCTTCAAATGTCTAGATTTAACTTGAAATGAGGCCCTCCTATTGGTATAACTACATTTAACTCTCCAATGACAACCTTCAGCACTACACTTCCATTCTCGTCTCTCACTGTTGCTCATAATGTTTTTAATGCAGAAATGTTTCTTTATTGCTAAATCTCTCAAATACACCCTACACTCCTCACTGTTAGCCCATTCCATACCAACATATAACAAATCAGGTGGAACTTTCGTAACATACAAATCATCATCATCAACATCTTCATTCATATAGAGATTTTCAGTACTTAACACAAATTCAGAATGGTCATAATTATCTCATTTACAAAATTCCTCATCCACATCACTATTTATAATTATCTCATCACCATCTTCAGGATCAATTGGCATATCATCAAACTCATCACTGTCAGTTCCTGTATGTTATTCATTCTCTTGATTACATACTTCTAAGATAAGGTCCCTGCTGCTAGGAACATAATCTTCATCATCAGAACTTATACTTCCATAGTATGTTGCAGCTACATCATCTACAACAGAATTAGTGTGTTCTTGCAGACTCAATACTTCGTACTCTTGTTGTTCTTCATCAAGAGCTTCAAACTCATCCAACTCAATGCTTCTATCATCATCTCCTGAGCTGTCCACTATAACCTGTTTTCCTTTTTTATATTTAACTAGTTCATCAACCTTCTCCTCCTCTGAAGATATCTCGGCATAAAGAGTTGAATTTACCTGATTACCCTTATCCTTGGCTAACCTGTACACAAAAAATTAATCACATCATTCAACACAGACAACCACCATCTGCAACTACTATTTAATAGAAAAATGAGTACAATAACCCATACAAAAACTGCAATAGATTCCTTTAATATGTCCAGTGAAACACAAGTGGTCCTATAACACACTGTTCAACAATTATAATAACAAAAACATCATATTTTCAAAGTGTTTTCTCTTTTCTAAAAGCAAACAAAGAAACACATACATAAAGTTAAGGAAAGCTACAGAAAAGAAAAAAAAAAAAAAGTAGAAAAAACCCAATTTGTCTTCACAGAACACATTACCCTAGCACTATATATAGAAACTAGTCATTCATAATCTCACTACCATATCACTTCAAAATAAACAAATACAACAACCCATATCACTAATTTATTGATACAATCAGAAAAACAGTAACAATCAAATAAAATTGAAAAAGAAAATCAATTACCCTAATTTAATTTAAGCTAAAAAATTAATCACTTACTTGGTCCGTTCTTTCTTCTTCATATTAATGATTCTTTTATAACCAAATGGCAGCAACAATAAAATGGAAATCGATTTCCTTAATTCGAACAGATGGTATGTTCTAGATCTATTTCTTCCTCTGACCGCGGCTTACCCTAATTTATAGCGAGAGTGAGCTGCTGCTGCATAGTTTTCTTTATATACTCTAACTTTCCTAGATTCATATCTAACCATACACGTCTATTAAATCCTGACAGTTCATTCCAAACAAATATTTAATTAACTCTTACTATTTTACTTACACGTGCGTCGACTGATAGAAATTAATAATGGCAAACGTGTAAATAATGATTGACAGAGGTTGACGGACGTCAGTTACACTAACAGTTTGACCAGTTGACTTTATTGACTAACGGGGTCAACGACCCAAACTCTAAAACGGACAAACTTACGACCCAAACTCAAAGACATACCAAAACTTACGACCCAAACACTAATTAACTCTACTTCTGTTGAGATGCTAATTGATATTGCTGTCATAAACAACTTGGAGATACATCAGATAGATGTTAAGACAGCTTTCCTAAAACCGTGAATTAGATAAAGAAATTTACATAGACCAACCTGAGGATTTTGTAGTGAAATGTAATGAAGACAAAGTTTGTAAGTTGAACAAATATTTGTATGGTTTTCAAATAAGCACGTAAACAGTGACATGGAAAATTTGATCATGAGATAATGTGTAGTGAATTTAAGTTAATGAATCTTACAAGTGTATTAATAATAAAAGGATTTTTAAAGTTTTTAATAAAACTTATAATTTATTGTTTTCTTTTGTGATTGAAACTTATTAGTCCCACATTGTGGAGTTTTCAATTTTTAGTAGTTTTAAGAGATAATATAAACCTTTTAGTCCCACATCGGGGAGTTTTTCTTCTTAAGTTGTATTTGTCAATTATATAAACAAATTCACTATTTTTGTTAAATCTATGGGAAAGGGGTTGCTCTATATTTTAGAGGGACCCCTAAGGGAAATTTTTTTTATAGCGTTTCTTAAGCGTTCGTGATTTTCCTTAACGGTTTTTTCGGAGTTTCCAAGCTCAAGTTGAGCATCTACTACATATGCTAGTAGTAGGTGTATTAGGGTGTTTTATCCTGGAGATATCCGTCATGTGAGGGCTATAACATCACTCTTGAGTGTAGCCGGGCGCTAATATCTTAAGGGAAACGTGTTGAACACGTGACTCACTCTGTTTTTCCAAAGTTTTTCCTTGTTGCTGTTGCGGAGATTTGGGGAGCTCGTCTGTTTCATCAAATCGATCACTTCCACTATAAAGGAGCTAAGTATCAATAACTTTTGCTTATTTGATTTTTTTTCCTTGTTTTTGATTATTGCACTCAGCAGAATCTTCCGGAGAAGTACCAAAGGAAGCTATTGAAATGTGGTGTTTGTTCCTCTTTCGGACATCCTACCAACAAATGTTATGTTAATGGGGATTAAGGAAAACCTCATTGGATGGCTAAGAAAAAACAGATTACTGAGGTAGCCGAGACGATGGAGAAGGATGGTAATTCGATGTTTGCTATTGATAATATGGAGACTCCTTCTAATGACCTACTAGTGATTGTTAACTGAAGCTGCAAACTAGTAATAGATAAAAAGAGCCAGCAGTAGGAATTGATGTTGATGGTGCAGTAGAAAGGGTTATAGAGGATAAGGAGCCTGTTGTTTAAAGGAATACGTATGTTGGAAAGAAGAAAATCTCTAGCCCAAAGGGCAATAAAACTCTTCAAATGGAAATTTCTGATTTGAATCCTTACGAGAATCCTTGACTCAGAAGGAGAATTTTCTAATGCAGAGATGAAGGACTTAACTAAGATCGGGAAAGAGAAATCAATAAAATCAAGAGTAGAGAGAGAGTATAATAACGATCAAGTGATACTGGAGGATTATGTTGATTCAGATGATTCTTGCTATGCGTCACCAAGTGCAGTTCCTATTAATTCTTCGGAAGCGACCCTAGATTCACGAGGAGGGAAATTCCTAGATATAGTTTATACCGAAAGAAATGAGGTTTCAACTCCAAGTGTGGTTGTTACATCTAATGGGAAGGAGAATTCAGAGGCGGGTCTTCCAGATCAAAGTGATTTGAGTTGGATTACTGTCCTGAAAAGAAAACACAAGAAATCTATGGGAAAGATTTCAAGTTTGTATGCTATTTCATCTTCTTCCGGGCAGTTGACTCAAGATCGTGAAGTTAGTCTACTACTCCCTTTGTTACCGATGCCAAGATAGATTCTCAAATCTCTTTTAACAAGTTGATGGGTATTTCTGACCATCCTTTGATGAGATCGATGTGTAAAAATCTTTTAGAGAATACAAAATCTCAATCAAAGATGGAAACACCTCTGATTGAGGATGATGATGGTTTAAGAGACTTCGACAGACACGGACAATGATGAGCAAATTGATGCTGTCAAATGCTCGTTTCAAGATGAAAATTGGGATTTCGAAGATTGAATAGTTTTCAGTTTTCGTATCTTTTGGGTTTCTTGTTTGTGAAGGATCTTAGGTACGTAGATTTCGGGCTTGTGTTTTGTGTTTCTCTTTGAGAGTGTGTTGTGTTGTGTTGTGTTGTGTTGTGTTGTGTTGTTTTCCTTTTTCTTTTTTTTTTTTTCTTCTTCTTTGTAACTTTGGTGACGTCTTTGTGTTTTTTAATTAAATATGCTATTTTCGTGTCAAAAAAAAATTAATAATATGTAAATAAATAATTTTAGTAATTTTTTATTGTTTTTTTTCCCATTTATATATGTTTTTCTTAGTAGTTGTTATTATTATTAAACTTTATACCAAAAATTAAAAATCTGTGTAGATAGTCGTCTCTTTAATATAATAAAAAAGTTGACATAGAAAATAAGTTAATTCAAATGAACTGAGTCCACATATACTGCTTTTTAAAGCTACTTCTCTGCAGCTTTTACAAGTTGTCAAAAAATTGAGGAGGTTTTCAAGAAAAATATTCGGCGAACACAATTTTGTTTGGAAAGATGTTAGAAAGCCTGGCACTTTTAGGGGCGACCCCGAAAGAATTAGGGCGACACTAAGAGACAAAAAGGTCACCCAAACGTAAATCTAAGCTACCCTTATCTTCAATTTTTCGAAATGGCCAATATGCCCTTATATAATCGGTAGCCAACACCATAATCGGTAGGTTAAAGGTGAATCGGTAGGTTAAACTGAAACAATACCTGCCGATTATTGTGTAGATACTTCGGCTAATAATCCCTTTTATAATCGGTAGCTTATCCAACTTGTAAGACTACCGATTATAAGGAGCCCCATATTCAGCCTTGGCCAAATTCCATAGGTTTTGAGGGGTGCAGAGCCAGCCATAACCACTTGGTTCGTGTTTTGGATGCAGCGTTAATCGGGAGCCTAATAGGTTCCACAACCTACCGATTATAGGTTGCCCCAAATTTAGTTTTTTCTAAAATCCTTCATGTGATGAATTTTGAAATCTACTATAACCGGTAGGGTATATAATTATATAACCCACCGATTATAACGAGCCCCAGATCCAACCTTTGCCATATTTCATGGGTTTTGAGTGCACACAGCCAGCCATAACCACTTGGTTCGTGTTTTGGATGCAGAGTTAATCGGGAGTTAAATATATTACCAAACCATCCGATTATGGGTTGCCCCAAAATGAGTTTTTTCTAAAATCCTTCATGTAAGGGAATTTGAAATATACCACAATCGGTAGCGTTAACAACTTGACAACCTACCGATTATGAGGAGCCCCAGATCGAACCCTTGCAAAATTCCATAGGTTTTGAGTGCACAGAGCCAGGCATGACCATGTGGTTCGTGATTTGGATGTAGCCATAATCGTAAGCCAAATAGGTTCCACCACCTACCGATTATAGGTTGCCCCAAATTTAGTTTTTTCTAAAATCCTTCATGTGATGAATTTTGAAATCTACTATAATCGGTAGTATACTCAACTTAATAACCTACCGATTGTAAGGAGCCCCAAATTTTGTTTTTGTAGAAATGTCATTTTTTTCGAATTTGGGAACTAGAACAATCGGTAGCTAATAACCTACCGATTATACAGTTGCCCCAAATTTTGTTTTTGCAGAAATGTAATTTTTTCGAATTTGGGAACTAGAATAATCGGTAGTTAATAAGACTTCCGATTATACAGTTGCCCCAAATTTCTTTCTTGGCGAAATCACCAATTTTGGGAATTTAGGATCTACTATAATCGGTAGTCTCGTGAGGTTATTTCCCTTCCGATTGTTATAGAAGCCAGATGCGAGTTTGGCACAAAATCGATAATAATCGGTAGTATAATATAGTTACTAAGCTTCCGATTTCGTTATAATAATCGGGTACAAAATAGCTTCCGATTGTGTAAGGGTATTAACATATTCTCCGCGTTTTTGGACATCCCTTAACGGTGTATATGGGTTGGGAATAAAAAAGTCGCCCCTAATTCTTTCGGGGTCGCCCCTAAAAGTGCCAGGTTAGAAAGTGCTCCGGCGAAAAATAAATGAAGAATCCTAAACGGGGCTTAAAACGCAGATGTCACAACATGATCTATCATAGAGATAATGACATGCACATAAAAAAAAATCACCTAAAACAGAAATGCAACATTGTTTACAAGATCGTGTCAAACAAGATGGTGATGGAAATAGCCTTCATTAGCCAAATCGAAAGCAGCCATGTCTCTTTCTTGGCCTACCCAATGAATAGCTCCATGCACAAACTCACTGCATATTCTAGCAGATACCTTATCAGTGTTCACCATATTTTTAATATTTCAGTGTATACTTCAACAATATTATGAAGGTGCAAGGAAAATCATCAACGCCATCTTCATCATCAGTTTTGCATATAAAGTTTAAACTGAAAAAGTGTTGGATATTTTCAACAAACCCTTGAATTGAAGGCATTTAGGCAGCTTCCTCGCTGGAAATTTTCTGTTCTAACGTTTCTATTATCAGTTAGAAAACCTGAGCAGAAAACTCGTTTCACCAATGGACGCATTGAAGGAAAAGACGCGCATGTTCACTCTGAAAAGATGCCTGTGGAGATGAAGAGTCATCTCCAAAGGGTGTGATTTCCTCTTTAAATAGGAGACTTGTTTTCATTCAAAACACATCTCTCAACTCTCTATGTTTTCTTTCTTACAAGCATCATCAGAAACAAAACCAGTGTGTTCTAGGTTGGATCAAGGTCGTACAAGCTTTGAATCCAACAACCGTTGTGGGGCTTCAAGTATCCCGACGGCAATATTCAATTGACCTGTTTGTACTCGCCAATTCAATTGGGAAAGGGTGAATAATTGTCGAAAAGAATCTTTCATAAGAGCCTTGAAAAATGATTTAATTGTCTTCTTTTGAATTTTTCTATAATCAATATAACATTGAATTTTATCTCTAATTTTTCTTATCATTGTAAGAACTTTTGGCGTTGTTTTCTTATAGCCCAGCAAGAAATTTTAATTTGATTGCCGCTTTAATAGCCTCGTTTCATGAAGGGGCTCTATTGTAGAAATTTCATCATCTTCTTCCACATCTTTATCAGTTCCCATAACGCTCTCGATTATTTTTTCATCGGTCAACAACTATGTAACTTCATTTTCTTTCGGATAATTTAGGACATCTTCGACATTCATTGAATTGCGATAGCCCAACTTCTCGATCAAATTTTGCAAGTCTTGAGTGATTTCACAGACTGTATGTTCATCCAAATTGTCTAAATTCGTGTTATCTGTTGATCGAAGTTTACAGTGACGAAAACATCAATTTTGTCTAAACTTGTGATATGAAATTTATCTATAAGTTAATAAAATATTAATTAATATATAAATTATTAATTATTAATTTATCGGTTAATTAATATCTCATTTAATTAATAAATTTTGATGGCCACGGCGACATTAATTTATTGAGTTTCTACTATATAATTTAGTTAGTGGGTGGGAAAGCGAAAAAGATTATGTTAATAAATTTTGACATTGGGCCCATTTTCAAATTAAAAGATGGGTCACCTGAATACGTTAATTAGTGGGCTTGTTAATGATTACCTACGCTGACCGTTAATATTTGAACCATCATTTGGGGCATACCCAAATTTTTTGGAGTATATAGAATATGACAAAATCGTGATGTTAAATAGTGTTTCTGTAGTGTATCTTATCTAGCCATTTATCATAATGCCAAAAATGCCATTCTTATTTACATTTTTTGAAATATTTTTAAATTAAAATAAAAAAAATGTTTTCTTAAATAAAAATTATTTTTATTTATTTATCTTTTTTTTTTAAAAAATATTTTATTGATTACAAATTAAAAATTACAAATCTGATTCTGGCTCTTTCAAGAAATTAGTTGGCACACGGGAGACAAGTTGTGTACCAATCCCTCTCTGAAGCGCCACCCCTATCCTATGGAAAAGAAAATTTCCAACTCTAACGATAGCATCATGACTAGCCGAAAAATTACGCAATCTCTTAAGAAAGTCGATGGTTTCATCCCCAAGCCCACCGAGAGTGGTAAAGGCTAAGGTCCCAAACCGAACCCTTGAGCATCACACTTTTCCGAGATACTTCTTACGTTTGCGTGAGATGACTTTGTCAATGGCTTGACCGGAACAAAGGAACGAACTCCGTTACTCGTGAAAGGTGAAACGACCGTGACATCAAAGCAAACATCACGACCACTATTCCAATTTAAAACCAAAACATCTGCTTGGTTTTAGATCGGTGCCATTATACGAGAGAAAACCAAGATCTACCTCTTACCTCGCCGGGACACCCACTCGATAACATATATCGGCCAAAAGTATCACGAATGAGGTCATGCTCGAACTTAGGACCAAGGTCACTTTTGCAATGCACAAAGATGGTCTCCAAATTTGTCCATCTCCGCCGAGCAACTAGGACAAATCCCATCCTCCTCGAAAAAAGGAATTCCCAACCTATATTTGAGAATTGCACTGAAGTGTCGTGGACCAATTTTCTGACCCAAGCCTTCAATGGGGACCGCCAGCAAATAGTCTTGAGCATGTTGTACCCGATTACACTTCCATAAAACCTTATCACGCTCTGTCATGGTGAAGCTGGTAGGCACCGACATAGCCACGGTATCAAAGTAAATAGTTGCGAGAGGGAACTCATAGAGTGGACAGTGCAACTTTTTCTAAACCCGGGAAGAGGTACGGCGGCACTACACACCGTGTTGAAGTCGTGTAAAGCAAGAGTAAAACAAGAACCAACGGGATCAATACCCGAATGAAGCAAAATGGATCTCTCGCAAGGCAAAAGTCTCAAGGCGGAGGCAAGGTAGCGATAATTGCGTGTGTCGGACATAGAGTAAGTGCCCAAACCACCATATTTAAGGGGAGAGTAACAAATCTATGTTGAAGCAAACCATAACCAGGGCCATCACCCGTGATTAGGCGTCGTAAGAGCGAAAGAGATGGTCATCAAAAGACACCGATGCCGAATCCATATAACCCGCACGGTGGTTCTCAAAGTGAAGTAAAGTCGGAGACTCCGGTGCGGTTCCTAAGCAAAGAACAATTCGCATTGAGGGTCCTCTAACTTGCTTACCGCCTCCATCAAGCTGACAGTTTTCTGAACCCTAGTCTGAACCATGTCCATGCAGTAGTCTGAGTTAGCGCTTAAAAATATTTATTTATTACAAGAAACTAGTTCAAAGCCTAGCAACAAGTTGAGTTCCAACACTTTTTGAATTTTAATTTAATTCAACATGCCTAGCAACAAGTTGGGCTCCAATAACCAAAAATTTCAAAAATTTCAAGAAAAAAAAATTAAGGAAAAAATTCAAAAAAAATATTAAAAATTATTTAAAAAGTAATAATATTAAAAATTAATTAATTAATCAAGGGTATTTAAGTAACTTAACCCCTCATTAGACACCTTTTATCACCCACACTAGTTAGGATCGTCCATATGTATGCCCCACAATTTTTGGGTATGCCCCAAATGATGTTGACAATTAGACTTGCACAACTGGGCTTCCACACATTTCAAGGGGGCCGGGAGATTGGAGTTGTAGCCTACAATGACCGGTCGGTTGTTTGAACCTGTGAAACCCCACCTAAGCCACACAGGTCAAGTATATATTCTTACCCAAATGGCCAAATCTATAAGCAAGCACCGAGCCGTTCCTGAGGGTGTTCGGTGTGTGCAACGCACAGGGCCCGACTCTATGTTTAGGTTTTTTTTTTTTGTTTTGCTGGGCCTTTTTTGTTAGGTCCTTTCCTTTTTTCTTTGAACCGTTTTTTTTTTTGGGACTACTCAAAAATGGTGGGGGACTACTCTCCATTTTTTTTGGGTGGATATTAGAAGTAATAATGAGTCACCCGTTATCTAAGTTTTTTTTTAATACCAAACTTTCCCTTGATAATTAAATTAGTGTAATAATTAGTGAGTTAATTAATGATTAGTGGAATTAAATTGGCTTATTGAGGGATTTGAGGTGGTCGGTGGTGGTGGTGGTGATTTGAGGTGGTCGGTGGTGGTGGTGGTGATTTAGTTTAACCGCCACCTCTATATATAACTCCCTCTCATCTACTCCCATCACCACCGACCACCACCACCACCGACCACCTCAAAGAAGAATTATTGAGAGGGAGTAGATGAAGATGAAGGTGATAATGAAAATGAGGGTTTTGGAAGAAAAAAGTTAAGATCTTTTTCTTTAAGAGCCACAACAAGAGTATGATGTTTTGGGTACTCATGGAAATTTCAAATTTAGTTAACGGTGCTTGAATTGGCCAAAACATTCCTAAAATGAACAATTTACAAATTAATTTTGGTTTGGTTAAAAAAGTTCGGCTACGAAATCTGAAGAACAGGTAGCCGAACTCATCTGCAAGTGTAGTTCGGCTAATATTTCTGAAAACACATGTAGCCGAACTCAGCTTTAATGGAGTTTTTTCTTTCAGGGAAAAGTTAGGTTAGGAGAAGAAAACTGCGATGTAACCGAACTAGGAGTTCTTCTAGGAAAAAAATGCGACGTAACCGAACTCAATATGCAGGTTTTTCAGAGAAAAGATAGGTTAGAAGAAAAAAATTGCAATGTAACCGAACTTTTTGCGACGTAACCGAACTATGAGTTCGACCTAGACCTTTTTTTTTTTCGACGTAACCGAATTTTTCTCTGAAAACAAAAACCTCCATTAAAGTTGAGTTCGGCTAGTTCGACAAAAAATTTCACATAATTCCTTGCCGAACTTCTATCCAGAATTCCATTTTCAACTCATTTTGATTATTACTTCTCATTTTTTCAACGGAAAACGAATGAAAAGTAATGGGTTTGTTATAATTTTGATTTTGATTTTGTTTTGTTAATGATTTAAATTAAGTTATATATAGAGGTGGCGGTGGTGGTGATTTGAGGTGGTCGGTGGTGGTAGGTGGTGGTAAGCGGCGGTGGTGATGGGAGGAGGTGGTTATATATATATATAGGTGGTGTTGATGGGAGGAGGTGATTATATATATGTGAAGGGTAGGTTAGACATTTTCACGCTTTAGGACACCCTTTATAAGTATAGGGTAGACATTTCTATCATAAAGTAGTCCCCCACCATTTTTGAGTAGTCCCAAAAAAAACGGTTCTTTTCTTTTTGGGACTTTTTCTTGAACCACTTTTTGGGACCAGCCTTTTTTTGCGGGGACCATTGTTTTACTTTGGGTAAGACATTAGAAGTAAACCTAGGTCACCCCTTATCTAGATATTTATTATAATACCTAAATTACCCTCCTAATTAATTTTGGGTAATGATTAGTGAAATGATTAAGTTAAAGATAATTAGTGAGATTAAAAAATCAGATGAGTTTATTTAAAAAGAATTAGAATTATTGAGAGAGTAAAGTTAGAGAAGATGAAGAAGAAAAACATGGAGACAATTTTTTTTTTTAGTTCACTAAGCTAGAGTATTCAAGTGATGATTCAATTGATGATAGCTCATTTGAATCTTCATATCCTTCCTCTCCTAGAGTATTTGTTAATCTTCACAATGATCAGGATATGAGTTATTTCTTATATGGTGATTGTATTCCTCCTCAAACTCAATCTCAAGATGAAAACGATGGATTTTACCAACCAAAACCGGAGGAAGAGTATTTGGGTACCCAGGTATGCTCTAAACTTAGATAATGTTGGTTAAATTGCTCCAAATTTTCAAAAAAAATGTAAATTTTTGAAGTAGATTTGAGCTTGTTCGGTTACCTTATGTGAAGAACGGGTAACCGAACTCATCTAAAAGTGTAGTTAGGTTACTTTTTCCAAACACTCAGGTTACCGAACTCGCTGTTAATGGAGGTTTTTAATAGTTCGAAAGTTTCAGAGGGATATTCGGTTACTTAGTAAAACATGAAAGGTAACCGAACTTTGTACCTGTTGTTTGTTCGGTTACATGTCAACTTGCTTTACCAACCGAACGTAGAGTTCGATTATCGGGATAAAATTATGTTATTACCGAACTTGTTTATCATTGCAATTAATGTTGTTCCATTTCTTGTAGATTGAATGCCAACCTATACCAATGGATGATCAACCTTCTCCGATTGGTATGTTGTTCTAAGATACATCCCATCACTATGCCAATGATTTGGTATTTAAAGAACCACTTGATGTGTAGAATTGGGATAAAGAGCATGCCAAGAAAGCCATATGTGCGTATTAGTTTTGAATGGAAAAGAAAGCGAAACTCGTTTTGAAATGGTTTGTGAGAGAAGTGGAGATCCGGATGTTAGTCACAAGAGGAAGGATTATGTGTATAAAGGAAAGACGACGGGGAAGAACATAACGTGCTCAACGAAAATTAAATGTCCGTTCAAGCTAGTATTCAGTAAGTGCAAAAAAAAAGAAGGGTTGGGTTCTATATATGGATAAAGTGGAAGGTCATCATAACCACCCTCGTCCAGAGGATCTTGAAGGAAATTCAATGGCCGCAAGGCTCACTCCTCAAGAAATGGAGAAAATAGCTAAATTTAGGAGAATGGGTATTTCACCAGTTAAAATGCTTCGCTTACTAAAGGATGATAACAAGGATAACGTATCATCTTTGTCCACCATTTACAATGCAATTGAGACAATTAAAAGGAATGACTGGAAGGATAGAAAAGTGATGCAACTATAGTTTTTTTGTGCTCAAGAGAAAGGCTACGCGGTTCAAAAGAAGGTAGGTCCATAATATGAAATAACACATCTCTTCATTGCGCATCCGAAGAGTGTTCAATTGGCTCAATGCTTCCATCAAGTTCTTATAATGGACTGCACTTACAAGACTAACAAATACAAGATTCCATTGTTCAACATTGTTGGTCGTACCTCGACGAACTCACCGTTTACCGTTGTTTTTTGTTTTCTAAAAGATGAGAAAGAACCAAGTTACACTTGGGCGGTACAATAATTGAAGGCCATCTACTGAGATAATGATATCCCCGGGGTTTTAGTGACGGACAATGAAGTAGCATTAATGAACGCAATAGATATAGTCTTCCCATCAGCACATAATATGTGATGGTTATTTTCAATGATGTTGTAGTAAGAAGGGTTGTCGTTCACTCGGACTTGTTGAAATCGATTCTAGGATTTAATAAAGAAAAATAATAAAAATAGAGAATATATATAATTTATGTCACAAGATGAAGAGAGTTACTGGGACTCGGGATTCCACTAATTCTCACATTCATGCGGTTCATCTATTAATTAGGACAATTAAAGCTCATAAAATAACAAACATCGACTCTAATTCTTTGCCAAGGTAGATTTTATAAAGAATTATATGTAATTCACAAGCATGACGGATCTAAAGTACCTAAGACTAAGCATGCGACATCTAACGAATTCACAAATAATCAAGAAAAATTATAAATCAATTATAATAGTGCAAATAGTCATAAAGGAATTAAATAAAATTACCACATGGGTGCAAAATAACTTCCTCCGTCGTCCCAATGATGGGTTCTAGCTCATCATGTTTGAAACACGCTCAAAAGTTGATTTCATTGCTCAAAAATGGTTCACAAATGATGAAATGGGAGAAAATAATTAAAACCGGGTGTTTGCAACGCTTATAATTGTTGCAAACACATTATTGAGAACGATAATAATGAACGGTTCTTTGTTTCGTATCTGCGACCCACGCTTGGCAGTCGTTGTCACTGTTGTATGAACAATTGTCTATAGGGGTCGATGTTCTTCGTGTTCTTCAGCTCATGCAGCAGCAGAAAAGATATTCTGTAACTTGATTTTTCGACTCAGTACGTCTCCCAAACTCTCCATAAACCTTCTCTGATACTCCAGCACTCTATATATACTACACATGGCTTCGAATATCTCCTCATTACTCCCAAATAATTCCCGTATCTTCTCCATTATCATTTTTATTCTCCACGGGATAATTTCCCTGTTTTAACTCCTCACGCATTTTCTCGTGCTTTACACCCTCCAAACACGTTATGTACGCGCCTCAGATGTAGTCAATCACACTTCTATCTCACGCCATGCACATAAAGATACGTACAATCCCATGAAAGTCTTCTTCTCTTAACCACGTAGCCATGTTTTCTTCTCACCGATTAACTAGCCAATTTTAGCTGAAGAAATCAACCACACCACGCCTGTTACGCTCAAACAGGTCCATCCAATAAGTTTCAGCGATTGAGTCTCATTAAAACACCTTGAATTCTCGAACCCTAAACTGCCAGGGAAGAACTCTTTTTTTTCCCGCCAAAAAATTATTTTCAAACGAAGGTGATGAGGTTGCCCCTTATCCATCTACTTGGGTGCGAATATCCTATGGGTGCCCCTTAGTAATTGAGGTGCCCCTTATCCTACATTGAGAGTCCGAATAACATGTGTCCTCCGGGTACTTTAGACAACTTTTCGAGCCGATTTTTCCAAAAATATTTATTTCCCAAAAATACATACAAACACATAAAACACCATAATAAGCACAAAAACGAGTACTAACAATACGAAACATTGAGGACAAATTAGACACATAAATGCGTCTATCAAATACCCCCAGACTTATTATTTTCTAGTCCTCGAGCAAATTTATTCTAGAAAATAAAAATCATTTGAACCCCTAGGTGGCCCTAGCGGCGGAGTGTTATCTCGGAGGGTTTGGAGGTGTACCCACAAAACCTTTACTCCGGACCCTAGCTATCTACGAGTAACCTTGGAAGGCACTAAAGAATCTCCTTGGTTGGCATACTTATTGACTCACGGGAGAGGAAGTACCCCGATGCGAAATTCCAATTCTTGTACACGAGTTTGCACTCAAGCATACTAAAATTCATATAAAGTGATGAGCTCTACTCGAGATAGTTTGGACATCATAAACCTGAGTCAACCAATCACATGGAAAGATTAAGAAGATGGATGTAGAGAAAAATATGGATGATGTTGACTAAGGTGAACCTATCCTAATGGTGAGATCTTGTGCGGACTAATATCAACATACTGGCATATACAAGGGGACCAGTGATCGATAATCCTAACTTTAGGTCAACTTAGCTGGCATATACAATGGTACCGGTGATCGACTTTATTGTATTTATTAAGTTGGTCTAGTGGTCTGGTCTGGTCTGGTCTTTTTTTTTTTTTTTTTTTTTTTTTTTTTTTTTTTTTTTTTTGGTACCTCAGTCACTCTATTTCACCCTAGCAATGGTAAAGAGAAAAATAAAAGAAGTGATCAGGATTCTTTCGATGTTTCCATCACGAGGATATGGCGAAACTACCATGTTTTCTTTTTCTAACACCTGAGCTCTGTGCTTTTATGAATAGACTCTTTAGATGTTTCCATCTAATCAGATTGGTTCCTCAACTCCTACAACCAAGATGTTCCCATCCACTTAGATTAGTTAGTGCCAACCTTAATAAGCATAAATTTCTAGTCTCTGGAGTTTATTTATTGCAACTAAAAAGTTTCTCCCATACCCCCAAACTTAAATCTAACATTGTCCTCAATGTTCTAAAGATGAAATTAAAAACATGAACAAGGAGAAACCGTTACCATTTGAAGCAAAAGAGTTAAGGAAAAATATTACCGTGTTGCAAGAGCGTGGGTTACCTCCCAAGAAGTGCTAAGTTTAAAGTCTTCAGCCAGACATTGGAAAGGATTAATCACCTCGAAGAATCATATAGCAACAGTCGGAATAACTGCGGGTCATCTGGATAAAAAAGTGCTAACCACAAGAAGAGGAAACTGCAACAGACCAGGAAGATATCCAACACACCCTTATCTATTTTTTTGTTTAAGGCAACTATATCTAGTTGTGGTTCGGGTTCAGGTTCTATAAAAGGGTCTAGATAAACAGTTTTCATGGGCTGGACTTCCTCAAAAGAAGGATTCTTAAGATCGGTTGTAGAGTCTGGAAATACTCAGTTAAGAACTTAGAAGCACATAACAATAACCTGAATAATTGAGGATCCTCTAAGTCAATCAGTTTTGACTTACACAGCTGACCACAATAAGATTGGTGGTCTTCCTTAAGCAAATGTGTCGACCCTAATCTCCTAAAGTAATTAGGTTTAGCCTCAAAACTTATTAATTGACACATCTGAAATGTATACGTTCCCACAATTGGTTGAAAAATATTTGGTGGGAAAACAAAATCAATCGTGGTATCATAGTCTGGGTTAACCACATCAACCAGAGGGTGGGTTCTTAACAACTGAACTTCTTTATGGACACAACTAGGTTCAGGAAAAAGTGTATGAAGATAATCTTTTAAAATGGTTGAGGCACATATGTCAAGTCCCAAGTTAGGGACCTTTCTAAGAGTTAAGGCACATGGAGAATGATAATCACCCCCAAACTTAGAGTTTTCAAAGTGTCTCTAAAAAGACTAGTCACAACTTCCTAATATCAAGGTCATCCGATTCTGAAAATGGTCAATTGATTCTTCTAAGTCAGGTACATCCTCACTCATCTCTACGAGTTCATTTTCTTTTCTAAGTCTATTGTTTCTAAATCGCTAGACTCAAAATATACTCGTTCCTCTAAACCATCATTGGCTTCGTAATCAAAAGGAAATACTACATCGTCTAAAACGGGGGTATCTCTAGTCAAATCCTCATCCTTTTGAATAGGTGAATAATTATTAAAATTATTTGGATTTGAACTAGAAATAATATTATCGTTATAAAGCTCAATTGTGGTACCAATTTCGTGATCACTATGCCTATTTATTTCAAATTCTTCATCAACACTATCCTTATCATAATCATCATTATAATAACATGAAAATGGTTGAACCTCATCTAAACAAGTAGTGTTACCAATTCTAACCTCGTCATCCTGATTATCAAAATTGTCCTCATTTTCACGGGTGATATTGGAAAGAATGTATTGGCAATCAAGAGTAATTCGAGCAATTCTTTCTTCCGTCTCTAACTCTAACCTACGTGTTGTCTCAGTAAACTCACGTGTTGACTCAGTTAACTTACACGTTGACTCAAGTATCCTACGTGCTTCATCTAGAGAAGAGTAATTATAGGAATTTTGCTCGTATGACCGATATTCATGTGAATAGTAATTGGGCTCACCATGGTATGAGCCATAATCTCCAAAATGTTGGCGTTCCCAACCACTATTCACACTCTGGTCATAAAAAGAGTGATGTCCATATTGTTCAGTTGGATATTCATATTCATTGTGATGGCTATTATAATACCAGTTTGACATCCTAACTGCAAGGGAATTCTACACAAGCACAAACAAGGCTGGCTCGACCACAACAAACCTACAGAATTCTAGCAAACAAAAAGCATGATGGCTCCACTTAGATTGTTTCTAGACCATCTTCTAATCCTTCGAAAAGGAATTCGTTACAATTTAAGCAGACCCCTCTAGAATCAATCCGAGTTTAAGTAAGTTGAATAGAGGCGAGGGAAGATGCGTGGAGCTTTGATACCCAAGGCCTCACCGCATTACAAGGCGGCGCAGTCACGCATTCAACTCACAGAAACCATCATGAACTTCGAAGTATTCTTAAAAGAGTAACCAATATTTTTCGAATGACTTTCCTATTAAGCTCGTTACCCTATCAGTTTCGTTCTAGTCAAAATTTTAAGCTTAGGTTCGCGTTTGGTATCGTTTTCCTAAGGCGGGCAAGAAGAGAACGGTGATGAAATCCGATCCCTTATCTTATATGGCCAGGCCTTTCCCTTTACTAGAAAATTAAATCCGATTTCAGGTCCTCAACATATATGCATACAAAATCATCCAGTAAACTCGCTGACAGGGGATTCGCGGGTGTTTAGAATTCTTACCTCCCGTTCTAGACGGGGGATGAACCGTTGAGGTCGACTCGGGCCACAACTCTTATGTCATGTACGAACCCGAGGGGCCGAGACAGTATCGTAACTGTCGTCCTTCCCTGTGCAGTTTATATTTAAACCAACCCTTCTTTAGGGTTTTAAAAAAATAATAAATATCCAAAAGTCCAAAAATAAATTCCAAAAATAAAAAAAAAAGTCCAAAAATAAAAATTACAAAAATAATTACCTAATTACAGTTTCTAAAAAAAATAAAAAAATAATAATAATTACACTATATACAAAATTTTCTTCTTCACTCCTTTTGGATTCCTCTTTTCTTTCCTTCTTTGGCTTCGCTTTTGTTTTCAGCGCTTTCTCCTTTTTTTTCTTTAGCTCATTTCCAAATCTGAAAACAAAAAAGAAATACCAAAAGGCGAAAAAAAGAACAAAAATAATAAAAATAAAAATAAAAATAAAACCTAAAAACAAATCTATACACAAGTCCGCGTCGGCGGCGCCAAAAATTGATGGTTATTTTCAATGATGTTGTAGTAAGAAGGGTTGTCGTTCACTCGAACTTGTTGAAATCGATTCTAGGATTTAATAAAGAAAAATAATAAAAATAGAGAATATATACAATTTATGTCACAAGATGAAGAGAGTTACTGGGACTCGGGATTCCACTAATTCTCACATTCATGCGGTTCATCTATTAATTCCGGACAATTAAAGCTCATAAAATAACAAACATCGACTCTAATTCTTTGCCAAGGTAGATTTTATAAATAATTATATGTAATTCACAAGCATGACGCATCTATAGTACCTAAGACTAAGCATGCGACATCTAACGAATTCACAAATAATCAAGAAAAATCATAAATCAATTATAATAGTGCAAATAGTCATAAGGAATTAAATAGGATTACCACATGGGTGCAAAACAGCTTCCTCCGTCGTCCCAATGATGGGTTCTAGCTCATCATGTTGGAAACACGCTCAAAAGTTGATTTCATTACTCAAAAATGGTTCACAAATGATGAAATGGGAGAAAATAATTAAAACCGGGTGTTTGTAACGCTTATAATTGTTGCAAACGCTATTACAGAGAACGATAATAATGAACTGTTGTCGTTTCTGTATCTCTACGACCCACGCTTGGCAGTCGTTGTCACTGTTGTATGAACGATTGTCTATAGGGGTCGATGTTCTTCGTGTTCTTCAGCTCATGCAGCAGCAGAAAAGATATTCTGTAACTTGATTTTTCTGACTCAGTACGTCTCCCAAACTCTCCCTAAACCTTCTCTGATACTCCAGCACTCTATATATACTACACATGGCTTCGAATATCTCCTCATTACTCCCAAATAATTCCCGTATCTTCTCCATTATCATTTTTATTCTCCACGGGATAATTTCCCTGTTTTAACTCCTCACGCATTTTCTCGTGCTTTACACCCTCCAAACACGTTATGTACGCGCCTCAGATGTAGTCAATCACACTTCTATCTCACGCCATGCACATAAAGATACGTACAATCCCGTAAAAGTCTTCTTCTCTTAACCACGTAGCCCTGTTTTCTTCTCACCGATTAACTAGCCGATTTTAGCTGAAGAAATCAACCACACCACGCCTGTAACGCTCAAACAGGTCCATCCAATAAGTTTCAGCGATTAAGTCTTATTAAAACACCTTGAATTCTCGAACCCTAAACTGCCAGGGAAGAACTCTTTTTTTTCCCTCCAAAAAATTATTTTCAAACGAAGGTGATGAGGTTTCCCCTTATCTAGCTGCTTGGGTGCGAATATCCTGTGGGTGCCCCTTAGTAATTGAGGTGCCTCTTATCCTACATTGAGAGTCCGAATAACATGTGTCCTCCGGGTGCTTTAGACAACTTTTTGAGCCGATTTTTCCAAAAATGTTTATTGCCCAAAAATACCTACAAACACATAAAACACCATAATAAGCACAAAAACGAGTACTAACAATACGAAATATTGAGGACAAATTAGACACATAAATACGTCTATCAATATGATTTGTACGTTCCATATATGGTGTAATGTGATGAATAGGTGCAAGCCTCAAATTTGTCCACCAAAGAGGAAAGCATTTGAAGAGATTAGTAAGCTACCGGAAGATGAACAAGCGGATGCAAAAGAGGAATTCGATAAACAATACATTATAAATCACGCTAAATGGGTTGATTTCTCCGGTAAATGGGAGTCATTGGCTTGGTATCTCACCGAGGAAGAGTATAATCTAAATCTTGCCGCATTTATCGAGCATTGGTCTAGCCACGAATATCCCGAGGATATTGTAACGTATGTGGTTAAGCAATGGTTGGAACCCCACAAAGAGCGCTTCTTTTATGCATTTACCAACCATCATAAACACTTTGGGAATCAAGCGACAAGTTTGGTAGAATCGGATCACCACCGGTTGAAGAATTTCTTTTTGGATGTGTTGATAATTTTGTGATTGTGTTTAACGCAATGGAGAATTACTTCAACCGCGAAATTGATAGAATTAAAGAGAAGTTTTAAAAAAATCCGCATCATGAAGTACAAGAAGATTGTACAAAAAGATGGTAACGTCAAGAAATCGGAGGACCTTCGGTTGTTCAAGGGACTCCATTATAATGTTTCACATGCTTGCATTAAGAGGTTAATGGTAGAGGTGAATTTTATTGACATACGGGGAACCAAGCCGGACGAGGTGTGTGTTTGCAACATGATGAAGTCTATGGGACTCCCTTGTCGCCATATGATAGTTAAGTATGAACATGGAACAATCCCTTTAAGCGATATAGATCCATATTGGCAACAATTAAGTTTTGTCCCTCCTCCAAAGGGCGATGTCGGAGAAGAGTTTGGTGACAATGAAATGGGAAGAATCGTTATCGAGATGTACCGGAACATGAACAAACTCGAAAAGCAAATCTTTTGGGATGACATGCGGCCAATTGTTTATCCACACACTTCAGAGAATGTGCACGAACCGAAAAATAAGAGAATATGAAAAGGTGTTGGCTAAGAAGAAAAGTGAAATGACCTCTTTTACTAGAGATCCTTCGGGGCATGAGCATACCGCGAAGAAGTACCAAGAAGATTCTAAGAAAAGGGCAAGGAATATTATGGAAAAGGACGAAACAAGTGAACGGGATATGAAGAAAAAGGACCGATGTTACACTCGCCACCAACCCCACCTACTCCATCGGAACCTAGCCAACCAATTCAACGAGACGTGAATCTTAAGTCTTCAATATGCTGCATCTCAGAAAGGAGTCGACCAATTAATAATACACCACCTCTTGTTGATAAAATCTACTTGGAAGAGGTACCTCCTCACATTAGAAAGTACGTCATATCCACCGATGACGTCCCTCCGGATGGTAATTGTGGTTTCCACGTTGTCGTACAACACCTAGGGCCTTTCACTCAAGGTGCCAAGCTATATAATGATAATCAAATCACTTATGTCCGACAAAGGTTGTTGATGAATCTAAAGGAGAACCCGGAATTTTACAAGATAATGTTGTCCGATGGGGATGCTAGTCTCAATGTGCAGTTTGTTAGGTATTAAATCCGTCTCCACGGGGGCAATACAATCACAAGGGATCATTGGATGGGCATGCCGATATGCGGGCACTTAATCGCCGACGCATTCATTTGCGTGGTTCACTATTTCTCAAAATATGCTAGTTTGACATACACTCTGAAAACAACCATATGTGCCGAGCCACTTAAACGTAGGTGTTTATGGGTAAAAATCGTTTCTTCCGATTTCGGTAAATTCGATAGGTGAGTGAGAAACTGGTTCAAACCCTAAACAAATGTGCTGCACGTGAGCACTTTATAGATTCGAGAGATCAATCTGTACAAGTCCGGCCTAAACCAAGAAATGGTCGTTCCAGACTTGCTTCGGTCACAAAGTGGAGGAGAAGGGTTGATTTGGGGAGGGAAGCAAAGAAAGGTGTTGAGACCAGAATAGTGCAGGAGAGTAGTGTCTCGACTTGTATCGGAAAGTGGAATCTTCGTAAGCTTGCAAGAGATGAAAGCTTTTGGAGAGCTTGCAATGTTGCCTTTTCTGAGAGTGTAGTATTTTTCTCCTGACCGAGACTTGTTGTCGGGTGGAAATAGGTAAGACCTATTTATACAAGTCGAGATTGAAACGTACCCTGGCCTCATGAAGGAAGAGAGTAAAGGGTGAAATAATGGGAGGAGGTGGTAACCGCAAGGTGTTTATGGGTGAAAACGTTTTCACCATTATTTCCTCATTTATTTGACCGCTTTTATTCCTTTTCACGCTTCCTTAATGTGAGCGTAGTGTACACCTGCAAAAGTGTGACCGCCAAACCAAAACCACGGAAAGCAACCCCGGTTTGTGTTGATATCTCGAGTGTTGGTTGCGCCTTGAGTGTAAGTGGCGCTGCTAGTGGCGCGTGTGGCATGTGTCATTGGCATGTGCGGAATGCCCTTGTTGCGGGTTGTACCTCGAGCGTAAGTGGAAATGACAGAGCTGCTAGTGGCGTGCGTGGCTTGTGCCAATGGCATGTGCGGAATGCCTTGGTGGTAGGTTGTACGTTGAATGTAAGTTGCAATGCCAGAGCTGCTAGTGGCGTGCGTGGCATGTGCCAATGGCATGTGCGGAATGCCTTGGTGGTAGGTTGTACGTTGAGTGTAAGTGGCAATGCCAGAGCTGCTAGTGGCGTGTGTGGCGTGTGCCAATGGCATGTGCGGAATGCCTTGGTGGTAGGTTGCATGGTTTCCAAATTAGGCTACCAGCGTGGGTTTTTGGCGTGTGCCAGTGGCGCGTACGGTCGAATTGGCCTAGGTTGCACGGCTTACAAGTTAGGCTACCAGCGCGCATTAGGGCCACGGCTAGGTGATGAAGGCTACCAGCGAGCGTGTTGGCATGTGCCAATGGCATGCGTGGCCGTTAGGGCCGTGGCCTTGGTAGGAAAGGCTACCAGCGAGCATGTTGGCATGTGCCAATGGCATGCGTGGCCGTTAGGGCCGTGGCCTTGGTAAGAAAGGCTACCAGCGAGCATGTTGGCATGTGCCAATGGCATGCGTGGCCCGTTAGGGCCGTGGCCTTGGTAAGAAAAGCTACCAGCGAGCATGTTGGCATGTGCCAATGACATGCGTGGCCGTTAGGGCCGTGGCCTTGGTAAGAAAAGCTACCAGCGAGCATGTTGGCATGTGCCAATGGCATGCGTGGCCGTTAGGGCCGTGGCCTTGGTAAGAAAAGCTACCAGCGAGCATGTTGGCATGTGCCAATGGCATGCGTGGCCGTTAGGGCCGTGGCCTTGGTAAGTAAAGCTACCAGCGAGCATGTTGGCATGTGCCAATGGCATGCGTGGCCGTTAGGACGTGGCCTTGGTAAGAAAGGCTACCAGCGAGCATGTTGGCATGTGCCAATGGCATGCGTGGCCGTTAGGGCCATGGCCTTGGTAAGAAAAGCTACCAGCGAGCATGTTGGCATGTGCCAATGACATGCGTGGCCGTTAGGGACGTGGCCTTGGTAAGAAAAGCTACCAGCGAGCATGTTGGCATGTGCCAATGGCATGCGTGGTCGTTAGGGCCGTGGCCTTGGTAAGAAAAGCTACCAGCGAGCATGTTGGCATGTGCCAATGGCATGCTTGGCCGTTAGGGCCGTGACCTTGGTAAGAAAAGCTACCAGCGAGCATGTTGGCATGTGCCAATGGCATGGAGGTGAATTAGGTTTTGTTCGTTGTAACCCTAATTTGAAAAAATACCCCCTATTAAATACTCACTACCTGCCTTAAATGTCCTAATAAATGTGTCACTGGTGGTATTAGGTTAGTTTTAGGGTTTTACGAGTTTACCCTTCGTTTAAAAACCACCATCAACATTAAGTCCCCTGCTTAGCTCGGAACAGGGGCTTTGTTGCGAGGTAAGCATAAGATGGTGACAAACTATCAACAGCAAACCGTAAAGAGAATTGAGGAGGCTCGTCTGACTTTTTATAAATATGATTTGGAATCCTTGCCTCTGGCAGTTTTGCACAAATCGGGAGGATGGCACAATTGGTGGGGCCGGTTCAGCTTGGGCGACGTTGGGAAATTGGCGTGAGTTGGGAAACTGAGCGTGCTAGCTGGTGGGACTAGCGCAAGGTGTGGAAGCTGTGCGTGCTTGCAGGCGTGACTTGGGCGGTCATTGGGAAGTCGGTGCAATTGGTGGGGCCGGTGCAGCTTGGGCGACGTTGGGAAATTGGCGTGAGTTGGGAAACTGAGCGTGCTAGCTGGTGGGACCGGCGCAATGTGGGGAAGCTGTGCGTGCTTGCTGGCGGGACCGATGTAAACAAGGAGAGAGTAGGTGTTTCTACAGATAGCAAAGTTTCCTTATCTTGCTTTCCTTCACGTGCGGCTTCAATTAGGGCATTATTCATGCTAAAATATGGAAGCGTTATGTCCCTCATTGCTTCCTTTCCCTTTTTAAGATTCCGTATTTATACCCAAAAATAATTGCATCGTCTCCTCGTTTGAGAAAAGGGTTCTTCTTGTCGAGTTCCTCTCTTTGTCATGTCGCACAGAGATGAATCATCTCCTAACCAGCCAAGTTCTCCAAGTGAAGGCGTGAGGTCTAATTCTTGCAAAAGCACCCCAACCAGGGTTATTCGGGCTAAGAAGATCATACTGGTATGTTTTCTTATTCTTCTCTGCTCGTGTTATCCTCTTTTACATGTGCATAGATATGATAGAACTGTGTCATTTTTTCCATCTTTTGCAGTGTATGATGGGACCCTCCAGGGATGGCTGCGCCTTTAACTCTTCGGAGAAGGATTTCGGATTGGTGAAGATCGGTCTTCTTCTCTTGAGGAGGCATTGGTTGGGAATGAATCTCCGTTCCACGAAGCTAGTGAAATCATTAAGGACCTCCCTTCCATCTATCCCCACGAAGAACAGGTGCATATTCAGACTTTCTTGGGTTCAGTGAGCATGGAGGAGGGCGAGAGAACAAGGAAGAGTCTTGGCATGTTGAAAGGTTTCAGTGTGGCAAAGCCTTTCCTCGATCCGGGCATGGGGAGGATCGGACTTTTTTTCTAGGATGAAGCGTCAGAAAAGTGAACGTGTGGTGGTCTTGGAGGAGAGCACCATGATTCTTGAACCTGATGTGGATGAATCAAAAAACTTTCTCCGAAGTGTCATTGAGAAAACCTTCGAAGGAGCATATGACGGAAACGAGACACCCTCTGAAGTTGATCCCAAAGGTGTCGTTGGTGATACCGGAAGGGTCATGGTGGCGTATCTTTGGACCAGTCGTCGGGGAGGACACATTGCTGCCGTGGTTGCTTCGGGATGGGATGTTGAGGTTGATGTTGCTAACACCGTTGAATGGAACCTTTTTTGCCCGGGGGATTGCTGGGGAAAATGCTTGAATATAGTCTTACCCGAGGGGACTTGTACTCCGTCCTTCGAGGGATAGTTCTTCCCCTTTGTTATTTCTATTAGCTACTTTGGTTCCCCTGGTGTCCATTTGTTTTTGTAAACTCGTCTTTTCCTTCTTCTTCATCAATCAACATTTTGCTTCATGTATATATTTTTTTTTTTTTTGAAAGAGGTTGTGGTATGATGGCTCTGCAATGGTTTTAAGGGTTTTTCGATGTATTTTCTCGATATCACGGAAGGATTCGCTCGAGAGAGATATATTTATTTATTTTTTGACAAAGGAAATCCCTAGGGAAAAAATACAAACGGTGTATTCATCCTGGGAATTACAGCTATTAATAGGAATTGTTAAAGGAAGTACTGAAAAGGGAGTGATTGGGAAGTACTGGCATTTTAGGGATTGGATTCCTTGAGCCATCGGGAGTGAACTATCACGCCTTCAGGTGTGTCTGTATTGATGAGCTTGCAATATCCTCCTAAAAGGGTATCCGCAACTAGATACAGCTCGCCTTCACCTTCATTGGGCAAATCCATTTTTCTGTCATCCTCCCAACTTGAAACGAGCTTTCCTTAACCACTACATCTCCGATTGAAAACGGGTTCAGACGTCGTGTAACCGTTTGAGCCTTGGCTTCGTTGGTTTCGATAGAAGTTTCTAAGCTTCTTGCGAAGTGTTCAAACGGTCCAGCTCCCCATTCATATTTTTTTGACGGCGTTTGCGCTAGTAATCGCGCCGAGTCCCCATGACGGAATGGGAGAAGGAAAAGCTGATTGCAGAAAAGGTTGCTTGGCCAGACTTACTTGTATTTGAAAACCATGATCAGCTAGCGCCAACGGTTCCTCTCCGGATGTCTGGGTTTCTTCAATAGCTCGTTGATGCGACAACCCGTGGGATGATGTGTTGGGAATTCCTTCGGGCGTGGACGTCGGCGGAGGGTGTACATCCAATTTCGTTTTGTTGTCGAGTACGCATAAGCGTCCCAATATCATGTCATGATCTTTCTTTGACAATGTGGAACTTGCTATGCGTTATAGCGTCTCCTATTTTGACCTCTAGGTTGATGTAACCATGCGCGTTCAAAGTTTCTCCTCTCAAGCTTTTAATCACAGACGGGGAATAGGTAGCGTCTTGTTTTGTAAATCCGGCTGCCTTCAGTGTCTTGAAAGTAATGATGTTGTGGTCAGAGGCCGTGTCGATGAGTGTGTCGTTAAATTCGTTACCTCTTAAACGGGACGTGGTCAGCAGTCCCCAGTTCTCCTTTTGGTTCCGCTTTGTTTGGAAAGCTTGGGCCCTTGGCATGGTTTCCGAGGAGAGAAAAAGTCGTTTGCCGGATACAACACGATTGAGAGCTGCGAAAATATCTTGGCGTCGCACCTTGGAAAGATAGAGAATTTCGCGAGACATGTTGCATCATGGATTGTACAGTCTCGTGCACGGAGTCCCCAGAGGATCCGCAGTTTGTTATTGGGAGTGGGTCTCGATGCACTCTTTCGTCTCTGGTTGGAGTCCTCCCGCTTCTATCTTTTCTTTGAAAATCTGCTTTAGTCATTGCAATCGCTGGTCGGGTGGTGAACGAACTGTGGTAGTGGCGGTGATTAGGGTTCGCTATCTCGGCCTCGGTTGGTAGAGACGTCGAGAGGTGGCAGTCGATAATATCATCTTGAACACAGGCTTCTAGGAGGTCAATCACCTCTTCGATGGGAAACGGGAAATCAAAGGTATTTACCTCGGCCTCACGATGCTGCATGGGGGTTTTAGTAAGGGTCTTTCGTGGCGGGGGTTCCCATTGCGCCGGCGCTTCACGTTTTGGTTGGTGGCTCGTAGTTGGGGCTTTCCTCTTTTCCCTTTCGTTTACTATGTTCACGGAGGATGGCCGGCATTAAATTGTTTCTTTGATGAGGCGTCCTGCTCCGCGAGTTTCACGCGCGTCTTGATTCGATTTGGCCTAGCTCTTTCTAGTAATGCTGGTGCTGTTGTTGCAGATCGTCTGGCGGGTTTATGGAGTTCGGAGAACGTTTGGAAGCGCAAGTTTTCTTGCAGGGAATGGTAAATTGGAACCATACCATTGATGCATGCGTTCACCAGTTGTTGTTCGGTCACATTTGGGTCGTGACAGTCAAGTGCTTGAACCCTGAACCTTTTGACGAAGTCATTCGGATGTTCGTTATCCCCTCGGTACATTCTTCCGAGATCCGAGAAAGTAACTTGTTCATATATGAAGAAGTATTTCTTGTAAAACGCAGTGACCATCTTGCTCAGTTGGGAACGTTGTTCGGTGGGATGATGCTCACGTGCGTTCCGGTACCATCGTACAAGGTAAATTGAGGAGATGAGTACCCCCTTGGGAGAGGATTCTCTGCATTTCGCACGTCTAACTCATCATTCTTGATTCGGTTGCGGAGAAGTTGTTCCAAATCTTCTCTCGTGACGAAGTTGGGCGGCTGATTTCTTTCCAACGGGATTCTAGCGCGAGTTTCCTCATCCGTGGAGGCGTGCTCTGCCGAGGTGCTGGCGTCGGGGTTGTTGGAGACGTTCCTAAACGGCTCTGGATGACGCGACTCACGTGGTAGTCGCTCTGTCGGGGTCTTGAGAAAACGAGTACCTCCTTCTCGCGTTGAAACCATATCTGCCAGGCTCGGCGAGCGTCTCTTGTCGTTTCATCAAATCGGCGATGGTGACGTAAGGACGACTTCCTCTGGTTCCTCCGGTCTCTCGTCACGTCGGCGGGGTAGTTGGAACCTTAGTTGTGGTTGGAGGCGCCATGCTATATGAAGTATTTGGGGTCGCGGCGGCGGCTCGGCCTGGTGACTGGTGACGTGACACGCGAAGAGATATTTTTGCCGCCATGATTAGAGGGGTCGGGCGAGACACCGGGAGTAGGCAGCGGCTCTGGCCCTGGTGATTGGCGGTGTTACACTTGAGGGAGTGCATTCGATGTTACTGTAGTCAGCAGGTGATGCAACAACGTTATTGGGAGAGACGCTAACATCAGGGATGCGTTCCATGCTGGTGTTCTCGGCTGCCGCTCCGGACCTAAGTTCCACCATGTTGGGATTTGACGTTCGGGAAACGAAATCAGGAGTCGGAGTTGGTATTGTAACCGATAGATCAATCCTCCCGTTGTGGTCGCCAATTGTTTATGGGTAAAATCGTTTCTGCCGATTTCGGTAAATTCGGTAGGTGAGTGAGAAACTGGTTCAAACCCTAAACAAATGTGCTGCACGTGAGCACTTTATAGATTCGAGAGATCAATCTGTACAAGTCCGGCCTAAACCAAGAAATGGCCGTTCCAGACTTGCTTCGGTCACAAAGTGGAGGAGAAGGGTTGATTTGGGGAGGGAAGCAAAGAAAGGTGTTGAGACCAGAATAGTTCTGGGGAGTAGTGTCTCGACTTGTATCAGAAAGTGGAAGCTTCGTAAGCTTGCAAGAGATGAAAGATTTTTGGAGAGATTGCAAAGTTGCCTTTTTCTGAGAGTGTAGTATTTTTCTCCTGATCGAGACTTGTTGTCTGGTGGAAATAGGTAAGACCTATTTATACAAGTCGAGATTGAAACGTACCATGGCCTCATGAAGGAAGAGAGTAAAGGGTTAAATAATGGGAGGAGGTCCTAACCGCAAGGTGTTTATGGGTGAAAACGTTTTCACCATTATTTCCTCATTTATTTGACCGCTTTATTCCTTTTCACGCTTTCTTAATGTGAGCGTAGTGTACGCTGCAAGCTGTGACCGCCAAACCAAAACCATGGAAAGCATCCCCAGTTTGTGTTGATATCTCGAGTGTTGGTTGCACCTTGATTGCAAGTGGCGCTGCTAGTGGCGCGTGTGGCATGTGCCATTGGCATGTGCGGAATGCCCTTGTTGCAAGTTGTACCTCGAGCGTAAGTGGCAATGCCAGAGCTGCTAGTGGCGTGCGTGGCATGTGCGAAATGCCTTGGTGGTAGGTTGTACGTTGAGTGTAAGTGGAAATGCCAGAGCTGCTAGTGGCGTGCGTGGCATGTGCCAATGGCATGTGCGGAATGCCTTGGTGGTAGGTTATACGTTGAGTGTAATTGGCAATGCCAGAGCTGCTAGTGGCGTGTGTGGCGTGTGCCAATGTCATGTGGAGAATGCCTTGGTGGTAGGTTGCATGGTTTGCAAATTAGGCTACCAGCGTGGGTTTTTGGCGTGTGCCAGTGGCGCGTACGGTCGAATTGGCCTAGGTTGCACGGCTTGCAAGTTAGGCTACCAGCACGCATTAGGGCCACGACTAGGTGATGAAGGCTACCAGCGAGCGTGTTGGCATGTGCCAATGGCATGCATGGCCGTTAGGGCCGTGGCCTTGGTAGGAAAGGCTACCAGCGAGCATGTTGGCATGTGCCAATGGCATGCGTGGCCGTTAGGGCCGTGACCTTGGTAAGAAAGGCTACCAGCGAGCATGTTGGCATGTGCCAATGGCATGCGTGGCCGTTAGGGTCGTGGCCTTGGTAAGAAAAGCTACCAGCGAGCATGTTGGCATGTGCCAATGGAATGCGTGGCCGTTAGGGCCGTGGCTTTGGTTAGAAAAGCTACCAGCAAGCATGTTGGCATGTGCCAATGGCATGCGTGGCCGTTAGGGCCGTGGCCTTGGTAAGAAAATCTACCAGCGAGCATGTTGGCATGTGCCAATGGCATGCGTGGCCGTTAGGGCCGTGGCCTTGGTAAGAAAAGCTACCAGCGTGCATGTTGGCATGTGCCAATGGCATGCGTGGCCGTTAGGGCCGTGGCCTTGGTAAGAAAGGCTACCAGGGAGCATGTTGGCATGTGCCAATGGCATGCGTGGCCGTTAGGGCCATGGCCTTGTTAAGAAAAGCTACCAGCGAGCATGTTGGCATGTGCCAATGGCATGCGTGGCCGTTAGGGCCGTGGCCTTGGTAAGAAAAGCTACCAGCGAGCATGTTGGCATGTGCCAATGGCATGCGTGGCCGTTAGGGCCGTGACCTTGGTAAGAAAAGCTACCAGCGAGCATGTTGGCATGTGCCAATGGCATGCGTGGCCGTTAGGGTCGTGGCCTTGGTAAGAAAAGCTACCAGCGAGCATGTTGGCATGTGCTAATGGCATGGAAGTGAATTAGGGTTTTGTTCGTTGTAACCCTAATTTGAAAAAAATACCCCCTATTAAATACTGACTACCTGCCTTAAATGTCCTAATAAATGTGTCACTGGTGATATTAGGTTATTTTTAGGGTTTTACGAGTTTACCCTTCGTTTAAAAACCACCATCAATAGTAGGAAAATAGTGATTGGGTTGATTAACAACAACCATTTTATAGGCCTACGGTTAGAAGAAAATTGTCCATTGCCTCCGATATGCGGAAACTCTTATTGCCATGGATTTAACCCCGATACAATGTTGGGTTGGTGCATTATGTATGAGCATAATAGGGAGATGTGGAAAGCTTTGAAGGATTAGGAAAAAATTATACACGAAGGTTCAATTTTCCTTGAGGATGATTAAATGTACCATTAATTAAACTAAGTATGCTTTGAACATCAACATAAGAATTAAAGATTGTGTTTTTTGGAATTTGGTCTTATTTTTGAATTATTTGGTCTTATTTTTGGGTTTTTTTGCAATGCAGCTTATAGAATTTCGGATAGGAACTTAGATTACAGGACATCACCGAACTATTACAGGACAGAAGTTCGGTTAGGAAATGAAATTACAGGACATTGACGAATTATTACAGGACATTGCCAAAATAAAATTACATAACATTTAATATCCGAAACGCGTTATGAAAAAGTCTTTAAGGATGCGGAAATGATCTTCATATTTGAAATTCTTTCTCTTCCATCTTCGCCATTCACTTTTTGATGTTAAAATGATTTCGTCGAATGTTTCACCCGTAAGTCGATACCGCCTTACAATACGAAATAAAGCCATATATTCCACAACTTTATCTTTAATCTTTCCAAATCGAATGAACAAAGCTATATGATCACGGTTATGAGGGTTTGTTCTATTGAAGCAGAATTTCTGATGAATTTTCCCCCAATAACTTTGACACATAATACCATTCATTCTTCGTTCTTCACCCCTCTTTGGATAGTATAGTATGTAGTTTCTGCAAAGAGAAAGATTTTCATCTAGAGTAAATTTAGGACTAGTAGATGCCATTTTTAGAAGATTTTGAAACAAAATGTTAACTATGAGACACATATATATATACCGGTGAGGTGTATAACGGCTATAAAAATATCCGTTACTTGATATTTGTGTCATTCTAATTTCAAAATTAAATGTTCGGTTACAACAGAAAGATTTGCGACCAAACCGAACTACACAGTTTGGTTACATGAAAACTTTGTTCATATAACCGAACTTGATTGTCCCAAAGTTCAGTTGGTTCAACAAATACAATGTAACCGAACTTTACAAACCACAAAAAATCTGAAGTTTCAGAGTAGTATTCGGTTACATGGTAAAAAATGGCAGGTAACCGAACCCGTTTGTTCGGTTACCTGGTAAATTTGTGCAGGTAACCGAACTTCAGCTGATTAGAATTGGTTTTGGAACCCCATGGTTCGGTTACATACCATTTTTTTGCAGGTAACCGAAAAAACCAGTTCGGTTACTTGCCATTTTTTACCAGGTAACCTAACTTTGTTGCATTTAAAAAAAAAGTCAGTCTTAACGGCTCTATTTCCCTTAGTTTCCAAGAAGCTTAAAGCTTTGGAAATTTCAAGTTCGGTTACTTGAAAATTTTGCTCATGTAACCGAACACGACTGTCCGAAAGTTCGGTTGGTTAGATAATTCCTAAGTAACCGAACTTTACAAACAAAAAAAATTCAGAAGTTACAGGGTGTTATTCGGTTACCTGGTAAAATTGTGCAGGTAACCGAACTTTAAATACACTACGGCTAGTTTTGGAACCCAGAAGTTCGGTAACCTGCCATTTTTCGTAGGTAACCGAATACCACTCTGTAACTTCTGTTTTTTTTTTTTTTGTTGTTGTTGCTGAGTTCGGTTATATCGCAAATTTGCGAACAAACCGAACCTTAAGACACCAAAGTTCGGTTGCTTACGGAATTTGGCCTACTAACCGAACTACCTTATTGTTTCTTTAAAATGTTAATGAAACACATATGAGTCTAATAGCCGAACAAATCCAAATTATGAGTCTTAAAACACAAATTAAAAACCAAATTATGAAATTCAGTTACTAATCCACATAAGTAATTGTTGGAAGCACACGAACATAAGAAAACAAACTACCAAATCCGCAATAAAAAAGTCTTCCAAACATAAGTAAACAAAGTACCAAATCCGCAATAAAAAAGTTTTCTAAACATAAGAAACCAAAGTACTAATTGTTTCAATCACTCATTAACGATGACCACTACGAGAAACTTTTCTACTCTTGTGTTTAGGAGATTTAGCTCGTCCTTCGTCACTAGGAGTGTCATCTCCATTGCTTTGTTTTTCAACCATCTGACTTGAACCTTCCCCTTCTCGGCGACTCCTCTTCACCACCATGGTCTGGCTTGGATCAACCTGGATTTGATCAACAATGTTGGGTAAAAAAACATTAGTCCTTTGGTTGTAGAGGTCTGTTTGTTCTCGAGTGTTCATCGGCTCTCCACTCCGGATTTTTGCCATCATTTTCTTCAACAATTTAGCACTTGACTTCACCTTTTTTTAATCAAAAGCATAAATAACTATTATTTCTCAATATCTTATAATATTTTGAGAAGCATAAATAAGATCGAGTAAATATCTTACCGCCGAATTCCATAAGACCAAGGCTTCATCACCACAGGTAGGGGTATGCTTCATAATTTTATGAGCCTCTTTCTCCACTGCCTTCGCCTTCGCTTTCTCAGCACGGGCTTGTTGGACATGGTTTATTATAAGAGGATGAGAAAATTTTTCATACCATTCCATATATCCCTCGTCAGTAGCATTTGGCTCATCATACGAATCTTGACACTCTTCAGGTGGAATAAGATAATTCCCAAAGTTGTTCCATTGGTCCACTGATGGAGCAGGATCGTATTTTGGAACAAAATTCTTTTCGGTGTTATTAGTTCCCCGCTTCTTCACCTTGAAGTTTAAGTTTTTCTCTTGTGGGATACTTGAAACACAAGAAAGTTGTCTCAATAATCTTCGAGGATTATACATGGTACAACCGCCAGGATGAAACAACGGTCCATTATAACCCGCGATAGGTGAGAAATCAAAAATCTCAACATCTTCCTCTTCTTCATCTGATTGAATAGTGTATGGATGGAAAACCACATCTTCAACCGTTGCATTATCCAATGCCTCCCTCAACCTCAACACCTTGTTTTTCTTACCCTTGCTTGTGAGTTCAAAAATACATATTTACCAGCTGTAGGCTTCCCATAAGGCCAAAGAGTGTGAGCATGAGACAATTTCAGTTTAGGGAAGTGGTTATACCCCTAAACCTATGAGAAGAAGCAACAAATTGTACATTCGTAGTATGATTAGTAACAATACACATTCATTCACTTATCAAAAACAAAGTTCAGTTTGTTCGCAAATATATCTTGAAACACACAAAGGATAATTTAGCGGGGTACCTGAACAAGGGTGTATAAGCCTCCAAAAAAACAACTCTTAAGCCTCAAAGCTTTTCTGAGCTTCGCTTGAACGAACGAAAGAACCGCAATGCCCCAACAGTAGTTGTTCACCTCATCAAGGGGGTCCAATAGCTGGAGGTGATGGGCATTTACCACGTGACCTGAAGTGTCGGGGAAGAAAATGGTTCCTAGTTGATATAACAAATAAGCAGTCACATGGTGCTTAATCTTCTCCGGTGTCATCACCAACTTTCCTTGAGCAACCAAATCTTTCGTCCCTAAAAACTCATCAAACAAGACTTTCATCTTGATATTTTTCAACTTCTTCTTGTATGTGCGGTCTTCCCCAAACTCATTATAATCATCACCTTCCTTAGGCTCTTTTGCAGCTCGTCTAAACTCACATTGTGCCTTGTCAGCGTTCCATCCTAGACACTTTTCAACCAACTTTTCAAGAAGTTCATAACTCATAGGGGGATCGTAGCCATCTCGAACACTTGTTCCCGTAATTGGTAGGCCTGTGATTCTAAAACAATCATCCGGAGTTATTACCATCTCGCCAAACGGTAGATGAAAGGTATCCTTCTATGGATAAACCCTCTCGGAAAATGCATAAACAGTGACAACATCAAAGTTTTTGTGCGCATGTTGTATCTCGTTCCATAGTATACATGTTGTATCCCGTTCCCGTAATTGCCAACCGGACCTCATCACACTCATTCTCTATATTCCATATCTTGTTCTTTTGACGTTTCAAAACACAAACATCATTATTATGATCCTACAAAAACAACATCAAATCATATATATTAATATATATAGAAAATATATTTTAAAATATAATAAAATGACTGAGAAATCTTGATGGTTAAGATTCAATACTTTTGTCGCAAAGATCTTGGCAGCCCATGAGTTTTTGTATCCAATCAATACCTCCCCTCCATCTCTTGAAGTACCATAAGTTGGGTTCTTTGGCATCAAACACAAATCACCATAAGGAATGTATGCATATCTAGCACAAGGCTTTTTAGGCGTCTTTCTAATTTTTTTTAAACTATTTGTACTTGTTCCTCTTCTTCTTCCTCTTCCTCTTCGTCCTCCTCTGATTCGTCATCTTCATTATCTCCATCCTTATTTCAATTTTCCTCATCTTCTTCACCGTCATCACTGTCATCCTCATTTCCTCCTTCTTCTTCAACTGGTTCATCTTCTCCACCATGATTATGTTCTTCATTGCCCATCTCTTCCACGATCTCTTCATTAACTTGTTGGATTACGTTGTCAACATTATTTGTTGACACCATCTTGGATGACAACACCCGGTAATGACCCACCTCCAAACTTAGCATTTTGGGTTCCACGCTTATTGGCACCTAAGTGTACTCTTCCTCGATGCGTGGGAGTTCTCATATCTTCCACTAATCCTTGGTTGGATTTTTTGCCTTTGCCACTAATCAAGAAAACAAAAGATATTAGCTTAACCAATAAATGATTGACTAAATCAGATGCAACATAAGGGTTCTCGTAGTAAGGTTTGGTTAGTAGCAAAAGTTCACAAAAAATAGGCCAACTATAAAAAAAAATTGTGTTCCAGGGAAGAGTTCGGTTAGTCCTGTTTTTTTGCGAACAAACCGAACTCCACATATATGTAATTAGGGAAGAGTTCGGTTTTTCAATTTTTTTTGCGAACAAACCGAAATCCACATGTATGCAATTAGTAAAAAGTTCGGTTTGTCAAGGTTTTGTGCGAACAAACCGAACATAGTGGGCAAAGTTCGGTTAAATCATAACTCAACATACTGGGAAAATTAGCACAGTTCAGTTACATTGTTTGTTTATTTTTATTTTTTGTAATATGGGTAGAGTTCGGTTACTATGTAGTTTTAAAATTTTTTGCGAACCAACCGAACTGAGTTGGAAAAGTTCGATTATATGAGAACTAAACATAATGGGAAAAACAACACAGTTCGGTTACATTGGATTTTTTTTCTTTTTACTTTTTTTTTTTAATATGGGTAGAGTTCGGTTACACTAAAGGTTTAAATTTTTTTGCGATCGAACCGAACTCGCAGTTCGGTAACCTAATTTTAAATCCTATAGAACCGAATTGTTCTTCGTGTTCTTCCTTTCAGGAAGTTCGGTTAAGAAACTAGGGTTTTTGTGAAATGCGTCATAACCGAACAAGGAACTGTAACTTCCATACGAACCCTATTTTGATGATTTCTATTCAATTAATTAAACGAATCAAAATCAAATTAAAAGTAATGGGTTTGGCTGAAAATACTTGTAGATCTTTTTCATATCAGTTTCAGGGTTCTTCAAGCGTCTATTATAGCCGATTATGACTTCACCTTCCGGTTCCACTTCTTTATGAATCTCAAAATCACTTGGCTGATTTGCTAGATGTCCCAATCGAGGACCTTCTCCTTGAAGTCGTGGGTCTCTTTCCGAAGAACCATTCTTATAGTCGATTGATTAATCGATGATGAAAATTTTATGAATCGACGATTAATCGATGAAGACGATGTTGAAAGGAAGAAGAAGAAATATTTTTCTCTCCCAAAAACTGTTTGTGCGTCTAGGATAGGGTAAAGGGTCTGATTTTGATTTTTTTGTTAATAGATTAGATTAGGTTAAATTTATATTTTGGTAGTTATTAGTTTAGTTATAATCTTAATTAGGGTTAGGGAACAAATTAGTAATGTCTACATTTTAGGACATCCCTTATAAGTATAGGGTAGATGGCCTTATACAACAATGGTCCCCTCAAAAAAAAAAGAGGGGTCCCCAAAAAACGGTTCTTTTTCTTAGTCCTTTCAATAAAAATGGTAAAGAGACTCGATACCTTGACCAATGGTGCGTGCGTTGAACTGAAGAGTCAGCCACTACATTGCAAAGACGATATTTTGGAGAAATCTTTTAAAAATATACATATTTTATTTATATATATAATCATGTATTTATACATCAAAGTCAAGTATTTCGACCCTAAAAATTAAAAAATGATGTTACATACAGTATAACTTCTATAAAATAATAGGCTTGGGACCAAGAAAATTTATTATTTTAAAGAATTATTATATTATCGATAATATAATAAATTATTATTTTATAATTAAATAATATATGATTATTTAAAAAAGTAATTCCTAGCTTGGAGAGGTTGAATAATACTTGTAGGTTAAGTAAAATACCGACTAATTTTATAAAAGCATTATACTATTGACTAATTGCAATACAAATACATGCACTCCAAGTATTAGTGACACTTCAAAATTACTTCTTGTTGCGGTATAACAACGTGGCCATGGGTGTACTTTGATTGCATTATGAATTATTGGGGATGAACTACAACTTGATTTTAGTTTAAAAGAAAAAGAAACCAATATTAAATCATATTTTGGGAAAAGTTTAATATGTATGAAATTAATTTTATTTTTCTAGTGGCATTATTATTTTATATATTATTTGGGAACTAATAATCATTAAGGGAACTTTTGAAATGTATTATTTTATGATTTTATCAATTTATTATTTTACACTAAGGCCCGAATCGGGAATAGGGAAATTTTATTATTTTAACAAGAATATTATATTATCAAGTATTACTTTAAAGAAGTTATACTGTATGTATAAATTTCAAAAGAAAAGAAGATATCGTTTGTTTATATACACGGAATGTCAAATAATCAGTCACTATTAAACACATAAAACAATCAAAATGCATTCCTAGATCAACACATTATAAGAAAATATTTTTATATTTAAAGGATCTTTGAACAAACATGATAATCACATCATGAGCATAGTTGTGTTAGGAAGGATACCTGATGCCATTTGGTTAAATCCAAGATGTCCAGCAAGAAGACCCGTAAAATGAAATACCTTGAGAAACTCTTAGTTTCTCCTTCTTGACCTTTTGTGTAATGAAATAATAAAAATTCATGAACTCTTTTTTTTTGATGGTTATAGAGTTCCTTTTATAGGTAGAAGGAGGACCAAGGTGCATAGGATTTAGATTTGTCATTTAATCTCGACCGTCCATCAAGGAAGAGCGAATATGAAAGGACCCCAATATTTGTAACCAACATGTTTAGCCATATTCTAAATTAACCAAAGATATCACATGGCCCAACAAGATATTTCTAATGTAGAAATATTCTTACACACATGTCCAACGTGATGTCATTTCCAATTACAAAATCTTAATAGACCTAAATTATTGATCTAAATGTTTATCTTTCTTCATTTGGTTAATAATAGTAAAAATAAAGGAAAAAGTTTATATGAAAATGAAAAAAAAATGCGTCGAATACGCGTCATCGGTGCGTCCAAACCAGGCGCGCGCAAGACACGCAAATTGGTGCGTCAGACACGCATCGTGTCAGCAACCCACGCGCGTCCCGTGTCCTCCGCGAGTCGGACGCGGACACGGCTCAAGAAATGGAGAGTCCGTGCACCCCACCGGATACCTCTAGTACACTTGTTAGATTTATATGATTGGGATACTCTTTCCATGTATCCATTTCACACTGTTATTGAACTTGTTTCCTGGTATTATTTTTCTTTTCTAGTTTGATCTCTTTTGTTTTGTTCTTCAAATAAAGATCGCACCACTCCAGTTTCCCAAGACCCCACTAAATAATAAAAAAATGACTCCAATTCGTCAAAATACTGTACGGAGATCCCCTTCATAGGTTCATTGTTTTTGACCAAAAATAGGCCTGAGGCGTTTAATCACTTTATCCACGTGGATGTTTGATCTCTTTTAATTTTGATAGAAGCGGTCATTCTTGTGTTTTCTCCGCTCTATTTTCTCTTTTTAAGGCTTATTCATATGGGTATACCAAACTCATATATTGGCATATATACACCCATTATGGACATGAGTGTCAAAGTGCCAAATTCATATGTTTATATATCGGTTTTGACATATAGGCATACACGATGTAGTTTCCAACGAGCGATAGAGATTCTGTCGCTTTGATGAGCGATAGAGATTTTATCGCTGGCGATATGTTCTTTATCTCCAGCGATAAATACTTTATCTCCAAATAATTATATTATATATATATATATATATAGTATATCATTTTCTCTTATTTTTTTAATTTTATAATATATTTTTATGTTTAAAAGACTGATTATATTATAATATTAAAATTTTTATAAATACCCCACCCAAACACAAATATATTTTTTATTTGTTAGGGTCCCACCCAACACAATTAAATATATATTTTTAATCAAGTTTGGCATATCTATCATAGCGCGGGAAACTCATTTGGCAGCCACCCTGTATGCAAAACTTAATTTTTTTACCATATCCATAGAATAGGCCTAATAAGTCCGAGAAAAAGAAGTAAAGCCAAGGCAAGAGACAGTTTGACACGTGGCTTGGTAAACTTACGTGGCAGAATGAAAGAGGTAGTATTATGAAAGAGGTAATTATTGTAGTTGGCTTTTTCGAGAGTGCGATCTGAAAACCGATTACCTAAGAACCTGGACCACATCATGCTGTATATACATTTGATGAGTTTGCTCTTCATTTATAATCTCAAAATCAATGATTAACCCAAGAACCAAGACGGCCGTTCCGTCTAGGTACATTTGGTCTTTTCTATTTGCACTTGATAGAGTCCTTCTCTACGCTTCTAGTTCTTCATTCTGCAACACATCAACTAATCACTCATCCTGTCTATATAGAGAAAGAATTCAGCTCAGAGAAGAGAAAAAAGAATAAAGATGGCCCAGAGAAAAGGAATTGGGGGGGAGAATAAACAGAAAGATGAGTTTCATGTAATTCATAAAGTTCCTACTGGTGATAGTCCTTATGTTAGAGCTAAACATGTTCAGGTATTCTTCTTCATTATTTGTTTTCCTACTTTGTTCCTGAATAGTTTTCCTGTTGTTTGTTCTGAATTCAGATCCTGCTTTTTTAACTTGTACTTAGAATTGATTGATTAATTTCTGATTCCTCGAGTTTATATCCTAAGTATGCAACATTACACCCACTTATCCAGTCATTTCAAATTTATTTGTAATCAGTTACAATCGAATTAAACGATTCACATCGGGTTCACTCATTTGAGAATGTCGATTTTGGTATCAACTTGGATCGTTGATTTTGGTGTCAACTTGCGTTGTTGACACAAGCAGGGGTGCAAGTGCACCCCTGCCTAGCTGGCTCCAAAGACCATTTCAAGCTTAATTAGAGATTTTTTCATATCTAAGCTCATTTTTGCACCCCCTATTTTATTTTTTTGCACCTAAGTTTTGCATCCCATCCTATAATTCTTTGCTCCGCCCCTAGGTCACCCAAGATTATGATGTCAACTTTTTTTTTTTTTTTCTTCTGATTTTTGTAAGTAATTAATTTTGAACCTAATAATTATAACGCCAGTTAGTAGAAAAGGATCCAGAAGCAGCCATAGTGTTGTTTTGGAAGGCGATAAATGCGGGTGATAGAGTAGACAGTGCACTAAAGGACATGGCTGTGGTGATGAAGCAACAAGATAGAACTGAGGAAGCCATTGAAGCGATCAAGTCATTTAGAGACCGGTGCTCTAAACAAGCACAAGAATCCCTAGACAACCTTCTCATTGACTTATACAAGGTACTTTTTTCTGTAGTATAATGTATGTCTTGGTAAAGATGGTTTATGCTACAATGGTGCATATATGCAGAAGTTGATATATATGATGGGCAATTGTCCAGACTTTGCAGAAATGCGGTTTTTCTGTAGTATTATGTATTTCTTGGTAAAGAAGGTTTATGCTATAATGGTGCATATATGCAGAAGTTGATATATATGATGGGCAATTGTCCACACGTTTTTGCAGAAATGCAGTTTTTCTGTAGTATTATGTATTTCTTGGTAAAGAAGGTTTATGCTGTAATGATGCATATATATGCAGAAGTTGATATATATGATGGGCAATTGTCCGCACGTTTTTGCAGAAATGCGGGATGATAGATGAGCAAATACAATTGTTGAAGCAGAAGCTAAGGATGATATACCAAGGGGAGGCTTTCAATGGGAAGCCGACAAAGACAGCACGTTCCCATGGGAAGAAATTTCAAGTATCAATCAAGCAGGAGACTTCCAGGATATTGGTAAGCACATGTATAGCCATAACTCTCCATGCACGCAATGGAGAGGTAATACTCCTCCATTTCAGGAAAAATGTTACTTTCATCTTTTCATTTTAGCCTAAAAATAGGCCAATTTGAAAAAGTAAAAGTAACACTTTTTCCAGAAACGGTGGTAGTATTATTTAATAATTTCTATTAATTGCTGAGTACTGATCAGATGATTAATTTGATGCTTCGCAGGGGAATCTAGGATGGGCGTATATGCAACAACATAACTATATAGCTGCCGAGGTGGTATATAAGAAGGCACAAATGATAGATCCCGATGGGAACAAGGCCTGCAACTTGAGTCTTTGCCTAATAAAGCTAGGTCGGTTTGATGAGGCCCGGTCCATTCTCCTAGATGTACTGTTAGATGGGAGGAGCATCATAAACGCAACAACATCCTCATTGTCGGAAGACAGTACCAAGGCAAAAAACCGAGCAGAAGAGATGCTTTACCAACTTGATCAACTCGATCAATATTATAAATCAGAGCAGCAATTCTCTTCATTTTCCTCTATCACATCACCATCATCAGCGCCAACACCTTCATTTGAAGAAACGGTGGTGGAAATGTTGGACAAACTTATGGTGAATAATAATAACGAGTGGGTTCCATCTTTTGGATCATCAAGAAGATTACCCATCTTTGAAGAGATCTCTCAGCTACGAGATCAGTTGGCTTGTAATTAGTGGTAGTAACTAGTTAGGTAGTCTTTCTTCTTCGATTTTTTTTTCTTTTTGTGGGAAATGCTTTGAATAAGTGGTGCCAATGGGGATCCAGGTGTAAATATGGTGCATGAATAACAAGCTAGTAGTGGTGGAAGTGGAATATAGAATCTTTTGGAGTGAAATTCTTAATTTCAATTTGAAACGAAGGAATTAATGATGATTTTTTGTTGCCATGATCCACATGTGTGCACAAATTGAAGACCCACATGTTGTCTTTATGTTAGAAGGATATTTTTCCTGGCATTTTTAGGGGCGACCCCAAAAAAATTAGGGGCGACTTTTTTTATTCCCAACCCATATATACCGTTAAGGGATATTGAAAAACGCGGAGAATACGTTAATGTCCTTACATAATCGGAAGCTATTTTGCGCCCGATTATTATGAAGAAATCGGAAGCTTAGTAACGATATTATACTACCAATTAATATCGATTTTGTGCCAAACGCGTATCTTGCTTTTATAACAATCGGAAGGAACAAGAACCTCACTAGACTACTGATTATAGTAGCTCCTAAATTCCCAAAATTGGTGATTTCGTCAAGGAAGAAATTTGGGGCAACTTTATAATCGGAAGTCATATTAACTACCGATTATTCTAGTTCCCAAATTTGAAAAAAAATGACATTTCTGCAAAAACAAAATTTGGGGCAACTGTATAATCGGTAGGTTATAAGTAACCCCCTCTACCAATTTTGGGCTACTCAACAATCGGTAGCTAATGAGGTGGTATTACCTACCGATTAATAACTGTTTGACAGATAAAACCAATTTCAACCTAAATTCATTTCATTTCATTTCTTTTCAACTTCCTCCTCTTCTCCTCCTCCGATTGCAGAGAGGAAAACTTTCCTCCTCGTTCAACTCCGCGCTATACATCGTTTATCGTCGAATCGAATCATCATCGATTACTCTCTATAAAGATGAAAGAAAAGGAACGTAAGAAAGCTTGAACTAAAAACGTAGTGCGCGGTAAGGATCCGAATATTGGATTGCATGCCCGTAATAAAGATGTTTTAACTCGCGAACCCGAAGAACACGAAGATGATTAAGTCCCTGACGTAGGTGATACTGATAGCCAAACTCTCAGGCAACTTGAAATGGCGCCGATTAGGTAAGATTCTACCATTAATTTGGTTTATATTGCTTCAATTCGACGAATCCATGTTTTTTTTTTTAGGGTTTTCGGTTATTACCCATATTCGGTAGGTTAGTTATTGTTTTAAACTTCCGATTGTGGTCGAATTCTTCATTTCATAAGAACATTTGTCATATTCGGGTGGTAAATATTTAGGTTGCCTACCGATTATAGAACGTTTTTCATTACTGAGGCCTAAGTCGATCAGAATCGGAAGTTAATTGTGTTTTTGCCTTCCGAATATACTAGGGAAGAACAAGTATTAGAGACGCAATAATCTGGTGATATATTTTGTAATTTTCTTCCGATTATTTAGGCTGAACCACTTGAGTAATTTCAGGACACAAAGTGATGCATTATCGGTAGAAATTAGTTTTGTGAGGCTTCCGATTGTGATGCATTCGGAAGGGTGGAATTTTTATGACTTTCGATTATTAGTATTCGGAGGGTTATGTTGAAATTTAGCTTCCCATTACTGTGTGTATATAAACATATTCGAACACCAAAAATTTTCTTTTGTTTCCGATTATACGTATTCGGTAGCTTTAGGTGAACTGATTTTTACGATTGAGTTTAATCGGAGGCATTTGGTTTACTTAACCAACTGAATACGTATATTCGGGAGAGTTGGTTTTACATTAACTTCCGATTATATAGTTTACTAACCTGTTGTACTTTTTTGTTGTTGTTTAGGGATAGGCGAGGTAAAAAAATCGAAGATGCAATTGTCTTAGCTAGTGCAAGGAAGGAAAGGCGTCAGAACCTGACAGCTAGTGCAAGGAGATCTAGGACTGCTAAAGCCGCTTCAAGTGCTCAAGATGGAACTCAACAAGCAAGCCAAGAAGCTGTTCAACCTAGTGCCCCTCAATCAGAACCGGTTCAAGAAGGTGTTCAACCAAGTGCCTCTCAATCACAACCAATCCAAGAAGGTGTTCAACCAAGTGCCCTCTCAATCACAACCAATCCAAGAAGGTGTCCAACCAAGTGCTCCACCATCACAACCAGAAATTGAACTAGAAGCACCCGAAGAAGTAGGACAACCTAGTGGTGCTCAAGAAGAAGGAGAAGCCGAAAACAAAAATCCTCCTCGAAAAAAGCGAAACACCTTGTCCCAGATGAACTGAAGGTGAAGGATATTCCAAAAGGTGTAATCCTTGGGCTGTCGGAGGATGGAGGAGAATTGTTATTTGGATACAAATAATCCTAGGCCAAAGAAATATATGAAACTGAGGTAATGATCGTATCCATTTTATTAACCTATTATGTTTTTCTTCGTAATACTTTTAAGGGTTATATTTTTAGGTTATTCTAATTTTATTTTTTTAACTTGTCATGTGTTTAATAGTATCATTCTGATGCGGTTCGTTTACTCAAAGCGACCGCCGCACCAACAAAAATGCTAGATTGGCCTTTGAAGGATAAATGTGAAAGGTTCAAGACTATTATTGCAAATTCAGGGTTGGTGATGCTTTGGGAGAACTCAATGTTGGAACATGACCGGGTGGCTATATCGGCGTTTGTGGAGAGACTTTATCCGAGACCGACACCTTCCATATGTCGTTTGGGAGATGACGATAACTTGGATGATGTTGTGCAGATTCTTAAACTCCCCGCCTATGACAAGGGTGTTAGGTGATAGGTGTAGAATACACCGTATTTAATATCTAGTATTTATGCTTTCTTTGCGAGTTTTCTTGTAAATTATGTATCTTATGTTTACTTTTGAGTTTATTAGGTGCAATGGAGTCATTTGGAGCAAAAAGAAGTGGAAATAGCTACAAAAGTGAAGTCACAAGTGGAGAAAGGCCAAAGTCCAATTGGAACTCGTTCAAATGCAAGATTTCTACTTTTCATTGTGTAGAGGACGAGAAGATGAAGACGATGGCGAAAGAACGGAGTCATTCTGAGTTCGTATGAAGAAGTTATGAGCAAAACAAGAACTCATAAGCAAAGGGCAAAATGGTCATTTTATCGGGAAGTACTATTGGCACCCCCGCTGTACGTTAAGGGGTAGTCATTACGGTTAAGGGGCGACTCTCTCTTGGAGGTATATTAAAGACAGCCAACTATGGTTAAGGGGTTGCTAGATGGGTGGCCCTTATCCAGAAGGTTGGTGTCTTTGTTAGCACCTAATCCTCTTCGCCTTAAATCGAGAGGTGTTTCTTCATTCACCTCATTTGTGTTCTACGACAAAAATCGTGAAGATCCGAGATCGAGAAACCGAGAGGGAGAAAATTGAATTGAGGGAGACGATATTGATGGAAATCAGAGAAGGAGAAGATGGAAAAGGGGTCTTGTGATTAGGTGTTGTCGAATGAAATCAGAGATGAACTCAAGCCAGGGGTTGAAGGAGATAGGGTTTCACTGTTGTTTAATCGATTCAGGGAAAGGGAGTCTGTGATTGGAGCTCAGGGAAGAAATGGAAGCAATTTGTTGTCGAATAAAGATGGGTTTAAGTTGGCGTTACGGTAAGACTGGATGAAATAGAAGTTGGGTTCGTTGATTTGGGGTTTTCACATAAATTAGGGTTCGAGAAGCAAGATCCAAGGCAGCGATTAGGTGATGGTTCGGAGGTAGTGGATTGAGTAGAAGATTGCGGTGACGACGGCTTAAGTGTTGTTGATCGTAAAGGAGGAAGTTTGCTGAGCTTGGCGGGATGTTGAGATGCACGATGAGCTTTCTCGTAGCCGATAGCAGCAGTGGTGGACTGATAATGTTGGCGGCGATGTGTTGTTGGCAATGGAGCTGGAGTCAGTTGGCAGTCGATACAAAGAATGGAGCTGTTGCTTTGCAGAGCAAGAGTAGGACTTGCTGGTGATGGTGCTTGCATTACAGGAGAACTGGGGAAATGGAGTTGGAATTGAAATGAAATTACAGTGGCTCAAGTTCAGGGGTTGCATTGATTGCCATGGGGGAATCTGCGATTAGTGCAGCTGCGGTACTGATGGTTTGGGTGGTGTTTTGGCGAGCCAAGTAACTGCAAATGAACTGATGGTGGTGTTGGCAGAATTGCAAGCATAGCCATCATAGCTGGGAGAGATGCAGGAAAGGGCAGAGTGAATTAGCCGAGAAGAGCATTGAGTGAGGTGGTGCCATGGTGTGTGGTCGTTCGAGTTGAGAAGGCACACAAGAAGTTGGTGGAGCTGCTATGTGTGGATTGAACTGTGGGCGCAGCACTGAGAAGAAGGGTGCCATCTTGCAAGGACTAAGTGCAAGGATCAAGGAGATGGTGGTTGTGATGGCTTTGAAGAGTGGCAACTCAAAGTGGCAGGAAGAGATGCATCTTTTAATGCTTTTACACGTTAGGTTGTTCTTTTAGGTAGAATTCATATTCGCATCTTTTAATGTGTTTGTTGATGACATGAGGAGGTTTGCGGGATATTCTTGCGATCAAGGTATTCTAGGGTCTTTGATAAAAGTTGAGATTAAAATATCAATTCTAGTTATTGTGGTGAAACCATGTTTGTGAATGAAAACGAAATCCGTAACCAATACTTTCACATCCTTGATTTGATTTGTTTGCTTTGCTTTATTTTATTTTATTTTAGTTTATAAAATCACAAAACTACAGAGTATTATTTATAGGGAACCGAAACAATTTGACAACCTAGACCTCTCTGGTAGGATCGATCCTTTCTTGCCCTTGCTATATTTATATTTTGAGTAGTAAGAAAGTGTAAATTATTTTTGACGCGCTTACGACCGCGGTCAAATTTTGCGTCGCTCACGGGAGGCAGCGGTTGTTAATTGTTTTTGGTTTCTTATTTTTATTTTTTTCTTATTTTCTTGGTTTCTGGGTTTTAACCGTAATTTTGAGAATCTTATTTCAGGTGCTTATTTCTATGGAAGGAGCATATTGGAGCAATCAATACGGGTTTCAACCTCAACAATGTGATAACTACCAATTCCATGGGTATAATCAAAACCAATTCATTGGTTATGACCAATGTTCCATGGAACCTTATGGTTTTCCTCAACAACCTTATGGCGGGTATGTGTGTGAACAACCACAAGGACGGGAGGATTCTTATGCTTGTGAACAAAAAGTCTCTAACTTTATAGATAAAGTTTCCACCTTTTTACAAGAGGAATTTCAAAAAGCTAAAGAGACTACAAACGAGCAACTCCAAGAACTTCGTGAAGGTATGACTATCTTGCGAAGAGGCATTGATCAATACAAGGAAGATATGGATAATTCTAATGTGCATATGGTTTGTGATGAATATTTGATTGATGCTAATGTTGAAAAAGGCCAATCCTTGGGCACTTTCGTTGATAATTGTGTAGTTAACTCAACTCTTGATCGTAATAATGATCATTCACCTATTCAAAAGGATGAGTTAGAGATAAGCGACACTAAATTCAGCGAGGAACAACCTTATGTTGACTATGATAGTGACGGTGATTATGATACATTGCTTGAAACAACTCATGGTGACATCTCAGGAGTCTTTTTGGGATCAAGATGAAGATGAAGAGGAATATGTCGACACTTGTGTAGATTACTCGAGCATTGATCTTAATAATGATCAAGAGCCTATTCAAAGGGTGGAGCTTGAGGATGATGCATTTTCGAGTGTTCTAAAAAGGTTTCTTATGATAAAATTTGGATCCGCAAAAGAGTGTGTGCCTTACAACAAAAGGAGGAATATGTTGAGAATGAGACCGTTATGACCAATATTGTGGAAGACCCAATTGAGCTTGCAAATGATTGTAATGATGATGTTTATGTCGAGACTTTGGTTACGGCGAAACGGACGAAGAATGGTTGCAAGGTTTGATAGAGGACCATGATATAAAGAGGTGAATAATTCAATTGAGTTTTTCAAGGATGAAGAGGATTCCGTAATACAAGAGATTGTGAAAGGTTTATCTAACCCTTTGCCTATTGTTTCTTCTCCTTTACCTCTTATTGGTTTGAATGTATGTGCTTCGGAAACATTGTTGAATGACTTTGTTTCTCGATTTCTGCCATTAGAGATACTTGATTCTCATACTATGCAGGTTTTGGACCAAGAAACCGTGGAAGTACCCGACTCCTATATTCTTTATACACTTCCAAGTGTGGACAAGAATAAGTGTGGGGAAACTTTTATCGGTTCATAGCTTCGTTTCTGTTTTATATTACTAATATTTGTGTGAAGCTAGTGTTTGCAAAACAGGTGTTATGGGTGGATCCCCAACTTTTCCGATTATTGGTGTATGGGGAATGAATCTTACAAGAAGCTAAGTCGGGCCGTCGACTTTAAAACAAAGCGCTAAGTGGGAGGCAACCCACCGGTTTTGTATATTTTATCCTTTTGCTTTTTATTTTATTTTTGTTTCGTTTTTACTGTTTTTATATCATATTTGCATCCCTATGTTTAATTTCATTGAGTCCGTAATCTATCTTAGAAGAGAATTATGACGAATACCTTTTCGTCAGAAAATTTCAGACTGCGCGTAGTTCAGTCCAGAGACCATAACTGTCAGACCGTTTATCAAAACACTGTGAAATTTTGACACTGTGTAGAAAACACGTAGGTGAACAACTTTTGTGAAATGGAGTTTTCAAATTCCTTACCAATTTGCACAGTTTTTGCGTTTTATCTGCTGTTACGTCAGAATTCAGAACTTTCGGTTTTACATTGAGGACAATGTGAAGTTTAAGTGTGGGGGAGCATTTATATGTTTGTATAGTTTGTTTTTGACACCATTAGTGGATGGAACCATTTTGAACGCAGGAGTTGAGGAACCAATTAACTAAAAGGGAAGAATATAGCTCAGAAATCACAAATTAACATGATAGTTGTTACCATATCTCGGAATATCACCATATCGCATTCTATTTTTATTTTTTCATATTTATCTATTGTTCTCTAAGTGCTTTGGTGGGTCACTAAACATTGACGTGTTATTCTTTGCTAGGATGAAATAGAGTGGTTGAGTTACTAAAAAAAAAAAAAAAAAAAATGAAAAATTATATGAAAAGAAAAAAAAAAAAAAAAAAAAAAAAAGGACCGACCAATTAGACCAAAACGGAATAAAAAGACACTTGGGAATAGCAGTATGTGTGAAACGTAGTCCCTGTCTCCGTCGCCTAAACAAGCGTGGAATGCGGGATCCAAGGCAACTATCATGTACTTGAAGGACAAGAAGCATGCGCTTGGATCCAAAAGATCTAATCATGCCTGTCTAAAAAAAAAAAAAAGAAATTGGATCCAGTTTGATCCAATCATATAAAAAAAAGAGAAGAAATTATTATTGTGTTGAATAAAGTCACTCTTGGTTCCCTTGTATATGCCAATTGATTTGATGTAGCATTATTTTGAGTAGCTCAATCTAATAGGATTAGGTTCATCTTAGCAGTGACCTTCAGACAGATATGGGAAACATCGAACACTTGTGAATATTCGCCAACATCTACATCTATATCCATCTTCTTAATCTTTTCATTGTGATTGTGGTTTGTTAGTTTCCGAGTATTGTGGCTTGTTCGACTATCTAATTAGAGTTTATTTACTAATATATGAATTGAATTTGCAAGGTACCCCCTCCTGTAGTCAATTTGGATTCGTTCGTTGATTTGTCACAAATAGACGGAGTTTGAAATATAGGTTTTGTAGGTAGACCTCTTGTAAACCTTCACGAGACTATAACTCGTCCACTAGGGACACCTAGGGGTTTAAAGGCTTATTATTTATCTTAAAATTAACCGTAGCCTCGACGACACGGAGTTGTATGTATTCTTTAGAATTGTTTTGTTTGATTTGCTCGAGGACTAGCAAAGTCTAAGTGTGGGGGAATCGATAGGTGTAGAATACACCGTATTTAATATCTAGTATTTATGCTTTCTTTTCGAGTTTTCTTGTAAATTATGTATCTTATGTTTACTTTTGAGTTTATTAGGTGCAATGGAGTCATTTGGAGCAAAAAGAAGTGGAAATAGCTACAAAAGTGAAGTCACAAGTGGAGAAAGGCCAAAGTCCAATTGGAACTCGTTCAAATGCAAGATTTCTACTTTTCATTGTGTAGAGGACGAGAAGATGAAGACGATGGCGAAAGAAGCGGAGTCATTCCGAGTTCGTATGAAGAAGTTATGAGCAAAACAAGAACTCATAAGCAAAGGGCAAAATGGTCATTTTATCGGGAAGTACTATTGGCACCCCGCTGTACGTTAAGGGGTAGTCATTACGGTTAAGGGCGACTCTCTCTTGGAGGTATATTAAAGATGTGACCAACTATGGTTAAGGGGTTGCTAGATGGGTGGCCCTTATCCAGAAGGTTGGTGTGCTGTTAGCACCCTAATCCTCTTATGCCTTAAATCGAGAGGTGTTTCTTCATTCACCTCATTTGTGTTCTACCTGAAAATACTGTGAAGATCCAGATCGAGAAACCGAGAGGAGAAAATTGAATTGAGGGAGACGATATTGATGGAAATCAGAGAAGGAGAAGATGGAAAAGGGGTCTTGTGATTAGGTGTTGTCGAATGAAATCAGAGATGAACTCAAGCCAGGGGTTGAAGGAGATAGGGTTTCACTGTTGTTTAATCGATTCAGGGAAAGGGAGTCTGTGATTGGAGCTCAGGAAGAAATGGAAGCAGCTGTTGTCGAATAAAGATGGGTTTAAGTTGGCGTTCTGGTAAGACTCAGATGAAATAGAAGTTGGGTTCTGTTGATTTGGGGTTTTCACATAAATTGGGGTTCGAGAAGCAAGATCCAAGGCAGTGATTGCGGTGATGGTTCTGGAGGTAGTGGATTGAGTAGAAGATTGCAGTGTGAATGCTTAAGTGTTGTTGATCAAGAAAGGAGGAAAGTTTGCTTGAGCTTGGCGGGATGTTGAGATGCACGATGAGCTTTCCGTAGCCGATAGCAGCAGTGGTGGACTGATAATGTTGGCGGCGATGTGTTGTTGGCAATGGAGCCGGAGTCGGTTAGCGAGTCGATACAAAGAATGGAGTCATGTTGCTGCGGAGAGCAAGAGTAGGACTTCTTTGGTGATGGTGCTTGCATTACAGGAGAACTGGGGAAATGGAGTTGGAATTGAAATGAAATTACAGTGGCTCAAGTTCAGGGGTTGCATTGATTGCCATGGGGGAATCTGCGATTAGTGCGTGCTGTACTGATGGTTTGGGTGGTGTTTTGGCGAGCCAAGTAACTGCAAATGAACTGATGGTGGTGTTGGCAGAATTGCAAGCATAGCCATCATAGCTGGGAGAGATGCGGAAAGGGCAGAGAGTGAATTAGCTGAGAAGAGCATTGAGCTGAGGTGGTGCCATGGTGTGTGGTCAGGTTCAGTTGAGAAGGCACACAAGAAGTTGGTGGAGCTGTTGCAGGTGGATTGAACTCGCAGGCGCAGCAGCTGAGAAGAAGGGTGCCATGCTGCAAGGACTAAGTGCAAGGATCAAGGAGATGGTGGTTGTGATGGCTTTGAAGAGTGGCAACTCAAAGTGGCAGGAAGAGATGCATCTTTTAATGCTTTTACACGTTAGGTTGTTCTTTTAGGTAGAATTCATATTCGCATCTTTTAATGTGTTTGTTGATGACATGAGGAGGTTTGCGGGATATTCTTGCGATCAAGGTATTCTAGGGTCTTTGATAAAAGTTGAGATTAAAATATCAATTCTAGTTATTGTGGTGAAACCATGTTTGTGAATGAAAACGAAATCCGTAACCAATACTTTCACATCCTTGATTTGATTTGTTTGCTTTGCTTTATTTTATTTTATTTTAGTTTATAAAATCACAAAACTAAGGTATTATTTATAGGGAACCGAAACAATTTGACAACCTAGACCTCTCTGTGGGATCGATCCTTTCTTGCCCTTGCTATATTTATATTTTGAGTAGTAAGAAAGTGTAAATTATTTTTGACGCTTACGACCGCGGTCAAATTTTGGCGCCGCTGCCGGGGAGGCAGCGGTTGTTAATTGTTTTTGGTTTCTTATTTTTATTTTTTCTTATTTTCTTGGTTTCTGGGTTTTAACCGTAATTTTGAGAATCTTATTTCAGGTGCTTATTTCTATGGAAGGAGCATATTGGAGCAATCAATACGGGTTTCAACCTCAACAATGTGATAACTACCAATTCCATGGGTATAATCAAAACCAATTCATTGGTTATGACCAATGTTCCATGGAACCTTATGGTTTTCCTCAACAACCTTATGGCGGGTATGTGTGTGAACAACCACAAGGGACGGAGGATTCTTATGCTTGTGAACAAAAGTCTCTAATTTTATAGATAAAGTTTCCACCTTTTTACAAGAGGAATTTAAAAAGCTAAAGAGACTACAAACGAGCAACTCCAAGAACTTCGTGAAGGTATGACTATCTTGCGAAGAGGCATTGATCAATACAAGGAAGATATGGATAATTCTAATGTGCATATGGTTTGTGATGAATATTTGATTGATGCTAATGTTGAAAAAGGCCAATCCTTGGGCACTTTCGTTGATAATTGTGTAGTTAACTCAACTCTTGATCGTAATAATGATCATTCACCTATTCAAAAGGATGAGTTAGAGATAAGCGACACTAAATTCAGCGAGGAACAACCTTATGTTGACTATGATAGTGACGGTGATTATGATACATTGCTTGAAACAACTCATGGTGACATCTCCGAGGAGTCTTTTGGGATCAAGATGAAGATGAAGAGGAATATGTCGACACTTGTGTAGATTACTCGAGCATTGATCTTAATAATGATCAAGAGCCTATTCAAAGGGTGGAGCTTGAGGATGATGCATTTTCGAGTGTTCTAAAAAGGTTTCTTATGATAAAATTTGGATCCCAAAAAGAGTGTGTGCCTTACAACAAAAAGGAGGAATATGTTGAGAATGAGACCGTTATGACCAATATTGTGGAAGACCCAATTGAGCTTGCAAATGATTGTAATGATGATGTTTATGTCGAGACTTTGGTTACGGCGAAACAGACGAAGAATGGTTGCAAGGTTTGATAGAGGACCATGATATAAAAGAGGTGAATAATTCAATTGAATTTTTCAAGGATGAAGAGGATTAAGTAATACAAGAGATTGTGAAAGGTTTATCTAACCCTTTGCCTATTGTTTCTTCTCCTTTACCTCTTATTGGTTTGAATGTATGTGCTTCGGAAACATTGTTGAATGACTTTGTTTCTCGATTTCCGCCATTAGAGATACTTGATTCTCATACTATGCAGGTTTTGGACCAAGAAACCGTGGAAGTACCGACTCCTATATTCTTTATACACTTCCAAGTGTGGACAAGAATAAGTGTGGGGAAACTTTTATCGGTTCATAGCTTCGTTTCTGTTTTATATTACTAATATTTGTGTGAAGCTAGTGTTTGCAAAACAGGTGTTATGGGTGGATCCCCAACTTTTCCGATTATTGGTGTATGGGGAATGAATCTTACAAGAAGCTAAGTCGGGCCGTCGACTTTAAAACAAGCGCTAAGTGGGAGGCAACCCACCGGTTTTGTATCTTTTATCCTTTTGCTTTTTATTTTATTTTTGTTTCGTTTTTACTGTTTTTATATCATATTTGCATCCCTATGTTTAATTTCATTGAGTCCGTAATCTATCTTAGAAGAGAATTATGACGAATACCTTTTCGTCAGAAAATTTCAGACTGCGCGTAGTTCAGTCCAGAGACCATAACTGTCAGACCGTTTATCAAAACACTGTGAAATTTTGACACTGTGTAGAAAACACGTAGGTGAACAACTTTTGTGAAATGGAGTTTTTCCAAATTCCTTACCAATTTGCACAGTTTTTGCGTTTTATCTGCTGTTACGTCAGAATTCAGAACTTTCGGTTTTACATTGAGGACAATGTGAAGTTTAAGTGTGGGGAGCATTTATATGTTTGTATAGTTTGTTTTTGACACCATTAGTGGATGGAACCATTTTGAACGCAGGAGTTGAGGAACCAATTAACTAAAAGGAAGAATATAGCTCGAAATCACAAATTAACATGATAGTTGTTACCATATCTCGGAATATCACCATATCGCATTCTATTTTTATTTTTCATATTTATCTATTGTTCTCTAAGTGCTTTGGTGGGTCACTAAACATTGACGTGTTATTACTGCTAGGATGAAATAGAGTGGTTGAGTTACTAAAAAAAAAAAAAAAAAAAAAAAAATGAAAAATTAAATGAAAAAAAAAAAAAAAAAAAAAAAAAAGGACCGACCAATTATACCAAAACGTAATAAAAAGACAATTGGGAATAGCAGGTATGTGTGAAACGTAGTCCCCTGTCTCCGTCGCCTAAACAAGCGTGGAATGCGAGGATCCAAGGCAACTATCATGTACTTGCGGACAAGAAGCATGCGCTTGGATCCAAAAGATCTAATCATGCCGTCTAAAAAAAAAAAAAGAGAAATTGGATCCAGTTTGATCCAATCATATAAAAAAAGAGAAGAAATTATTATTGTGTTGAATAAAGTCACTCTTGGTTCCCTTGTATATGCCAATTGATTTGATGTAGCATTCAAAGCACCGGTAGCTCAATCTAATAGGATTAGGTTCATCTTAGCGGTGACCTTAGACAGATATGGGAAACATCGAACACTTGTGAATATTCGCCAACATCTACATCTATATCCATCTTCTTAATCTTTTCATTGTGATTGTGGTTTGTTAGTTTCCGAGTATTGTGGCTTGTTCTGACTATCTAATTAGAGTTTATTTACTAATATATGAATTGAATTTGCAAGGTACCCCCTCCGTAGTCAATTTGGATTCGTTCGTTGATTTGTCACAAATAGACGGAGTTTGAAATATAGGTTTTGTAGGTAGACCTCTTGTAAACCTTCACGAGACTATAACTCGTCCACTAAAGGGACACCTAGGGTTTAAAGGCTTGTTATTTATGCTAAAATTAACCGTAGCCTCGACGACACGGAGTTGTATGTATTCTTTAGAATTGTTTTGTTTGATTTGCTCGAGGACTAGCAAAGTCTAAGTGTGGGGGAATCGATAGGTGTAGAATACACCGTATTTAATATCTAGTATTTATGCTTTCTTTGCGAGTTTTCTTGTAAATTATGTATCTTATGTTTACTTTTGAGTTTATTAGGTGCAATGGAGTCATTTGGAGCAAAAAGAAGTGGAAATAGCTACAAAAGTGAAGTCACAAGTGGAGAAAGGCCAAAGTCCAATTGGAACTCGTTCAAATGCAAGATTTCTACTTTTCATTGTGTAGAGGACGAGAAGATGAAGACGATGGAAAAGAACGAGTCATTCTGAGGTTCGTATGAAGAAGTTATGAGCAAAACAAGAACTCATAAGCAAAGGGCAAAATGGTCATTTTATCGGGAAGTACTATTGGCACCCCCGCTGTACGTTAAGGGGTAGTCATTACGGTTAAGGGGCGACTCTCTCTTGGAGGTATATTAAAGACAGCCAACTATGGTTAAGGGGTTGCTAGATGGGTGGCCCTTATCCAGAAGGTTGGTGTGCTGTTAGCACCCTAATCCTCTTATGCCTTAAATCGAGAGGTGTTTCTTCATTCACCTCATTTGTGTTCTGCCTGAAAATACATGAAGATCCAGATCGAGAAACCGAGAGAGAAAATTGAATTGAGGAGACGATATTGATGGAAATCGAGAGAAGGAGAAGATGGAAAAGGGTCTTGTGATTAGGTGTTGTCGAATGAAATAAGAGATGAACTCAAGCCAGGGGTTGAAGGAGATAGGGTTTCACTGTTGTTTAATCGATTCAGGGAAAGGGAGTCTGTGATTGGAGCTCAGGAAGAAATGGAAACCATTTGTTGTCGAATAAAGATGGGTTTAAGTTGGCGTTGGTAAGACTCGGATGAAATAGAAGTTGGGTTGTTGATTTGGGGTTTTCACATAAATTAGGGTTCGAGAAGCAAGATCCAAGGCAGCGATTGCGGTGATGGTTCGGGAGGTAGTGGATTGAGTAGAAGATTGCGGTGTGACGGCTTAAGTGTTGTTGATCGTAAAGGAGGAAGCTGCTTGAGCTTGGCGGGATGTTGAGATGCACGATGAGCTTTCCTGTTTGATAGCGCGGTGGTGGGTGATAATGTTGGCGGCGATGTGTTGTTGGCAATGGAGTGAGTCGGTTGCGATCGATACAAAGAATGGAGCTGTTGCTTTGCAGAGCAAGAGTAGGACTTGCTGGTGATGGTGCTAGCATTACAGGAGAACTGGGGAAATGGAGTTGGAATTGAAATGAAATTACAGTGGCTCAAGTTCAGGGGTTGCATTGATTGCCATGGGGGAATCTGCGATTAGTGCAGCTGCGGTACTGATGGTTTGGGTGGTGTTTTGGCGAGCCAAGTAACTGCAAATGAACTGATGGTGGTGTTGGCAGAATTGCAAGCATAGCCATCATAGCTGGGAGAGATGCAGGAAAGGGCAGAGAGTGAATTAGCTGAGAAGAGCATTGAGCTGAGGTGGTGCCATGGTGTGTGGTCAGGTTCAGTTGAGAAGGCACACAAGAAGTTGGTGGAGCTGTTGCAGGTGGATTGAACTCGCGGGCGCAGTGTTGAGAAGAAGGGTGCCATCTTTGCAAGGGCTAAGTGCAAGGATCAAGGAGATGGTGGTTGTGATGGCTTTGAAGAGTGGCAACTCAAAGTGGCAGGAAGAGATGCACTGCGGTGGTGGAGTGCCGTATTGGCTATAAATGAGATTGGATGGGGTGTTCTTTGGGATGTCTTGCCCGACGTGATAACTCGAGTTGGATTAGCGGGGAGAATATGAAGGAAGTTGGTTACGGTCTTTGTCGTGGCTCGAGTGGAGAGTCTTGGAATGGCGATGATTGTTCCGAGCTGGTATTGCGGGCGTTGAGATTGTTAGCTTATGCAATAGTCCGAGGTTGCGGCTCGGATGGATTAGTGGGATACGAATTGGGCAAGAGATGGTTCAACTATGGCCTTGAGTTGGTGTTGTTGGCACGAGATTGACATGGATTAAAGCTGCAGTTCGGTGGTGGCTGAGCTTGTATTGATGGTGAAATTTGGTTTGTAGTTGAATAAAACATGAGGTGGTAGAGAGGCATGCTAGGTAGCGAGGTTGCGGCATTCGTGACAATGGTGGTGATATAATGAAGGCGGGGAAGGAACAAGATGGGTATGAAGGAGATGTTGTTGTCAAGGTTTAGTGGTCGGGTGTTGGTATCCGAATTACATTTGAAAGCATTAGTGGCAATTATTATGGATTGAGAGTTGCTATGTATTGTTGTAGGATGAATGCTTAGCATATTGCGGGTGGCGTTGATTCATGACTGAGATGAAAGTCCGAGATGGCCTTAGTCTTTGGGATTGAAATATGAGCGAACCGAGATGTTCTGAGTTAGGGTTTACTTGCAATGAATGTGAGTGTATAGTAGAAGAATGAGTGCATTGGTTGTGAGAGGTGAACTAAGCTACAGAAAATTGATAGCCATCATGGCTGGATGGAGCTTTGAAGCACAATCATTGTGCAGTATAACTCAGGCCAGTGCAATTGGCTCATGCGACAACTATATATCCCAATCACCCTGACTCAATGATCTGACCCGGTTTGACTCACCCTGACTCTTCCTGACCGAGTTGACTTCGGTGACCTTGACCGTTTTGGCCCCGTTGACCGGTGACCGGTTTGACTTTGCGGTCACCTGAGCTAGTTTTCCCAGCGACTATTCAGCGGGATTCCGGCCATAATCCCAGTTTTCCGTGAGCGTTTTTGGACAATTTCTACACGGGTTTCTCTCACTTGTGGGCTTGGTGGACTTCTAACTAATGGACTTTGAAGACAAAACCTAGTTTTGGAAGGAGTGGAGCTATAAAAAGAAGACTTTTCTCAAAACACATATCTTTTTATCTATTAATCTTGGCCTCTACTTTGTTTTCTAGGGTTTTACAACATGAAGTCTTTTCTCTTTCTTCTTGTGATGAACTCCATGAATATGAGTACCTAAGTTTATTATGGGTTATGGAATAAGTTGGATTTCCAAACATGGGTTTTAATTCAATAAATTAGTTTTCTCTCATATTATCGTTTATGATTCACCATGAATATTGTTACATGATTTGAATGCTTGTTAGTCGAGTCGCGAGTCGATTGATTTTGCTTTCATCTTTATTGCTAGATTAGGGTTATTATACGCAAAAGTGATAATTCCGGATTGCAAGTAGCATAAGTATGATTATAGTTTGTAGTGATATATTCTTATGATCATATGTGAACCATAACATTTGTTAAATCGGATTAGTGCGCTTTCCACGTTCGATTGCTTTGATTGGCCTGATTTCATAGAACTTAACGCATCTAGGGAATTAAACTTGATTAGTGCTTTTACACGTTAGGTTGTTCTTTTAGGTAGAATTCATATTCGCATCTTTTAATGTGTTTGTTGATGACATGAGGAGGTTTGCATGGATATTCTTGCGATCAAGGTATTCTAGGGTCTTTGATAAAAGTTGAGATTAAAATATCAATTCTAGTTATTGTGGTGAAACCATGTTTGTGAATGAAAACGAAATCCGTAACCAATACTTTCACATCCTTGATTTGATTTGTTTGCTTTGCTTTATTTTATTTTATTTTAGTTTATAAAATCACAAAACTACCGGTATTATTTATAGGGAACCGAAACAATTTGACAACCTAGACCTCTCTGTGGGATCGATCCTTTCTTGCCCTTGCTATATTTATATTTTGAGTAGTAAGAAAGTGTAAATTATTTTTGACGCTTACGACCGCGGTCAAATTTTAGCGCGCACGGGGGGAGGCAGTGGTTGTTAATTGTTTTTGGTTTCTTATTTTTATTTTTCTTATTTTCTTGGTTTTCGGGTTTTAACCGTAATTTTGAGAATCTTATTTCAGGTGCTTATTTCTATGGAAGGAGCATATTGGAGCAATCAATACGGGTTTCAACCTCAACAATGTGATAACTACCAATTCCATGGGTATAATCAAAACCAATTCATTGGTTATGACCAATGTTCCATGGAACCTTATGGTTTTCCTCAACAACCTTATGGCGGGTATGTGTGTGAACAACCACAAGGACGGGAGGATTCTTATGCTTGTGAACAAAAAGTCTCTAATTTTATAGATAAAGTTTCCACCTTTTTACAAGAGGAATTTAAAAAAGCTAAAGAGACTACAAACGAGCAACTCCAAGAACTTCGTGAAGGTATGACTATCTTGCGAAGAGGCATTGATCAATACAAGGAAGATATGGATAATTCTAATGTGCATATGGTTTGTGATGAATATTTGATTGATGCTAATGTTGAAAAAGGCCAATCCTTGGGCACTTTCGTTGATAATTGTGTAGTTAACTCAACTCTTGATCGTAATAATGATCATTCACCTATTCAAAAGGATGAGTTAGAGATAAGCGACACTAAATTCAGCGAGGAACAACCTTATGTTGACTATGATAGTGACGGTGATTATGATACATTGCTTGAAACAACTCATGGTGACATCTCCGAGGAGTCTTTTTGGGATCAAGATGAAGATGAAGAGGAATATGTCGACACTTGTGTAGATTACTCGAGCATTGATCTTAATAATGATCAAGAGCCTATTCAAAGGGTGGAGCTTGAGGATGATGCATTTTGAGTGTTCTAAAAAGGTTTCTTATGATAAAATTTGGATCCGCAAAAGAGTGTGTGCCTTACAACAAAAAGGAGGAATATGTTGAGAATGAGACCGTTATGACCAATATTGTGGAAGACCCAATTGAGCTTGCAAATGATTGTAATGATGATGTTTATGTCGAGACTTTGGTTACGGCAGAAACGGACGAAGAATGGTTGCAAGGTTTGATAGAGGACCATGATATAAAAGAGGTGAATAATTCAATTGAGTTTTTCAAGGATGAAGAGGATTCCGTAATACAAGAGATTGTGAAAGGTTTATCTAACCCTTTGCCTATTGTTTCTTCTCCTTTACCTCTTATTGGTTTGAATGTATGTGCTTGGAAACATTGTTGAATGACTTTGTTTCTCGATTTCCGCCATTAGAGATACTTGATTCTCATACTATGCAGGTTTTGGACCAAGAAACCGTGGAAGTACCCGACTCCTATATTCTTTATACACTTCCAAGTGTGGACAAGAATAAGTGTGGGGAAACTTTTATCTGGTTCATAGCTTCGTTTCTGTTTTATATTACTAATATTTGTGTGAAGCTAGTGTTTGCAAAACAGGTGTTATGGGTGGATCCCCAACTTTTCCGATTATTGGTGTATGGGGAATGAATCTTACAAGAAGCTAAGTCGGGCCGTCGACTTTAAAACAAGCGCTAAGTGGGAGGCAACCCACCGGTTTTGTATCTTTTATCCTTTTGCTTTTTATTTTATTTTTGTTTCGTTTTTACTGTTTTTATATCATATTTGCATCCCTATGTTTAATTTCATTGAGTCCGTAATCTATCTTAGAAGAGAATTATGACGAATACCTTTTCGTCAGAAAATTTCAGACTGCGCGTAGTTCAGTCCAGAGACCATAACTGTCAGACCGTTTATCAAAACACTGTGAAATTTTGACACTGTGTAGAAAACACGTAGGTGAACAACTTTTTGTGAAATGGAGTTTTTCCAAATTCCTTACCAATTTGCACAGTTTTTGCGTTTTATCTGCTGTTACGTCAGAATTCAGAACTTTCGGTTTTACACATTGAGGACAATGTGAAGTTTAAGTGTGGGGAGCATTTATATGTTTGTATAGTTTGTTTTTGACACCATTAGTGGATGGAACCATTTTGAACGCAGGAGTTGAGGAACCAATTAACTAAAAGGGAAGAATATAGCTCGAAATCACAAATTAACATGATAGTTGTTACCATATCTCGGAATATCACCATATCGCATTCTATTTTTATTTTTTTCATATTTATCTATTGTTCTCTAAGTGCTTTGGTGGGTCACTAAACATTGACGTGTTATTACTGCTAGGATGAAATAGAGTGGTTGAGTTACTAAAAAAAAAAAAAAAAAAAAAAAATGAAAAAATTTATGAAAAGGAAAAAAAAAGGACCGACCAATTAGACCAAAACGGAATAAAAAGACACTTGGGAATAGCAGTATGTGTGAAACGTAGTCCCTGTCTCCGTCGCCTAAACAAGCGTGGAATGCAGGATCCAAGGCAACTATCATGTACTAGCTGACAAGAAGCATGCGCTTGGATCCAAAAGATCTAATCATGCCGTCTAAAAAAAAAAAAAAAAGAGAAATTGGATCCAGTTTGATCCAATCATATAAAAAAAAAGAGAAGAAATTATTATTGTGTTGAATAAAGTCACTCTTGGTTCCCTTGTATATGCCAATTGATTTGATGTAGCATTATTTTGATAGCTCAATCTAATAGGATTAGGTTCATCTTAGCGGTGACCTTGACAGATATGGGAAACATCGAACACTTGTGAATATTCGCCAACATCTACATCTATATCCATCTTCTTAATCTTTTCTTTGTGTTTGTGGTTTTTTAGTTTCCTAGTATTGTGGCTTGTTCTACTATCTAATTAGAGTTTATTTACTAATATATGAATTGAATTTGCAAGGTACCCCCTCCTGTAGTCAATTTGGATTCGTTCGTTGATTTGTCACAAATAGACGGAGTTTGAAATATAGGTTTTGTAGGTAGACCTCTTGTAAACCTTCACGAGACTATAACTCGTCCACTAGGGACACCTAGGGTTTAAAGGCTTGTTATTTATGCTAAAATTAACCGTAGCCTCGACGACACGGAGTTGTATGTATTCTTTAGAATTGTTTTGTTTGATTTGCTCGAGGACTAGCAAAGTCTAAGTGTGGGGGAATCTGATAGGTGTAGAATACACCGTATTTAATATCTAGTATTTATGCTTTCTTTGCGAGTTTTCTTGTAAATTATGTATCTTATGTTTACTTTTGAGTTTATTAGGTGCAATGGAGTCATTTGGAGCAAAAAGAAGTGAAAATAGCTACAAAAGTGAAGTCACAAGTGGAGAAAGGCCAAAGTCCAATTGGAACTCGTTCAAATGCAAGATTTCTACTTTTCATTGTGTAGAGGACGAGAAGATGAAGACGATGGCGAAAGAACGGAGTCATTCTGAGTTCGTATGAAGAAGTTATGAGCAAAACAAGAACTCATAAGCAAAGGGCAAAATGGTCATTTTATCGGGAAGTACTATTGGCACCCCCGCTGTACGTTAAGGGGTAGTCATTACGGTTAAGGGGCGACTCTCTCTTGGAGGTATATTAAAGACAGCCAACTATGGTTAAGGGGTTGCTAGATGGGTGGCCCTTATCCAGAAGGTTGGTGTGCTGTTAGCACCCTAATCCTCTTATGCCTTAAATCGAGAGGTGTTTCTTCATTCACCTCATTTGTGTTCTACCTGAAAATACTGTGAAGATCCAGATCGAGAAACCGAGAGGAGAAAATTGAATTGAGGGAGACGATATTGATGGAAATCAGAGAAGGAGAAGATGGAAAAGGGGTCTTGTGATTAGGTGTTGTCGAATGAAATCAGAGATGAACTCAAGCCAGGGGTTGAAGGAGATAGGGTTTCACTGTTGTTTAATCGATTCAGGGAAAGGGAGTCTGTGATTGGAGCTCAGGAAGAAATGGAAGCAGCTGTTGTCGAATAAAGATGGGTTTAAGTTGGCGTTCTGGTAAGACTCAGATGAAATAGAAGTTGGGTTCTGTTGATTTGGGGTTTTCACATAAATTAGGGTTCGAGAAGCAAGATCCAAGGCAGCGATTGCAGTGATGGTTCTGGAGGTAGTGGATTGAGTAGAAGATTGCAGTGACGACGGCTTAAGTGTTGTTGATCAGTAAAGGAGGAAGCTGCTTGAGCTTGGCGGGATGTTGAGATGCACGATGAGCTTTCCATGTTGATAAGCAGTGATGGTGGGTGATAATGTTGGCGGCGATGTGTTGTTGGCAATGGAGCCGGAGTCAGTTAGCGATCGATACAAAGAATGGGTCATTGCTGCGAGCAAGAGTAGGACTTGCTTGGTGATGGTGCTAGCATTACAGGGAGAAGCTGGGAAATGGAGTTGGAATTGAAATGAAATTACGGTGGCTCAAGTTCGGGGTTGCATTGATTGCCATGGGGGAATCTGCGATTAGTGCAAACTGCGGTGCGATGGTTTGGGTGGTGTTTTGGCGAGCCAAGTGGCAAATGGTGATGGTGGTGTTGGCGGGAGGTGCAAGCATAGCCATCATAGGTGGGAGAGATGCGGGAAAGGGCAGAGGAGTGAATTAGCCGAGAAGAGCATTGGCCGAGGTGGTGCCATGGTGTGTGGTCAGGTTCAGTTGAGAAGGCACACAAGAAGTTGGTGGAGCTGTTGCAGGTGGATTGAACTCGCAGGCGCAGCAGCTGAGAAGAAGGGTGCCATGCTGCAAGGGCTAAGTGCAAGGATCAAGGAGATGGTGGTTGTGATGGCTTTGAAGAGTGGCAACTCAAAGTGGCAGGAAGAGATGCAGCTGCAGCTGGTGGAGTGCCGTATTGGCTATAAATGAGATTGGATGGGGTGTTCTTTGGGATGTCTTGCCAGCGATAACTCGAGTTGGATTAGCAGGAGAATATGAAGGAAGTTGGTTACGGTCTTGTCGTGGCTCGAGCTGGAGAGTCTTTGGAATGGCGGTGATTGTTCCGAAATGGTATTGCGGCGTTGAGATTGTTAGCTTATGCAATAGTCCGAGGTTGCGGCTCAGATGGATTAGTGGGATCTGAATTGGGCAGAGATGGTTCAACTATGGCCTTGAGTTGGTGTTGTTGGCCTGAGATTGACATGGATTAAAGCTGCAGTTCAGTGGTGGCCTGAGCTTGTATTGATGGTGAAATTTGTTTGTAGTTGATTTGAAACTGTAGGTGGTAGAGGCATGCTAGGTAGCAGGTTGCGGCATTCGTGACAATGGTGGTGATATAATGAAGGCAGGGAAGGAACAAGATGGGTATGAAGGAGATGTTGTTGTCAAGGTTTAGTGGTCAGGTGTTGGTATCTGAATTGCAGCTGAAAGCATTAGTGGCACTGTTATGGATTGAGAGTTGCTATGTATTGTTGTAGGATGAATGCTTAGCATATTGCAGGTGGCGTTGATTCATGACTAGAGATGAAGGGTCCGAGATGGCCTTAGTCTTTGGGATTGAAATATGAGCAGAACTGAGATGTTACAGGTTAGGGTTTACTTGCAATGAATGTGAGCTGTATAGTAGAAGAATGAGTGCATTGGTTGTGAGAGGTGAACTAAGCTACAGAAGAATTGATAGCCATCATGGCTGGATGGAGCTTTGAAGCACAATCATTGTGCAGTATAACTCAGGCCAGTGCAATTGGCTCATGCCTGGCAACTATATATCCCAATCACCCTGACTCAATGATCTGACCCGGTTTGACTCACCCTGACTCTTCCTGACCGAGTTGACTCAGTGACCTTGACCGTTTTGACCCGTTGACCGGTGACCGGTTTGACTTTGCCGGTCACCTGAGCTAGTTTTCCGGCGACTATTCCGGCGGGATTCCGGCCATAATCCCAGTTTTCCGGCGAGCGTTTTTTGGACAATTTCTACACGGGTTTCTCTCACTTGTGGGCTTGGTGGACTTCTAACTAATGGACTTTGAAGACAAAACCTAGTTTTGGAAGGAGTGGAGCTATAAAAGAGAAGACTTTTCTCAAAACACATATCTTTTTATCTATTAATCTTGGCCTCTACTTTGTTTTCTAGGGTTTTACAACATGAAGTCTTTTCTCTTTCTTCTTGTGATGAACTCCATGAATATGAGTACCTAAGTTTATTATGGGTTATGGAATAAGTTGGATTTCCAAACATGGGTTTTAATTCAATAAATTAGTTTTCTCTCATATTATCGTTTATGATTCACCATGAATATTGTTACATGATTTGAATGCTTGTTAGTCGAGTCGAAAGTCGATTGATTTTGCTTTCATCTTTATTGCTAGATTAGGGTTATTATACGCAAAAGTGATAATTCGGATTGCAAGTAGCATAAGTATGATTATAGTTTGTAGTGATATATTCTTATGATCATATGTGAACCATAACATTTGTTAAATCGGATTAGTGCGCTTTCCACGTTCGATTGCTTTGATTGGCCTGATTTCATAGAACTTAACGCATCTAGGGAATTAAACTTGATTAGTGCTTTTACACGTTAGGTTGTTCTTTTAGGTAGAATTCATATTCGCATCTTTTAATGTGTTTGTTGATGACATGAGGAGGTTTGCGGGATATTCTTGCGATCAAGGTATTCTAGGGTCTTTGATAAAAGTTGAGATTAAAATATCAATTCTAGTTATTGTGGTGAAACCATGTTTGTGAATGAAAACGAAATCCGTAACCAATACTTTCACATCCTTGATTTGATTTGTTTGCTTTGCTTTATTTTATTTTATTTTAGTTTATAAAATCACAAAACTAGGGTATTATTTATAGGAACCGAAACAATTTGACAACCTAGACGTCTGTAGGATCGATCCTTTCTTGCCCTTGCTATATTTATATTTTGAGTAGTAAGAAAGTGTAAATTATTTTTGACGCTTACGACCGCGGTCAAATTTTGGCGCCGCTGCCGGGGAGGCAGCGGTTGTTAATTGTTTTTGGTTTCTTATTTTTATTTTTTCTTATTTTCTTGGTTTCTGGGTTTTAACCGTAATTTTGAGAATCTTATTTCAGGTGCTTATTTCTATGGAAGGAGCATATTGGAGCAATCAATACGGGTTTCAACCTCAACAATGTGAAAACTACCAATTCCATGGGTATAATCAAAACCAATTCATTGGTTATGCCCAATATTCCATGGAACCTTATGTTTTTCCTCAACAACCTTATGGCGGGTATGTGTGTGAACAACCACAAGGACGGGAGGATTCTTATGCTTGTGAACAAAAAGTCTCTAATTTTATAGATAAAGTTTCCACCTTTTTACAAGAGGAATTTAAAAAGCTAAAGAGACTACAAACGAGCAACTCCAAGAACTTCGTGAAGGTATGACTATCTTGCGAAGAGGCATTGATCAATACAAGGAAGATATGGATAATTCTAATGTGCATATGGTTTGTGATGAATATTTGATTGATGCTAATGTTGAAAAAGGCCAATCCTTGGGCACTTTCGTTGATAATTGTGTAGTTAACTCAACTCTTGATCGTAATAATGATCATTCACCTATTCAAAAGGATGAGTTAGAGATAAGCGACACTAAATTCAGCGAGGAACAACCTTATGTTGACTATGATAGTGACGGTGATTATGATACATTGCTTGAAACAACTCATGGTGACATCTCCGAGGAGTCTTTTTGGGATCAAGATGAAGATGAAGAGGAATATGTCGACACTTGTGTAGATTACTCGAGCATTGATCTTAATAATGATCAAGAGCCTATTCAAAGGGTGGAGCTTGAGGATGATGCATTTTCGAGTGTTCTAAAAGGTTTCTTATGATAAAATTTGGATCCGCAAAAGAGTGTGTGCCCTTACAACAAAAGGAGGAATATGTTGAGAATGAGACCGTTATGACCAATATTGTGGAAGACCCAATTGAGCTTGCAAATGATTGTAATGATGATGTTTATGTCGAGACTTTGGTTACAGCAGAAACGGACGAAGAATGGTTGCAAGGTTTGATAGAGGACCATGATATAAAAAAGAGGTGAATAATTCAATTGAGTTTTTCAAGGATGAAGAGGATTAAGTAATACAAGAGATTGTGAAAGGTTTATCTAACCCTTTGCCTATTGTTTCTTCTCCTTTACCTCTTATTGGTTTGAATGTATGTGCTTGGAAACATTGTTGAATGACTTTGTTTCTCGATTTCCGCCATTAGAGATACTTGATTCTCATACTATGCAGGTTTTGGACCAAGAAACCGTGGAAGTACCCGAAACTCCTATATTCTTTATACACTTCCAAGTGTGGACAAGAATAAGTGTGGGGAAACTTTTATCGGTTCATAGCTTCGTTTTCTGTTTTATATTACTAATATTTGTGTGAAGCTAGTGTTTGCAAAACAGGTGTTATGGGTGGATCCCCAACTTTTCCGATTATTGGTGTATGGGGAATGAATCTTACAAGAAGCTAAGTCGGGCCGTCGACTTTAAAACCAGCGCTAAGTGGGAGGCAACCCACCGGTTTTGTATCTTTTATCCTTTTGCTTTTTATTTTATTTTTGTTTCGTTTTTACTGTTTTTATATCATATTTGCATCCCTATGTTTAATTTCATTGAGTCCGTAATCTATCTTAGAAGAGAATTATGACGAATACCTTTTCGTCAGAAAATTTCAGACTGCGCGTAGTTCAGTCCAGAGACCATAACTGTCAGACCGTTTATCAAAACACTGTGAAATTTTGACACTGTGTAGAAAACACGTAGGTGAACAACTTTTGTGAAATGGAGTTTTTCCAAATTCCTTACCAATTTGCACAGTTTTTGCGTTTTATCTGCTGTTACGTCAGAATTCAGAACTTTCGGTTTACACATTGAGGACAATGTGAAGTTTAAGTGTGGGGAGCATTTATATGTTTGTATAGTTTGTTTTGACACCATTAGTGGATGGAACCATTTTGAACGCAGGAGTTGAGGAACCAATTAACTAAAAGGGAAGAATATAGCTCAGAAATCACAAATTAACATGATAGTTGTTACCATATCTCGGAATATCACCATATCGCATTCTATTTTTATTTTTTCATATTTATCTATTGTTCTCTAAGTGCTTTGGTGGGTCACTAAACATTGACGTGTTATTACTGCTAGGATGAAATAGAGTGGTTGAGTTACTAAAAAAATTAAAAAAAATGAAAAATTATATGAAAAGAAAAAAAAAAAAAGAAAAAAAAAAAGGACAAAAAAAAAGGGGCCGCCCAATTAGACCAAAACGGAATAAAAAGACACTTGGGAATAGCAGTATGTGTGAAACGTAGTCCCCTGTCTCCGTCGCCTAAACAAGCGTGGAATGCAGGATCCAAGGCAACTATCATGTACTTGCTGACAAGAAGCATGCGCTTGGATCCAAAAAGATCTAATCATGCCGTCTAAAAAAAAAAAAGAGAAATTGGATCCAGTTTGATCCAATCATATAAAAAAAAGAGAAGAAATTATTATTGTGTTGAATAAAGTCACTCTTGGTTCCCTTGTATATGCCAATTGATTTGATGTAGCATTCAGCACCAGTAGCTCAATCTAATAGGATTAGGTTCATCTTAGCGATGACCTTCAGACCAGGATATGGGAAACATCGAACACTTGTGAATATTCGCCAACATCTACATCTATATCCATCTTCTTAATCTTTTCATTGTGATTGTGGTTTGTTAGTTTCCGATTTTTGTGGCTTGTTCTACTATCTAATTAGAGTTTATTTACTAATATATGAATTGAATTTGCAAGGTACCCCCTCCCGTAGTCAATTTGGATTCGTTCGTTGATTTGTCACAAATAGACGGAGTTTGAAATATAGGTTTTGTAGGTAGACCTCTTGTAAACCTTCACGAGACTATAACTGCGTCCACTAGGGACACCTAGGGGTTTAAAGGCTTATTTATCTAAAATTAACCGTAGCCTCGTGACACGGAGTTGTATGTATTCTTTAGAATTGTTTTGTTTGATTTGCTCGAGGACTAGCAAAGTCTAAGTGTGGGGGAATCGATAGGTGTAGAATACACCGTATTTAATATCTAGTATTTATGCTTTCTTTGCGAGTTTTCTTGTAAATTATGTATCTTATGTTTACTTTTGAGTTTATTAGGTGCAATGGAGTCATTTGGAGCAAAAGAAGTGGAAATAGCTACAAAAGTGAAGTCACAAGTGGAGAAAGGCCAAAGTCCAATTGGAACTCGTTCAAATGCAAGATTTCTACTTTTCATTGTGTAGAGGACGAGAAGATGAAGACGATGGCGAAAGAACGGAGTCATTAACGAGTTCGTATGAAGAAGTTATGAGCAAAACAAGAACTCATAAGCAAAGGGCAAAATGGTCATTTTATCGGGAAGTACTATTGGCACCCCCGCTGTACGTTAAGGGGTAGTCATTACGGTTAAGGGGCGACTCTCTCTTGGAGGTATATTAAAGACAGCCAACTATGGTTAAGGGGTTGCTAGATGGGTGGCCCTTATCCAGAAGGTTGGTGTGCTGTTAGCACCCTAATCCTCTTACGCCTTAAATCGAGAGGTGTTTCTTCATTCACCTCATTTGTGTTCTACCCGAAAATCTTGTGAAGATCGGATCGAGAAACCAGAGAGGAAAATTGAATTGAGGGGAGACGATATTGATGGAAATCAGAGAAGGAGAAGATGGAAAAGGGGTCTTGTGATTAGGTGTTGTCGAATGAAATCAGAGATGAACTCAAGCCAGGGGTTGAAGGAGATAGGGTTTCACTGTTGTTTAATCGATTCAGGGAAAGGGAGTCTGTGATTGGAGCTCAGGAAGAAATGGAAGCAGCTGTTGTCGAATAAAGATGGGTTTAAGTTGGCGTTACAGTAAGACTCGAGATGAAATAGAAGTTGGGTTGTTGATTTGGGGTTTTCACATAAATTAGGGTTCGAAGCAAGATCCAAGGCAACGATTGCGGTGATGGTTACGGAGGTAGTGGATTGAGTAGAAGATTGCAGTGACGACGGCTTAAGTGTTGTTGATCCAGTAAAGGAGGAGTTTGCTTGAGCTTGGCGGGATGTTGAGATGCACGATGAGCTTTCTGTATTGATAAGGTGATGGTGGAGTGATAATGTTGGCGGCGATGTGTTGTTGGCAATGGAGCCAGAGTCGATTAGCGGTCGATACAAAGAATGGAGTGTTGCTTGCGAGAGCAAGAGTAGGACTTGCTGGTGATGGTGCTTGCATTACAGGAGAACTGGGGAAATGGAGTTGGAATTGAAATGAAATTACAGTGGCTCAAGTTCAGGGGTTGCATTGATTGCCATGGGGGAATCTGCGATTAGTGCAGCTGCGGTACTGATGGTTTGGGTGGTGTTTTGGCGAGCCAAGTATGGCGCAAATGGTGATGGTGGTGTTGGCGGAATTGCAAGCATAGCCATCATAGTGAGGAGAGATGCGGGAAAGGGCGGAGAGTGAATTAGCCGAGAAGAGCATTGGTGAGGTGGTGCCATGGTGTGTGGTCAGGTTCAGTTGAGAAGGCACACAAGAAGTTGGTGGAGCTGTTGCAGGTGGATTGAACTCGCAGGCGCAGCAGCTGAGAAGAAGGGTGCCATGCTGCAAGGGCTAAGTGCAAGGATCAAGGAGATGGTGGTTGTGATGGCTTTGAAGAGTGGCAACTCAAAGTGGCAGGAAGAGATGCAGCTGCAGCTGGTGGAGTGCCGTATTGGCTATAAATGAGATTGGATGGGGTGTTCTTTGGGATGTCGCCAGCGATAACTCGAGTTGGATTAGCGAGGAGAATATGAAGGAAGTTGGTTACGGTCTTGTCGTGGCTCAAAGTGAGAGTCTTGGAATGGCGATGATTGTTCCATTTGGTATTGCAGGCGTTGAGATTGTTAGCTTATGCAATAGTCGGAGGTTGCAGCTCGGATGGATTAGTGGGATCCAATTGGGCGAGAGATGGTTCAACTATGGCCTTGAGTTGGTGTTGTTGGCACTGAGATTGACATGGATTAAAGCTGCAGTTCAGTGGTGGCCCGAGCTTGTATTGATGGTGAAATTTGGCTGTAGTTGAGCTGAAACTGTAGGTGGTAGAGAGGCATGCTAGGTAGCAGGTTGCGGCATTCGTGACAATGGTGGTGATATAATGAAGGCAGGGAAGGAACAAGATGGGTATGAAGGAGATGTTATTGTCAAGGTTTAGTGGTCGAGGTGTTGGTATCTGAATTGCGGTGAAAGCATTAGTGGCACATTTATTATGGATTGAGAGTTGCTATGTATTGTTGTAGGATGAATGCTTAGCATATTGCGGGTGGCGTTGATTCATGGGCGAGATGAAGGGTCCGAGATGGCCTTAGTCTTGGGATTGAAATATGAGCGGGGCCGAGATGTTACTGAGTTAGGGTTTACTTGCAATGAATGTGATTGTATAGTAGAAGAATGAGTGCATTGGTTGTGAGAGGTGAACTAAGCTAGGAAGAATTGATAGCCATCATGGCTGGATGGAGCTTTGAAGCACAATCATTGTGCGGTATAACTCGAGCCGGTGCAATTGGCTCATGCGACAACTATATATCCCAATCACCCCGACTCAATGATCGGCCGGTTTGACTCACCCGACTCTTCCGACCGAGTTGACTCGGTGACCTTGACCGTTTTGACCCGTTGACCAGGTGACCAGTTTGACTTTGCCCAGTCACCCGAGCTAGTTTTCCGGCGACTATTCCGGCGGGATTCCGGCCATAATCCCAGTTTTCCGGCGAGCGTTTTTTGGACAATTTCTACACGGGTTTCTCTCACTTGTGGGCTTGGTGGACTTCTAACTAATGGACTTTGAAGACAAAACCTAGTTTTGGAAGGAGTGGAGCTATAAAAGAAGACTTTTCTCAAAACACATATCTTTTTATCTATTAATCTTGGCCTCTACTTTGTTTTCTAGGGTTTTACAACATGAAGTCTTTTCTCTTTCTTCTTGTGATGAACTCCATGAATATGAGTACCTAAGTTTATTATGGGTTATGGAATAAGTTGGATTTCCAAACATGGGTTTTAATTCAATAAATTAGTTTTCTCTCATATTATCGTTTATGATTCACCATGAATATTGTTACATGATTTGAATGCTTGTTAGTCGAGTCGCGAGTCGATTGATTTTGCTTTCATCTTTATTGCTAGATTAGGGTTATTATACGCAAAAGTGATAATTCCGGATTGCAAGTAGCATAAGTATGATTATAGTTTGTAGTGATATATTCTTATGATCATATGTGAACCATAACATTTGTTAAATCGGATTAGTGCGCTTTCCACGTTCGATTGCTTTGATTGGCCTGATTTCATAGAACTTAACGCATCTAGGGAATTAAACTTGATTAGTGCTTTTACACGTTAGGTTGTTCTTTTAGGTAGAATTCATATTCGCATCTTTTAATGTGTTTGTTGATGACATGAGGAGGTTTGCGGGATATTCTTGCGATCAAGGTATTCTAGGGTCTTTGATAAAAGTTGAGATTAAAATATCAATTCTAGTTATTGTGGTGAAACCATGTTTGTGAATGAAAACGAAATCCGTAACCAATACTTTCACATCCTTGATTTGATTTGTTTGCTTTGCTTTATTTTATTTTATTTTAGTTTATAAAATCACAAAACTACCGGTATTATTTATAGGGAACCGAAACAATTTGACAACCTAGACGTCTCTGTGGGATCGATCCTTTCTTGCCCTTGCTATATTTATATTTTGAGTAGTAAGAAAGTGTAAATTATTTTTGACGCTTACGACCGCGGTCAAATTTTGGCGCCGGCTACGGGAGGCAGCGGTTGTTAATTGTTTTTGGTTTCTTATTTTTATTTTTTCTTATTTTCTTGGTTTCTGGGTTTTAACCGTAATTTTGAGAATCTTATTTCAGGTGCTTATTTCTATGGAAGGAGCATATTGGAGCAATCAATACGGGTTTCAACCTCAACAATGTGATAACTACCAATTCCATGGGTATAATCAAAACCAATTCATTGGTTATGACCAATGTTCCATGGAACCTTATGGTTTTCCTCAACAACCTTATGGCGGGTATGTGTGTGAACAACCACAAGGACGGGAGGATTCTTATGCTTGTGAACAAAAAGTCTCTAATTTTATAGATAAAGTTTCCACCTTTTTACAAGAGGAATTTAAAAAAGCTAAAGAGACTACAAACGAGCAACTCCAAGAACTTCGTGAAGGTATGACTATCTTGCGAAGAGGCATTGATCAATACAAGGAAGATATGGATAATTCTAATGTGCATATGGTTTGTGATGAATATTTGATTGATGCTAATGTTGAAAAAGGCCAATCCTTGGGCACTTTTGTTGATAATTGTGTAGTTAACTCAACTCTTGATCGTAATAATGATCATTCACCTATTCAAAAGGATGAGTTAGAGATAAGCAACACTAAATTCAGCGAGGAACAACCTTATGTTGACTATGTTAGTGACGGTGATTATGATACATCGCTTGAAACAACTCATGGTGACATCTCCGAGGAGTCTTTTTGGGATCAAGATGAAGATGAAGAGGAATATGTCGACACTTGTGTAGATTACTCGAGCATTGATCTTAATAATGATCAAGAGCCTATTCAAAGGGTGGAGCTTGAGGATGATGCATTTAGAGTGTTCTAAAAAAGTTTCTTATGATAAAATTTGGATCCGCAAAAGAGTGTGTGCCTTACAACAAAAAAGGAGGAATATGTTGAGAATGAGACCGTTATGACCAATATTGTGGAAGACCCAATTGAGCTTGCATATGATTGTAATGATGATGTTTATGTCGAGACTTTGTTTACGGCGAAACGGACGAAGAATGGTTGCAAGGTTTGATAGAGGACCATGATATAAAAGAGGTGAATAATTCAATTGAGTTTTTCAAGGATGAAGAGGATTAAAGTAATACAAGAGATTGTGAAAGGTTTATCTAACCCTTTGCCTATTGTTTCTTCTCCTTTACCTCTTATTGGTTTGAATGTATGTGCTTTGAAACATTGTTGAATGACTTTGTTTCTCGATTTCCGCCATTAGAGATACTTGATTCTCATACTATGCAGGTTTTGGACCAAGAAACCGTGAAGTACCGACTCTATATTCTTTATACACTTCCAAGTGTGGACAAGAATAAGTGTGGGGGAAACTTTTATCGGTTCATAGCTTCGTTTCTGTTTTATATTACTAATATTTGTGTGAAGCTAGTGTTTGCAAAACAGGTGTTATGGGTGGATCCCCAACTTTTCCGATTATTGGTGTATGGGGAATGAATCTTACAAGAAGCTAAGTCGGGCCGTCGACTTTAAAACAAGCGCTAAGTGGGAGGCAACCCACCGGTTTTGTATCTTTTATCCTTTTGCTTTTTATTTTATTTTTGTTTCGTTTTTACTGTTTTTATATCATATTTGCATCCCTATGTTTAATTTCATTGAGTCCGTAATCTATCTTAGAAGAGAATTATGACGAATACCTTTTCGTCAGAAAATTTCAGACTGCGCGTAGTTCAGTCCAGAGACCATAACTGTCAGACCGTTTATCAAAACACTGTGAAATTTTGACACTGTAGAAAACACGTAGGTGAACAACTTTTTGTGAAATGGAGTTTTTCCAAATTCCTTACCAATTTGCACAGTTTTTGCGTTTTATCTGCTGTTACGTCAGAATTCAGAACTTTCGGTTTTACACATTGAGGACAATGTGAAGTTTAAGTGTGGGGGAGCATTTATATGTTTGTATAGTTTGTTTTTGACACCATTAGTGGATGGAACCATTTTGAACGCAGGAGTTGAGGAACCAATTAACTAAAAGGGAAGAATATAGCTCAGAAATCACAAATTAACATGATAGTTGTTACCATATCTCGGAATATCACCATATCGCATTCTATTTTTATTTTTTCATATTTATCTATTGTTCTCTAAGTGCTTTGGTGGGTCACTAAACATTGACGTGTTATTACTGCTAGGATGAAATAGAGTGGTTGAGTTACTAAAAAAAAAAAAAAAAAAAAAAAAATGAAAAATTATATGAAAAGAAAAAAAAAAAAAAAAAAAAAAAAAGGACCGACCAATTAGACCAAAACGGAATAAAAAGACACTTGGGAAATAGCAAGTATGTGTGAAACGTAGTCCCCGTCTCCGTCGCCTAAACAAGCGTGGAATGGGGATCCAAGGCAACTATCATGTACTTGTCGACAAGAAGCATGCGCTTGGATCCAAAAGATCTAATCATGCCGTCTAAAAAAAAGAGAAATTGGATCCAGTTTGATCCAATCATATAAAAAAAGAGAAGAAATTATTATTGTGTTGAATAAAGTCACTCTTGGTTCCCTTGTATATGCCAATTGATTTGATGTAGCATTCAGCACAAGGTAGCTCAATCTAATAGGATTAGGTTCATCTTAGCAGTGACCTTCAGGCAGATATGGGAAACATCGAACACTTGTGAATATTCGCCAACATCTACATCTATATCCATCTTCTTAATCTTTTCATTGTGATTGTGGTTTGTTAGTTTCCGAGTATTGTGGCTTGTTCTACTATCTAATTAGAGTTTATTTACTAATATATGAATTGAATTTGCAAGGTACCCCCTCCTGTAGTCAATTTGGATTCGTTCGTTGATTTGTCACAAATAGACGGAGTTTGAAATATAGGTTTTGTAGGTAGACCTCTTGTAAACCTTCACGAGACTATAACTCGTCCACTAGGGACACCTAGGGGTTTAAAGGCTTGTTATTTATGCTAAAATTAACCGTAGCCTCGACGACACGGAGTTGTATGTATTCTTTAGAATTGTTTTGTTTGATTTGCTCGAGGACTAGCAAAGTCTAAGTGTGGGGGAACTGATAGGTGTAGAATACACCGTATTTAATATCTAGTATTTATGCTTTCTTTGCGAGTTTTCTTGTAAATTATGTATCTTATGTTTACTTTTGAGTTTATTAGGTGCAATGGAGTCATTTGGAGCAAAAAGAAGTGGAAATAGCTACAAAAGTGAAGTCACAAGTGGAGAAAGGCCAAAGTCCAATTGGAACTCGTTCAAATGCAAGATTTCTACTTTTCATTGTGTAGAGGACGAGAAGATGAAGACGATGGCGAAAGAACTGAGTCATTCTCGAAGTTCGTATGAAGAAGTTATGAGCAAAACAAGAACTCATAAGCAAAGGGCAAAATGGTCATTTTATCGGGAAGTACTATTGGCACCCCGCTGTACGTTAAGGGGTAGTCATTACGGTTAAGGGGCGACTCTCTCTTGGAGGTATATTAAAGACAGCCAACTATGGTTAAGGGGTTGCTAGATGGGTGGCCCTTATCCAGAAGGTTGGTGTGCTGTTAGCACCCTAATCCTCTTCTGCCTTAAATCGAGAGGTGTTTCTTCATTCACCTCATTTGTGTTCTACCTGAAAATACTGTGAAGATCCAGATCGAGAAACCGAGAGGAGAAAATTGAATTGAGGGAGACGATATTGATGGAAATCAGAGAAGGAGAAGATGGAAAAGGGGTCTTGTGATTAGGTGTTGTCGAATGAAATCAGAGATGAACTCAAGCCAGGGGTTGAAGGAGATAGGGTTTCACCGTTGTTTAATCGATTCGGGGAAAGGAAAGGTGATTGGAGCTCGGGGAAGAAATGGAAGCATTTGTTGTCGAATAAAGATGGGTTTAAGTTGGCGGCCTGTAAGACTCGGATGAAATAGAAGTTGGGTTCCGTTGATTTGGGGTTTTCACATAAATTAGGGTTCGAGAAGCAAGATCCAAGGCGTGATTGCAATGATGGTTGGAGGTAGTGGATTGAGTAGAAGATTGCGGTGGCTACGGCTTAAGTGTTGTTGATCGTAAAGGAGGAAGTCGCTTGAGCAGCGGGATGTTGAGATGCACGATGAGCTTTCCCGTAGCCGATGTAACTTGTGATGGTGGACCGATAATGTTGGCGGCGATGTGTTGTTGGCAATGGAGCCGGAGTCGATTGGCAATCGATACAAAGAATGGAGTCTGTTGCTTTGCGAGCAAGAGTAGGACTTGGCTGGGTGATGGTGCTTGCATTACAGAGAAGCTGGGAAATGGAGTTGGAATTGAAATGAAATTACAGTGGCTCAAGTTCAGGGGTTGCATTGATTGCCATGGGGGAATCTGCGATTAGTGCAGCTGCGGTACTGATGGTTTGGGTGGTGTTTTGGCGAGCCAAGTAACTGCAAATGAACTGATGGTGGTGTTGGCAGAATTGCAAGCATAGCCATCATACTGGAGAGATGCGGGAAAGGGCGAGAGTGAATTAGGCCGAGAAGAGCATTGAGCTGAGGTGGTGCCATGGTGTGTGGTCGGAGTTCGATTGAGAAGGCACACAAGAAGTTGGTGGAGTCATTGCTGCAGTGGATTGAACTCAGCGGCGCAGTATTTGGAGAAGAAGGGTGCCATCTTGCAAAGGGCTAAGTGCAAGGATCAAGGAGATGGTGGTTGTGATGGCTTTGAAGAGTGGCAACTCAAAGTGGCGGGGAAGAGATGCATTGCAGTGGTGGAGTGCCGTATTGGCTATAAATGAGATTGGATGGGGTGTTGGCTGGATGTCTTGCCGCGATAACTCGAGTTGGATTAGCAGGAGAATATGAAGGAAGTTGGTTACGGTCTTTATCGTGGCTCGAGCCGGAGAGTCTTTGGAATGGCGATGATTGTTCAGCCGGGTATTGCGGCGTTGAGATTGTTAGCTTATGCAATAGTCTCGAGGTTGCAGCTCGGATGGATTAGTGGGATCCGAATTGGGCGGGAGATGGTTCAACTATGGCCTTGAGTTGGTGTTGTTTGAGATTGACATGGATTAAAGCTGCAGATTGGTGGTGGCTCGAGCTTGTATTGATGGTGAAATTTGCATGTAGTTGAGCTGAAACCGCAGGTGGTAGAGAGGCATGCTAGGTAGTTGGGTTCGGCATTCGTGACAATGGTGGTGATATAATGAAGGCGTGGAAGGAACAAGATGGGTATGAAGGAGATGTTGTTGTCAAGGTTTAGTGGTCGGGTGTTGGTATCGAATTGCGGTGAAAGCATTAGTGGCTTATTATGGATTGAGAGTTGCTATGTATTGTTGTAGGATGAATGCTTAGCATATTGCGGGTGGCGTTGATTCATGACCGAGAGATGAAGGGTCCGAGATGGCCTTAGTCTTGGGATTGAAATATGAGCGGGCGAGATGTTGAGTTAGGGTTTACTTGCAATGAATGTGAGCTGTATAGTAGAAGAATGAGTGCATTGGTTGTGAGAGGTGAACTAAGCTACAGAAGAATTGATAGCCATCATGGCTGGATGGAGCTTTGAAGCACAATCATTGTGCAGTATAACTCAGGCCAGTGCAATTGGCTCATGCCTGGCAACTATATATCCCAATCACCCTGACTCAATGATCTGCCAGTTTGACTCACCCCGACTCTTCGACCGAGTTGATTTCAGTGACCTTGACCGTTTTGACCCGTTGACCTATGTGACCGGTTTGACTTTGCGGTCACCCGAGCTAGTTTTCCAGCGACTATTCCGGCGGGATTCCGGCCATAATCCCAGTTTTCCGGCGAGCGTTTTTTGGACAATTTCTACACGGGTTTCTCTCACTTGTGGGCTTGGTGGACTTCTAACTAATGGACTTTGAAGACAAAACCTAGTTTTGGAAGGAGTGGAGCTATAAAAGAGAAGACTTTTCTCAAAACACATATCTTTTTATCTATTAATCTTGGCCTCTACTTTGTTTTCTAGGGTTTTACAACATGAAGTCTTTTCTCTTTCTTCTTGTGATGAACTCCATGAATATGAGTACCTAAGTTTATTATGGGTTATGGAATAAGTTGGATTTCCAAACATGGGTTTTAATTCAATAAATTAGTTTTTCTCATATTATCGTTTATGATTCACCATGAATATTGTTACATGATTTGAATGCTTGTTAGTCGAGTCATGAGTCGATTGATTTTGCTTTCATCTTTATTGCTAGATTAGGGTTATTATACGCAAAAGTGATAATTCGGATTGCAAGTAGCATAAGTATGATTATAGTTTGTAGTGATATATTCTTATGATCATATGTGAACCATAACATTTGTTAAATCGGATTAGTGCGCTTTCCACGTTCGATTGCTTTGATTGGCCTGATTTCATAGAACTTAACGCATCTAGGGAATTAAACTTGATTAGTGCTTTTACACGTTAGGTTGTTCTTTTAGGTAGAATTCATATTCGCATCTTTTAATGTGTTTGTTGATGACATGAGGAGGTTTGCGGGATATTCTTGCGATCAAGGTATTCTAGGGTAGTTGAGATTAAAATATCAATTCTAGTTATTGTGGTGAAACCATGTTTGTGAATGAAAACGAAATCCGTAACCAATACTTTCACATCCTTGATTTGATTTGTTTGCTTTGCTTTATTTTATTTTATTTTAGTTTATAAAATCACAAAACTACCGGTATTATTTATAGGGAACCGAAACAATTTGACAACCTAGACCTCTCTGTGGGATCGATCCTTTCTTGCCCTTGCTATATTTATATTTTGAGTAGTAAGAAAGTGTAAATTATTTTTGACGCTTACGACCGCGGTCATTAGGGATGAGTTCACTAAGCAGTTGGAATGGAAGAAACTTTATGATCTGACTAAGAAGTGTTTGGGTTGGGATGAAGAAACATCAACAATGAGTTCAACAGATGCATGAAGTATAGAACTAGACAGTTTAACATGGGTACTTTGATGGATACGTTCAAGGGCACCAGGGAAAAAGAAGAGAAATGAACATTAACCGATGAGCAAGTCAACCACGCGGCCACTGCATATCTCCTATGTGTATTGGGATGTGTCATTTTCCCCAATGCCAGTGGAAATCAGGTCGACGCCAACCTTTTACAACTTTTGGATCCTCTCGATAAAGTGCATGAGTACTCATGGGGCACGGCATGCCATGCGTGGTTGATGGAAGAGTTGAGAAAGGCGTTGAGGCTTGGAATTATCCAAGTGGTCGGGAACGTGAGTCTACTACAGGTATTGTTTATTAACTCTACATACTTGGTTATTTTTTATTTTTCTACCATTGAAGAATCAATTTCCTAATACTTGCAAAAATGACAATATAGACATGGATCTACGACCACTTCCCTATCTTGCATTGGCCATTGAAAACCCGGCGTGGGCGAAAGGTGACCCTAGAGGAACAAAGTACGTCTTCGATGACAACCATTCTAGGATGAAGGAGCAAGACTGATTTGTTTGAGGGAGATTTTGGACTATTTGAAAGCCCAAGATGTATGCTTTGATCCATACAAGGAAGAGAGAGTGATGGACATATCGCAGGTCGGTCCGATTTGGCCCTTTATTTTGGACTGTTGTGGCACCCCACATGATATGTGATGTATAATGCTTCAAGGGTGATGCGACAACACGGTTTTGTACAATGTATACCGAATGAGCAAATCCATGGCAATTTCACTTTGAATCTGGAGAACTGCGAGTCTGATAAAGATTCTATCACGGTGATTTACAAGGGTACACCATCCTATGTAAATTCCATTGGGATAGAAGGGCGCATTACTTGATCAACCAAGGAAGGGCAGCCAACCAAGGTTTTGAAAATGCTCCCAACTATATGGATTGGTACTGCAATATTTCTCATATTCGTGTAATCCGTGATCTTAAACCAAAGCCAGCTTCATACAGGAGTATCATCAAAGAGAAACCTGCGGGTTTTGGTAGATTGGAACGTATTGTTTTGTTAATTTAGTTTAATATTATGGGTCAAAATAGATTAATAACCGTTTGATGGTATGTTATGATTTAAAACAGATGAGCAGGTTCAAGCGTTTGTCCAAATGGTACACTGATTGCATAAAAGACGGAGAGCCTGTGCCACTTGAGAAGATAAAAAAGCACCAAGAGTTGATTGATGACGTTGACAATGAAGATTATGCATCTCAGTTTGGGGAAAAAGGCAAGCAACCTACAAAGAAGGTGACCAAAAGAACTCGGGCATCATCGAGCACTCAAGTTGATGAAACCAATGATGATGTTGGTCCAAGTCGTGAGGTGGTAAAGGTCGCAAAATCCAAGCAAAAAGGAACAAGTAAACTTTCGATGTTTTTCGTTAACTTTATGGATAACTTTGTTTATGTTGGATTATGTCGTTTTCAAAGTTTGTGTCGGATTATTAGTTGTTACGTTATGTTTATGGATTATGAATGGTTATGTTGCTATGTTTATGCATTTAACGATGACTCGCAAGCGAATCACAAGAAGAGACATGAAAGTGTTGAATTTTAGAACACAATTGGAAGATAAGTTTATATATGAACCTACCGATTCTGGGGATGTTGCATTTTTAGTCAGAATCGGTAACATTATACGTTATTAACCTACCGATTCTGGGGATTTTGCAAAATATTTTGTCAGAATCGGAAGATTGCTAATATACTTTGCCTTCCGATTATCATGTGTAAAGAAAACTTGTCTTTTGTATCCAAACAACACCACAATCGGAAGGGAATTGTGCACCTTCACTTTCGAATAATAATAATCGGTAGGTTTATTTTTTATGTTCCTTCCGACTATTCTATGTAAAAAAACTTTGTCTTCTGGAACCAAACAACACCATAATCGGAAGCTAATTGTGCACATTGACTTACGAATATTATTAATCGGTAGTTTTAGGTTTTGTTAATTTCCGATTATTCTACCAAAAAACAACTATGGTTTCTGGAACCAAACAACACCATAATCGGAAGGTAAATTTTCACCTCGACTTTCGAATGAAATGAATCGGTAGGTTTAGTTTTTGTTAATTTCTGATTATTCTGTGTGAAAGAACTTATGTTTCCTGGAACCAAATAACACCATAATCGGAAATAAAGTTGACACATAAGATAACTGAATATTTTAATCGGTAGTTTGTTTAACAAAATACGCTTATGTTTCTTTATAATCGGACAGTTTTTATATTAATAATCCTCCGATTACATCCATTACATAAAGTTCAAACGACCTTAACCTTACAATTTCGTCAAAAGAACCTAAATCCATACTCCTAATTGACTATAAAAGTATTAAAAAAGGTCGTAACGTCCAAACACCACAGAAATTGTCCCTCTTGATCTTGTAACATCCTTTATGTTCAAATCGTTTCCCGTAGAGGTCCATACACCGACGATCAGCAAGATTTCTCTGAGATTACGAATGAGTAACAAGTTAGTACTAACTTATGTTAATGTGAGTCGGAGTTATAAATATACTTACTCATTTTTCATACGTCCACCAAGAAAAAGTGTCCCTAACAAATCGTTCTTCATTTTCATGTTTGTCAATCTCCTTGTCGACCGCCTTCTTTCTCATCTTAATGTCATTGGATGATATTCGAATTCGATTACCATCTAACGCCTCAAATACCATTAAAATACGGTTCCATAACTGCTCTTCAAATTCCCGCTTTTAGATCTTGTGAACACGATCATGAGCAGTTACCACAACCCACGCTCTATAAATAACACAATCTTCTTCTTCGGCAAAAGCAAAAGTAATATCCATGTTTTTGGTTTTCAAAATTAGAACTGAAGAGAGGAAAGAGTTTGGTGCAATTGGGTGATAGATATGAGTTTCTTTATATAGATTTATGTTCCAACGGCTCTTTTTCTTTTTCCCAAAAACTCCAACGGCTATTTCAAATTTGGTTTAAAATGCCAGGCTAATTTGACGAAGGTTGAATGTGGAGAAACCAATAATCGGTAGGTATTTTAGTTAGCATATCTACCGATTATGGTAGCTTTCAAAATTTGAATTTGGGGCAACCTATAATCGGTAGGTTGTGGAACCTATTAGGCTTACGATTATGGCTACATCCAAATCACGAACCACATGGTTATGCCTGGCTCTGTACACTCAAAACCTATGGAATTTGGCAAGGGTTCGATCTGGGGATCCTTACAATTGGTAGGTTGTTAAGTTGGATATACTACCGATTATGGTAGATTTCAAAATTCATCACATGAAGGATTTTAGAAAAAACTCATTTTGGGGCAACCTATAATCGGTAGGTTGTGTAACCTATTTGGCTTACGATTATGGCTACATCCAAATCACGAACCACATGGTTATGCGTGGCTTTGTACACTCAAAACCTATGGAATTTGGCAAGGGTTCGATCCGGGCCTCCTTACAATGGGTAGGTTGTTAAGTTGGATATACTACCGATTATGGTAGATTTCAAAATTCATCACATGAAGAATTTTAGAAAAAACTCATTTTGGGGAAACCTATAATCGGTAGGTTGTATAACCTATTTGTCTTACGATTATGGTTACATCCAAATCACGAACCACATGGTTATGCCCGGCTCTGTACACTCAAAACCTATGGAATTTGGCAAGGGTTCGATCACGGGGCTCCTTATAATCGTAGGTTGTTAAGTTGTTAACTCTACCGATTATGGTATATTTCAAATTCCCTTACATGAAGGATTTTAGAAAAAACTCATTTTGGGGGAACCCATAATCGGATGGTACACTCAAAAGCTATGAAATATGGCAAAGGTTAGATCTGGGGATCGTTATAATCGGTGGGTTATATAATTATATACCCTACCGATTATGGTAGATTTCAAAATTCATTACGTGAAGGATTTTAGAAAAAACTCATTTTGGGGCAACTTATAATCGGTAGTGTATGTAACCTATTAGGCTTCCGATTATGGATACATCCTGACTCAAGCCAAGTGGTTATGGTTGGCTCTTCACCCCTCAAAACCTATGGAATTTGGCCAAGGTTGAATATGGGGCTCCTTATAATCGGTAGTCTTACAAGTTTGATAAGCTACCCATTATAAAAGGGATTATTAGCCGAAGTATCTACACAATAATCGGTAGGTACCGATTCACCTTTAACCTACCGATTATGGTGTTGGCTCCCGATTATAGAAGGGCATATTGGCCATTTCGAAAAATCGAAGATAAGGGGTAGCTTAGATTTACGTTTGGGTGACCTTTTTTGTCTTTTAGTGTCGCCCCTAATTCTTTTGGGGTCGCCCCAAAAAATGCCAGGATATTTTTGTCTTGTTTTCGCAATCGAACACCCACATGTGTGCACAAATTTACTCTTAACTGTTTTGGACGGAAAAAATAACGGATTGGGACATTTTTCCAAGCTATCCACAATGGGACATTTTCCCAAGGTTGCATCCGATTTTGGGGTATTTTCCCAATTTTCCCTAGAATGAGTGTGTTATAGCATTGCTCAGTCGAACTCGCAAGCATTGTTATAAGTCTTGATTTCTAATCTACTTATAGCTATGTCTCGGATTAGAATAGAATGTTTAGTTGAGCTTTAGACTTCACAGCGTTCATCGAATGAAGACGAAGATCTACTGAGGAGAGCTTGGAGGAACTTCATCAACAAAAGTTATGTGGAGACTAAAACTTATATGTCACTCAGAAGTCTATTCTATTTTATCTCCTAATGAGACTAAATCGTATAGCTATATATACTTTTATATTATACACATTTGATATTTCGAGCCGAGTTTATCTTGCTTATCTATTTCTCAAAATATGTGTAGAAAGCTTTTTGCTTTAGCTACATTCATCATTATTCTTGATGAGTTTAGTTGGAAACAATTTATTTGTTGGAAACTAAATAATAAGTCAACAGATGATCATGTGAAAATTGCCTTGAAACATCTTACATGATTTGTGTGAGACAATCATTTGATGTCGACTCAGAAAGTTTCGTATTGATCATTCGATCACTTGAAAATTAATAATAAGCTAATGGTATGTGTGAGACAGTCATTGTCGTCTTCTAAGGATGTTTCAATTATTGAAATGGGAATTTAGAATAATTAACCTTTGTCTGGATACAAAACAGTATGCATACCAGTATGCAAACTGTTTTGGTATGATTCAGGTCTGGAAACCTTGTTTGCATACGAGTATGTGAGCAGTTTTAACTGTTAAAGTCCGGGAACCAAGTCTGCATACCAGTATGTAAACGTTTCTACCTGAGTTAGGTCCTAGACTGCTGGTTGCATACCCGTTTGCAAACGGCTGGACAAGACCAAAGTCTGTATGCTACATTTGGCGTACCTGTTAGCAAACTTAGTGGTTAAAGTACAATTACGAATCAATCCGATTTTGCTTCAATTGGTTCATATATATTTCTAAGAGATAGTGAACAATTGAACAAATTTATTTGTGACACAATTAGATTCATTTGATTATCTTTCATGATTTATTGATCATCATATTTGATCTAGAAGTGTTAGATGAATGTGGTTAAAACAAAAGTGTCCATATGGCTAACTTCGGTTAACTGTTATTGAGGCAACTCTATATACACGTTTAGGTACGGTTACTCATATTTAAATGAAGGTGTATTTCATTTGTGCGTAACAAGCTAAGACCATCTAACGGTGGAGAGATATTTCGCTGGTTTTAAGCAAACTTAGATTGAATCTTAAATCAGGATTTCATCTAATGGTGAACATTGAATGCTTTGTTACTAAGCTATCTTAATAAGTTTGATTGAAAACAAACCCTGATTTGAAAGACTATATAAGGGAGAACTCTATCAACTGGAAAACCTAATCCCGACACTTTCCTGTGTCCTAGTTGCAACTATAGTGATTCTCCTTTAACCTAGGTTTTTCCAAAACCATTATAAGTTGACAACTTGAAGACTTCATTTGGGATTCGTTAAGCCAGATCCAACTGTTTTCTTTGTAGTTGCGTATGAGGATCTTACTTGTTTTATTATATTGAGTACTATCTTCTCTAAGATTTTCTCGAGATTTGTCTCCGATGGGTTAGATATAAAAAGTAATCATAAAACTTTTCATCTCGTTCTTTGTGATTCTACAATAACTTCTTCTACAAACATATAGTTAAGTTATTGTAGGATATTTCTAGGATGTTCTTCGGGAATATAAAACCGGATTATCAATTGGTTCCTGTTCACCTTGGTTTATCAAAAGACGGAACAATAACTTTATATGTACTTCTGTGGGAGACATATTTATCTATCAGAATAGACTTATCTGTGGGAGACTAATTTGTTTATAAGTCTTCAACTTTGACTCGTAGCATTTCTTAGTTGTGGGTGAGATCATCTAATGGAATCAAGTGTGTAGATTCTTGCTGGGATTCAGTGACGTAAGGAACGCTATTGTACCTTAATCGGTATGAGACTTGGTTAGGGCTCAACTACATTTCAGTCCGAAGTTAACTTGTAGTAGGCTAGTATCTGGACTAGGTCCCGGGGTTTTTCTGCATTTGTGGTTTCCTCGTTAACAAAACTTCTGGTGTTTGTGTTATTCCTTTGCCGCATTCTATTTGTTTATATAATTGAAATATCACAGGTTGTGCGTAGTTCAATTAATTGGTAAATCCGAACTTTGGTTGTTGGATAGAAACTTATTGACTCTTGGACATTGGTTTTTGATACCATCCCAGTTAATCTCATACCAATTAATTCACGGATTCCATCATGTTGATTTGTTGATTGATTTGAGAAAGAGATATAACTTTTGGATATATTACCTTCATTGAGTGTGACCGTCTAGTTGATTCTCTTGGAATTATATTGGAGTTTGGTCCATACATATTGTCGAACAAAATATTGGGTGTGGTTGCTAGACCCCTGCTTTTTCAATTAGTATCAGAAAAGGAAAACACGTTAAGACCTCATAACTCTGTGTTTGTAGCAATCTGACTCTATGGACAGAAGTGTTATTTCTCTAGACGTACCGCCAGTCTTCGATGGCTCGAATTACTTATGGTGTAAAATTTCTATTCGTGCCTTTATTCAAGCGCGTGATTTTCAATCATGGGTTCGTGTTGTTAATGGATATAATTCTCCAATGGTTATAATAGACGGTGTACCTGTTGGAAAGGATATTGGTGAGTATGAAGATCATGAGATTCTTGTTGCAAAGAAAAATTCTGACTGTTTAGATGCTATCAGCCATGCCATTACCACATATCTTCAGTACCATGTGACTACGTGCACTCGGTCTAAAAATGCTTGGGATATCTTGGAAACCTTATTTGAGGGGAATACATCTAAGGAAGAAGCTAGGCTCCAAAACCTAAATTCTGATTGGGAAAACCTTCGCATGGAGGATGAAGATTCATTTGATTAGTTTAATTACAAAGCTTTTGAAATTGTTTATGCATCTTTTGCATTGGGTAAGACTATTATTGAAAAGGACATTGTGATGAAAATTCTCAGATCGTTGCCTGCTAAATAAGATTCTAAGAAACATGTCATCGTTGAAGGAAATAACCTTGATACTCTTTCCAAAAATATTCTTGTTGGAAAGCTAAAGATTTTTTATCTTAAACTAAGTAAAAGACAAAAACTTCGCGTGTGTTGCAATCCTGTTGCTACACCTGATTTAAATTCTCTGAAAAAGCGGGGGCCTAACAACCACACCCAACAATTCGATTAGAAATCTTTATGGACAAACTCCAATATACTTTCTATAGAATCAACTAGACATTCAGACTCAATGATAAAAAGTATATCAAAGAGTTTATATCTTAATCTCTCGATTTGATCTTTACTCAAGCAAATAGAAATCTACGAGTCTTTATCAAAGAGAGATAACTTGGATGGTACCAAAGACCAATATCCAAGTGTCAATCAATTTAAATCAACAACCAAAAAGGTCGAATATTCTAATTGATGGAACAACGCACAAACTGTGATATTTCAATTATATAAAAAAAAATATAATGCGGAATAGAAATAACACAGGCACTAGAATTTTGTTAACGAGGAAACCGCAAATGCAGAAAAACCCCGGGACCTAGTCCAGATTGAACACACACTGTATTAAGCCGCTACATACTCTAGCCTAATCCAAATTAACTTCGGTCTGGACTGTAGTTGAACCCCGATCAATCTCATACTGATCCAAGGTAAAGTTTTCTCTTACGTCTCTAATCCCATCAGGATGCTACGTACTTGATTCCCTTAGCTGATCTCACCCACAACTAAGAGTTGCTACGACCTAAAGTCGAAGACTTTAATAAACAAATTTTTATCACACAGAAAAGTATACAGAATAGATAAATCCCTCTCCCACGAATAAACTTATGAGTTTTGTTCCGTCTTTTGATAAATCAAGGTGAACAGGAACCAATCAATAACCTGGACTTATATTCCCGAAGAACAGCCTAGTATTATTCATCACCTCACAATAATCTTAATCGACGCAACGAAAAAAGATATTGCGGAATCACAAACGATGAGACGAAGTGTTTGTGATTTCTTTTCTATCTTGCCTATCGGAGATATAAATCTCAAGCCAATTATTTCAATTGTACTCAAATACGATATAAACATCAAGATCCAGATCACACAACTACAAGAAAAGTAGTATCGGTCTAGCTTCACAATCCTAATGAAGTCTTTAAGTCGTTAACTTTGGTTTTAGAAGAAGAAAACCAAAGGTTAAAGGAGAATCGACTCTAGCTTAGCAAACTAGTATCACACGTAAAGTGTGGGTATTAGGTTTCCTAGTTTCCAGAATTCTCCCTTATATAGTCTTTAAAATTAGGGTTTGCAATCAATGTTAACTTAGTAACAAAGCATTCAATATTCACCGTTAGATGAAAACCTGATTAGATTCAAGCTAATATTTCTCAACCGTTGGATCGAAAACTTAGCTTGTTACACACAAATGAAATGTTCAATTTTGGGTTTATGAACCGTACCCAAACATTAACATTTGTTGGTTCAACAATAGTGAACCAAATGGTTAGCCATATGATCACTCTCATATCAACCATATTCTTCTTCACCATAACTAGTTTAAATGACTCAAATGAACTAGTTAGAGAGTTGTTCAATTGCTTAGATCTTATGTAACTACGCAAGACACAATCGAAGCAAAAACGGTTTGATTCACTCGAATCGGTTCATGAAATTTATAGCCACGGTTTGCAAAAGCATTTTCTTAGTTTATATAAACATTAGTTCAAGAACAACCGGTTTTAGATACAACCTACTCAAGTTCGCGTACTGGGTTCGTGGACTTAAGCTCATGAAAGGAGTACACAAACTCCAGCAGAAATTCTCGGGTGAGAACTTCCGCCAGTTCGCGGACTTGGCTTGCGCCACTTCCATTTCTCTTGATCAACAAAGTTCGCAAACTTTGGTTCAAGGAATAAGGACTTATACATATATGTGTTTCCACAACAATGCTTATATCCTACCAATGGTTATGTAATCTAAACTCTCATTTCAATCATTGAAACATTCTCAGAGAACGTTATATAACCGTTATTCATAGATCATTTTTCTTCAGAGCAATTTCCAAAGTGATTGAAACATAACATGACTTTCGTCACTAGGTAAAGATGAATTCGGTTAAAGCGAAAGCTTACCAACACATATTTTGAGAAATAGATAAGCGAGTTAAACTCGGCTCGAAATAGAAAATGTTATAATGAAAGTGTATACGTCTAAACGACTTTTGTCTCAAGAGTAGGAGATAGAGTAAATAGACTTTAGAGTGACAGATAAGTTCAAGTCTCCACATACCTTTTAGTCGATGAGGTTCCATCGGATCCTCGAGTAGTCCTTCATCTTGTATGATGATTGCCATGGAGTTCTTGAGCTCAACTACACTTTCTATCCTAGTCCGAGACCTTTAGCTACATAGGCTAGAAATCAAGAATTATAGTTTTGATCACTAACATTGAAAAACATGCTTGAGATAGCAACACTTGCGAGTTCGACCGAGCAATGCTATAATATTCTCTATGTCCTAAATTGATTGATATGAAGGATGAGAATTTCTTTAATTCGACTCTTTCACTGTTTTTAAAATAGTCAAAGAAATATCTTAGAAGGAGAAAAAGAAAGTCTCGTAAAAAATCTTCTTCAATCAATGAAATGGATAAGAAAGTTCACAAAGACTATGATAATAGAACTTGTTCCAAGTGCTAAAAATTTGATCATCATTTCTCATATTGTCCTAATAAGGAGGTTAGTGAGATAACCAAAGCATGGATGACAAATCTTGACTACTGTCCCGAGGAAGAAGCCTGTGGAAGTTCGCTCACTTATTTTGCTGATAATCACACTTGTAACTTCAACAGTTCTGATTATTCCATGATAAACAATCTAACTTCTCCTGAAGAGAAAATTGATCTCTTGACCAAAAATTTGTACTCAATTAAGAGTATGTTTCAACTGGAGAAGGAAGCCTGGATTAAAAGGATTGAAAATCTGGAATGTCAACTGAAAAAATTAAGACAAGAGAATGCAACATCTCGCAATCGTGGTTTTAAGAAGAAGGATCGATTATGTTCGATAAACTATTTTAAACTCAATCAACATATTACTCCTGATAATATGTCATGTTCAAACTTCTCTTGTAATGAGAAAGACATGATAAAATATAATTGCACGACAAATCCTAAGTCTCCTTTGTATAAAAAACAGGATCACCTTGAGACGGTTTGCACAAAGGTTCTTGAAATATCTTCTTCTATTAATTTACTTTATCAAAAGAAGAAAAGAAAATCTCATAAGAAATCTACATCACTTTTGAAAGAGATATTTATAACCATTCATAGTTAGCAAAAATCGATAAACAGGGCTTTCGAAACATTGCGGGAAAGGAAGATGTCTCCTCTCGATTTTCCCTCCATAAAGAGAAATCAGAAACAAGGTATAATGAAATCATCATCTTCTCCTGAGAAACCACCCGATCCTTTATTGGATGGGAGAAATTACAATTTGTAATAGTTTCTAAGATTGTTCTTGTTTTTCCATTGGACAAGAACCATAATCTCCAAGGTGTGAAAAGATTTCTGTTCTTGAGTAAGTCAAAATTCTACTGCTTACTTGTTTTTGTATCTTCTTCTTGTAGTCTAATTTTTGTTATTGAGATATGAACCGTTTGCGTATATGAACGGTTTTCCTAAATAATGTCCTTTTTGGATATCCAAAATTCTTTTAGGGTTTTGATCAAAGGTCTTTTTGGGAATTTATTCTATATCTTATTCCTTTTAAGTTGGAAGATTTCATTCCTTGAAGCAAGCATTTCATTTACCTTTTTTTATTATGTCCCCATCAAGTCTTTCCAATAAAGAAGGTGATGTCTGGACTGTTTTCTTTCCCTCTAAGAAAGTTCTTTTTGATTCTTCTTAAAATGAGATGTATCAAGACAAACGTGATTCCTTCTCTGATGTGAATCCTACTGTATGTCATTTTGATAAGCTCTCATTAACCGTGAGTCTCGTCTTGGAACAAGTACGTGCCTTAAAAACTGAACTCGAATCTTCAACCAAAAGACTTGAGGATAATATGGATAATCTCGAATCCAGGATTGATCTAATCGAAGATGATCTTGATGATTATAGGGAATATGAGAAGATTCTTCAATGTAAGTGAAATGAAATTTGTTTCTTGCTAAAATAATGTCTAGAAAACTTCTCATGAGAATGTATTCTTCTGTTTTATGAAGGATAACTAGGGTTTGGAATAGAAAATATTGTGATTACACATAGCTAGCAATTGATAACGATTTTCATCTTGCAATGTTTTTAGATTTTTTTATTTAAATTCTAAGTTATTTGGAAGATGATTTTGCAGTATGAATCTTTATTGGTTTTATATATTGTGAAACTATTTTATGGGAATAGTGTGTTTACGTTCGTGAACTATGATTATCTCATATGTGCTCAAAAGTTAAGTCTATTATGTCTTTATGCAAATATTGATAAAAGATAGAATGAACTTTAGAATATTCCGCAGTATTGATCTTTCCCTGATCCACTTCTATGTGAAAGTACTGTATGGCTCCGTATGTTTTCTTATGTTGAGCATTTCCGATTGAATTAATCATTGAGACTTCTTGTGGTTAATTTATTCGAGTTTCCTGGATACAAATTCATGTTTCATGTAATTTGTTAATGTCCAAAGAAATCCTTGTTTTCTCGTAAAAGTAAATTCCCTCTTGTTTTTCTTTCGGGAATGGCATATTATGGGGGAGAGTTCTTAATTGAACTTGTGCTTAATTGCCAAATCTTTATGGGGAGCGCGGCTGTGGAATATTGTATCTTGTGTATTTATAAACTCCTTGATGAATACACTAAGTTTCGATTATGTGAAATCATCGAAACCAAGTTGATATGTTCTTTTTTAGTCATGAATTATCTATTTGATAATTTCATTATGATCCCGTAGTTTTCATACCTTTGCCAATTTATATTGACAAAAAGGGTGGAGAATTATTTTGTAGTTCACACTACATACATATGGTTTATGAATCATTATGTAAGGGAGAGTGGGTTTCATTGTGTGATGAAGTGTTAACTAAGGGGGAGTGATACATATCACCATAGTATTATTCTCAAAGTTGTGATGCAATTGGACTTTTATGTTGTGTAAGAATACTATGACATTGTATAATAATAATTGAGAACAACAGTTTTCTTATTGTTATGGTTACGAATCTTTAACAACAATGATGTTGAGTTGAACACGTTCAGAATCGCTGGAGTACTTGAAGTGACGAAGAATTCAAGGAATGTTGAATAACCAAGGAAATCAAGCATGTTGGATGAGAAGTCACAAAGTTTATTTATGTTGTAATCCATATGCATTGATAGTTTTGTCACTAAAATTGACAAATGGGGAGATTGTTAGAGCATTTCTCGGTCGAACTTGCAAGAATTGCTATCTAAAGATTGTTTGTCAAGTTTAGTTGATCAAAACTATAAGTCTTTATTTCTAGTCTACTTATAGCTATGTCTCGGATTACGATAGAATGTGTAGTTGAGCTTTAGACTTCACGACGTTCATCGATTGAAGACGAAGATCTACTGAGGGGATCTTGGAGGAACGTCATCAACAAAAGGTATATGGAGACTAAATATTATCTATAACTCAGAAGTCTATTCTAATCTATCTCCTAATAAGACTAAGTCGTATAGCTATATAGACTTTTAAACACATTTGATATTTCGAGCCGAGTTTATCTCGCTTATCTATTTCTCGAAATATGTGTTGAAAGCTTTTTTCTTTAGCTACGTTCACTATATTCTTGATAAGTTAAGTTGGAAATAATATATTTGTTGCAAATTAAATAATAAGTCAAAAGATGATCATGTGAAAATTGCCTTGAAACACCTTACATGATTTGTGTGAGACAATCACTTGTTGTCGACTTGGAAAGTTTCGTATTGATCATTCGATCACTTGAAAATTACTTATAAAGCTAACGTTATGTGTGAGACAGTCATTGTCGTCTTCTAAGGATGTTTCAATGATTGAAATGGAAGTTTAGAACAATTAACATTTGTCTGGATACAACACAGTATGCATACCAGTATGCAAATTGTTTTGGTATGATTCAGCTCCGGAAACCTTGTTTGCATACCAGTATGCGAACGGTTTTAACTGTTAAAGTCCGGGAACCAAGTTTGCATACCAGTATGCGTACAGTTCTACCTGAGTTAGGTCCGGGACTGCTATTTGCATACTTGTTTGCAAATGGTTGGACAAGACCAAAGTCCTGATGATATACTTTGCATACCTGTTAGCAAACTTAGTGGTTAAAGTTCTAAAATCGGTTAAGTATGTTTTCATACTCATGAACAAATACATTAATAAATTAAGGAAAGCAATTTTTGCAAACCGTAGCTTAATATTCATGAATTGATTCTTATATAAGTACTTTGTACAATTACGAATCAATCCGATTTTGCTTCAATATATTGGTTCATATGTATTTATAAGAGATAGTGAACAATTGAACAACTCTATTTGTGACACAATTAGATTCATTTGATTACCTTTCATTATTTATTGATCATCATATTTGATCTAGAAGTGTTAGATGAATGTGGTTAAGACAAAAGTGTTCATATGGCTAACTTCGGTTAATTGTTATTGTGCCAACTCAATATACACGTTTAGGTACGATTACCCATATCTAAATGAAGGTATATTTCATTTGTTCATAACAAGCTAAGAACATCTAACGTTAGAGTGATATTGCTTTGGTTTTAAGCAAATTTAGCTTGACTCTTAAATCAGGATTTCATCTAACGATGAATATTGAATGCTTTGTTACTAAGCTATCTTAGCTTTGATTGAAAGCAAACCATGATTTGAAAGACTATATAAGTGAGAAGTCTAGCAACCGGAAAACCTAATCCCGACACTTTCATGTGTCCTAGTTGCGACTAGAGTCGATTCTCCTTTAACCTAGCTTTTTCCAAAACCATTATAGGTTAATAACTTAAAGACTTCATTTGGGATTCGTTAAGCTAGATCTAACTGCTTTCTTTGTAGTTGCGTATGCTGATCTTACTTCTTCTATCATATTTAGTACTACCTTTTCTAAGATTTGCTCGAAAACCCTGATTTGAAAGACTATATAAGTGAGAAGTCTAGCAACCGGAAAACCTAATCCCAACACTTTCATGTGTCCTAGTTGCGACTAGAGTCGATTCTCCTTTAACCTAGCTTTTTCCAAAGCCATTATAGGTTAATAACTTAAAGACTTCATTTGGGATTCGTTAAGCTAGATCCAACTGTTTTCTTTGTAGTTGCGTATGCTGATCTTACTTCTTCTATCATATTGAGTACTACCTTTTCTAAGATTTGCTCGAGATTTATCTCCGATAGGTAAGAAATAAAAAGTAATCACAAATCTCTTCGTCTCATTCTTTGTGATTCCACAATAACTTCTTCTACTACCATATAGTTAAGTTATTGTGAGGTATTTCTAGGATGTTCTTCGGGAATATAAGACCGGATTATCATTTGGTTCATGTTCACCTTGATTTATCAAAATACGGAACAAAAACTTCATAGGTACTTCCATGGAAGGCATATTTATCTATCAGAATAGACTTATCTGTGGAAGACAGATTTGTATAAGTTTTCGAATTTGGGTCGTAGCAACTCTTAGTTGTGGGTGAGATCAGCTAAGGGAATCAACTGCATAGAGTCCTGCTGGGATTAAGAGACGTAAGGAAAGCGATTGTACCTTAATCGATGTGAGACTTGGTTAGGGCTCAACTACATTCCAGTCCAAAGTTAACTTGTAGTAGACTAGTGTCTATAGCAGCTTAATACAGTGTGGTGTTCAAATCTGGACTATTTCCCGGGGGTTTTCTGCATTTGCGGTTTCCTCGTTTTTTTTCTTCTTCGTTAAAAAAACTTCCGGTGTTTGTGTTATTTATTTTTCGCATTATATTTATTTATATAATTTAAATGTCACAGATTGTGCGTAGTTCAATCAATTGGTAAATCTGACCTTTGGTTGTTGGATAAAAATTGATTGACGCTTGGACTTTGGTTTTTGATACCATCCAAGTTATTCTCATACCAATCAGTTCATAGATTCCATCATATTGATTTACTGATTGATTTAAGAAAGAGATATAAATTTTGGATATCTTTCCTCGATTGAGTCTAACTGTCTAGTTGATTCTCTTGGAATTATATTGGAGTTTGGTCCATACAGATTTCCGAACGAAATATTGGGTATGGTTGTTAGACCCCCACTTTTTCAGAGTGGTCGAAGTTCTTGCAAACCTGGAATCAATACTGAGCCAAAGTTCTCTTGACGAATCAATACCAACTACATATGGAATAACATCATATGAAATTGTTGATTGAAGCCACAAAATTAGTGTACTGTCATCATCGATCCAAGAAGTATAGTTTGCATTTACATTTCCCTGTGCTAGATCATCCTGAGTGGCATATTTAAGAGGACAACGAATTGAACCATCAATGAGACCAAGAACTTTGTATCCCTTCAACAAAGGTAATATGAGAATCTTCCATGTGATAAAGTTGTCATCCTTGTGTTTGAATTTGATGATACTGGTGATCTGATTGAGAGGAATGTGAGAGATCGTGATTCGTAAAGATTCAAAGTCATCGATGAAACAAGAATGAAGACTTGAAGAAGAAAGAAATAAGCAAGATTTGGTAACGAAAAAAAAAAACAGGATCAAAGGTATTGAGCGGAAGTGAGGATCTATGGTCCTCTTGATGCCATAGTTGTATTATTCAATAGAATGAATTACAAGTTCATGAAGGACAGATTAATGGTGTCTGCAATTAGTCAAAGTAATTGTCTTACTTACATAAACAAGAAGAGAAAACATATATTAACTAGGTATCACCGGGGCCTTACGGCCCCGGCTCAACCTCCGGTTAGTTTTACGTGTCATGTAATTTTCGGTGATATTCGGCATCGGGAGCTCGGTAAGTTCCGTGAGAATACTTTAAAATATCATTAATAATGCTTATGTTATCCATGTATCCTAATTAATATAAATCGGTTTATGTTACCTGGGTATCCCATTGGTGATTTCCTAAAAAGAAAAAAACTTGATGTTTTTTTTTTTTTAATTTGTTGATTCCAGGATAATTAAATGGTGATGATGGATTAAACGTGAACATCACCTGTGAAAGATGTCAATGAAAGTATAATATGAATTAGGCAGATAATGTTGGGCGTTTTTATCTAATAAATTAGAACATGCAAGCTTAAGCGTGGTTTGAAAGCAATAAGTCTAAATTGTAAGAAGCAATCTAGGATATCTATTACGAAGAATAAAACAGCCTGATCTAGATAAGAATTTAAGTTACCAAAACAATAATTAGGTAAATGGTACCAATGTCATTGTAGTACAATATTAAAATGGTTGGGTGATGGTACCAGTTACCTGAGCTCAAAACTCGCCAGCATCTTATCGATTAAAAACAAAATACGGTAGATAATTAGAAGAATAATACAAAAGCTATTGGAGATGTCCAAGCAATTGCTAATACCTTTTGACTCAACAAAAAAATCTGGTGGACGATATGATAATATGAGTAATATAAACCGGAGTTATAACATACCTTGCCAGAAATGTAAATTGATTAAGATAACAAAAGAATTTAGATCCAAAAGTAAATGAATATGTTTTTGACCCGTCCATGAATTTCAAGCTTCTCTCTTTTGACATTCAACTATTCTTGCATAGTTGTATTCTTTTTAGAGTCAAGATTTTTTTCTACGTCGACTCGGATTATCCGTTCTAGACGTTGTTTAAATTGTCACAATATGTATTTTTGTTTTGATTTTAACTTCTCCATATTTTCATGGACGAATATCATATATTTGCAAATTTCCTGTTCAGAGCCACCTTGAGCGAAAAGATCGATGCATGTTCGTTTTTTACACACCATTTTTATGTCTCGATCTCCTAAAAATGCAATCATATCCTTGTCAATTTCTTTGAGTGTTAAATCGCGGTTGTCTTCCTCATTTTCAAATAAGCCCCGTGCATCTTACTGCTATGTGACAGTAAAATTCCAATGGTACAATGTATTTTATCACCGTTCTTAACTCCGATCAAAATCATGCAACAAAATTTTTAAAAATATAGTACCATCCTACTTTCTTTTTAGGTATTTTATCATATCCTTTTTTTTTTTATCTTCATACATTTTTCTTGTGCAAATTCATGTTTAAACAATTCTATTTGTTAAATCGTCCCCAATAAGTGTTCCAGTTTGTCTTCGTGATTCGAATATTTTGGCTCTTGATTAAGGACCCGTAAGAATCTTGTAAGAGGTGTTTGCTTTTTCTTTTGTTGTCTAATTTTTTCTTGCTCTCCTCAGCATCACCATCAGTATTACCTTCAATGAGATCTTGATCGTTTACAGAGTTTAATAACCTTGTTGTCAAGTGATGATTGTCTTTTCCTCTGTCTCTAGGCATCACCCGACCTATGTTCCGGACTCCAACTTTCATCATGGTATATTTTTATCCATGTTATATAATATAAGGGTTGATAATTCAATAATAGATAATGCCCAAATTCATATTTACACAATAGCTTAGTCCATATTCAACATGCTATTACTTGTTATATTCTCAACCTCCGATTTGGTATTTTGTTACATGTTTGTGTATATTTAATATAAGTTTCTTAATTTAATATGTTTCAGATGTTTACATGGTTTTGAATTCTAATTTCTTATTTTGCTAAGTAAATGCTCGGTCTGGGGCTAACTAAAATACTTGATTATGGTGATGTAAACTGATAATGAAGATGTAATAACATCCAACACTCAAAGATAGTCAATGTGCAATATGTTTTTGGTTGTCAATGAGAATTAATTGGCCTTACCTCGACCAATGCTTAACCAAGTTACTTTGACTCCATTGGACAAACAGGGTAATGCATCATTTGTTCCAATGGGAGTTGTTATATCTATAAAAAAATTGCAAATTTGAAAGACATGATTGTTCAAGCTTTATGCAAGCGTATTCTCAAAAATTGTGCATATCTTTCAACACACCCAGCTTAATCACAAGTAATTTATTTGGTTCAACATCTCCCAAACTAACTTACAGAATTGAAGTTCTATAATTGTCTTTGTAGATAGTTTAGTGCAGCATTGATCTTTGCTCCCATCAAGGTTTACCTGAGCATAGAAATTTATTTACGTGCGTACACCCTTCCAGACAAAATTCAATAAAATTCAAGAAACTTAAATGTAAAAACATCTTGTCAACCTTAACGATTTTACTCAAAATTCGATCAAATTGTTTTTGGTGGTGCTGATCTGGCCGATAACTCTTGGGGGAAAAAAACAAAAAGAAAGGGAAATATTTCAAGCTCAGAAAAAGTGTCATATTGCACTTACATTGGATTTTTTTAATTATCCTCTTATTTTTTTGGTGGGTTCTTCTTGAGGTTTCTCTTAATACAAAGCAAATTTTCTTTTAACTCACCATAATGATTTTTCGATGAGTTTCTCTGTGCTCATTAGTCCTGAAATACGATTAAGTGCTCATTAGTCCTGAAATACGATTAAGTAAATGGATTAACATAATTTAATCTTTGAGAACGAAAAAAAACTCAGCATACATAATCACCCACAAATCGCTATAGAGGTATACTATCCATCACTATGTCACCCGCTAGCATAGAATTTCATGGTGATGGGATTAACTCGATTGATAATAATTTATTACTCTCGAAGCAAACCTAGTTGTCACTATCAATATAACGTTCTCCCCAATTCCTTCTTAATACACCTTAATTAGAGGTCGGCTAGCACCAAATCGATAATGAAAATTGCAAGTCAAATATAAGATGAAACCAAATTGTAAATAACCTTATAACATGGCATTGACAACTTAACTTAAATTACCATACCATCTGTGGGAGTTGAACCCACAACTACATGGCTGATAACCATGTGCTCTACCAGTTGAGCTAAGACAGCAGTTAATTTTCAGACTTAGTGGTAAACACCACTATGCCATCATGAATACATTAGACATTTCATGCCACAAATATTTGATTATATATTCTGTATCAAATAAGATGAGTTCCTATGCACAGCTTGTGCACATGCACAATGCTTTTGCCTATTTTGGTTAAACGTGAAAACACATGTGGTAGTTTCGGTGGGAGTTATCAAAGCAAGCATTAACTGATACAGCCATGATGACATTAGCAGGAAACACGCGGAAAAGGTGAAATTACTCATCTGGCACATGGAAACTCGCCCAGGAGCTCACCCCCGGTAATCAATCTGCAACTGATTACATACCATCAGCACTAACTGCATTAGTCAATTCGTAGGCTAATAAATCTGCAACCAAAAATTAAACTTTACAATCCTACTCAAGAGAAAAGAAAATGTTGCAAGAGATTAGGTCTAGTATACAATTCATTTTAACCAACAATAATAACAATCACCTGAAGAATTGCAGGCACATTGAAAACTTAGTTCAATGCTCCTGGAGTAAGGCTTGAGGTCAAAATACAGGGTATACCGAAATTATCTTTTTGCAAGAGATTAACAGTTGTGAATCAGTCAAAACTTGTACAATCCAACTTCTAAAAGCATACCATGAAAATGCTCACGAAACGTAACATACCTGCACATTCCTTTGTATCTTCAGCTACATGGCTCATGCAGTGTTTCATCAAATCCTGATAATTCCAAAAGATCTTGTTCAAAAAATATTCAACATTTACAATTTTCCAAATCAGTAATATGTATATATACGGAATACAAACTTATGAATAGTTTGACACCTTATGAATACCCCAGAGTGTCAATTAGCTAGAATAACAATATACCACATCAGCCATATATATGAACATATTAATTATGAATAGTTAGGCACCCGATGAGAACTTTAATGTTGCAGTAGTCGTTAAGACTTTGTCCAGACTCAAAGAGATTATACAGTTGCTTAACACTAAATCAAGATTTATTTACGTAATCTGGCAGTAACTATTCAGGGATGTTGCATGTAGTAGTTAGACAACATATTAAAATGCTGCTTTTTTATGATGGTAGCATATGGTAGCACAGTAGCACACAAATAACTATATTTGAAAGCGCATCGTCCAAGTATCTAAAATTGAAATACAGAATAATAACAGAGACTGTTAGGTAGCAAAACTGGTATATGAGTCTTAATTCTTACCTACTTGCAGATTAAGTTTATGTTGGTCTAAGCCATGCATTGGGACGTATGCAGAACTGAGTATCCATGCATCAGTATTTAAGACGAACTGAATACCTCAATAAAAAATATCATGATGACTTTATGTTCCTCCAAGCGATGTATTAGGCTTTAATAAAACTGAATACCCACCGCATCTAAAGTGTTGAACCTGAAGAAAACTGAATACCATCTGAGAATTTTTATAGTTGTCTGTGCATGCTGAACACTCAATGGGTACACACACCTCCATCAAGTAAATTGAAATTGCATGGCAACTTGCAACAGATCACCCAAAAGAAACAACTGGGATTGCATAAAATGAGAAAAGGATTGGGACCTGTATCTGATTAAGGCGACATGCACATTTCCGAGGCCTTCATCAATCATATTAACATTGGTAAAATGTAGCAGTAATACCTGAAATTAAACTGACTATAGGTAAGACGTAAAAAATTAGGTGCACTTTGTACATACATGATCACCAACCAATGCAGAATAAAAGTGTCAGTACAAATAAAACCTTGAAATAAAACATTTTCAAACACCTTATTTTAATCTTGTGTAATTTTGGGCAGCATTTTGCAAACTTCAAGAGTCCAGTATCAGACAGTCCAACATTACCTAGCATGAAACACCTAATATTGTGCCCGTAATATCCAATATAGCCTAGTCCTAAATTTTTCACACCTCCAGTACACATGGACGGTCCAGTGTTCCCTTTAAAATCCACATTACAAAAATAAGCATGCAAAATTAAATAGAATTGAGACATCATACCTTGGTGCAACTCCAACATAGAGTGGAGATATTATACCTTGGTGCAACTCCAACACCATGTTGGCAAAATTTCTAACTACTGAAAACAAACAGATGACTATGACAAATGGGGATTTATGAAGCAAACATCCTATTGATAAGTCTTACAAAGTCAATCGAGGCGGTTGGAAGATAAAGAGTAATATATTGTGCCTTATATTTAACAGGGAATTGCAAAAAGAGTAGTTTTATAACTATTAAGAGGTTGTATTGGTTGAAGATTGAATGGTCACTAAGTATCTTGACCAACCTCTTTGGTCTCAAACTTGAATATTCCATCCTTGAGGTGTAAAATGCCTTGATTCCCAATTCACGACTCAGTTGCTTCCATAAAATTTAGTTAATCACTTGTACTCTGCTGCACAACAAAAGAAATAAAAAACTACAGTTAAATTATTTGTCATATTTATTACTAAACAAAACCACCAGAAAAAATTTGATATCATGTTATTAAATTGAGATTGCCTTAACATGAATTACATAAGAGAAGAGAAGTAGATCGTACCTATGACATTAAGAGGTCGTATTGGCTAAGATTGAATGGTCGCTCGGCATGTTCACCAACCTGGTCTCAATCTTGAACATTTCATTTCTATGAATGTCTTCGAAAACCTGGTCTCAATCTTGAATAGTAGATCAGACAACCATTATCAAGATTAAAAATCATCATACCTTCTCATTAATCTTCTTTTTTAATCTTAAAACCTGTTAAAACATAAAAACCTCAGAAATCCGATGCAATTCAAGTTGACTTCATTTCCACAGAAAGACCAACAATCCCTTCGCTTTCAAGTTAGAAATGACCTCAATGTAGATAGAAGATTTCATTCATTGAATCATAGTGGTCGTAAGATTACCATCCATTGCGGGGCCTTCAAAATCAGATCGTTGGTAGAGTAAACGCAAGTATAATACCACATTCATGTGTTACAATGTTTCCATCATTAACATTTGTCTAACAACCTTCAGCCCGTCACTGTTATTATGATGTATTCAAGTAAATCAACAAACGTTGCCATATTTACCATTTGCTCTGTCATACAAAGTCTAATTCCCTGACCACCATTATTTCTTTGGGAGTGTCTGCATTTTCTATGACCTACGGAGCAACCCCCTTATACAGCTATCAGAGTTAAGAGACTTTTTACTTAGAACTCAACTATCGAGTTCAAAGTGATCTTATTGTCCTAATTTGGGAATAATGATGAATATCACCCAACCAAATAACATGTATTCAAGTAGATATAAACTGCAACATTTTTCATTGATTCAAGACCTAGAGTACAATATGATAATAGAAACATAATCACCTAAAATCACAAAAATAAAACATAATCACCTAAAATGACACCCACCATTTGTTATGCCACTCTTTGCACCTTCACACTAAGTGATTCCCGTATCCACCTGCTATCATGCCCTGCATGACCTGAATCTCATCCCCCTTTTCAAATGGAAGCTTCTAATGCAACCTGCAACATTCATCGCAAATAAACATCTTAAAAGAAACATCAAGTCTTATTGTAATAGGAGTTCCTTTTTGTTGATCCAAAGACACGGCAACGAACTGATTCTACTGACAGAGGGGGATATTTATTGGATCCAAGATTGCACCACCCCACATGGGTACTAAAACTCTCCCCAATTATCCAATAAAAATTAAAACTTTAGAAATCTGTCATAAAAAAAAATCTCGAACATTGCTAAGGATTCTTTGTGACCAAAGTAGAGGGATTTCATGATGAGGGATTTTAGTACCTTTCACGTTATTTCAGCTGGGTTACTTGACCTACTATCGTAACAACACATTCCTTTCTTCTTCTTGGATGCTGTTATGGGTGTTGTGAGTAACTGTTGGATCAAATGAAGAAGAATGATAAGCTTGACATTAATCACCAAGCTAATTGGTTAAAAGTTCTGAAATATAAACTTTCTCACCCCAGGGTCATTCACCTTTTCTAACGACCCACGCCTTTCCCTGCAAAGACACAATTGCAGGTAGCAATTAATGTTAGATGCTACGCAATAGAGGAAACATATTAGTCACTTGCAGTGAGAATAGTCAAAATACTACGTAGAACAAAGAAAAGACAGATATAATAGTCAAAGTTTTTGCATATAACTCAAGCTCAAAGCGACAAACTCGAATCCTTTTAAACATGAAACCAAAGCAAACAGTTACGGTAGAAGACATTGGTGATTTGATTAATCTCTTATAAACACCTAAATCACACAGAAAGAAGAATCGCAAAAATAAAAATAGATATAAATCTATAAATGCATACAAAAAAACCTCAACCTAAACCCACAATCAATTGCAAAAAAAAAAAAAAAAAAAAAAATAAACGAAATAGAAAATACTTCAAGTCTAAATGACCTTCACATGATGCTCCCCAATCATGAATTCACATATATTGATTCCACTGTCATTGATGTGGCATTTTAATAAATATTGAAGTTATTTAAACCATCATTGTTGTGCTCTCTAGCTAGTAGTGGTATTTGGAGCATCAAAATTGCTTTCATTCAACACAAACGGACACTTAAAATTCGGTAATACTAAACTCCTTAGCTGAAATTTGGATATCCACACATTGTGTTCTCATTATAAATTATTACTACCAAAGTATATGATGCCACAATAACTAAGTATTTGGAGCATCAAAATTGTGTTCTCCTTAGTTATAATGAGTTATACGATGCCACAATAACTAAGTATTGTAAATGCTTAAATTCAAGAAGGAAAATGAGATGGTTCTGATTGATAGCTAGTTAGTAGTTATACAAAAATTACAATAAGAGACAAACCTGATAAGTCACCATGCCTCAAATGCACATGACACGACAACTTGGGTCAGTTATCATGCCTCAAATGCACAACAGTATAGTCCTTATCTGAATAACAAAACTTATCAAGGGCCTTCTTTCATCAACGGCAACATATTGAGCTAACCCTACATATGAATCACCATTTTTTAAACTTACCTGAAGTGAAACCTCTTATATATTCGAATCACCACAAACAAAATGTGAATAACAAATAGTCTCGCTTGAACGGAAGGAGTTCCTAACTTAGTCACAAAATAAAAATAGCTGCTTTAGAGATGCTCCGGAAGAATGTCTCCAGCCACTTGTCTCCCAAAATTTTCAATATCAGAGTGTTTAGAATACAAGTTGTTTGTGCAAACAAATTTGTATCCTATGAATCTTTCTAGCTAAAATCATTGAATCTTTGAAAGAATATTGTTGAGTATGTTACACAATTGATATATTCAAATATAAACAACGAATCAGAACATATAATTACATATTGAATTGATATATCTAGAACTTAAAAATTAATCAATGAAGTTATTAAAATTGACCATCCTCCAAAAAATGCATAAAACCAAAAAACACTGACTTAACAAAAAATCCAGCAAGAGTAAGTTACCCCTCATAAAATTATAGTGTTCCCTAATATTTTGTGTGTGTGTGTGTATAGCCTCCAAACCCGAGAGAGATGTCAGTATAACAGCTAAAATTACTTACCTCTCAGTTACCGAAGAAACCCTTTGTCTAATCATGTAAGCGCCTATCTAATTGTTGATTTCGTTCTAGCTTCCACAACGACTACTTTTTCTCTGTAAGCAATTTGTTCTTATCACGGACCATAGCCAGTACCACGAGAAAAAAAATTAGCGACATACTAATACTAAATATCTTGGTTGGGAAATGAAATCCCTCAACTTACCCGATAATCGACATTCGAAAGCAAGCGTAAGCAGACAGGTCAAGTGATGCGAAACTTACTAAATTATGTTCTAGTTTTGACATCAAGAAACAAAGAGGGTTGGCTTGGTCTCCACTATTTATATCTAGAACAGTTAAACTACTTTTTCAACATTTAGAACTATGTATCTAGCGGGTGATTCAGTAATATAAGATTTAAATGGTAATTAGCACATCTTCAAGTTCATGAATCCCCGAGAGCAATTTCATTCATACATGTAATAGTGAAGTCAACAAATTGGGAATATTATCATTGAACTTAATAAGGCAATTCTTAAATCATTTTTAGGGGCAAATGAATTTTAAAACCTTGGACTAAAAGTAGGAACTTACGAAGGCAACAATCATATACTTCACAGATTATGAATCACTACCAAGAAATAAAGAACCTAAGAAATGATAAAGTCATATATGATATACCTGTGCTAAACCAATTTAAAAGAATTCAAAATCTCCTCAAAAAAGCATATCCGGAAAGTTTTGCTGCGATCTTCATATCCATAAAGCCTTATCTTGAAAAAAGTTATTGTACTTCTGTGGCCATGGTTCGAATATCCTCTTCTGTTTTAGAAATTGAATGTGGGAAGGCATATAGGGGAAGCTTGAAAAGCCAGAGTAAGTTTGTGAATATAGGGTTTTGTGTTTTACACTTGATAAGATCATATCTATCACTACTCCGATTAGCAAACGCCACATATGTGGGTATTGACAGCACATGCTCCAACACAAAATGCTTGTATAATTCAGCATCTCCTTAACGCCTATGATGACTGGAATACGAAAAATGTGACTCAAGAACAGGCATACCTCCAAATACTTGTTGATCTCAATCACATCTTCATTGCAGTCTCTGGCATAAGATCAATAGCACCAGGAGGAGTAACAACTTAAAAAAATGACCTAATTCAGTTCATAATCAGGATTTTCATCATCTCCATGTCCCTCTGACTCGATACTTCTACCCATCTTATCAAATATCAAAAACTTCTACTCATCGTATCAAATTTCAAAAATTTCAGTGAAATAAGCAAACCCCTAATTCATGATAAAACCCTAATAATAATGAATGAAACAACAGAATGGATGACTTACTTTATACAATTCGTTATCTTCTCTTTGCTTGGAATTTATCTTATTTCTAAAAATTCTTTGGAAAAAGTTGTGATTTTTGTCAACATAATCAAAATCTTACAAAAAAATTGAAGCTCGGTCATTATGGCCTTCTTCTATTCCTCTTTATCGTATTTGTTATTCAACCATATATAAATCTATTATCAAAACCTACGTCACACTGTATTTTGTTGACAGAGAAAGAAGAATCACGAAAATAAAAACGGAGAACGAAAAGAGATCGCGGTGAAAGAAAGAGGAAGATGATAAGAAGCTTCGGATGGAGTAGTCATTGGAAGGCTGAAAAATTCCAGAATAATGCGGTGAAAGAAAGAGGAAGATGATAAGAAACGTTAAATACCTTTCCAGTTTTTTTAATTTTATGGTAATTGTATTTATGGTAAAAACCGAGAGTCTGTCTTAGTCGTGACTCTTTCGTAGCCGTCTAATGACTTTCCCATCCGGAATATCCCGACCTTCGGATCAGGGTCCCCATTCAACGTCGTCCGTATGATAGCCCTGGCTATCATGGACACAAACCTCATACCTTTTTATAACTATGATACAGATAACCGTCGCACACATTTAATGACCTATCATGTCTAAATCTAACTAAGCCAATGAGAGATCAACACGTCACTAGCGGTGACATCTATCAATAACAGATTGGAACAGGCTGTAATAAAGTGTAAGAGAAGTTTCACTCAGCAAGTGTGTTGCTTTTATTAAGTTACCCTCTGCCATGCAAGAAACATTCTAGTTGATCTTGTTTTTCATGTCTTATTGTGGGATCTGATTCTTAAAGGGTATGTTAAGATTAGTGGAAACTTGCTTCTTGTCGTTTGCAATAGCAGTAGCCCCTATAATATCGATCGCGGTAAAGAAAAGAAAAAAGCTTTTTTCATAAACATTAAATTAAGATAGTACAAAGATAATCTGCAGTAGTATAAAGGGCTTATCTACTCATCCAGATTGTCAAGAGTATAAAGCACCGTTTGGCTAACTTTGTCTTTGTAAGTGGCGGTTCAGATTTATCCTTACAAGAGATAAATTTAGGGATATAATTGTTTGTCATGAGTGATGATTGTAATTGGGATTAGAAATGTATCTAACGGACAAAAATTTATCATGTCATTAAGGTTCCATAATTCTTCATAATAAATACTCTATTAATTTGCCATGATAATATTTTATTAAATATCAAATTAAAAAAAAATATATATAAATTCTTCTACTAATGATGATAATCTTGTAAAAGGAGAAGGAGACAGAAAATAGAGAGAAGAAAAGAGAGCGATTTCTTATTAGATGTGTACAATAGACTATCATTAGAGCCTCTATTTATAGGACTAGACACAAGGGCATCCCAATAATAAACGGGATTTGCCCTAGATATTCTTAACATAATTATTTGTTTATAACACTCCCCCTGATGACATTGTGTCTAAGCTCATTGCCTCGTTAAAACCTTGTCAAGAAATTCCAGAAGGACAAAACCTGATCGAAGGGAAAAGAGTACAATTGAGAAAACTTAGAAAAGATTTGGACAAGCAAATGTTTCCTCATTAAAACCATGACAAGGAAAACCCAATGGGAAAAACCTTGATGAAGGAAAAAGAGTACAACGTTATAGTCCACTAAAATACCTTTTAATTTGATACTCCCCCAGATATGTACTTCAGTTAAATCTTGGCTTGCAAATCTTCGAGTCGAGCCAATTTCGATAAACAAATTTCTTGAATGTTGGAGATAGCAATGCTTTCGTGAGATATTCCCAATTGATGAAGTCTTCTTTTGTGTTAGTCTTCTAATGGTAGTGTTCTCGAATCTTCACGCTTCTTTAAATACATTGAGGACTTACTTCTTGGATTACTAGCTTCTCGAAGATGATTTGTTGAAGTAGTTGATGTAATTTCTTCAACAAATTAAGTGCCAATACGCAGTTACAGTACCATAGGTGTACGAATTTTGTAGTCATACTATGGATCAAAATGATATCCAAATTCATAGGAGATGGTTATGTTAATGTGGTCTAACAAAATAACCTAGTTAATGGTGGCAATCCACCAAATAACCAAAATCCATGCAACTCCCCCTTGGATGACCACCATATTAAATTAATTTGCCTCACTAAATCCTTTCCAGTAAAACCCAATGGGAAAAAATTTGGACGAAGAAAAAGAGCATAAATATCAACATGTTAAAGAAAAAAAAAAAATTAAACGTCAATGAGATGTTGCCTCGTTAAAACCTTGTCAGGAAAACCACATGAGACAAAACCTGAAACGAAGGGAAAAGAGTACAACTTTTGATGTAAATATGGATGTTAACTCAACCATATGAGTATTATTAAAAGCACCAAAATCATAACTATAGTCTATATTATAGACAAGTTTAAGCAAGCATAATATTTTACTGCAGATTTAAGAAAAATTAATATTTATGCTGCTAAAGCATGGAGTTTTGTGTTTTTGAGGACTCCTCAAGAGACCTATAACGTTGGGGTTAATTGACGTTTGGTGCTTACATTTTGTCCAAAATTAGTGTTTAGTCTAATATTTGTCCAACTTAGGGCTTGGTACTTGGAACTGACGTTGACTTGTGTTGACCAGTTAAAGTTTTGAATTTTGTTTACTAATTATTAGAGAAAATATAAAAATATTAATAACTTGACGCCGTTCACGGCGACATTAGCACGTGCATCTCTTAATCTCCTCTTCTTTCATAACTACAGAACTATTATCTGAACTTCTCACCGTCGCCATTAATTTCATCCCCACTGATTCTGTGACAATGTAATTGGGTTTTTCTCAATTATCATATTAGACTCGTCACTATCATCAGATCTTATATTCCCTGATATCAAAAAATTGGCTTCTCTTCAAATCCATCATCATCAAATAGAATGAAGAAATTCCCCAAAAGATTTATCAGATATTCCAGTATGAGCTAGGTTTCTTCAGAAACTTTAACTTCATTTGATTCATTAGGCCGACCGAGCGAAGCGAGGGAGGACTTTATATATGGTGACTTTGTGTCAATGTGAAGCGTGACATTTTTTTCCAATTAGACACAAAAGATTGGATTTGGTTCAACGATGAAAGGATGACACTGCCCCTCTAAATCAAAATTTTCTTTTTTTTCATTTAGATATTTTCGTAAATAAACTCAAGAGGAAGGGCACTAAGGTATTAGACATTTTTCGTAAATAAACCAAAGAGGAAGGGCGGTAAGATATTAGACATTTTCGTAAATAAATCAAAAAAAAGCAAGCAACTAGATATAAGAGCCAAATTTTATTATAATTCCTTATGTATCCTATTTCTTTAGGGGTATAATTGACAACCAAACTTTAATATAACATATCTAAAAATCCGTGCCTTGGAATTTTACAAATTTTATCTCGTTGGAAAGGTTTTAAAAAAATCTACCCAATGAGTATAAACAACAATATTAAATTTAGAGTTTTTACGAAAAATTTGGAAAAATATTTATCATTTTAGGCACAATTTTGAAAATAAAATGGAGATCCATTGTGCAAACTACCATAAAAGGATACATAATACTTTATGTAACCATATTTTGGTTTTATGCATCAACTAATTTTCTTTTGCAACTAATAAAACGATGTACTCTTTCCGTTTCAAGAAAAATGATATTTTCACTTTAGCCATAAATTTTCTTTTACAGTCCAATTGTAGGAGTGTTTCCTTTTTTCTTCGGTCGGCCTTCCCACCGTGGCATTGGTCATCTAGTATCAAATTGTGGATACCTTTCAGCACATTCCATACCAAGAAAATTCAACAAATTATGGATGCCTTTCAGCAGTTCATATTAGCACTAGCTAGGAGAGGAACAAGCTAATGCAATCATCTCAAAGTCAATTTTTTACCCCTGCAAATTCAAGACAACGATTGATCAAAAAAACTAAAAATAAATAAATAAATTCCAGACAGCGATCTCGTGATCATTACCAAATTGAGTCTTCTAGTAAATTAGGTGAAATTGGGTCTCTAACTTGATTAACAATTTGAGGAAATTAACAGAACCCTAAAATGAAAACACAAAATCAGATTAGGGGAAGTTAAAATTAAACGAAAGATCTTGCTAAAACAGATTCATAATTGATATATCTAGATGGACAGTAGCTACGTGATGAATAAAACCCAAACCTTCAACATGTTCATCAAAACACTAAATCCCTTTCTTCTTCACTTAAAACACAAAATTAATTCTCAATCTCACCTTTACCAATTTCACCAAAAACACGTTTTCTGATCCAAAAACAGATTAACCATTCTTCTTGATTTAAATCCAAAAGACCAAATTCTCAATCCGATTCTGTCAATTCCTCTGATGATGTCGTTCTAAAGAAAAATTCAAACACCCTAACTAAAAATATCCCCATCTGATTATGATGTCGTTCTAAAGAATAAACATTCAAGGAAGTAGCGTTGTCGTTGATTTTGTGGAAAACGAAGAAAGAAGAAAAAATTTAAAGAAGGGAAGTAGTTGCTACTGTTCTTTGATTTTGTGAAGAACTGGAATAGGAAAAAAAATGGAGTAGATCTTAAGTGTGCGCGGATTTAATATGGACCGTACACGTAAAGATGAGTTAAGGACTTGGTTAGTCATTGTTACTAAAGGCAAATATAATGATAGAAGTAATACACGTCATCACTTAACCAAGTCAATGCAGGTCAACTTGAATTCCAAGTACCAAGCCCTAAGTTGGACAAAAGTTAGACCAAACACTAATATTGGACAAAATGTAAGTACCAAACCCCAATTAACCCATAACGTTGAAATCATCAACTAATTAATCCAGAGTTTTGGTTTTGTACCAAATTTATAAAAACACATAAAGGATTGTTAAACGTGACATAGTCGACTCAAGTGGTTGCGTGAATGTAATTTGAATCCTCTAAGGATTTACTACAAGAAAATGAGGCTTTGGTGACAATAGTTTTTGCAACAAATAATATTTCATTGCTAAAGCTTACTTATTGTGGCAAAAAAAATTATTGTCACTGTTTTTAGCTTTTTTGCGACGGGACTCAGGTTTCGTCACACATAAGTTTTTAGTGACTACATTTAAAGACAAAATAATGTTTAGTCACTGATAAGTTTTTTGTAATAATATATTTTCTTCACCATTTAATTCTATTGTGACGATGCTAAAAAGTTGACATAGAATCGTTTCGGTGATGATTTATAACTTTCGTTACAAAAACAAAAGTTGTAGTGACAAAACTAATTCGCCACTAACTAATTTACAGTACCAAAATTAAAAGTTTGACGCTATATTTAATTTCAGTGACCATCAATATTTTTAATTGCAAATATTTATATAATAACTATTTCTAATCGTCACAAGAAAGAACACCTGCAACGAACTAATCTTTTTGGCTGTAGTCATTTTCAGGGACATTATAAATTTGCTGCAGTTTTTGATGTCAGTGATTATTAAATTATCGTCACAAGAATTCTTTATGGTGTCAAAAGAACATGGCTGTTGAAGAATAACTTTTTGGTAACAATATATTTTATCATCTAAAACATATTATTTAACAATAACTTATAAATTAGCGAAAATCAATTTATTCCTCGAAGTAATTTTTCATAAATATAATTACTACAACTAATCTTTTTTATTAAGGTCCGTCTCAGTTATTATCACCGATAGCATTGTATCGTTTTTATATTTTTGACGGCGTTATGACATCGGTACCTGATATGGTGAACCATGGTTCATAATTCATATGCCATGGTTCACGGACCCTTCCCTAGAGCGATCTCCTTTTAATTCAATATTTATGACCGAGATGATGTTGCATTGGTTTGTGATGCCAAAGCAGCTAAAAGATATTTTAATATAGTCTGTCTATGCCATTCAATGTTTGCCCTTCCAGCTCCACTTTGTTAAGTCCTCGAGACTTAACCCACATCACTTCTTCCCTCAGATCTATAGTCCCCGCTTATCAATGAGGTACACCTTATAGGCTTATAGCTGATGCAAAAGTAGTGGTGCAGTCCATCATATCTGATAAAGTCCAAGTTAGATGGGAGAATAATCATTTCATTAGAAACATTAAAACTTTATCTGTTCATTTTAGTATTGCAAATACGGTCCATACCAGGCCTGTTTAGGCCTAAGGATTAAACCTAAACAAAATCAACCCTTTAGTCTCCTTCAATCGCCTCCAAAATGTCAACCCTAATTCTGTTTTTTTTTCCGCAAAATTTAAAACTTCAAATGAAGAATGCCACTTATCCAAAAGTGGCGTCCCTTTAGCAATTTGGGGTTAGTTAGCAAATCCGGGGTGCGAAAAGCAATTTGTGGGCTACAAGTAGTAAATTTGGGCTTTAGTAGAAACTTTTGGGTCCCTTTATCAACTCCTCGAGGTGACTTTAACATTTTTTGGGGTGCCTTTAGTAATTCCACCGGGGCGCAAATGTCATTTTTCGAGCAATTTTCCGCAAAAGTTTATTTCTCCAAAACACTATAAAGACATAAAATACCATAATAAGTACAAAAATGAGCACTACAAAAATAGATAACTGAGATTAAATCAGACACACAAATGTGTCTATCAAACAAAAAACAATACTTCTTGTCAATGTTATTGCATTATTCCTCCTAATTCAGGCATTGTAGTTGCAGGAAATCCCACACTACACACCTTACAAGAATCCACACAATCAAATCATTTTAAGATGAACAATTAAAGTCTTTATTCATTAAACTCACAAATGTTACAAGATGAAAAGGAAATGAGCTAAAGAATTAACAACTGCTTTAAACTTTCTCTCTCTTAATGATTTGCCCAACACTCGAAAAAGATCTTTCCCTCTCTTAAGCCTGTTCGGCTCTTTATATATGACATTACATAGTGGATGGCAGCTAAGCTGGCCTTTATTTTAGGATCTGGCTTGCGACACTCTCGCAAGTATTCAAATGTTAAATCTCGCAACACTCCTAAATCTCGCTAGGTCTTCACATCTTTTTTGTGTTCAGGCTGTTGTCATCCGTTGCGTCATTTTTATTACCTATCTGCGACGTCCTCGCAGTGTGTCGATTCATGGATTTCATGCAAGGGAGTTGGTGTTGCGATATTCGGATCCTACATCTTGCCTCTTCTCATGTCTTCTCTGCGAAGGAGAGAATGTCATGAGAAATAATACTTTCAGAATGCCGCAGCTGTTCATTTCTTTCCATCAATTTTCTGCCGACATGATTCCATGAATTAAGCATAACCGTTTACACGTGTTAAATATTCCTCATTCACCGGCACATTTAATGCTAACCGGTCAGCATTCTCTTGTCTATTTAAGAAGAAATCTATCATGAGAATATTTTATTTCTTTTACTTCGTCTTCTTCATCTCTACGTTCTTTTTGAATCTTTTTGTCGTCTGCAACTTTTTACTGTTGTTCATCTTTCTGCAAATCTTCTCTATCTTTCTGCTACTGTTTTTATGGAGCCATCAAGGTTTGTGATTTTTCTGAAACTGATCTCTTTGGAATTGACCTCTTCTACTGAAATTGTTTTATTTGATATTGTTCATCTTTGAATAATTCCCATATTGTTTTTGTTTCAACAAAAATGCCTCTAACACCAAGTTCACAATCCAGAACCCTAAGGTTCCCAAGGGTTCGCAACCAAAAGTCGTTGTAAACAAAAGAAAGCCTGCGAATAGCAAGGTATTAAGAAACACTTATTTTTTAATAACAATATTGTTTCCCCTGTTTCTTATTTGACTTGTGATTCGCAGGGTAATAAAAATATCGATAGGCCCTCCAAAAGATATCGCCACCCTAAAAATGTTGGAACTTCTATTTCATTTCCTATGTTTAAATTTCAACTCCTCCTTCGCAAGCTGAATCCCCTCTCCTTATTCGCGAAAACATCGCAGCAAACTTCTCCCCTATAACTAACCTTTCTATAAATGAAGTTCCTTGCGATAACCATATTGTGAATGAACCCTTTTCTTCTTCTACTGTCAATGCCTCTTCTCTTGACATTGCCTCAACCCCAGTCATTAACCTTCATCAAACTTCAACTTTGGATGACACACCTATGGCGAAAGATGATTCAACTCTCCCACCTTCTACCATCATCGCTTCTTCATCCGAATCTCTCCCTTTTACTAAAGAAAATTTGGAAAGGATGGATATTTCTTTCAAGGCTTTATCAGATATTCTAGATGATGTCAAGAAAGTTTCCACTGATCCTATCAGATCTGGCGTTTGCGAGATTTTGAGTAAATATTTTGGCTCTGACATAATGGTTTCGCAAACACCCTTAGAAAAGGAAGTTTAAGCTTTGAAAAATAACCTCCAAGCTATGACCTTGAAATGTGACATTCTTCATCTTGAGAATCAAAAACTTCAAAAAATTTCGCTGGACCGTGATAATCTTCGCAAGAAGAACGAGGAATTAAAAGGTATAACCTATTTTTTTTTTTTCTTTGAAATTCCTTGTTCGCCCTTTAAGCTTTAAAGCAACAACGAAAAATCGAGATATATCATATTGAGTCCGTCGCTGAAGAAGTTCGAATGGATAGAGATGCTTGGATGGATCAATATAACCAATTAGATAATCTTCATACATATTCTGTTGATCAAGTAGATAATCTTACCAAGAAGAATGCTCAATTAGTTCAGAAGCAAAACTCATTAAGTAGTGAATTATCTCGCCTCTCTTATTCTTTGACTAAAGCTAATCTAGGGTTGGAAACTTTATCAGATGAGAATGAAACTCTATCTCAGGAGAAGCGAATTCTTCTAAATAAGGTGGCGATCTCTTCCCAAGAACTTAAAATTTGCCAAAAAGTATGTAATGATCAAGAACGATCCCTTTGCTTATTGAGAAATAAACTCAAAGAAGTAACAGAATCATATTCTGCTGAGAAAGATAAACTTATTCAAGGTAGAATAGAGCTAAGCATAAAGGCAATTCAACTCAAAGATGAATACTCCAAATTAGAAGAATCTTATACTTCTCTTGCGAAGTAAAATACTTTACTCATTTCTAATGAAAAAAGTTTGCGATCTCGACTGAAAGGTTTGGTTGGGGATAAGTTTGACGATGCCATGGATCACTTGGAAAATAGTTGCTTGACTTTAACCCAACATCTTATCTCGCAAAAGGAAGGTAGTCATAAAATTTGACTGACTCATCCATTTTTTCTTTGTCAAGTCTTCTTATAATATCCTCCTTGCGAATCCTTCGCCAGAATAATTTTCTTTGTTTTTTGTTTTGCGAGAATCGAGAAAGATCTTCGCTTCTCCCTATCTACTTTGGAATCTAACTATGCCAAGATTCGCAAAGAGAATGCGTTACTTGCCTCTACTCTTGCTCGCTCTCGCGATCGGGCAGAAACAAGATTTGATTATCTCGCTTACTCCAAATACATCCAAAGTAGGAATCACCAGAAGGCACTTCTTCGCCAAGTTCACCTCAGCGATGAAGTTCTTTTGAATGATATCTTATTGTCCAAATCTCTTTCCCCTATATCTGTCGAACCTTTGGAAGTAGAAGATGATGAAGTTCCTGGTTCTCCTGATAGTGATTATCATTATGAAAGTGGCGAAGATTTCGCAAATGAAAAGGAAATTCCTCCTAATGATGAAATTGTCGATAATAATCCAGATAAAGAAGAAACTAGAATAAACCAAAATGAAGGAAGGACTGGCGAAGCTGAAAAGGCGGTGAAAGTGAGAAAGTTGGTGAAGGACGTCCATTATCTCCTTCCTGCGAAAAAATTGATGTTGAGGCTTGAACTTCTTTTGTAATTTTATTTCTTTGGACTACTTCATCTGTAAAACTTCTTGCATATGGTGCACTTTAGTCATCTTTGAGATGCATTTACTCTTTTATTATTATGCTTACTAGCGAGAAAGATAATGTTCATTGTTTAATAATTCCATACTGCCTCTCATTATCTTTCTTGCGATGGATGACCTGCATAAGTAATAGTTAGTTCTTATAAATCTTTTATTGCATCATGTGGTGTTATTTTGCCTTCCTAGTTAAAGGTCTTACTGTGCGACCTCTTGTTATTGCGACAAAATCGCAGGACGTCTTTACACTTTCATGTAATGACCCATTAATCTTGCCTTATCATTTCTCTAGTATTGTTGCCGCTGCAGGATATTTATGTTGCGACAATATGACAGGCCTAAAAATTCTTGCGAACGTAAAGCCCCATGACATTGACGTCTTGCGACGAAATCGCAGGACTTCCTTACATTTTCATGTACTGACCCATTGATCTCGTCTTATCTTTTTCTTTTGTATTATTTCCTCTTCAGGATTGTCGCACAAATATGACAATCCTAAATTTTCTGGCGAAAATAAATCCTCATGACATTTGCGTCTTAAGACACTTATCATCTCCCTAATGGAGGGTGCCGCCCTTATCTTCCCCCTAGTTGCCCCTTCAAGGAGGCGTACCTCTACCATACAAGGTTGGCTGCTCCCATCCGGTCTTAACAACAACCAGTTGTTTTCGCAGCCTCTTATCCCTTTTTCCTATAGGGATTATGGTTACGAGACTGCACCCTAGGTGGAGTTTTCTTTGGGCCGAGTGCAGCATACGCCAAGACTTGCCAAGAATGGCCGAGACACTTCAAATGCCCCAAGCACTCTTGGCTCAACCGTGTAACTTCGCGCCTTGATCATATGCTGACTCCTTAGAAGAGACCTCGGTCGTCCAACCTAAGTCATAAGCTTAGGTTGAAAATCCGAGGTACCTCTCTTGGGTGGGCTTTATTGACCCCAAATCTCCATGACTCAGGTTCCAGGGGCGGTGTAACCTTTTCCCTGAGCCATGTTAACAGGTACCCCCTTTTATGATGCACTTTAGGTCTTACAGTTGCCTCTTGCTAAATTTTGATTTCGCGAACTAGGGTGTACGCCATAGCAGGTTCGCCCCTTTCTATTATGTCATTGATTTCTGATTTTCTCTTTTTGTTGTCTGTGCGAAATTTTCACATGTTATTTCTTTATTTTATATAATCTCGTAATAATTCTTTCAAAAGATTTTCATATAGATTCCCTTTGCTTCAATCATACATTATTTCACAATTTAATCTTTCTCCACAGCCTTTTACGGGTAAAATATCTCTTCAAGTATAATCTGTTCCATGGTCTATCAAGCTTGTGGCCCACATCTTTACCCTCGGGGTCCATTAATCTATATGCCCCTGTTCCAACTATATCCTTGATGATATAAGGTCCATCCCATTTTTTCGCAAGCTTGCCACCACTTTCTCGCTGATATATTGGTGTTTCTCGCAGCACCAAATCACCTGGTTGAAATTCACATGTCTTAACACGTTTATTATATTCTCGGGCTAATCTTCGCTGATAATTTTCCATATCATGTAGAGCTCTTTCTCTTTTTTCTTCTAATTCATATAGCTCGGTTAAAATAATACCCGCACTGAGATTTTTCTCCCAAACTTCTCTCTTTGTTGTTGGAATAATAATTTCTGTTGGTAGCACCGCCTCAACTCCATATGTTAAAGCAGAAGGTGACATTCCCGTAGCTTCTCGCCTCGGTCGTGTTGTAAGCCCATACTGCATTATGCACCCGTTCACACCATGCTCTATTATGCCCCTCTAATTTCTTCTTCAATATATCTCGCAATTGTTTTATTTGTTGCCTCCACTGTCAGATTAGCTTCGAGGGTATAAAGGAGTTGACTTCCCACATTTGATCTTGAATGCATTAAGTAATAGTTCTATATTCTGTCCCTCAAACTGTTTCCCATTGTCAGATACCAACTATGCAGGGATTCCAAATCTGCATATTATATTTTCAAATATGAATGTAAAAATATCTTTGTCCCGAATGTGTTGTACTGCCTTTACTTCTGCCCATTTTGTGAAATAGTTTGTTGCGACAATCAGATATCTTCTTTGCCCAGACCCCGGTAAAAATGGTCCCACAATATCTAAGCCCCATTTTCCAAAAGGACATACACTTGTTGAAGAAGTTAATGGTGCTCCTAGTGCATGCATTTTCTTTCTGTGCCTTTGACAATCTTCGCAACAACTTGATATTTGTTTCGCATCTTCATGCATATATGGCCAGTAATAACCTTATATTTTCGCCTTGTATGCCAAAGATCTTCCACCGTTATGATTGCCAACATCCCCACTATGTAACATTTTTAACACTGCTTCTCCTTCTTTTCGTGTTAAACATCTGAGTGAAGGTCCATTAAAGGATCTCCGATACAGTATCCCATCCCTCTTTTCATAATTTGTCGCACGGCTTTTCAATTTGTGCGCCTCCAATCTATTCCTTGGTGTTTCTCCTCTCTTCAGATATGCATGAAGTTTCGCTCTCCAATCTTCGATGATAGGTATTTGTTCCTTATCTTCTATTATCATTACATCTACCTCTTCTTCTTCTTCTTCTTCTTCTTCTTCTTCTTCTTCTTCTTTATTGGTCGATGGTAATAAAAGTGTCTCGTATCTTTACGCATCTCATGATTGGTCATCTTCATACTTGAGATAAAAGCAAAAGCATCCGAGAGTCTATTATCTTTTCTTGATATGTGTTTCCATTTTATTTTTGGGATTTTCGCTGACAATTCCTCAACAAGTTTCTTGTATTTCTTCATGGATGATTCATTTGTAGAGTGTTCTCTTTTTATCTGACGAATGACTAGTTGCGAATCAATGGTAATTCTCACATTTTCCAATTTCATTTCTATTGCGAACTTTAAGGCATGTATCACAGCTTCATATTATGTCTCATTATTGGTAGATTCAAATTCCAATCTGAAGGAAAAAGCCATTTTGTTGCCCTCTAGCGAAATCAAAACAATTCCAACTCCGTTACCTTCCCCATTTAATGATCCATCCACCAATATTTCCCATCTATTTGGCTCTGTTAATAAATCTCTCGGATTCCCATGTTCCTCTTCTACATCCATTATCTCTTCCACAACTTCATCATCTTCTAAAGGAAATTCAGCTAAGAAGTCTGCAACAACTTGCGATTTTGGTGAAGATAATATTTCATATTTGATTTTGAAGTGTCCTATTTGTGCATTCCACCTCTCAACTCTACCTGATATTTTTGAATTCTTCATTAATGACTCAATTGGTATTTTTTTCAGTACCCTTATTTCATGTGCCTGAAAATATATGCGAAGCTTAAATGCTGCATAAACTAATGCCAAAATAAGCTTTTCAATCTTTGAATAATTTTTCTCCCAGCATTAAAGGTTTTGCTGATATAGTAAATTGGTATTTCAACTCCTGCGTCTACTCGCAATAACACAGCACTTAACGCATGCGAAGTTCTCGCAAGATAGATTAATAATTCTTCTCCTGGTTCTGCCTTTTGCGAAATAGATATATTCGTCAAATGTTCTTTTATTCCTTGAAAAGCTTTCTCTCATTCGTCTGTCCATCTAAATTTCGTCCCTTTTTTTGAGTATATTGAAAAAAAATATTTACATTTGTCTAATGATCGCGAAATAAACCTTCCCAGCGAAACTAAAAGCCCATTTAACTTCTGTACATCTTTTACCGTCATTTCCGGGGTGTTGGCATGTCACGGTCTGCTTGCACTTTCTCTGGATCAACTTGTATTCCTTCTTTTGATACAATGTAACCTAAAAATTTTCCTGACGCAACCCCAAAGATACACTTTCTGGATTTACTTTGATGTTAAAATGTCTCATTTGTTCGAAAATTTCTCTCGGATCTTGGACATGATCTTTTGCTTCTTTACTTTTTATTAACATATCATCCACATACACTTCTAATGTTTTGTGTATCCATTTCGCAAACACCTTCTCTACTATCCTTTGGTATGTTGCTCCAGCATTTCGCAGACCAAATGACATTTTTGTATAATAATATAATCCTCTTGGAGCGAAAAAAGAAGTATGCTCCTGATCTTCTTCAGCGAGAGGGATTTGATTGTATCCTTTATACCCATCTAGATAAGATATTCTATCATTTCCTGCCGCAGCTTCGACCAGTTGTGGAATATCTGGCAACGAAAAACTATCCTTCGGACAGACTTTATTTAGATCAGTAAAATCTATACAAATTCTTATCCCTTTTTTCTTATTTGGAACTACCACCATATTTGCTATCCACTCCGGATATTTTACTTGTCTTATGATTCCTGCATCAAGCATCTTCTGCAACTCTCTTCTATTTGAGGATGATATGTAGTTGCGATTTTTCTGATTCTTTGTTTGAATGGCCTTGCATTTTTGTCGATCTCAACCTATGACATGCCACAGACGGGTCATTCGGGCACCTCATCCATATTCCACGCGAAAATATCTTTAAATTCTCGCAAATGGACCAATAGTTCTTTCTTCTTCATCTGCCTCCATCTTAGTCCCAATTTTTAGTATTTTGGGTTCTTCTTCGGTTCCAACATTCAATACTTTTTTCGGTTCCGCCGCAGTGTAACTGGCCTTAGGCTCTCCCATAGGTGTAGGTTCTTTTATCCCCTTCGCAAGCTCAGTTTCTTCTTCTGAAATTTCGCTAGGTAGTCCTTTTCATTCCTCTGCTCTTATCATATAAGCTCTAAATTCCTCTTCTTTCTTTGCTTCCTTCGCCATTTTTCTGCGATTTTTTCGCTTCTTTGCCCGTCCTTCATCTTCATTTCACTTCAATTTGATAACATAATCTCGCTTCATCAACCCTCTCCTCTAATTTCACCAATCCCACTTGGCATAGGAAATTTAATGCATTGATGCAATGTTGATGCTACAGCTTTAATTGCATGTATCCATGGCCTTCCCAACAACATGTTGTATGGTGATTTCAGATCCACTACGCATAACGTCAATCTCTCCTAGTGAAATTCGCACCTTTATTTCTCCTTTTGGTTTTGTTGTAGATTTTCCAAAGCCATGAATATGATAGGTTGAAGGTGACATCTCTTCATCTTTATATCCCATTCCTTTGTATGCATGGTAAAATATTATATCCATTGAACTCCCGTATCAACTAGAGTTCTCCGTTTTACCGCCCATTCTTCTATGAGTTTTTTGCTGATTTTTCCTTTTCTTTCCGTGTGGATACCGTGATTACCAAAGGAGATGTGTGGTTTAAATTTTCTCTTGGTATCTCTCGGTCAGTAAATGTAATCTTCTGTTTTTCCCTATCTTTCAAGGGTGATGCTTTCTCCGTTGTCATGATTTTCTTTCCTTCAAAACTTCATTTATGTATTCTCCCCCTGATATTTTCATGGAATTCATTAATCATTGTTTTTGTAATCAAACTACACTCCAACTTTCTATCACATTCCTTGATTTTAATTTTCTCTACCTTAATCGATTTATCAATTTGTTTCATAAATCTTCTTGATTTGAAAAACTTTAATAACAATCTCTAATCTTTAATCTTCAATCCCTGTTTCTAGCGCCATTATGTAGTTGCAGGAAATCCCACACTACACCCCTTACAAGAATCCACATAATCAAATCATTTTAAGATGAAAAATTAAAGTCTTTATTAATTAAACTCACAAATGTTACAAGATGAAAAGGAAATGAGCTAAAGAATTAACAACCGCTCTAAACTTTCTCTCTCTTAATGACTTGCCCAACACTCGAAAAAGATCTCTCCCTCTCTTAAGCCTGTTCGGCTCTTTATATAGGACATTACATAGTGGATGACAACTAAGCGTCCCCTTATTTTCGGATCCTGGATTGCGACACTCGCAAGTATTCAAATGTTAAATCTCGCAACACTCCTAAATCTCGCTAGGTGTTCACATCTTTCTCATGTTCAGGCTGTCATCATCCGTTGCGTCAATTTTATTACCCATTTGCGACGTCCTCGCAGTGTGTCGTTCATGGATTTCGCAAGGGTGTTGGTGTTGCGATATTCTGATCCTACCGGCATATAATCCGGTATTACCCACCTTCCATTATTTATAAACTACTCAACTTTGTTATGCATATTTGATGTGTCCAAATCTTAGTAATCACCTATTGATGATCCTAAAGACGAACACCAATTATCACGCCAAAAATCAATTTGTGAGCCATTTCTCACTAGCTAAAAAAATATCGTGTTTTAATCGCTTCCATTGACGAAGAATTCCTGGCCATATCGAAGACTTCTTATGATAGTGGAATGTTAGAAATCTAGCCTTGATAAAAGTACACCAATAAGAATCCCGGTCATAATTTGCCAAACAGGTTTTCATAAGAGCCGCATGATTTGGACTCACCAAAGATTATTTATTTAAACCACCTTCCGCAATGTGCAAGCAAAGTCTGTCCCAAGCAATTTTTGTCCATTGGAGAATATTAATATCACCTAGGACCAAGTAAAATTTTTCATCCCGTTTTCATGTGTATGAATGGCCAAAAACCCGTATGTCCAAAGGTATCGGTTAACTTTAATTATCCTCTCCAACTATGTCCCAAGCAAATCTATATGAGAAACCAGGAAATCCATCTGGACCTGGTGCACTATCAGCATCAAGTTCAAGAACCGCCTTTTTAATCTGATAATTAGTAGGCATTGCCTCCATGATCTCATTGTCTTCAGATTATGTAGCAGTCTCTACCAAAGGAAAAATGCATACCATGGGTCGCACAATGTTTGTGGCTCCCACCTTTTGTCGGACTTGTTCGGTAGAATCAGGATTTGATAGGAGTAGATCAAAGTCAAGGTCTAAATCTAAATCCAGTAAATTCAATTACTTTCATTGTAAGGAATAAGGGCATTTCAAGAAGGATTGTCCAAAAAGGAAGAATGTTGAGAAGAATACTAACCAAGGGACCGCGACAAATGTTCAAGTAGAAAGTGATGATGGAACTGGTTCACGGTTTATACCAAAGCTCGGAGAATGGGTGGATTCTTGATTCGGGGTGTACATTTCACATGTGTCCTCATAGAGAGTGGTTTACTACTTATCAAGCTAGAGAAGGTGGTAAAGTTCTTATGGGAAACAATGTCACTTGTAAAGTGGTGGGTGTAGGTACAATTCAAATTAAGATGTATGATTGGTATGAGAGGACTTTTACTAAGGTTAGGCATGTTCTGACTTGAGAAGAAATTTGATTTCTTTGGGTACACTTGATTCAAATGGATGCAAGTATCAAGGTGAAGGTGGAGTTATTCGTGTCGCAAGGGGAAGTCTTACAATTATGAAGGGTGAGAGGATTAATGGTCTTTATACGTTGCAAGGTACTACTGTGACAGGTGATGCAGCTGTATGTTCTTCAAGTTCTAAAGATGATACTACCAAGTTGTGGCATATGCGGTTAGGGCATATGAGCGAGAGGGGTTGGCTGTTTAAAGAAAGGATTTCTTTGTGGTCATAAAACAAGGTAAGCTTGATTTATGTGAACATTGTATCTTTGGGAAACAATGTAGAGTTAAGTTTAGTACAGCTATTAACACCAAGGGTATTTTGGATTACATTCATTCTGATCTTTGGGGTCCTTCTTGGGTTGAGTCACATGGTGGTGAGAGATATATGTTGACATTCATTGATGATTTCTCAAGGAAAGTATGGGTATTCATACTTAAGCACAAAGATGAAACTTTTGTCAAGTTCAAGCAATGGAAGACTATGGTTGAGAAGCAAACCGGAATAAAAATCAAGTGCTTGAGGACAGACAATAGTTTGGAATTTTGTGGGGGTGAGTTCAATGAATTCTGCAAGGAGGAAGGGATTGTGAGACACCGCACAGTCAGAAAAACACCACAGCAAAATGGTATTGCAGAAAGGATAAACAGAACCATAATGGAGAAGGCACGGTGCATACTCTCCAATGCAGGCTTATCAAGGGAGTTTTGTGCGACGGCTAATACTTGACTTATTTGGTGAACAGATCTCTATTAACTGCTATTGAATGCAATACTCCAAATAAAGTTTGGACAGGTTCACATGCTAACTATGAAGACTTGAAGATTTTTGGGGAAGCTAGATCCTAGAGCAAAGAAGTGTATATTTCTTGGGGTATGCAAAGGGTGTGAAAGGCTACATGTTATGGTGTCCTGAAGAGAGATCAAACAAGTTTCTTATCAGCAGAGATGTGACATTTGATGAGCAGTCGATATTGAAGCCAAAGAATGAACAACTAGATGGAAGAGTTGAAGAGGGTGTTAGTGATAAGGTGGAGCTTGGTGACCAGGTGGAACTTGAGATACAAGTTCAGGGAAACAATGAGACTATTTTTTGTCGATGATGATGATCAAGATATTGTGCAAGAGCTTGCCCAGGAAGAAGAAACACAAGATCATCAATACAACCTTGTAAGAGACAAAGTGAGAAGGGAAATCAGACCACCTCAGAGATATGGCCATGCTGATTTGGTTGCGTATGCACTTGTAGTGGGTGAGATCATTGATAGGGATGAGCCAAGAAAGAAGCAATCAGTGGTGAAGAATCGGTAGAATGGGAGATTATGCAATTAAAGAAATTGAGTCTCTTGACAAGAATGGCACTTGAGAGATAGTTGCAAGACCTAAGGGATAGAAGATTGTAGGAAGCAAATGGGTCTTCAAGAAGAAATAACGTACTTCGGATGGTGAAGAAACAAGGTACAAGGAAAGGCTTATGGGAAAGGGGTTTACAAAAAGAGAAGGCATTGACTATAATGAGGTATTTTCTCCTGTTGTTAAACATAGTTCTATTAGAACATTGCTTGCTATAGTTGCTTTGAAAGATCTAGAATTAGAACAACTAGATGTTAAGACAACTTTCCTTCATGGTGATTTGGAAGAGCGTATTTATATGCAACAACCAAAAGGGTTTGAAGTTCCTGGCAAAGAAGACCATGTATGTTTGTTAAAGAAATCTTTGTATGGTTTGAAGCAATCTCCAAGACAGTGGTATAAACGTCTTGATACGTTTATGTTGGCAAATGGCTATGATAGGAGTAAGTATGATAGTTGTGTATATCACAGGAAACTCCAAGATGGTTCATTTGTGTATTTGCTATTGTATGTTGATTGCTTGCAAATACATGTCAGAGATACATAAGCTGAAGGTGCAATTGAGTAGTGAGTTTGAGATGAAGGATTTGGGCGCATCAAAGAAGATATTGGGCATGAAGATTCATAGAAACCGATATGAAGGAAAATTGTATTCGTCCTAGAAGGCTTACATCGAGAAGGTGTTGGAGCGGTTTGGTATGAAAGATGCAAAACCAGTAAGTACTCTTTTGGCAGCTCATTTTAAACTTTCTAGAAGGCAATCACCTGAAACTGCAAGTGAGGCAGAATATATGTCTCGAGTTCCATATGCAAGCGCAGTTGGTAGCATCATGTATGCTATGGTTTGTACAAGGCAGGATATCGCACAAGCTGTTAGTGTGGTAAGTAGATACATGGGGAGTCCCGAGAAGGCTCATTGGCAAGCTTTAAAGTGGATTTTGAGGTATCTAAGGGGCAGTACAGATGTTGGTTTGGTGTTTGAAAAACACAGTGGTGATTCAACAAATGTTGTGGGTTATGTTGATTCTGATTATACAAGTGATCTTGATAGGAGAAGGTCACTGACAGGTTATACTTTTACATTGTGTGGTAGTACGATAAGTTGGAGGTCGGTTTTGCAAAGCACAATTGCATTGTCTACAACTGAGGCAGAGTGCATGGCAGCCGCAGAAGCAGTGAAGGAAGGTATATGGTTGATGGGTTTTGTTGGTGATCTGGGGTTCAAGCAAGAGAGAGTGCAACTCTGATTCTGGTGACAATCAAAGTGTCATTAACTTGTCCAAGAACCATATGTATCATGAGAGAACAAAGCACATCGATGTCGGGTGTAATTTTATCAAGGACTTGCATTGAGGAAGGGAAGATAGCGATGCTAAAAGGTTCCTACAAACGAGATAATCCTGCAGACATGTTGACGAAGCCGGTTCCAAGTATCAAGTTTAAGCATTTCATGGACTTGGTTGGTGTCAACAGGTGTTGAGATCCCTTGAGGGGGCTGAGCGAAGACGATGATGATGAGTGGTTATGGTACTCAAGTAAAGGTGGAGATTTGTTGTATTTATGCCTTGAATACGGTTTAGTATTCGGTTGGGTTCACCCATTTGCCCGTTTAGCTTTTGTGGACTAAAAGGCATCAGTAGATAAGTCTTCTTCTCCTCCTCATGTTTTGTAAGTAAGAGAAACTTATGTATTGAGAAAGAGAGAGTGAGGCACCAAAAAAGTGGGCTAGGGTTCTTGAGAGGGGGTTGATTCAATACCTTGTAATCTTGTTGGATACATAGTGAAATCGTTATCGTTGTCTTCCAAAGTGGATGTAGATCATCTTGATCGAACCACTGTAATTCCTTGTGTTGTGTGTGCTTGATTTACTTTGTTTTCATTTCTATTTCAACTCTTGATTGATTGTGCTAGGTTGAGCCATTTTTTATAACAAGTTCAAAATTTAATTTCACTTAGTTTCAGTTTCTGTAGGTTCTTCATTTACTTCGAGTCTTCAACTTAAACAACATAAATACATCAAGGGGTATTTTGCGTTTCCTCCCCTTTAAAGATAGCTAATTAGCGTTTCCTCCCCAAATAGATTCAAATTAGTGTTTCCTCCCATCGTTAGGAATTCCGTCCATGGCTCGATTATATGACTCAGCACCTGTGCACGCGTGATAGCAGTTGTACATGTGTTTTTTCACCTTTTCAAAAAACCCTCCACTAAACCAGTTCACACCCATTTGTAGCCGCAACCACCACCTTCTTTGTTAATTCTTCTCATCTCAAACCCATTAAATCAATTGTTTTTCTGTAACACAACCCTCAATTCCATTTCACAATACCTTCACAGAATCCTAATTTCACCATCTACCAACTCGAGCTGCTGGTGTTCACATTCAACCAAAAACCCATCTTCAGCTCATATCCTTATTCTTTGTAAACCCTATCTCTATTGTTATATCTTCATCTCCATTGATGTAGCTTCATATCTTACAACTTTGATCCATATTGATCTATATCCATCTGTCTCATCTCAGATTCCAAACACCATCAGTACCCATTAAAAGTTACCATCAGTACTGGAAAATCCCCAATTCAGAACATTAATTCAAACCTTAACTTCAGTTTCTATCAATCAATTTGTTTAATACTCAACGAAAAATTTCTTGTAATCTCGGCACCACCTTGTTGTAAAATTTAGATTCGGATCAAACCCACTCTTCATCTTCACCAATCATCTTCAATTACGGCAGAGACATCAATCTAAAGAAACTTTCCCCCAATCTGTTCTACATTTCCAATCACCATTAATGGCAGCAAACATATTTAAATTATTGAACGAATTAATTAAAACTCTTGTTCAATAGCTTTGCATATAGTGGAATCAAAACTAACCAATATTTTCTTTTGATTGGGATTGTTTAATGAAGTTGCAGATGAAGAATTAGGGTTTGGTGCTAAGATTGATTTGGGTATTAGGGTTTCATGGTTCTGTCTAGGGTTTGAGTCGAATTGGAGATTGAGAAATCAATTTGGGATCGATGAAATGATGATGTAGTTTTGTAGAAGATGGATCCGTGATTTAGAGCTGAACTAGATGAATTTAGAGGGTGGGTATGGTTTGATTGTTGTTGTGCTCAATTACAGACGGATAGTTAGGGTTTTTTGAAGGTTTGACGTAGAGAAAGAGATGAGGCTTGGGGACATAAAATTGTGCTGCTACGATGAATGGGCTGTTATGAATTAACGGAGTTGCTGGTGATGCTGTGTTGCCATTGAAAATGCAGACAAGTGAATTGAGTTTCAGTTTCAGGGAAGAAGACTCAGATTGTGAATTTAATTTAATTTACCAAAAAAATGAGGGTATCATGGTAATTTTGTTTGACACGCGTACAATTTTTGCCACGCGTGCACAGTGTGACTAATTAATCGCCGCGGTGGACGGAATTCCTAACGATGGGAGGAAACACTAATTTGAATTTATTTGGGGAGGAAACGCTAATTAGCTATCTTTAAAGGGGAAGAAATGCAAAATACCCCATGCATCAATGTTTCCTTTAGTTGGAACACTTGGACAAATGTTGAAGTACAACTAAACTAACGCAACATATATACATCAGGTTCTTCATTTACTTTTGTAGAACAATTCGAGTCTTCAACAAAAATAGCCCCACAAGACTATCTTTCTTACGTGTACAAAAATGCCTACACATAGTTCCTGCCAGAAAGAACTTCGTTACCTTTTTATGAAAATACTATTAATTCCAAACAGAACAGGGCTGCCCCCAAGCAAAACAAAACACACTGACATACAAAAAGCAGAAATAAAAATCAGAAGACTTCGGCCGGCCGCATGAGCATCACTATTATCCCAACTAGGTTGGCACCACAACCACCACCAATCATTTGCAGAGGTAAAGTGAAGTCGGAAAAAACCCTGGAAATTATTACAAAATCGATTACGGGACTCTCAGATGTCACCTTTAAAAGGACCAGCGCGACAAGAACTTCATATATCCTTAACTGCTCTTCAACAGGTGATACAATTCTGCTTTGGTAACTCTTAGGGTCTTGAATCTGACCTTCATATTTGCCCCACTATCACCCGAATATTGGAGTCGCTTTATTAATGCAAATGCTTTGTTTAGCTCCAAACCAAAGATAGACATAAGTATGATGAGGGTGGGTTGCCATTGATCTTTGTTTGAAAACTTCTAGCTTCCTCTTCATTGTAACATTCAGGCATCTCCGTATTAAAACAACCTAGTACCTGCAGTATCAGCGTGGACCAAGAAACTATACATAAGATCAACCAACAATCTAAAAATCAACTGGATGGTTAATGTAAAATCATATGAATAGGGAACGTACTGGGTATACCTTTTCTTCATCTCCTGGTATATTTATCAATTACTTGTTTTTGAGACCTTCATTGAATCCTCATTCAATCTACAAATATTACACTGTAATATTTAAAGATACGTTTTCAAGCACATAATAAGTTCAGATTGAGAAGCGGATAATATATCAACTCTGTTGTACAGACATTGCATAGAGATAAATTATATTTTTGATAGTGAGAATAAAGAGGAACAGAGAGAGAGAGAAGTGACCTGTACATGCTGGTGGTAAGTAATGATTTATCAGCTGGATATTCGCTTTGAATAAAATCAAATTTCAGCTCTTTAAGAAAGGTTAAGTGTCTTGAGATCGTAGGATATTGACTCCTTCAATTTATCACACTTGAAAATTACTAATTTCTGGAGAGAAGTAAATGATCGAATATCCGGGAGTAACGTTAAAACAGGACAATCACTGAAATATATGGAGCGGAGAGACTTGCTGCTATTGTTGTAGTTGGAGTTGATTTCAGGACACGGAAAAGATAATATTGTTTCGCAATCACCATCACCCTGACAACCTTTGTTATTATCTTGAAGAAAGCCTTGAAACTTAGAGCAACCATAGATAGATAGTTCTTCAAGATTCGGAGTAATATTTTGGAGAAGTATGCCCAGTGGGAGATATCGTAGCTCTGGAGAACATGATATATCGATGGACATGAGATAGGTAAGTCCTCCTGTAGATAAGATTGAGGCTACTGCCTTGCTGTTGGTATCGTATAATACCAATTTCTTAAGAAATGGGAATGAGTTTGGTGTGCTTCTGAGTTTTGGGCATCTCTTGATTTCTAGCTGCTCAAGAAAAGGAAATGAATTGTAAAGTTGAAGAGGAGGAGCAACCCATTCTTCTAAATTTTCCATTTTCCTGATCTGCAACACGATTAAGGACGGAAACAATGATCCTGTAGTAGGACTTGCAGTACTGCTACCAATACCATTTCTACTGCTGTTGCTGATTCTTCCTTCTTCTTGTTGCTGGTAATAAAACTCTTCACCCAAACATTTTACTGACCTCATTACTTCAATCTCAAGAAACTTAAGACATGGTAGCAGACCGAGTGCTGGTAGCTTCTCACATTTATTGCAATACCAAAGCTTTATTTTCACTAAATTTGGAAGGCGAATGGATGAACTCATCCATTTCGGAAGCTTTGAACCCGGAAAGCCAAATAATCTCAAATCTCTCAAACTAGGGTTTGGTTCGAGACCTTCCAACACCTCATTTGGTTCGAGACACTCCAATTCCTCATCCGAAAGCAATTTCATCGTCTTCATAAAAAATGGAACCCCATTTTTAGACACAAATCATGAAGGTTTATCTTATCTTTTAACTGTGCTCTCTGGGCGCCAATACCACCTCTCACAAACTCAAGATAGCTGATCTTTAAGACTTTAACTTTTGTAGATTATTTAGACTGGCTAATTCTTCTATAATCCCACCATCACCACAGCTATAAGAGATGGTTTCTGTGTTCCTCACCACATAAGATTCTAACACTTCAAGCGAAGTTAGAGTTTCTATACCTCTAGGCATTTCATCTTCGTTATCTCTCCAATGTTTAAAGATTCTCAGTTTTGGCAAATTTCGAATTTCTTTGGGAAGCTCACATTTTCCAAAATGGATCGACTCCAAATTGCACAGGTTGCTAATGCATGGCTCCTGCAATACTTTGATCATTGTGAATGACAAATCCAGGCACCTTAACCGTGTCAACGCTCCGACTTCACTGGGTAAAACTTTTAAATTTTCACAGTACTTGAGTTTTAACTGGTTTAGATCTTTCAAAGACCCAATGTTTACCGGTAAGGCTACTAATCTAGTGCATCGGTATAGATCTAACGTCTGCAAATTAGTAAGTTGGACGACAGAATCAGGTAGCTTTTCAACATCCGAAAAAGAGAGATTTAGGTGGCTTAACATCTTCAGAGACCCAATTCCTACGAGAATTATTGTAACGTTTTCGCATTTATGAAGCACTAATGTCCGCAAATTGTAAAGTTGGCTGATGGACACATCCCGTCCTTCATTGAAACTACAATAGGATAGGTCGAGGTATCTCAAATGCTTAAGCTTAAATATCGAAGATTGAATGTCTAGAGCATGCCGACGAAGTAAACAAACTACCCGAAGATTCTTGGCATAAAGTAAATGTTCTCCCAAATGATCATTTTCAAGGGAAAAAATGGACCTCAACCTCTTTGCTTTTTCCAAGATTTTTGAAAATGTTTTCGAATTTTGTTTGTCTAAAACTATCTGCAAACAACGAAATTTAGAAATAGATTCCATTTTGCCAGAATTGACAATCTTGATATCATGAACACCGTTGACACTTTGGGCAAGATCATGTACTAAATCATGCATCTTGCATGTTTGGATGTCGCCTAACTTATCCTTGGTCACACCTTGAAAAAACGAATTAGCCAATAAACTATGGAAATAATCATCACCGACATCTTCTAGTGATTTTTGATTCCCTCCATGTGATGGATGAAGGAACCCTTCAGCGATCCACAAACGAATCAAAATTTCCCTATTAATCTCCCAGTCCTTCGGAAATAAAGAGCAATAGGAAAAACAAAGTTTCACACGCGAGGGTAATTCATCATAACTTAATTTCAGTATAGCTATGATTTTGGTTTCCACATCAACCATCTTTAAAATGTCATGGTTTACAATTGACAACCAATCAGTCTCGGTTTTATGCAAGCGCATAACATTTCCGAGAACTTTGGCAGCAAGTGGTAAACCACCACATTTTCTTGCAATTTCTTCTCCTATGCTTATCATTTTTTGAGTCACTATTTCACCCTCTAAACAAAAGGCTTCTTTCTTGATTATAGACCAACATGCACTCTGGGGTAGGTTACCTAACATGTATGGTGCGATAGGACCTCGGACAATAGATGCAACTTTGTCGCTACGTGTAGTGACTAAGACTTTACTCCCATGAGCTCCCACTGCTAGCAAACCTCTAAGTTCATCCCAGTCTACTGGATCCTCGTTCCATATATCATCCAGTACTAACAAATATTTCTTGTTGCTCAACTCTTCTGAAATTTATCGGCCAAGACAATGTAATTTACAAAATTATCACACTTGGTATTTGTAATCGACTCAATTATGTTTGTTAAGATCTTTTTGATATCAAAATCGTCAGACACACAGACCCAAGCTCTGGTCTCAAAGTTTCTTATTATCGACTCATCATCATAGATCAATTGAGCAAGTGTACTCTTTCCTAATCCACCCACACCAACTATGGATATGACAGAAATGTTTTCTTGTTGACTAGGATTTAAGGAGGGGGTGAGGATGATGGGTGGGGGTGTGTAGTCAACATATTTATTATGGTCGACTTATCATGATCTCTTCCTAGGATACTTGACTCATCTACAACAAATAGAATAAGTCGGTTTTGTTGCACAATCTTGTGATCATAAGTGTTACCACCAGTAGAAATTTGAAACTGAAACCTTGACATCTCAACAAAAATGTCATCTAGTCTCTTCTTGATATTTTTGATTTTCTGAGCCATACTGCAACGCAACACAAGTGAGTTGGAGGATGAAAAAAAATTCCGTACCTTATTTCTCTTGCCACCCATCTCAACTTGACGCATGGCTTCATAAGAAAACTCGTCCAGAACATCATCAGCATCATACACAACATCCTTGAGCCTTTCTAACCAAAGCCTCACAACCTCATATTCCCCTTGCTTGTTCTCAGCATCAGTTGTTATAGCCGCTATCTTCTCCAAAGTTCTTTTAAGTTTTTTCAACTCATCTTTGACACTCCAAGCCTCGCTAATCTGTTGGGAAACAACAGAACTCAAATTCACCAGTAACCCAGTTGCACCACGGACAAGTAACTCTTGGGTTGCCATGATAGTGAAAAATTATAATTAGGAACAGAAATGGACGAGCAAACTCAGTAATTAAACCAAGCAAATAGAATGTATATAATCTGAGATTTGTTTATGAATTTAGATTATGGAATTAGAGATCAGGTTTTTATAGAAGATGGAAACTAAATAAGTTGCAGCAGGGTTTTTTTCCAGCAAAAAGAAAAGGCAGCATGCGCAAAATGGACCAACCAGTGTGTCAGAGAACACTACTGATTATGATGTAGGACATGCACCATGATCCGCTTCAGCGTTTTTGGTTCTTTTCCATGTCTCATTGGATTATTGAGATTCTTCTAGCTAGTGCTAGTGTCCTGACGTCGGTAACTCAATAATCCTCCACTTATTCTTTTGTTTTAGTTTTCAACGCATTTTCAGTGATCACAGAAAATTATTTCACTCGGTGTGCATACACAATTCACTCAAAAATATAGTATTTCCTGGGAACGGGTGAGCGTGCTCCATCTTTTGGTATAGATACAAATGAAAAAATAAGTATAGGTCGGATATGTCATACTTACTTGGTCACCAAAATGTGTTTGGATTTCAGATGGGTGGCTTACAAATCACATCTAAAACGAAAAATGGGTCATTTGTCTAAATATTTTTAAAACATGGTTCTAATGGACGAGTAAAAATTAGTACGGGTGAAATGGACACCAAAAAAAATAGTTAATTCATCGGCTTAAACACAAAAAAAAGAGTGAGGATGAAACCTGATGCATCCCGATGTAAATTAAAAATAAAAAAAAAAGTATTTGAAAATGGGTAGGATGAAACCTTTTGCATCCCTTTATTTTTACATTCTCGTCCATTTAAATAATATCAAATTTTACATATCTTTTTCACCCAGGAATTGTTGATTTTGGTCTTTTTAACCTGCATCTAAAAGAACTGGTAAATCAATAATGAAACAAGGTTTCCATCTGAACCTTTTCTTTCATTTTGTTTTCTAATTTTCAACTTGGTATATGGGTCATTCTAATTATTGGTTCAAGTTGAAATTCAGCTAAAATAAAGGAATAAAGTGGAAGATTTTTTTTTGTTCTGTTTTTTCCCCTTTGTAAACAAAAGTAGACAGTGCATGTTGTGAACTTTTCCTTTACAACTTGTCTGTTGGTTCCTGTCGACAGAGTTTTACTAATGGGATCTTCGGGCTAAATAAAATGTGAACTATATCACATTTTCTTAAAAAATTATGTGGAAAATGGGTCATATGCCCAAAAACCATAAAGTATGGCATAATATACTTACTGCTAAAATATTAGTCCGGGTGAAATGAAATAGATACAAGAAAATTTAGTCATATATCCCTTTACTTTTAACTTTATTTTTTATTTTATCTTTTTCTCTATCCTTTTTTACCTTGCACTTTTAGGGGCGACCCCGAAAGAATTAGGGGCGACACTAAAAGACAAAAAAGGTCACCCAAACGTAAATCTAAGCTACCCCTTATCTTCGATTTTTCGAAATGGCCAATATGCCCTTATATAATCGGTAGCCAACACCATAATCGTAGGGTAAACATTCAATCGGTAGGTTAAAATGAAACTATACCTACCGATTGTTGTGTTGATACTTCTTGGCTTAATAATCCCTTTATAATCGGTAGCTTATCCAACTTATAAGACTACCGATTATAAGGAGCTCCGTATTCAAAGCCTTGGCCAAATTCCATAGGTTTTGAGGGGTGCAGAGCCAACCATAACCACTTGGCTTGAGTTTGTGGATGTAGCCATAATCGGAAGTCTAATAGGTTACATAAACTACCAATTATAAGTTGCCCCAAATTTAGTTTTTTCTAAAATCCTTCACGTAATGAATTTTGAAATCTACCATAATCGGTAGGTTATATTATTATATAACCCGCCGATTATAACGAGCCCCGGATCCAACCTTTGCCATATTCCATAGGTTTTGAGTGCACACAGCCAGCCTTAACCACTTGGTTCGCGTTTTGATGCGGCGTTAATCTGGGAGTTAAATATATTACCAAACCATCCGATTATGGGTCGCCCCAAAATGAGTTTTTCTAAAATCCTTCATGTGATGAATTTTGAAATATACCATAATCGGTAGTCTATTAAACCGAACAAACTACCGATTATAAGGAGCCCCAGATCGAACCCTTGCCAAATTCCATTGGTTCCGAGGGTACGGGCCATGCATAACCATGTGGTTCGTGATTTGGATGTAGCCATAATCGTAAGCCAAACAGGTTCCACAACCTCACCGACATAGGTTGCCCCAAATTTAGTTTTTTCTAAAATCCTTCATTTGATGAATTTTGAAATCTACTATAATCGGTAGAGTTAACAACTTAAAAACCTACCGATTATAGGTGGTCAGGGATTCAACCTTTGACAAAAACTATAATATTCGGTAGCCAAAACAATAATCGGTAGTTTCACTCAATAATCGGAAGCAAACTCTCAGAATCGGTAGGCAGGGTCTATATATTAGTGTTTGGAAAAATTTTTTGACTCATCGTGAGGTAATTCCCCCGATTGAGTGAGAGAAGAAGAAGAAAAAAGAAGAAGAAGTGGGTATATGTTGCCAACTTCCCATTTTTGCCAACTTCCATAAACATGGATGGGTACGTAAGAAGGAGGACGTGAAGTTGTTGAATTTCAAGGTTCACTACCGTTTAGAGATGATGATTTGGGGTATATGTTGAATGATCCAAACTTTGATGGAGATGAAACCTAGACGCACGCTTTCATGGAAGAAAATGGAGAATCACCCGAGATCGAAGCTAACGATTCATCAAACATACGGGTATGTTGTTAACAAACTCGATACCCATGTTATCCATGTTACGTGTGTTTGTGTGTGTTTTCAACGTGAAAATTCGATTTCGCATGCATTGAATGACATGAACGACATATATTCGGTAGTTAATTTAGTAACATATCTACCGATTATAAATAATCGGGTATATTTTGATGTATTAATATGCCGAATATGAAAAAATCCCCAAATTGAAAGTTTCCAATTTCTCATAATCGGAAGGTCTCTACATGAATAAACGTCCGATTATTGGTATATAATAATCGGTTGGTTCATGAATTTATAGTCCCTCCGATTATTGAAGGTTTTTACTACGTAAGAATTGTTCATTTCGTATGTCGTTAATCGGTAGACTATATGCGTACATGACTACCGATTTATTATAATCGGTTACGTTTTATAGTATTAAATCACCGATTGTGTTACAATCGTTTATTTATTATCTAAACTTCCTTCCGATTTCTAATGCATAACTTGTTGTTGTTGTGCGTAGGTGTTGTAGCGGTTGATGACGATTATTATTTGAGGCCTGATACTTCCCTACACTATGCAAAAGATTTGGTATGGTCATGAATTATCTTTTTTTTTTTCCAATCGTGTATGTTAGATGGTTATGCTTATTTTTTTTGTTTTGTAATATGCCCATTTAGATATTTGAAGTAAGAAGGAGGCCAAGGAATGGCTTATGAACAAGGCAAAGAGAAGATGTGCGTGGTAGTTGGGTAATTGCGTTAAGAATATTCGGTTTGAAATGGTATGTGAGCGAGGTGGAGAGAAGAAGAGTCACGAGGGAAAGAATAATAAGTATGTAAGGAAGACGGAGAGGAAGAAGTACCGAACTCATACGAAGAAGATTGGATGCCCATTTAAGATTGTCTTCTATAAGCCCGATGGTAAGGAAAGTAAAGATTGGAAAATGTCTAAAGTTGTTAATGGTTGTCACAACCACGATGATCCAGGATACTTTTATTGGACATGTAATGGTTGCGAAGTTAAAACCACATGAAATGGAGACGGTGAGGTCTATGCGTATCCAAAAGGCGAAGTGCGATCTTAAGTAAAATAAAGCGGACGACCCGAGGCAACTTGTCTTCTTTATCTACAATTAAGTCGGCCCTAGCTACGATCAAAAGGACGGAATGGGATGGTAGAACGGTCATGCAACAATCGCAGTGGTTAGCCGTAGTTACACGACTACACGTTGAGAACGGAAGAAAAGGATGGTAAAGTGGTACGTATTTTCTTGGCACATCCAGAAATGATAAAATTGGCTGGTGTTTTCATCAAATTGTGTTGATAGATGCCACTTACAAGACAAACAAATATAACATGCCGTTGTTGAACATTGCTTGTCACACTTCGGACAAAAACACGTTTACGATTGCATGGGGTTTAATGGATCATGAGAACAACGTGAGTTTCATTTGGATCTTTGGAGACGCTTGAGGTCCATTTACAATGGGGATGATTTTCCAAGGGTTATTGTAACGGATAACGATCAAGCCTTAATGCATGCAATAGCGGTAGTGTTTCCTGGTCTTCAAACTTGAGTGTACGTGGCACATTCAATGCAACCTCGGATACAATTGCCATCGCCATTTCCAAGCTAAAAAACCAATGAAGGGTACCAAGAGGTCGAAGGAAGAGGATGAGCGCATTAGTAAATTAACCGAGGAAGAACGAGAGGAAGAGAAGAGGTTATTTGATGAAAAATGGAAGGAGGATGGGATAATTTGGAGATCGTTCATGAAAGCATGGGACAAGATCATTTGGTCAATGACCGAGGAAATTTACGAAAGGAACTTGAAGAAATTTGAGGAAGAATATTACAAGGACTACCCCAAAACCGTTGAGTATTGTAAAACACAATGGTTACCGATTAAGGAGAGGTTTGTGTATGCATGGACATATGAATATCATAACTTCAAGAACGAGGCGACAAGCATTGCGGAGGGGTCTCATGGCCGATTAAAGAAAATACTTCTAGGTAGTCAAAATGGAGTTTGTGTCGATCCAAGAAGCAATCCATGAATTCACCAATCGTGATCTCATAAAGATTAAGGCTTCTATGCAATTTAGTGTACATAAATTCCTACGGAACACGAAGGTGAAAGATTGCTTAAGGGGCATTGTTCATAAAGTTTCACGTTGGGCAATAAATCACATGATAGAACAATTGAAGTTGTATAAAGCTAACGATGACGAGAATACGGTTTGTGTTTGCAAGGATATGATAGGTATTGGTCTCCCATGTCGTCATAAAATGGGTAGGTACGTGATGTGATTGACATCAATGATATTCATCCATTTTGGAAGCAATTAAATTTCACTCCAAGCACACCCGTGGTCAATGGTCCGTCGTTCATGGAGTCGGAATTGTGTGCAAGAATAATGAGCGTTATGCTACAACAAATGGCGCCAAGAAGCAAATATTGATGCATGATTTGGAACAAGCTCTTCACCTCGTTTAAAAGAGGTTGATGAACCTATTAAGCAAAAAGGGGGGGTAGGCCAAACACCGAAGTGTCGAGGACCATTGAAAGAAAAGAATTAAAGGATCATTTGTCTAATAAAAGAATATTGTGTTTGCATGAGCGTTCTAAGCCGAATTTGAAGATGAGCCGCAACCCAAGAAAAGAGGTCGCCCAAGAAAAGATCAAAATGAAAGTCTAAGGGTCTCTAAGAAGCCTTTTCAAGTAAGTCAAGTCGATCTTTGTGGAACAAGTTGTGTTAGTGGAGACCCAAACTAGCTCCGTAGTTATTGATCAAATGAGCGACTACACACAAACACACTCAACGGAAATGGTGACTATAAGAGAGAAGTATGGTACTCTTCGTTGTCCTAGGGATTTTCATGGAAGACCAACACGATCAAGGTATACGATTATAGAAGAGTATATGAAACAACTCCTCCACTCATTGTTCCATTTGTTTTGTCCACCGACGAGGTTGATGGGGATGGCAGTTCACGGGTTTCACGTCGCCTCGGAACAAATTGGTTACTTTGGAGAGGCGGTGAACGAAGATGTCACCCAATGGCAAAATTTAAGAACTAAGATGGCGGTACAACTAATAAAGGACAAGGATTTCTATATGGAGATGATGAAGGAAGGAGATAGGCACGACAAAGAACTAGAGTTCAAAGACTTTGTTGCGCGTGTAAAGTGCCGAAAGGGATTGAAGACAATTGGATCCAAGTATTGGATGACAATGCCTAAATGTGGATATCTCTTAGCGGACGCTTTGAATTGCGTGGTACATTTCTTTGTTCCTCCTAGGTATGGACATTCTTATACGTTTACACCTCAAGGACGGTTTGCGAAGAATCGGTTAAAGATAGAAGAATTGTTATGGCATTTGTGAATGAGATGCATTTTATCGGTTTAAGAGTAAAGAGGGATTGCCCATTACCTCCGTTGGATGGTTGGAACGATTACTTCAGCGAATCATTGTAACGATTGGTTGAAACAATATGAGACCAACATGTTGGATTGGGATCGCGTCATGAAGGTGGATTTCCGGAAGGCGTCTTGGAATTGGTTTCCTCGGATGATGAAGATCAATGATTGTTATGTTTGAAAGATGTATTTTGGAAAGCCCTATTTGTACATGTTTTTTTTGGAATTTTGTGGAAAATATGTGAAGTCTAAAGCTATAATCGGTAGTTATATTTTTAATATATCAACCGATTATACAAGCTTTTGTAAAATGACTCAATCAATATTATAATCGGTTATTAACTTTTTGAATTTATCTTCCGATTAAAAGGTCGATAAAACAATCGAATTTTTTTTTCCAGAATCGGTAGATTACATATTATATAAACATCCGATTGACACCAAACTCCGACAAAAAATAAAGCGTAAATTTTCCCGAGAATCGGTAGACAACATATTGAATAAACTTCCGATTGTCACCATAGTCCGACAAAAGCTGAAAATCTTCCAGAATCGGTAGACAACATATCGCATAAACTTCCGATTGTCAAATTCTCGACAAAATAGGTGAAAATCTTCCCGAATCGGTAGACAATATAAAATAATAACTTCCGATTGTAACCATCAATCAACATTTATCTTTATTCTGAGACTTCGAGAATTCATAACTTCCATCATAAGTGAATTCTTCACCCTTTTCCACTAAGTCTTGTCTTTTTGAAAGTGTCTCCTATATAAACAAACATAAAATAATGACAAATTCGTTTTAGTAAGAAAGATTAAACACCGAGCGTTATACTTACAAATTGTTGGATCGACAAGCTTAAGTGGCTAGTGTTAAACATCCTCTTTTGTATCGTTATGTAATCATTTACCCCTTTTTGGACAAGTGAAACGATCATGAACTTGTTGGAGTGATCTTTGCTTTGGATTTCCATACTCTCGCACAAATTGGCTATATACCCTCGCCCAAAAGACTTTGGTGTTAACCTTCCTCGCTATGACATCTTCACGTCTTGTTTCACGATACCATGTTTTCACAATGACCAAATCTTCATCTGCGTCAAACGTTGCCATGCTTGTAAGTTGAGATATACAATGAATTCACAAGAGTAGACGATGGAAAATATATTTGTAGAATACACAATGCCGTTGATGCGTTGTTTGGTGCATAAATAAGAAGAGTTTACCCTCCTTATATAGATGAGAGTCCCAACGTCTCTTTTTTTTGAAAATATGGCCGTTGATGCGTACTTTTACAAGACTGCATCGAAATTGCGTACAATTATTACACACAATCGGTAGTAAATGTTTGAACAAAGAATCCGATTATTTGTAATCGGTAAATATGTATTGTTATATGCTTCCGATTATAGGATGTTTTGTCACCGAGTTCCCATTTCATTAGAGTAGTATAATCGGAGGTTTATAAATATGTATTATCAACCGATTGTGTTTGGTTTTTCGAGGCACGGCTAGTTTCTTTTGAGCAGAACTAGCCGTTGGAGTATAATCGGTAGTTACATCAACAATTAAAACTTCCGATTTTTCATAAATATTTTGAAATTCATAACAATATCACCTACACATCATCATAATTTTACATTGAACTCCCTCGATTCTATTACAAGGTATCGTGATTAGCGTCGTGGACGTGTTGGACGATTCTAAACGGATTAAATCTTTCCATCGCCCTAAGGATTCTAAAATGAGCTTCATACGGAAGCTTGATCTTTCCATCTCCGCCATTCCCCGAGAGATCGTTCTATAACCTCATCATTGGTTTCACCCTCAATCGATATTGATTCACAAGATAAGTTAAATGGACGAATTCTTGGACGTGTCCATTTATTGAACCAACCTCGGCGAAAAGATCAGCGGAGTGACGGTTGTTTGGGTTACTTAGGTGTCGCCTTGAGAATTTTTCGTGAATTTTCCCCAAATAACTCATACTCATTATGCCTCCTTGCCTGCGTTCTTCTCCTCGTCTCGGATAGAATTGAACATAGCGCCTACATAAAGATAAATCTTCTTCGATCGTGAACTCCGTAGGATTAATGAATGGTTGGGCCATTATGTTGAAGATGATGTTGGAGCGAGTTTAAAGGTATTTGTGTTCCATAGAGAGTAAAAGGATACAATCCTTATATAGAGTTTAGAGTTCCAACGACTTTATTTTGTTGGGGCAACTGTATAATCGGAAGTCAAATGAAGTATTATGACTTAGGTTATACTGATTGCCCCAAATTTTGTTTTTGCGAAATGTCATTTTTTTCGAATTTGGGAACTAGAATAATCGGTAGTGAATAAGACTTAGATTATACAGATTGCCCGAATTTTGTTTTTGCGAAATGTCATTTTTTCAATTTGGGAACTAGAATAATCGGTAGTTAATAAGGCTTAGATTATACGCTTTCCCAAATTTCTTTTCTTGGCGAAATCACCAATTTTGGGAATTTATGAGCTACTATAATCGGTAGTCTCGTGAGGTTATTTCCCTTAGATTGTCATAGAAGCCAGATGCGCGCTTGGCACAAAATCGATAATAATCGGTAGTATAACATAGTTACTAAGCTTAGATTGCGTTGTTATAATGGGAACAAAATAGCTTCCGATTGTGTAAGGGCATTAACGTATTCTCCGCGTTTTTGGACATCCCTTAACGGTGTATATGGGTTGGGAATAAAAAAGTCGCCCCTAATTCTTTCGGGGTCGCCCCTAAAAGTGCCAGGCTTTTTTATTTTCTTTCTCCAATTTAAAATTAATCGCCCAGGAAGGTCTAAATTCCTAAATACAATAAAATTTATACTTTTGGAAAGGGATCGAAAAGGTGTACCACACAAGATCTATTGTTATGAAATTCGAAAAAGTAATAATTTGAAACTAGACCGAGAATACATTATGCACCCAGTGCAAACATGACCAAAACTTATTTCCTATAAGAATATGCATTATACACTTAGGTGCAATGAGCCAAAAAATTTCCTACAAAAATGTGTATTATGAACTAAAGTGCAACCTGGACAAAACTCATTTTATATAAGATTATATATATATATATATGCATTATGCACTTGGGTTCAACCAGGCCAAATACTATTTCTTAATAGAACATGTATTATGCACTCAGGTGCATCTTATGTACTTTGTGGATAAATCTAGGTTTATCCTAATAATCTCCTACAAAGTATTATGACAACCAAAATCATTAGTTCTTGATCTCGAGGAATAAATCCACCACCATTACCATCATATTCATCATTAAAACATAAATAAAAATAAATATTAAAAGAAAAATTAAGATGAACAATAAAGAATTCAAAAATATGTATATTATGCACCCGTATGCATCCAAGCCAAAACCTTTTTTTTTTTTTTTTTTTCGGAATGTACATTAAGCAAAAAATAAATCATTGAATAATGGTACACATGCCCTTATTTAGACATTTGTATCTGAATGTAGCTTGAAGCATGAAGAATACCAGAGAAAAGACGAAGAGATTAAAAAGAGATCATGTCGAACCTCCCAGGCAAGGTAGTTAATATCGTGTATCGGTATCGTATCGGTCGGATCCTATACATACAAATGATAATATCTGTTTTTACAGGCGATACATCATTTAATATAGAATTTCAAATAATTATAAAACTATAGTAAAATATAATAAGAATCATACATATATCTCAAATTTCCAAAATACAAGGTGGTTTATTAGCCAACTCTGTGATTGTTGTCCCATTATGCCGGTAAATATTTTTTATTATCCTTCATATTTATCTTTTACATTTCTCTGTCTTGCAATGAAAATATGGTTTCCATCTTATATATCCTACCATATAGTCATTGATTTTATATTAAATATATTAGGTCTTTTTACCTTCTCCAATTGACATTGTACTTGTTTTTAAAGACTATATGCATGTTGATGAAGAATTTATTGACGAAACCGATATTATCGGTGTACAAGTAAAACCGATATATCGAGTGCAGCCGCATAACCGGCAGATAATATCATTTCTTCTTTGTATCGCCGATATTTTCGATATCGTATAGGTACTTTCCGATATCCGATAAAAACTGTAATATCGGCTTTTATAACCGATATTGACTACCTTGCTCCCAGGAGATATCATTGACATGTATTATTGTTGTAACCTGCAAAATCAATATGTATATTCAGTTGTGTTAGAGCATTGCTCGGTTGAACCCACCAAGCGTTGGTATGTCAAGTTTGGTTGTCATATTTTAGTGAATCAAAACTCATTTAAAGAGTCACTTGATTATGTACTAGAGTCAACTTCGTATAAGTTAGCTTGAAAGTATTAGGATATGAGACTTTACAAGTATTGCGAATACTTGAAGAAGTGAATAAGTAAGAAGCTACAACGACAACATCATCCTTCCACTTGAGGTTAGTGATATTTGACTTTGTTTCATTCCCTAACGTATCTTTCAAGTCGCATAGGTGAAAACAAAATTGCGAAGCATGAACACTCTAGTTAGACATAGTATTAAGGAATACAATACGAGGTTTATTGCGTAACCATTAAACTTTGTAGATAAGACATCGACATAATCGTTTAAATGCTATTGTGATTATGTATGTGTATGAGGTTAGGAAATAATGTTTTACATGTGTTTTAAGAAAGTAAATCATAAACTTGTTTTCTGAATCGAAAAGAAAATTGCCAGGCGTTATTGGTATTGTTATTCATTGCATATCTTGTGAACAACCAATATGTGTGATTAATATAACCGCTCATGGCTTGTTTGTGTTCTTGGTAAAAATATTCACAAAGGCCTGACTTTTGTATTGGTATGACTTTTATTAGTGAAAACCGATCTTAAAGAATCACACGAGATGGTATGATCGAGTTTGTGATTTTATGTAAGGCCAGGCTGCAGGTAAAGAGAAAACCGATCCTAGTAAGAGGTACAACACATCACAAAGGGAATCAATCCTTGTATGAGGTGCATCATGTTTTATGCGTAAAAGGGGAACCGATCCTATGGACATGTGCAACACGTTTTTAGGCAAAGGGGAACCGATCCCATGGACATGTGCAACACATTCAAGTTAGATACCATATATATGGGGAACCGATCCTAGTACCTAGTCAACCGAATTTTGGAAAGATAGTGTGAATATGCACAATACTCACATGGAGGTAGAACCGAAACTTGTTTTGGTGGAACCGTTAAAACCAATGATTGGTGATTGAGTGTTCTTGATCAATCACATAGTTCTTGAAAGTTAGATGAACCAATTCTAAACTTGTTTGGAAGTATGGCAAATCGGTTTCAAGATTGCAAGTATGAAAGAGGACTTACAGAGTAAGGATGTCAACATGCTTTCAACATGTGCAGTAACACTTATCTTTAATTGTTCAAAGTTATTCCTTAATATCTAAAGGAAGAAAATCCCAGGATCGAAACATAAATAAGTTAAGAATCTTTTATTTAAGGTTTTTAATTTTATTTTAGGAAAATGAGAATTAGTAATGTGCATTTACTAGTTGAGGATTTTCTAAAGAGATTTTCGGTCAATATTTTGGACAGAGCATTTCCAGGAATTATGAAAACCGAATTCGGAATATATTGCATATCTTGAGAATATTTTCGGTTTTGGAAATTCCTTGGTGTCCAAACTTCCTTGTCTGTAAATACTTGAAGTTTGCATTTCTAACCAACTAATCCTTCGTGACAGCAAACTTCCTCGGTTGTGTTGTTATTGGTGAATACGCCTATTCGGAGAGGATAGTAACCTAATTAGGCGAAATCTCTTACGGACGCTCAGTTTAAAGTCTTCTTTGGGATTGAGAAGCTCTATTAGTAATTGTTGGTGGGAAACTAGATAATTGAGGTTTATCTTGTTTTTGATTGATTTGATTGACTAACAGTCGTTGAACTTTGATTGAACCTAGTTTGTTTATTCTTGAGAATCTTCTCTTCTAATATAAGATTCACTCAAACTAGATCGAAGTTTGATAGGGATCTTTAGACCTGTTTGTATATCTAAAGACGTCTTTGGTAATCCATTGTTACTGGACTGCATTACATGCGTGATTGATCATAAGAGATTCAAGTTGCACCACCAAATTATTATAATATAAGATTCACTCAAACTAGATCGAAGTTTCGATAGGGATCTTTAGACTGTTTGTAGATCTAAAGACGTCTTGTGGTAATCCATTGTTAACATACTCTGTTTCGTATGTGATTGATCATAAGAGATTCAAGTTGTTGTTTGCAGGCGTTTGTTGAAAATCTAAGAAGATTTGAAGATTTGAAGACAAAAAAGATATTGAAGATTTCTGATTTGGGGTTCATAATCTTTGGTGTGTACAATACTTGTTTCGGTATAGAGGATCCAACTATAATCGGTTTATCCTTGTGGTAAATTAGATTGAATAGTTGTGTAGATCGGCATCAATACAATTCTTTGTGATTAAAAGGATTGATTGCAAAATCTTAAAAATTACCTTTGGTACTTGAGAATAAGATAGATCTAAGGACCCGACGAAGGAGTTTATTGAGATAAATAGAAAAGCCTTTGTCGAACTCACATCACTTAGTTGAAGAGAGTTGCTACCAAACAGATTTGTTGTTCCTTTACTGTTTGGAATACGAACCAAAGGAATTGTTCCAAGTACGTGACTTATTCATAAGTTGGAGGCGTGGGAATACAGACGGAACAAGGTGAACTATAGGTTTAGTTGCTTGGTCTCAACTATACGAAGTCGGTTTGATTTTTTATAGCGGCTTAATCCTGAGATTATTCAATTCTGGACAAGGACCCGAGGTTTTTCTGCATTTGCGGTTTCCTCGTTAACAAAATCATGATGTGTCTTTTAGTTTTCTATTTCCGCAATTATAATTGTTTTTTTTTATAATTAGAAGTAAAATACACAAACGTTAATTCCTATTTTACTTGATAGTAATCCTATTGTGTTTGGTTAAGTCTGAACCTCTAATCAAGTAAACATACTCCGTTGTTGTATTGTCTCGATCTCGTATCCATAGACGATCTTACGAAGTGTGAACTGATTAGTTGTATTATCTCGACTCAGTATATAGAAAATCACTTTCGGAGAAAGGACTTATAGGTAGGAAAAGTTTTAGCTTGACACTAGTACAGAAATGGTATTTAACCACGCCAGATATAAATTTCCCTGTCACGCCTTTATGGTTTTGGCGCGTCTATAGGGTAGACTTTTACTCTATATACATGCCATGTTCTTTGGGCGTGTTAATATATGTGCTTTAAGCCACGCCATGGCTATTAGTGTGTCCAAATATCCTTGGATCAAAATCACGTTAACTTTTAATTTTGATGGGCGTGTTTATAGACCGATCTATGGCCATGTGAACCAATTGTGGTGTGTCCATAAAAATAGTCACGCCACTTGAGGCGTGGTTGAAAAGTTGGTTTAAATGGTCACGCCACTTGAGGCGTGGTTAAAAAGTTCAGTTTATTGGACACGCTAGTATGCGTGTCCATAGTGGGTACTTAAAAGCCACGCCGATTTTGTTGCGTGGCTAAAAAGTTCGGTTTATTGGACTCGCTAGTGTCCGTAGTGTGCGTTTAATAGCCACGCCGGTTGTATTGAGTGGCTAAAAAGTTCGGTTTATTGGACATGCTAGTATGCATGTCCATAGTGGGCATTTAATAGCCACGCCGGTTTTGTTGCGTGGCTAAAAAGTGCGGTTTATTGGACACGCTAGTATGCGTGTATATAGTGTGCGTTTTATAGACACACCGGCTTATATGCGTGGTTAAAAAGTTGGTTTTATTAGACATGCTAGTATGCGTTTCCATAGTGTGCGTTTTATAGACACGCCAGTTTTATTTATTACTGGGTACATGAAATGGGTTGTAATTGCGGCAAAGACTGCCCACTCTGTTGAGGGCCTTTTTCTTCTCATTGCCAACAGCCATTAAGCTGACTTTCAAAAAATAAATAAAAAGCTTCTACCCAAATTCAGAACACATGGTCTCACTCGAAGGAGGTAGGTAACAAGACGAATCAATCCACGAAGCTGCAAATCTATAGTTGTTTAAGATTAGTTACAATAACCTATTTCTTCTATTCCATAGGGACCAAAGTATAGTTACAATCTATAGATGAATCATTTGATGCTCCGCAACTCACAAATAAGAAATTCTTCCTTTTCCTCCTCATGCTCTGCAACTCATTCATCCCTTTTACCCCTATATTTCCATTTCCTCCTCCTTTACAACTCTTTCACCCCTTTAATCCCAAACACTAACACTAATGCTTGGACTTGGTTTTTTTGTTGTTTCTTATTTGCTGAATGAATCCATTAATATATTCTGGTTCTTGTGCAAGTGTTTTAATGGATTCAACAACAAACAAGAAGACAACAACAAAAACTAGTCCAGGATGCTCTTAAGTTAACTTTGCAGATTCAATGTCTATAAATAACACATCTGATAGACTTTCCTTCTATGAATGCATAAAACCAAACGGTTGACCTAACAATGCACATCTTAATTGGGGTAAAATCTAATGAATTAAGTGACTAGATTTAGGCTTTGGAAATAGGGTACGTTTAGCAGAGTAATGACAGCTTTGAAGAGGGTGCGCATGGCATTGAAAAGGCGTTAATAGCCAAGCAACAGACACTTGACCAATCTCCATAAAAGACCATTTATGGATAAGCTACTACCATTAATTAAACAAGGTAGGGGGATAAACAGATTATTATACCAAAAGAAGAAATCATAGAAATAGAGATTAAGAAAACAGATAATGGCAGAGAATGCTAGTAGTTCAGCAAATGGAAATCACACCAATCCACCACCCGATTCAGAAGCAATGGTACGTGCAAAGTTGACAATTGGGACTTTATCAAGCTCTGATATTGAAAGGTTGATTCCTTTCCTGAATCAGGAGAAGATAATGAAGAAAGAGCAAGAGGAGCGAGAAGAATTTGAAAGATTAAGGGTTGAAATTAATGATGAGGATTTTGGATTGTGGATGAGAAAGTTGGATGCCAAAGATGCACGTCGACACGGGCGAAGCTTATGACGAGGAGAGTGGAAGTGTTCATGGGTGTTCACTGGGAAAGTGCGACAGAAAGTGATAGTGAAGATGAAGAAAAGAACGCAAGGAGGAGAAGATGAGGAGCGCGGTTATGATTCAATGAAGAGAGATGAGAGCAAAAGAAGCAGAGAAAAAGAAAGAGGAAAAGGAAAGAGTTTGAAGATGTTATGTACAAGTGCTATCTCGCCGAAAATAAGAACAACCCTCATAAGTTTGCTCGAACCATGTCGGAACCCCTGAACGTGGATTCTGACGAAGAGGAGATTCCTGGGTTAAACCTCAATGGAGAGCCTGTGGTTTCCGGTGAGATGGTGGTTTGTAGTGAAGCAGAAGATGAGGAAGAAGAAAATGAAGATGATGATCTCCATGGTCCCTACACATCTTCGGACGATGATGATGGTGCGGTGCCTACTATGAAGAGGATGAGTTAAACTACGGTGACAACAGTGATGGCGATTCTTGGTGATTGCCTTATCTTGTCAAATTCTTAGAACTAGAGTAATGTGATATTTTGATTACTATTTCTCTTGTGCATCTTCGTGAAAACTTTTGGGGATATTGATGGTACTTTATGTTGCTGAAAAAGGGTATGGATAATGGGGTTTCAATTTCAGACATTTGGTTTTTTTTTTTTTTTTGTTTTTTGTTTGATAGATGGTGTTGATGAAGAAGATGCTAGGGGGATTTTGGGGTTCAGTTTGCAGCAGGTGCATTGTTTGGATAGCAGCTGGGAGAGTTGCAGTGGTTATGATTGGGTAAACTTTTTATGTCAGGTAGATTAGTAATGTTGCATCTTTGAATTTTGATTTTAAAAATAAAGTTGTAATGGCTTCGTAGCTTTATCGAGTGTTTTAAGTCGATACGTTTGCTTTGTCCTTCTTTATATATAATTAAACTAGTTGTGTTCTTCGAGTTGTTTGAATTTTCGTAGTATTAAACTTGTGATGGATGTATGTTTGAAGGGTTTGAACATAATGTGTCGATTTTTCTTGCTTTTGATTTAGTAGTAATGGATTGGATACAGTAAATGTATAAACAAGCAATGTTCTTGGTGAATGATTCTAAAATTCCAATGATTGTTAAGTAGAGATGGATGGGAATGACTGAATTAATGAATTAATAGGGTATATAAAATGTTGTTTGAGATGGTAAAAACTAGGGTATTACTCCAGTTTATAAAATATTGTTGGAGTAAGATTAATTCAAAGACTATTTTAGGCCCAATTCCAAAAAAAAAATCTATGTGCAAGCCTAGTACTATTACTACTAATCCTAGCATCACAAAATATTAATTCAACAATCAGTATAGCCAAATCCAAACTCATCCAACATTGCTAAAACCCATTTGCATACAAAACCCCTCCATGATTTAAGAATCAATTTTTTTTTTTAACAATCCATATATTCATTCTCTAGTTAACAGAAAAATCTAAACTGCTAACTTCAATTTGAACCAAATTCAGTACCATGATGATCATCATTCCCAAAATAGTATAACCCAAAACCAAAAATAAAGGCTAAGAGAATATAATTTACACTAACCAGTTCCTTAAACAAAAACCAAAAAATGTTCCAACCTAATCATTCATCTATTAGCAAACACAAACAACTACATTCTATCACTCCGGCTTGATTATCACTTAGTCCTTGAAATGGTTGCTCGGATGCGATCGTTTGAGAAGCGAGGTGGCTTTGTTAGTCTTTGGTGCTTTCCTTCAGTTCTACCCTTAATGTTGTCCCGATAGTAATCATCCCTGGATGTCCTTTGCATGTCAAGTTTATCTACCGGCAATTTATACTCATTAGATAAATAACTCAAATCTTCAATTCCTTGTCGACTTCATCACCAAACTTATTTCCTGCATTTGGGTAGGTGCACCTAACACAATAGAGTTTTGTTTATTTTCCAGGTCTAGTACATAAAGTACCTGCTTAGCTTGGGAGGCTACATGACCAGGGGCAGTGGTGCGCAAAGTAAAGTAGAGTTTTGAAACACCTGTATAACTTCTAAGCAACAACAACTCACTTTAAAATTATTTTTATTTTTAAGGGCATTTTGGTCATTAACCAAAATATATGGATAAGGGGTGTTGGGTTTTATTTCCAAATAACCTCCCAAAAAGAAGAATGGTCCCTTCAAAACTTCCATGGTGCCCAAAAAAAAAAAAAAAAAAAGTTCAAAAGGGATAGCTCCCAGCCTCCAACATAAGATGCAGTCCTTCGTGGAATTTTCAGGCCTTATGGGCTTTGAGTGCCCAACTACGTTCTTTACTCTCAAATGTTCTCTCAAATTTCGAAGACAGAATTATTTCCAGATTCGAAGACAGAATTATTTCAAGAAGACGGAATTATTTCAATGATGAAGGGAAAAGTTCTTTATTGCGCTTAACGTATGTTTCCTAAATGACTTCGAATCTCAGAAGTTTACATTTCAACAACGAAGAAGGGCAAGTTTTAGTTAAAAGCATATCAGTATTATGGAAAGCACAGGGAAAAACGTTAGTTAAAGAAATGCTATATCAGTATTAAGGTGTATGGTACTTAGAATTTTCTAATAGTCTAAAATGTTGTTATCATCGAGGGTATAGCTCAGTTACAGAAGCTTCATTAATACTTTCTGCTGATTTACTCGTCGATTGATCTGAAACACTTGCTGTTGCTGGCAGGTCTCCAATCCCTCTGAAATGAATATTTTTCGATTTCTTTTTACTTTGAACACAAAATGCAGGCAGTGAAGGTACTGGCAGAGTAGTGGAGTAGTTACTAAGCATTAGAACGATTAACGCCATTGTTGGTCTGTCAGATGCATCTTCCTGAACACATAACAATCCAATGTGGATGCATCTCATTACTTCACTTTCTGAAAGATTGTCCTTCAAAACTGAATCTAACATGTCTAAAGCTGACCCGTTGTTCCAATGTCTCCATGCCTGCATTACTCATCAAATTCTTACGTTCGAAAACTATCCTAAAATGTCTACACAAAACATTAGATACAATTTACAAGTGAAACTGATGGAAACTTGTTGGAGAATAACAATCAAAATTGATAATATATCAAACAATTAATTAATATAAGAAGGAACTTATCTGTTTTTTGTGTGTCGTCTCCGATAGTCCGATTCAACATTGTTGATGTCTTGAACATCCCTGTTAAACAACAGAGAGAGAAGAAACTTGTAATGGTAGATTGAGGCGCATGTTCAACATCACATCCTTAAGACAAGAATGCCTGCTACACTCGAAAAGATGATGCTATAGCCCTACGGGTACATCCGCCTCAAGATACACAATCTTAACAAGTTTGAATAGCACATTCAAACTTGTCCTTTTAGAACTTGGCAGCGGAAAACTCACGATTCGTTAGCACTTAAAACCATCGTATTAAACATAGAAGATGAAGAAGAAGTTTTCTACCCAGACGGCAAGAGAAGAGAGGTTCATCATATAGAAAACCTAACCCAAATCCAAAATATATAAGGTAAAACTTATCCGTAAAAACTAAGAGACAAATTTGGAAGGTGTTTTTATTTTAGGAAAAACCGTTTTATTATTAATTTTATTCACAAAAAACCGTATTTTCCAACAATCCCCACATGAATAAAAATACGATAAAATACGGAAATGAGGAAATATCACGAATAGGCATAGGTGTCCATAAGGTCTTGAACCTTTGCTTAGTGAGAGGTTCTGGAACTACTTATTAGCAGTGTCTATAAGGTCTTGAACTGTCTAAAATTTGGTGTAATCGCGATAACAACCACCATGATATCTCCAAGGTTGCCGCCAAGCTCTGCCGTTGTGTCCATTTGGCCACTGGACGTCTTGTTTCTCGAATGCTCTAGAGAATCAGCTCATATTCTCATACAGGAAGGCGACCCACTTCCTCATTCGGATAGGTGAGTTCCATCAAGAGTGTTCATCACTACACCCCACTTCAATCTAAAATTGAAACTATAGAACTCATTAAGACTTATTAAAAGTCATCCTTCACATGCGGTCACACTATCACATCTACACCATGGGGAAGAGACGAGAGAGAATATAATTCTCACGATAGTGTTTACCTTTACCCACCATAAATTAGTTGTCTCATTCAAACCTTGATCTTGGGATATCCAGTCAGCAAGGTTGAGTATCCTTCATGGCAAGTTTAATTTTATGAGCTTAAGTCCCGTCCCCTCGATGTATAATTTCAAACTATCTCTAGATTATCCTTTCGTCAAAGGATCACTAATTTTCCGTTGAATTCACTAAGTCCATGAGGTTCTCTTTGACTTTACATCTCCGAGACTCTCTTTTGACTTTCATGAATCAACTAAAATTACTTCATTAGAGAGTATAGTTGTCTTCTACCGAATTACCCTTCTCACGAGTATGTCTAGACTTTTTCATTGCTCATTTACTTTAGACTCACATAGTCAATTAGTTTCGCAATGATGGCCACAAAGCCTTGTCACAGAGGAATATCTTCTAAGAAGCATACTATTAGCCATTGGCTTCCTCTCGTGCTTCAAGTAAAGCACACGAACTTTGATTTCTCGAAAAATCAATTTCATCATGTATATTTTAAGGAATTCCTTAGATAGATACTCCTTAAGAGGGTACACACATAGGCTTAGATTTTTTTTTTTTTCTTAGCCTAAAACAACAACATCTCTTAAGGCGGTAAAATATGTATACACAATTTAAGATGTACCTCAAGTATTGCATGTCTACGATCGAGATCATCCCAGTAATTCTTTTGAGATACTAGTGTATTTGTATACACTGATATACTTGCACATTTACAACACACATTAAACTCATCGAGTTTTACAAAGACCATTTCCTTGAGAATATCTTCTCGGTTCACTTGATCCTTTAGATCATATCAACCAACTTGGCCTTTCATTCAAATCGTAAATATCACATATTTCATAGGTGGTTGTAAAGCATATAAAAACATATGTACTATTCACTAGTACAATCTTTATAGCTTCCTCAAAATTAAGGTTAGTACAATATATATCACATATTTGTAATTAAATATGTACCTCATGTATTCCAATCTGGTCCTCTAGTCGAGCATCCCTATAATTTCTGGGGTAAACACGATATGCATATCTGCATTTTACAACACATAAACACGTTAGACAGAAACTATAACCTCAAAATTTCTTTTGATTACCTACGATCCTTTAGACCACGTCAAGCTTAGTTTCATGTCAAATCTTAAACACCGATTTATTAGTAGATGTAAAACATGTTTGTCATATCACAAGATATACCATAATAGAGGCAATCTCATAAGATTAGTATCTAAGCTCATACAAATATATGTGTAAAATCAGGTTGCATCAGGTACACTTCATTTTTCCAAACCTTGTAGTTGTCCGACATCGGATTAAACTATCAAGATACTTTCTCAACTTCTAGTTATGTATCACTACACAGTTACACCTAATTAAAGCATAAAGTAATGTGATTTTACTGAATTATGAAAACATGCTTAGTAATCTCTATATTACTTATTTTTCTGGACCATGACTACCTGAAATAGTCCATAATCACATATCTAGTGTCCAGAACTTCCCTCTACAAGAGTTTATGAAGTCTCAAAGTATTAGTCTAAAGTCCGACCACAACGATACTCTCTAAGTCAAGTCTCAATGACGACTCTCTTCTTTAAAAATACAAAGAAAGCCAAAACAAGGTTTTCCTGGGGAAATATCTAGGTTTCTCTAGTAAGATAGATACCCTCGAGATCATGTTTTCAAAATCTATTGACAACAGAATTTTGCTAATTCCAAAACCTCCCATCATAATCTTATCCCCCACATTTAACTACTCTCTTAAGAATTATTTAATACTTAGCTCTTTCTTTGAGTTCTGCACCGGCAGCAAGTACAACAATTAAGTATGAAAAGATGAGGCTCTTTCCTGTAGGTTAAAACTCTCATCAAAATGTAGAGTGTTACTGTTCTAATAAACATCATTGTAGAGCTATGCAACCCAAATAGTTGAAAACTAAGCAACCTAAATAGTTTTCAACTACAATCACATACAAGGCTTGAATTAGGAAAATAACCCTAAGGTATCAATTCTTACTCCAAGAAAAGATGTAAACTATCTCAAAATAAGCATGCAATCGAAGACATCTCTCTAGATGGAGTGTGTACTGACATAAAATCCACTGTACCTTTGCATGATATTGAAGGAGATGAATTTTACAATACTTAGTACCATACCATACAGCATGCACACATGCTTTTGTTGATGGAGAACGCATCGTTGTTGGCAAAATAAGTGTTCCAGCTCCGCATCCATCGCCTCATCTTTGCACCTGAATTAGTTTACCAGAATTTCCAACTCAAAGAAGATACACTTTAGCACATTCGTCATCCGATGCTTCTAGTGTTTCTGTAGAGAACAAAACGAGTTCGTAATCATAGGTCTTAGCCTTAGACCTCACGTAGTTGTTATGCGCATTCTCGCGGTGCCACCTCCAGCCCAACTCTTCAAAGATTTAACTTGGCAATGATTTATCAATTAAACTTAGATCAACCAACCAAATTTGATAGGGATAATGTTCGGCCTTCATATCTCTTGACTTGGTAAGAGATATTGTCTACCCTCTTAACAACCCCGCCAAACTCGCAGTACTAATTCCAAAGTAGGTATGTAAAAGTTTTACCCAATACTTACTAGTACCGGCGTGGATGCTTTTGTTAATACAAAATACCTTTGCATGAGTATAAAAGCAAATTCGACCTGATTAACAATTTTCCACCGCTAACACCATCATTTGACCATCATGAACGGTATTTTGGACTCCTCATCATGCTCGGCGGTGCCAAATCTTTCTACTAAAACGGATAAGACCTTCTCCGGATCTCATCCATACCCGCATAAGTGTGTCTCAAGCGTCTAAGAAAACCATGATTAGACGAGCTGCTTTGGAACTTTCCACAACCATCCATTGTTCTTTTCCGATGAGAAGAGCCATTCATGAGCTCCGGACCTTGGGCGCGATAAAAACTCACATTGATAAACAAATGGGTCGACTAATTTCTTAGCATCCGAATTACAACTTTGTAATTGAAACGAGACCCCTCTTCTTCACCCAATGTAAGAGGAACTTGCGGCCTAAAGAGATCTTCTTGATCACCTTTAGCTCTAGCTTTAGATCTTCAAGAGAGTACAAAATATCAACCATGCGAGCATTTGGAAAAATTTCGGTTGACTGTGATCCGATTAACGGTCTCGATTCATCGGGGGAGATATCTTAACCCAAGGCTCCCACATCAAGCACAAGCAAGGAAAATACGATGAGCAACTCCAAAATGCACTGTACCCCCACTATTGCATTCAACCTCCGCTGCAATTTCTCCTCCACAACCCGTATTGCAATTCCAGGCAAAGAGAAACACTAGGGTACCATTTGACCCATCGATTGTCATCTTTGAAGTAATACTACACTTCATTCGACATGGGCAGCTGAAAGACCCCGTGTTTGTACCTCATTAGAGACATACCGGTGGAAGAACAAGGATTTTATTCCTTATGTAAAGCCCAACTTTTCCTTGTTGGTGTCATCTCTTTCTCCCAAGTATCAAGTCGGGTGTCGACGCACTTGTCACGCATTACCATATGTTCAGTAACTTTCTGCTAACCCAAAAAAATCGAACACATGATCAACTGATAGATGCAAGAGCCTTATCGATTGGCCCACCTACATGGTTAGATCATAAACTCGTGGAAAAATTGACTTATGACATAACAAACGGCCCAATACAAAATTGAAATTTCATGGTTTCAAATTGGTATGAGAAAAACTTCCCACATGCAAAGAACCAAACAGATTCAGGCAGAAAATTTAGGTTCTGATCCTATCACATACTACTATCACGTTTGATAATAATTGTCGAAACAAGGATTCAAAAGATGCTCGACCTCTATCAAACTTCCCATCAGTAAAGAGATGTTGTCACCCACTGTATATAGATAAGTGATTAGGTCCTATCTTCTTAGGGTTCAAAAATCAAGACCGACACTCAACTTTATTGGTCTAGCTAAACCAAATTCAGTTATTTTAATTATTCTTTGTGAAAAAAATTTCTTGTCTTAAGATTGTTGGAGAATAACAATCAAAATTGATAATATATCAAACAATTAATTAATATAAGAAGGAACTTATCTATTTTTTTGTGTGTCGTCTCCGATAGTCCGATTCAACATTGTTGATGTCTTGAACATCCCTGTTAAACAACATAGAGAGAAGAAACTTGTAATGGTAGATTGAGGCGCATGTTCAACATACATCCTTAAGACAAGAATGCCCGGCTACACTAAAAAGATGATGCTATAGCCTACTGGTACATCTGCCTCCAAGATACTAACAATCTTCACAAGTTTGAATAGCACATTCAAACTTGTCCTTTTAGAACTTGGCAGCGGAAAAACTCACGATTCGTTAGCACTTAAAACCATCGTATTAAACATAGAAGATGAAGAAGAAGTTTTCTACCCAGACGGCAAGAGAAGAGAGGTTCATCATATAGAAAACCCTAACCCAAATCCAAAATATATAAGGTAAAACTTATCCCGTAAAAACTAAGAGACAAATTTGGAAGGTGTTTTTATTTTAGGAAAAACCGTTTTATTATTAATTTTTATTCACATAAAAAACCGTATTTTTCCAACAATTGTTGGGTGCAATAATCAAAAATAAGGAAAAAATCAAATAAGCAAAAGTTATTGATACTTAGCTCCTTTATAGTGGAAGTGATCGATTTGATGAAACGGACGAGCTCCCAAATCTCCGCAACAACAAGGCAAAACTTTGGAAAAACAGAGTGAGTCACGTGTTCAACACGTTGCCCTTAAGACATTAGCGCCCTAGGCTACACTCAAGAGTGATGCTATAGCCCTCACAGACGGATATCTCCAGGATAAAACACCCTACTACACCTACTACTAAAGTATATGTAGTAGATGCTCAACTTGAGCTTAGCAACTCCGAAAAAACCGTTAAGAAAATCGCGAACGCTAAGAAACGGCTATAAAATATTTTCCCTTAGGATCCCTCTACAATAAGGAGCAACCCCTTTCCCATAGATTTAACAAAAGTAGTGAATTTGTTTATATAATTGACAAATACAACTTAAGAAGAAAAATTCCCGATGTGGGACTAAAAGGTTTATATAGTCTCTTAAAACTACTAAAAATTGGAAACTCCACGATGTGGGACTAATAACTTTCATTCACAAAAGAAAACAATAAATTATAAGTTTTATTAAAAACTTTAAAATCCTTTTATTATTAATGGTTTCCAACAATCCCCACATGAATGAAAACTCAATAAAACACGAAAACAGATAGATTTTGGTAAATTAACAACCCAATATCACACCCAACCACTGAACAGACCAGATAGATCGTGCATGTTGAAGTCATACTAGCCATTCCAACGTCATCTCCTCACACAACAATGTGATGACCCCAGATCATACTATGGATTTCTAAAATCATATAGTATAGAGAGCTTTCATCTTTAGTTCCTCACAAGTGAGACTAAAGGTTCCTTTCACCAAAGTGAAAAAGCATGAACTAGTGAACCCTTAGTGACCCTTAGATCCTAAGTTCCAGTGAATACCAAAACCATCAAAACGAAAATCACATAAAAAGCGCAGAAATACCATTTTAGGGAGAGGTGTCCATGAGGTCTTGAACCTTTGCTTAGTGAGATATTCTAGGAATTACTTTCTAGAGACAGGTGAACTATGTCTTGAACTGCTAGCGTTTGATGTAATTCGCGATAACAACCACGGATGATATCTCCAAGGGTGCTGCCAAGCTCCGTGCCGTTTGTCCAATTTGGCCTGGACATATCCTGTTATCGAATGCTCTAGAGAATCAAAGCTCATATTCTCATAGGAAGCGGCCTCACTTCCTCATTCGATAGGTGAGTTTCCATAGAGAGTGTTACCGCTACACCCCACTTCAATCTTAAATTGAAACTATATAACTCATTAAGACTTCTTAAAAGTCATCCTTCACATGCGGTCACACTATCACGTCTACACCATAGGGAAGGGACGGAGAATGAAATTATACGATAGTGTTTACCTTTACCCACCACAACTTAGTTGTCTCATTCGAAACCTTGATCATGGGATCTCCAGTCAGCAAGGTTGAGTATCCTTCATGGCAAGTTTAATTTATGAGCTTAAGCCCCATCCCCTCGATGCATTTCTAACTATCTCTTTGATAAACCTTTCGTCAAAGGTTGCGCGATATTCTCTCGACTTTATCCAATCAATGGAAATAACGCGATTGAGATTAGTTATTTTTAGCTTTATCTATTATAGATTGGCTAACACAATGTATAGATATAATGGGTAATGTGCCCATGCCGAGTGGAATGTCTTCTAAAAGCATCTTAGGCACTACGCCTCCTCTCATGCTTTATCTAACGCAATACTCTTAGATTCCATAATGAATTGAGCAATATATGTCCTTTTGAAATCTTAAAAAACAAACTCTCATGCTAGAGTGAAACCATATCCACTCGTAGACTTAGACTCCTCGAGTCAACTATCCGATTTGCATCATAAAGTCCCTCAGGACAGCAAGATACCTTTCATAAATCAAATAAAAGGTAATAGAGTATTTTAGGTACCATAATACTCTACTAAGTGCATCCCAATGCTCTTGCTCGGACTACAAGTATATCTACTTAACTTACTCACAATATAGGCAATGTCTAGACTCTTACGGTTCATTAAATTCCTTAGGACATCCTATAACTCTTGAGTATTCAAGTTAAGATACTCCATTTTCCTTATTTTTCTTGAGTCTACAAGAAGAATCGTATGAAGTACAAGCGGGCTTACAATCGATTTGATTATATCTCTTAAGCACAAATTCAACATAATGAGAATGACTAAGACTATAAATGTTTGATTATCTTTTAATCCTCAACCCTAAGATTACATCAAAAGCTTTAGTCTTTCAAGTCAACGTTCTCATTCAAAGGTGCATGGGTTTAGTGGAATTAATCACATCTATGTTTGTATCAAGTATAAACATATCATCAACATACAAGCATACAATCACACAGGCATCCTTAACAAGTTACTTTTAAATATACTTGTCGGGATTCATTAACTTAAATCCACTACACATTATCTCATGATCAAATTTTCCATGTCACCGTTTACGTGCTTATTTGAAAACCATACAAATATTTGTTCAACTTACAAACTTTGTCTTCATAACCTTTCACTACAAAATCCTCCAGGTTGGTTTATGTAAATTTCTTTATTTAATTCACGGTTTTAGGAAAGCTGCCTTAACATCTATCCGATGTATCTCCAAGTTGTTTATGGCAGCAATATCAATTAGCATCTCAACAGAAGTAATTCTCGTCACAAGTGAATAAGAATCATGGAAATTTACACCTTCTTTTAGTTTATAGCCTTTAGCTACCAACTTAGCCTAATATTTTTCCACAAGTTCCATATATCTAATGTCTCAACTCATTTACATCCCATGGTCTTACTCCTAGAGGTAAACTAGCAAGCTCCCAAAGGTTCCGACTGACCGAGTCCATTTTACTAAATGAAGCTTCTTACCGAATGGGGTTTCAATAGATGTTATGTCTTCTTTACGAGTCTGGAGCTCAGATTAATCTAGGCTTATTAAGAAGTTAGGTCCATAAGAAGTCTCAGTTCTAATCTTTACTTCTCCTAGGATCAACTCTAATTCATCTTCCTTAAAGATAAGTTCTGATTATTTGAAAATAAATCTAGGGGATCAACATCACATCTCTAATGAGGTACATGATTAAGAATAAACATGTTCAAAGAACTCAACATCCCTAGATTCCATAATAGTATTCACACCAAAGTCGAAAAGCGAGTAACTCACAACCAAAACTATATGCGTAGGGTACTGTGATATCTTATCTAAACACCCCCACACTTTTGACGTATGCATAAGAAGGTTGTCTATCTTTCATAAACATATGAAGTTTTATCTAATCCTTTAAAGGTTACTCTATTAAGGATATAACAAAATCGAGAGGATCGACCTCCCCCACAAGTTGGCGGTTAATCCTTTAATCAACATGGCATAAATCATCTCCTTAATGGTTCTGTTCTTACGATCAACTATACCATTAGACTACTTTGAATAAGGAGGTGTGATCTCATCAATAATGCCATTTAACAAGTAAAGTTCTCCTATATGAATTTCATACTTGCCATCATGTTCGGACCTAACCCTTTTAGTGGTAACATATACTTTGCTTTCAATTTCAAGTTTATACTCTTAAGGCTTCTAAGGCATCATCTTACCCCTAAATAAGTATACAAGATAGTACCTATAATCATCTCGTGAAAGTTATAAAAACACCTTTTACCACCTTAGTTTGGGTTGATTTCATGTCAACTAGGTCTAACGAATTAATTCTAAGGGCTTAGAATTACTTTGAGCAATTTTGCTAAAAGGTTTTATAGCATATTTTGATTCTACGAATATTTAACTTTTGTGTTCAATATCCAAACTAAATTTGGGTATGCAGCCTCACGCTTTGATTTATGCATTGACTTATATAAGTTTATGGTTCCATGTCTACCATGCAAAACATTCAATCACACAAAAGAAAACACAAGAATCAACTACTTCATCATTTTTTTCGTTAAGCTTATATTGAACTTAAGTCTTATAACGTTTCCTTCAAAATCACATGCCCTTAGGTACGACAAGTTTTCCATATTAAATTAATATCTTAAGTCTTTTACCATCTACAACAAAACAAGATACAAGATTCTTGCATATGCCCGGAACATGAAAACTTCATTCATGTGAGAATATTACAGATATGAGCTTCTGCTCGACCTTTCCCTTTTATGCAACCTCTGTCACAGGTGAGTTACTCATATAGAGTTTCTCGACATCTCCTATCCTATGATAGGAGGTGAACAGTCTCTGTTTCAACAAACATGCTTGGTGGCTCCAAAGTCCACCTACTGTCTCTCACATTAGTTATTAAAATAACTTCCGACATCATGCCACCGAACTCGCACTAGTTTGTTTCAACTAAATTAGCATTAACTATCTACTAATTAAGGTTTTTATGTTGCCTACAATTTATCACAATAGTATGGCTAGGATTTTACACACATAAAATCACCCTTAATTAAAGTAATGCTAGATTCAGGTTTATGAAACATACCTTTCTTAAGAAGACTACGCTTAGAGTTGCGTTTGATGTTCCAACCTTTTTCAGCTTTGGAAAAATTATGTTCATCCACATGCGCCTGTTAGCCATGTCCCTTTCCAGTTTCATGTCACAATCTTTGTTTATACTACGGAGATGGTAATTTCCCTATCACCTAATACACCACATCTCAGAAACCTTAGTTCCGAAACGGAAGATAAAATATGAGTTTTGAAGATAATATCTAGATTTACAAACTTCGTTTGAACCACCATATCAAAAAAACTCATGGTTACCCCATAAAAACTACTTTAGTTAACAAAACATTTCTACCCGTCAGAATTTTTCAGGAACGTTTCTCTGTTTTGTAAAATATCAAAAAAATACTTTTACAACTCCAAAAATTCTGAAATTTTACGTGGGCAACTATCAGGATGTCCACTACGTTGTGTAAAAAGGGTTCATCGAAATTCCTTCGAGGTTGAGAGATAAATTCGAAACTCTACAGCTGACTAAAAATTCATTTTCTGTTTTTTCACTCCATAATTAACATCCATGATTCGCAAACCAATCAACCATTCTTGATTATTACAAATTTTAATGTCTTAAGATTGTTGGGTGCAATAATCAAAAATAAGGAAAAAATCAAATAAGCAAAAGTTATTGATACTTAGCTCCTTTATAGTGGAAGTGATCGATTTGATGAAACGGACGAGCTCCCCAAATCTCCGCAACAGCAACAAGGCAAAACTTTGGAAAAACAAAGTGAGTCACGTGTTCAACACGTTGCCCTTAAGACATTAGCGCCCGGCTACACTCAAGAGTGATGCTATAGCCCTCACAGACGGATATCTCGTGGATAAAACACCCTACTACACCTACTACTAGCATATGTAGTAGATGCTCAACTTGAGCTTGGCAACTCCGAAAAAACCGTTAAGAAAATCGCGAACGCTAAGAAACGGCTATAAAATATTTTCCCTTAGGGATCCCTCTACAATAAGGAGCAACCCCTTTCCCATAGATTTAACAAAAGTAGTGAATTTGTTTATATAATTGACAAATACAACTTAATAAGAAAAATTCCCCGATGTGGGACTAAAAGGTTTATATAGTCTCTTAAAACTACTAAAAATTGGAAACTCCACGATGTGGGACTAATAACTTTCATTCACAAAAGAAAACAATAAATTATAAGTTTTATTAAAAACTTTAAAAATCCTTTTATTATTAATGGTTTTCCAACAATCCCCCACATGAATGAAAACTCAATAAAACACGAAAACACAGATAGATTTTGGTAAATTAACAACCCAATCTCACGACCCGAAAGTGACCAGACAGACAGATAGATCGTGCATGTTGAAGTCATACTAGCCATTCCAACGTCATCTCCCTCACACAACAATGTGATGACCCCAGATCATACTATGGATTTCTAAAATCATATAGTATAGAGAGCTTTCATCTTTAGTTCCTCACAAGTGAGACTAAAGGTTCCTTTCACCAAAGTGAAAAAGCATGAACTAGTGAACCCTTAGTGACCCTTAGATCCTAAGTTCGGTAATACCAAAACCATCAAAACGAAAATCACATAAAAAGCGCAGAAATACCATTTTAGGCAGAGGTGTCCATGAGGTCTTGAACCTTTGCTTAGTGAGATATTACCGGAATTACTTTCTAGAGACAAGTGAACTATGTCTTGAATCGCTAGCGTTTGATGTAATTCGCGATAACAACCACGGATGATATCTCCAAGGGTCTTTGCCAAGTCAGTGCCGCTTTTGTCCAATTTGGCCCCTGGACATATCCCATTTATCGAATGCTCTAGAGAATCAAAGCTCATATTCTCAGGAAGCGGCCCCACTTCCTCATTCAGATAGGTGAGTTTCCATAAAGAGTGTTACCGCTACACCCCACTTCAATCTTAAATTGAAACTATAGAACTCATTAAGACTTCTTAAAAGTCATCCTTCACATGCAGTCACACTATCACGTCTACACCATAGGGAAGGGACAGAGAATGAAATTATCTGATAGTGTTTACCTTTACCCACCACAACTTAGTTGTCTCATTCGAAACCTTGATCATGGGATCTCCAGTCAGCAAGGTTGAGTATCCTTCATGGCAAGTTTAATTTATGAGCTTAAGCCCCATCCCCCTCGATGCATTCTAACTATCTCTTTGGATAAACCTTTCGTCAAAGGTTGCGCGATATTCTCCTTGGACTTTATCCAATCAATGGAAATAACGCCGATTGAGATTAGTTATTTTTAGCTTTATCTATTATAGCTTGGCTAACACAATGTATAGATATAGCCGGCACGTGCCTATGCCGAGTGGAATGTCTTCAAAAAGCATCTTAGGCACTCGGCCCTCTCATGCTTTATCTAACGCAATACTCTTAGATTCCATAATGAATTGAGCAATATATGTCCTGCTTGGAAATCTTCCAAAACAAACTCTCATGCTAGAGTGAAACCATATCCACTCGTAGACTTAGACTCCCTCGAGTCAACTATCCAGCTTTGCATCATAAAGTCCCTCAAGGACAAGCAAGATACCTTTCATAAATCAAATAAAAGGTAATAGAGTATTTTAGGTACCATAATACTCTACTAAGTGCATCCCAATGCTCTTGCTCTAGACTACAAGTATATCTACTTAACTTACTCACAATATAGGCAATGTCTAGACTCTTACAAGTTCATTAAATTCATCGACATCCTATAACTCTTGAGTATTCAAGTTAAGATACTCCATTTTCCTTATTTTTCTTGAGTCTACAAGAAGAATCGTATGAAGTACAGGTGGCTTACAATCGACTGATTGTATCTCTTAAGCACAAATTCAACATAATGAGAATGACTAAGACTATAAATATTTGATTATATTTTAATCCTCAACCCTAAGATTACATCAAAAAGCTTTAGTCTTTCAAGTCAACGTTCTCATTCAAAGGCCGCATGGTTTTAGTGGAATTAATCACATCTATGTTTGTATCAAGTATAAACATATCATCAACATACAAGCATACAATCACACAGGCATCCTTAACAAGTTACTTTTAAATATACTTGTCGATTCATTAACTTAAATCCACTACCCATTATCTCATGATCAAATTTTCCATGTCTTTGTTTACGTGCTTATTTGAAAACCATACAAATATTTGTTCAACTTACAAACTTTGTCTTCATAACCTTTCACTACAAAATCCTCGAGGTTGGTTTATGTAAATTTTCTTTATTTAATTCACGGTTTTAGAAAGTTGTCTTAACATCTATCCTGATGTATCTCCAAGTTGTTTATGGCAGCAATATCAATTAGCATCTCAAGTAAGTAATTCGTCACAAGTGAATAAGAATCATGGAAATTTACACCTTCTTTTAGTTTATAGCCTTTAGCTACCAACTTAGCCTAATATTTTTCCTGATTCCATATATCTAATGTCTCAACTCATTTACATCCCATGGTCTTACTTCCTAGAGGTAAACTAGCAAGCTCCCAAGTCTCGGGTTCCGTGACCGAGTCCATTTCACTAAATGAAGCTTCTTACCGTAATGGGGTTTCAATAGATGTTATGTCTTCTTACGAGTCTGGAGCTCATATTAATCTAGGCTTATTAAGAAGTTAGGTCCATAAGAAGTCTCAGTTCTAATCTTTACTTCTCCTAGGATCAACTCTAATTCATCTTCCTTAAAGATAAGTTCTGACTATTTGAAAATAAATCTAGGGATCAACATCACATCTCTAATGAGGTAAATGATTAAGAATAAACATGTTCAAAGAACTCAACATCCCTAGATTCCATAATAGTATTCACACCAAAGTCATAAAAAGCAGAACTCACAACCAAAAACTATATGCAGTAGGGTACTCAGGATATCTTATCTAAACACCCCCACACTTTGACGTATGCATAAGAAGGTTGTCTATCTTTCATAAACATATGAAGTTTTATCTAATCCTTTAAAGGTTACTCTATTAAGGATATAACAAAATCAGAGGACGACCTCCCCCCCACAAGGATTTGGTTATTGATGTTGTAGAGCCCAGCTGAAAGGTGTATTTCAGCCCAAAAGGTGTGGTGTTTGGGTTGATTGCACGGCCCAGGTGATTGGGCTTAGCTGAAGTGCACAGCCCAATAAGGTGTGGTGTTGTGGGCTTAAGGGTTCGGCCTGTGTTGGGTTTATGCAGCCCGGCCCGGTGAAGTGGGCTTCGGATTGAGAGTGTAGCGGGTTGGGATATGCTCACCGGATGATTATGTTGCCTGGATCAGTCAGTGGCTTAGGTTATCAACTCAAAGATCAATGGTTAGGTGGTCACAAAGACATTTGTGAGTTCAATTCCCAAGACAGAGCAATACAAGATAGCCTTGTTGGGCACAGTTGCAAATGAGTACAATCACAATTTCACACAAAATGCTACAGCCCTAGTGGTTGCGCAGGTCACAAAGACCACAGAGATGAGTAAAAATTGTGTATGGTGCAAAGGGGAAAGGTTGTGCTCACTTTCGGTGGTGAAGCAAGTCTTGGGTGGTGTATTTTTGAAAATCAACAAGCTAATGCTAGTCACAAATCTTGCTACTTAACACCTGGTTCAAGCACCCAAGATCTCACTCACATCACGTGAGGTTGATAACAAGTCAATCGATACAAATTTCAAACAAATTTCAAGCTCACAAGTTATGCAAATATAGCATGCGTAAGGTTTAGCGACTCATGTTAGCAAATGCAGATGTACATATGAACCAATGGATGATAAAGTTAACAAGGTTTCACAGATTCAGAGCATGCACAAAGATCAACAACAAATGAATAAAACGGGAGCCAGCTGTTCACACATGCTCAGCAAGGTTAGTTGAGCTCAAATGCCACAGGGTCAGATGACTCGAATGCTCACACTTTTATGCACCACAAATTAAAGGTTTAGCATAAGTTCAAACATGCATAGGGGCACAGGCTAACTCAAACTTGCAGCTCAGGGGGCTAGCAAGTTAACAGGGTATGCAAGGGGTTTGCCAATACTTGGCTCAACAGGGTTTGCATCAAATTTGTTGTCCCAGTTTGAGCTTCAACTCACAGCAGCAGGGGCTGGGGTTGAACACAAGGCTTCCTAGAATTTGTCAACAGAGAAAAGCTTGCTGAAGTAAAGGGCTATCAGCTAACTCAATCTTAACCAGATTGCAAATGAAGATGCTAAATATAGATATGCAACCTTACGGTACATGGCAGATTAGTTATGAGCTACTCGGGCAAGAAATACAAATGGGTCTTGACATGAAGCGGTCTTATGTATAGTTGGTGTCAATGAGGTCAGTTGACCTCAATTTTCACAGAGTTATGCACTAATAGCTCAAGCCAAGGTCACAAGAAGCTAAGGGTTATAGTTCAAGGCACATGTGGAGTTAGGCACAAGGTTAACAAGCAAGCACACATGCTACCAGGCATTCACTCAAGTAAGCAAAGTTAGATACACTACCCCGGTATACACCTGGTTTAGGCAATTCCTCTTTTGTTTGTTTGTCCTTGTTCTTTCCTCCTTGGGTTAGCTCAATTCGATGCACATGCCTTGCACTGTAACTCAACAAGAAGCTTCAGTGCTCAATAATGCTCAATCAAGAAAAGAAAGTACTAGTTGCAATGTGAAAAGTAAAACCCATTATGCACTTGGTTATCTGTTCTGTAGGCAGACCAAATTACGTGGAATGATAAATGCAAATGCAAGTGAAAAAAAAACTAACGATTAAGCTACGAGATGCTTATGGCAGGCAATGAGATGAGGCTAATGTAAAAATGATAATGAAAAAGCTAAGAGTTAAGCTGTTACAACAAATGGTGCCAAAGAGCACAGATTGTAAAGCATATATACAATGGAAGACCGAAAATCGTAAAGCAAGTGAAAGAAAATCGGGGCACACTACCAAATCTGCAAACGGCGCCTAAAAACTTGGTAGGATCTCAAAGAAGCTTTTCCTACGTCTTACTGCAAGTGCACATGCCTATTGGAGGCGTGGCAAGCACAGGTCGATCCCACAAAGAAGTGGTGTGTGCTGTTAAGCTAATCTAACGCTCACTATTGATTCTCAGATGATAATGTAGCACAAATGGGTTGTTGTGTGTCGTTACGACTAGGTTGATGTTGTTTTAATCTAAACTAAGGCAATGATGAATACAGGTGTTGGAACTAATGTTGTTGTGGCACTAGGGTGTTTAACTCCACCTCCGATCTTGTACTAAATGCAATGTGAATTTTCACCTTGTTCTATTGTCTTCCCTTGAAGACCTTAGTTGGATAGAAGATAACCTAATTCACCTTGACTACTCCCTAGCATCACGGGTCTTATTACAGTACCAGTGATCACAAGCGAGTGTTCGACTCACTAAATCACTACTTTCCTAAGCAATAAAAACATTAAGAACAACTTGATAATTTACTTGCTTCATATGCAAATCGAGGGTTTCATTACACCTAGCTTAAGTGTTTAGAACATGATGTAATAGTAAAAACGAAATTCAAATTAAAGTTGCAGAAATTAAAACCCTAAAACATGCATCCTCTCTCTTACATCAAAACCACAATTTATATCTCAAAATTTACTCAGAAACAACAATTCACAAACACCCAAACCTCTCTCTTCCATTTCTTGGCTCGATTGTCGCATGCAGGGTAAACCCTAATTCCATTTATCTCTCACATAGCCTCTTGGGAAGAGAAGCTATAAGAGAGAGATAACTAGAAATAGGGGTGCGGAAGAGATGGTGATGTCTTCTTTGGTGTTGGGAGCCGAGGCCGGTAATGGGTGGTGAGAGAACGCAGGAGGAGATGGCTCTGCCATTTTTGGTCGGGGGAGAACAGAAGAATAGGTGTGATGGTTGTCGGGTGAGAAGGAGAAGAATGAGATTAGGGTTTGGTGATGGGGTTTATATATGGGCTGTGTTGTGAGGCGGGTGCATCAGGAGTTGATGTGAAGGTTGGAGCGAGCGTCGGATGGAGCTAAGGGAAATCGAACTACCGAGGGGAGTTGGGCTATTTTGGTGTTGAGCGAGTGCATCGAGGGTTGATAAGGAGGCTGTAGCGACCGTAGGATGTGGATGAGAGAGATCTCAACGGCTTGGAGTGGACGGGCTTGGATCACGGTCACGGGTGGGTCTAGCTCAAGCCCATGTCTTGTAGATGAGTTGCTACTTGTTGGGTTGCAACCATTTGTGCGCTGGCTTTGGCTTCTGCTCCATAGATGCTCGACTCCAATTCTTCGCTCTTTGGCTCCTCGGTTTCTCCGAGCTTTATTTATTACCTAAAAACACAAAATTAATTAGTACAAATATTTATTCTTGAAAACAAAGAAAACTCAGAATCTGGGATAATATCTGATTCCTAAGCGCAAAAGATGAGTAAAATGCCAATAAAAAGGTGTATAAAAATGCAATATTTGGCACTCATCATGTACCACACAAGATCTATTGTTATGAAATTCGAAAAAGTAATAATTTGAAACTAAATTGAGAATACATTATCCACCCAGGTGCATCATGACCGAAACTTATTTCCTATAAGAATATGCATTTTACACTCAGGTGCAACCGAGCCAAAAATTTTCCTATAAAAATGTGTATTATGCACTAAAGTGCAACTTGGACAAAACTCATTTTATATATATATGCATTATGCACTTGGGTTCAACCAGGCCAAAAACTATTTCTTATAAGAACATGTATTATGCACTCAGGTGCATCTTATGTACTTTGTGGATAAATCTAGGTTTATCCTAATAATCACCTACAAACTATTATGACAACCAAAATCATTAGTTCTTGATCTCGAGGAATAAATCCACCACCATTACCATCATATTCATCATTAAAACATAAATAAGAATAAGTATTAAAAGAAAAATTAAGATGAACAATAAAGAATTCAAAAATATGTATATTATGCACCCATATGCATCCAAAAGCCAAAACCTATTTTTTTCTAATGTACATTAAGCAAAAAAAATAAATCATTGAATAATGGTACACATGCCCTTATTTACATTTGTATCAGAATGTAGCTTGAAGCATGAAGAATACCAAGAAAAAAGACGAAGAGATTATAAAAAGGATGATGCCGAACCTCCCAGGAGATATCATTGACACGTAGTATTGTTGTCACATGCAAAATCAATATGTATATTCAGTTGTGTTAGAGCATTGCTCGGTTGAACCCACCAAGCATTGGTATGTCAAGTTTGGTTGTCACATTTTAGTGAATAAAAACTCATTTAAAGAGTCGCTTGATTATGTACTAGATTCAACTTCGTATAGGTTAGCTTGAAAGTATTAGGATATGAGACTTTACAAGTATTGAAGAAGTGAAGAAGTAAGAAGCTACAACGACAACATCATCCTTCCACTTGAGGTTAGTGATATTTGACTTGAACTGTTTCATTCCCTAACGTATCTTTCAAGTCGTGCAAATTGAAAACAAAACTGCGAAGCATGAACACTCTAGTTACACATAGTATTAAGGAATACAATACGAGGTTTATTGCTCAACCATTAAACTTTGTAGATAAGACATCGACATAATCGTTTAAATGCTATTGTGATTATGTATGGGTATGAGGTGAGGATTTCATCCTAGGAAACAATGTTTTACATGCATGTGTTTTAAGGAAGTAAATTCATAAACTTGTTTTGTGAATCGAAAAGGAAATCTCCAGGCGTTATTGGTATTGTTATTCATTGCATATCTTGTGAACAACCAATATGTGTGATTAATATAACCGCTCATGACTTGTTTGTGTTCTTGGTAAAACTATTCACAAAGGCCTGACTTTTGTATTGGTATGAATTTTATTAATGAAACCGATCTTAAAGAATCACCTGAGATGGTATGATCGAGTTTGTGATTTTGTGTAAGACCGACTCTGGGTAAAGAGGAACCGATCCTAGTAAGAGGTGCAACACATCACAAAGGGAAATCGATCATTGTATGAGGTGCATCATGTTTTAGCGAAAGGGGAACCGATCCTATGGACATATGCAACACGTTTTTAGGCAAAGGGGAACCGATCCTATGGACATGTGCAACACATTCAAGTTAGATACCATATATATGTGGGTAACCAATCCTAGTACCTAGTCAACCGAATTTTGGAAAGCTAGTGTGACTATGCACAGTACTCACATGGAGGTAGAACCGAAACTTGTTTTGGTAGAACCGTTAAAACCAATGATTGGTGATTGAGTGTTCTTGATCAATCACATAGTTCTTGAAAGTCAGATGAACCAATTCTAAACTTGTTTGGAAGTATGGCAAATCGGTTTCAAGATTGTAAGTATGAAAGAGGACTTACAGAGTAAGGATGTCAACATACTTTCAACATGTGCCCGTATGAGCTTATCTTTAATTGTTCAAAGTTATTCCTTAATAGCTAAAGATAGAAAATCCCAGGAAACAAGTTAAGAATCTTTTATTTAAGGTTTTTAACTTTATTTTAGGAAAAATGAGAATTAGTATTGTGCATTTACTAGTTGAAGGTTTTCCAAAGAGATTTTCGGTCAATATTTTGGACAGAGCATTTCTAGGAATTATGGAAACCGAATTTGGAATATATTGCATATCTTGAGAATATTTTCAGTTTTGGAAATTCCTTGGTGTCCAAACTTCCCTTTCTAGTAAATACTTGAAGTTTGCATTTCTAGCAAACTAATCCTTCGTGATGACAAACTTCCTCGGTTGTGTTATTCCTGGTGAATCCGCCTATTCGGAGAGGAGAGTAACCTAATTAGGCGAAATCTCTAACGGCCGCTCAGTTTAAAGTCTTCTTTGGGATTGAGAAGCTCTATTAGTACTGTTGGTGGGAAACTAGATAATTGCGGTTTATCTTGTGTTTTCGATTGATTTGATTGACTAACGGTAGTTGAACTTTGATTGAACCTAGTTTGTTTATGCTTGAGAATCTTCTCTTCTGATATAAGATTCACTCAAACAAAATCGAGGTTTCAACAGGGATGTTTAGATTGTTTGTAGATCTAAAGACGTCTTGTGGTAATCCATTGTTAACAGACTCCATTCCGTGCGTGATTGATCATAAGAGATTCAAGTTGCTGTGTGCAGGCGTTTATTGAAGATCTAAGAAGATTTGAAGACAAAAAAGATATTGAAGATTTCTGATTTGGGGTTCATAATCTTTGGTGTGTACAATACTTGTTTCGGTATAGAGGATCCAACTATAATCGGTTTATATCCTTGTGGTAAATTAGATTGAATAGTTGTGTAGATCGGTATCAATACAATTCTTTGTGATTAAAAGTATTGATTGCAAAATCTTAAAAATTACCTTTGGTAGTTGAGAATAAGATAGATCTAAGAACCCGATGAAGGAGTTTATTGAGATAAATAGAAGAGCCTTTGTCGAACTCACATCACTTGGTTTAAGAGTTGCTACCAAAAGCATTTGTTGTTCCTTTTTGTTTGGAATACGAACCAAAGGAATTGTTCCAAGTACGTGACTTATTCATAAGTTGGAGGCGTGGGAATACATATGGAACTAGGTGAACTATAGGTTTAGTTTCTTGGTCTCAACTATACGAAGTTGGTTTGATTTTGTATAGCGGCTTAATCCTGAGATTATTCAATTCTGGACAAGGTCCCGAGGTTTTTCTGCATTTGCGATTTCCTCGTTAACAAAATCTTGATGTGTCTTTTACTTTTCTATTTCCGCAATTATAATTAGAAGTAAAATACACAAATGTTAATTCCTATTTTACTTGATAGTAATCCTATTGTGTTTGGTTAAGTCCGAACCTCTAATCAAGTAAACATACTTCGTTGTTGTATTGTCTCGATCTCGTATCCATAGACGATCTTACGAAGTGTGAACCGATTAGTTGTATTGTCTCGACTCAGTCCATAGACAATCAGTTTCGGAGAAAGGACTTATAGGTAGGAAAAGTTTTAGCTTGATACTAGTACAGAAATGGGCTTTAACCATGCCAGATATAAATTTCCTGTCACGCCTTTCTGGTTTTGGCGTGTCTATAAGGTAGACTTATACCCTATAAACATGCCATGTTCTATGGGCGTGTTAATATAAGTGCTTTAAGCCACGCCATGGCTAGTAGTGTGTCCAAATATCAACCGTTGATCACGTTAACTTTTAATTTTCGATTGGGCGTGTTTATAGACCAGTCTATGGCCACGTGAACCAGTTGTGGTGTGTCCATAAAAATAGTCACGCTACTTGAGGCGTGGTTAAAAAGTTGTTTTAAATAGTCACGCCACTTGAGGCGTGGTTAAGAAGTTCGATTTATTGGACACGCTAATATGCATGTCCATAGTGGGCATTTAATAGCCACGCCAGTTTTGTTGCGTGGCTAAAAAGTTCGGTTTATTGGACTCTCTAGTATGCGTGTCCATATTGTGCATTTAATTGCCACGCCGGTTGTATTGAGTGGCTTAAAAGTTCGGTTTATTGGACACGCTAGTATGTGTGTCCATAGTGGGCATTTAATAGCCACGCCGGTTTTGTTGCATGGCCAAAAAGTTCGGTTTATTGGACATGCTAGTATGCGTGTACATAGTGTGCGTTTTATAGACACGCCGGCTTATATGCGTGGTTAAAAAGTTGGTTTTATTAGATACGCTAGTATGCGTGTCCATAGTGTGCGTCTTATAGACACGCCAGTTTTATTTATTACTGGGTACATGAAATGGGCTGTAACTGCGATAGCACTGGCCCATCTCTGTTGAGGGCCTTTTTCTTCTCACCCCAATGGTCATTAACCGACTTTCAAAAAATAAATAAAAAAGCTTCTACCCAAATTCGAACACATGGTCTCGACTCGAAGGAGGTAGGTAACAAGACGAATCAATCCACCAAGCTTCAAATCTATAGTTGTTTAAGATTAGTTACAATAACCTATTTCTTCTATTCCATAGGGACCAAAGGATAGTTACAATCTATAGATGAATCATTTGATGCTCCGCAACTCACAAATAAGAAATTCTTCCTCTTCCTCCCCATGCTCTGCAACTCATTCATCCCTTTTACCCCTATATTTCCATTTCCTCCTCCTTTACTACTCTTTCACCCCTTTAATCCCAAACACTAGCACTAATGCTTGGACATGGTTTTGTTGTTGTTTCTTGTTTGTTGCATGAATCCATTCATATATTTTGGTGCTTGTGCAAGTGTTTTAATGGATTCAACAGCAAACAAGAAGACAACAACAAAAACTAGTCCAAGATGCTCTGCCAAGTTAACCTGCATCTGAATGTCTATAAATAACACATCTGATAGACTTGCCTTCTATGAATGCATAAAACTAAACGGTTGACCTAACAATGCACCTCTTAATTGGAGTAAAAGCTAATGAATTAAGTGACTAGATTTAGGCTTTGGAAATAGGGTACGTTTAGCAGAGTAATGACGGCTTTGAAGAGGGTGCACATGGCATTAAAAAGGCGTTAATAGCCAAGCGACAGACACTTGAACAATCTCCATAAAAGACCATTTATGGCTAAGCTACTACCATTAATTAAACAAGGCAGGCGGATAAACAGATTATTATACCAAAAGAAGAAATCATAGAAACAGAGATTAAGAAAACAGATAATGGCAGAGAATGCTAGTAGATCAACAAATGGAAATCACACCGAGCCACCACCCGATTCAGAATCAATAGTACGTGCAAAGTTGACAATTAGGACTTTATCAAGCTCTGATATTGAAAGGTTGATTCCTTTCCTGAATCAGGAGAAGATAAGGAAGAAAGAGCAAGAGGAGCGAGAAGAATTTGAAAGATTAAGGGTTTAAAATGATGAGGATTTTCAGTTGTGGATGAGAAAGTTGGATGCTAAAGATGCACGTCGACACAGGAAGAAGCTTCAACTACAAGAAGAGTGGAAGTGTTCATGGGGAAAACTCGCAGTGCAACAGAAAGTGATAGTGAAGATGAAGAAAAGAACTGTGAAGGATGAGAAGATGAGGAGCGTAGTGATGATTCAATGAAGAGAGATGAGAGAGCAAAATAAGCAGAGAAAAAGAAGAGGAAGAGGAAAGAGTTTGAAGATGTTATGTACAAGTGCTATCTCGTCGAAAAGAAGAACAACCCTCGTAAGTTTGCTCGAACCATGTCGGAACCCCTGAACGTGGATTTTGACGGAGAGGAGAATCTGGGTTAAACCTCGATGGATAGCCTTGTGTTTTTAGGTGAGATGGTGGTTTACAGTGAAGCAGAAGATGAGGAAGAAGAAAACGAAGATGATGATCTCCAGGGTCCCTACACATCTTCGGGCGATGATGATGGTACGGGTGCCTACTATGAAGAGGATGAGTTAAACTACAACAACAACGGTGATGGCGATTCTTGGTGATTGCCTCTTTGTCAAATCCCTTAGAACTAGAGTAATGTGATATTTTGATTACTATTTCTCTTGTACATCTTCTTGAAAACTTTTGGGGATATTGATGGTACTTTATGTTGCTGAAAAAGTGTATGGATAATGGGATTTCAATTTCCGACATTTGTTGGTAGTTTGTTTTTTGTTTTTTGTTTGATAGATGGTGTTGATGAAGAAGATGCTAGGGGATTTTGGGGTTTAGTTTGCGGCGAGGTGCATTGTTTGGATAATGACTAGGAGAGTTTAGGTGGTTATGATTGGGTAAACTTTTTATGTCGTAGATTAGTAATGTTGCATCTTTGAATTTTGATTGTAAAAAGAAAGTTGTAATGGCTTGGTAACATCGGGTGTTTAAGTCGTATTCTGTTTGCTTTGTCCTTCTTTAGATGTAATAAAACTAATTGTGTTCATCCAGTTGTTTGAATTTTCAGTAGTATTGTTCATCCGGTTGTTTTTGAATTTTCGGTAGTATTAAACTTGTGATGGATGTATGTTTGAAGGATTTGAACATAATGTGTCAGTTTTCTTGCTCTTTTGATTTGGTAGTAATGGAATGAATATAGTAAATGTACAAACAAGCAATGTTCTTGGTGAATGATTCTAAAATTCCAATGATTGTTAAGTAGAGATGGGTGGGATTGACTGAATTAATGAATCAATAGGGTATATAAAATGATGTTTAAGATGGTAGAAACTAGGGTATTACTCCAGTTTATAAAATGTTGTTGGAGTGAGATTAATTCAAAGACTATTTTAGGCCCAATTCCAAAAAAAAATCTATGTGCAAGCCTAGTACTATTACTACTAATCCTAGCATGAAAGAATATTAATTCAACAATCAGTATAGCCAAATCCAAACTCATCCTCCTAAAACCCATCTGCATACAAAACCCCACCATGATTTAAGAATAAATTTTTTTTTAACAATCCATACATTCATTCTCTAGTTAACAGAAAAAACCAAACTGCTAACTTAAATTTGAACCAAATTCAGTACCATGATGATCATCATTACCAAAATAGTATAACCCAAAACCAAAAACAAAGGCTAAGAGAATATAATTTACACTAACCAGTTCCTTAAACGAAAACCAAAAAATATTCCAACCTAATCATTCATCTATTAGCAAACACAAACAACTACATTCTATCACCTGGCTTGATTATCACTTAGTCCTTGGAAATGGTTGCTCAAATGCACTCATTTGAGAAGCAGGGACTGCTGTTGGTGCTGGGGCTTTCCTTGCAGTTCTACCCTTAATGTCGTCCCGATAGTAATCATCCATGGATGTCCTTTGCAGGTCAAGTTTATCTACCTTCGGCAATTTATACTCATTAGAAAAATAACCGCATATCTTTTGAATTCCTCGTCGACTTCATCACCAACAAATTTCAGTTTGGGTAAGTGCACCTAACACAATAGACTTTTTTCTTTATTTTCCTGGTCTGACACATAAAATACCTGCTTAGCTTGGGAGGCTACATGACCAGGGCAGTGGTGCGCAAAGTAAAGTAGAGTTTAGAAACACCTGTACAACTTCTAAGCAACAACAACTCACTTTAAAATTATTTTTATTTTTAAGGGCATTTTGGTTATTAACCAAAATATATGGATAAGGGGTGTTGAGTTTTATTTCCAAATAACCTACCAAAAAGAAGAATGGTCCCCTTCAAAACTTCCATGGTGCCCAAAAAAAAAAAAAAGTTCAAAAGGGATAGCTCCCAGCCTCCCACTGTCCCACATAAGATGCAGTCCTTCGTGGAATTTTCAGGCCTTATGGGCTTTGAGTGCCCAACTACGTTCTTTACTCTCAAATTTCGAAGACAGAATTATTTCAAGAAGACGGAATTATTTCAATTATGAACCACGGCCGTCAATGTTAGATCATTAAGGAAAGACTGCTAATACCCACTACTAAATAGCAAGAAATCATTGGTGGATTTTCACCCATTTATGTCTAGACCAATGAGATGATATTGGATTTAATTACTTTTGACATCAAATAGTACCATATTATAGGTTATAAAGATTTCATCTTGTCCAAAAAATAATTCAATCGATAAATTCAATATCATCTCATTGGTCTAGAAATAATTCTTTTCTTGAATTGGACACAGTGAGAGTATTGTTTTGGTGTGTGGGACCATATGTGAGTGAGTCATGTAATACTCATTACCCCCATCAAGTTGGAGCAGGTGAAGAAATGTGACAGATGCCCAACTTTCTCACTAGCTTCTTGAATTGGTTTGCACCAAGAGGCTTCGTAAAGATATCAGCGAGTTGAGACAATGAAGCTACATGTTGTGGACGAATAAGATTCCGTTGGATTTTCTCACGGACAAAATGAAAATCTATCTCAATGTGTTTCGTGAGTTCGTGAAAACGGGATTATTCGCAATGTGTAAAGCAGCTTGACTATCGCAATAAACTGGAACAGGAGAAACAAATGAAATGCGAAGGTCAGTAAACAAGTAACTCAACCACTGAAGTTCAGCGGTTAAGTTAGCTAAAGATCGGTATTCCGCCTCCGCGGATGAACGAGAGATAGTGGGCTGCTTCTTGGATTTCCAAGAAATAGGACTGTCACCTAGCAAAACAAAATATCCTGTTGTTGAACGACGGGTGGTAGGACAACCAACAAGTGGTACTATTTAACAGAAACTTCAAATCGGTAGAGAAGAAGGAAGATTAATTCTCACTTTCATTAGCTTAAAAGGATGAGCTACCAATCTAGGATCATTGGTGGATTTTCATCCTAATAGACTTAGTGGGAAAGATCATTTTGTTTGTCCACTACTATTGAAGTACGGCATCCATTACAATTATACAATCCCCAGAACTTGCAATTGTAGTTGTTTTTGCCGGTACGATAGCTTCCATGAGTGCTTTGGCTTCAGCTGGAATGTGTCTTTTACCGCACTTTAAGATCTTCTAGCTCCATGGTATCTGCCTGCTGGATTGATATTAGTATGCAAATTCCCGCCTTTCTTTTATTACTTTACTCAACTGTATCAATTAGATAGTATATGATCATGACCCAGAGTAAAGAAGTGGGTGGGCTGCCGTTGTTTACCATAGGCTGGAGCCTACTAAGCTGCTACATCATGTGGATAGAACCTAATTTTGTGTATGACAGAGTTAAGGTGTGGGGTTATGTTAGACCTTGTCACATCTGCCCTGCCAGGGATGCAATTACTGCTTTGTTTGTAATGCATGGTTGTTGGGTGTGTAAACTAGAGTTTCAAGCCAAATTTGTACGTTTTCAGCTTGGTGCTGCGAACTGGTAGTTAATGAATGACAAAAAATGCTGCGAACATGTTATGATATTGGTGAGTTATACTACACCAGTTTATTGCACAAAATTCTTTAACTTAGTGGGAAAGATCATTAAGGATATATGACAACATTGGTAGGTTTCTATTATTAGTGTCAATGTTAAATGCCCCTCCTCTCAGAGGAATAGAGAGGGAGAGAGATTAGTTGGATCATGATCTGGGTATTCGTGAAGCTAACGCTGATGTTGTAGTAGCAGTTGGACAAGCTTTAGTTGACTTCGTGTGATTTCATGAAGTAGTGTTCTTTATATATTGCGCCTAAATGACTTCGAATCCTTAATGTCTGAGCGGAGACTCGAACTCCTGACCTCCTCCTTGAGAGTCAGGCTTTTGGTCAACTGGGCTAACCCCAGATGGTTAGAGCAAGTTTTAGTTAAAAGCATAAATGTAGTACTACTACAGAACCTCAATAAAGGATGGAAAGCACAGGGAAAAACGTCAAGTTAATATGTCACTACATTAGTTAAGAAAATGCTATATCAGTATTAAGGTGTATGGTACTTAGAATTTTACTAATAGTCTAAAATGTTGTTATCATCGAGGGTATAGCTCAGTTATAGAAGCTTCATTAATACTTTCTGCTGATTTACTCGTCGATTGATCCGAAACACTTGCTGTTGCTGGCAGGTCTCCAATCCCTCCGAAATGAATATTTTTCGATTTCTTTTTACTCTGAACACAAAATGCAGGCAGTGAAGGTACTGGCAGAGTAGTGGAGTAGTTACTAAGCATAAGAACGATTAACGCCATAGTTGGTCTGTCAGATGCATCTTCCTGAACACATAACAATCCAATGTGGATGCATCTCATTACTTCACTTTCTGAATGATGTTCCTTCAAAACTGAATCTAACATGTCTAAAGCTGACCCGTTGTTCCAATGTCTCCATGCCTGCATTACTCATCAAATTCTTATGTTCGAAAAACCAGCCTACAAAAGATTAGATACAAGTTACACGTGAAACTGATGGAAACTCACATAGCTGACAAGGTCTCCGGAGGTTTCCGGATCGACGAAGGAGTTGTTTTTATTTCCGTTGAGGATCTCAAGAACTAGAACGCCGAAACTAAAGACATCTGATTTTTCAGAAAATTTCCCATGCAATGCATACTCTGGAGCCATGTATCCGCTGCAGAAAATTTAATATTACTCGACCATTATATATTACCGACTTATTATGGAAGGAAAAAGTCACTGTTGCTATCTAAACTATGGATACTTACTATGTTCCAACGATTCTCTCTGTACTGGCTTGAGTTTGGTCCACTTTAAAAAGTCTAGCCATGCCAAAATCTGCAATTTTTGGGTTCATGTCTGCATCTAATAGTATGTTGCTGGCTTTGAGATCACGGTGAATAATCTTAAGTCGAGAATCCTCGTGTAGATAAAGAAGCCCTCTTGCGATCCCTCCGATAATCTTATACCGTTTTTCCCAATCCAAATATGTACGTTTAACCGAATCTACAAAATCATACGAGCCCATCATGAAGGTATTAAGCCACTATCTGTATTCATACAATGAAAGAAACCATTGCTAGCTAGAGAATTATGAAGCAAACCAAATATAAATTTGTCGAGGCTTGAATTCGGCATGAAATTATAGACAAGTAGTCTCTCATGTCCATCCAAGCAGAAGCCTAGCAGTCTTACAAGATTCCGATGCTGCAGTTTTACTAGCAAAGCAACCTCGTTCTTGAATTCTTCTTCGCCTTGATCTGAAAACCTAGAGAGCCTCTTCACAGCTACCTCTTGCTCATCTGAAAGGGTACCCTGTTTGGAATGGACAAAAAACATGAAGAATGTAGGAAGAGTTGAGGAGAGCATGCAAATTACTCCCTCTGTTTTTGGAAAAGTGATACTTTCACTTTTCATTTTAGCCTAAAAATAGGCCAAATTGAAAAAGTGAAAATATCTCTTTCACAGAAACGGATGGAGTAACATTGTAAAAAGTCTAGCTAAATCTTTGTAATACCTTGTATACGGGACCAAAACCGCCTTCCCCAAGCTTATTAGCATTAGAGAAATTGTTCGTGGCAGCTCTTATTGCACTGAAGTTGAACTGGACGGATTCATCACTATGAATCTCATATATTTCTTCAGCACCAACAACAAAGTGAGATTCTTAATAACTAAAACTTAATCTTGCTTCCAGGACATGATAATTTTAGGTACTCACTATCAATTTGCTTTGTTTTCCTTGTTGCGCATGCCCATCGTGAGCGTAAGCACCAAATAGTAATTATGCACAGTACTACAACTGAAGGAACAACTACAATAATAACAGTTTTGGCAGGCGATTTCCTTGGTTTTTCTGCAAGAATGGATGCAGCTTTTGGTGAACAAAACTAAATTTGTGCGAACTTTGCAAAGGCCGGGAACGTAAATGTACAACTTACCGTATTTTGGTGGAGGCAGAGAAGATTGAGGAGGTGCTGCAGTAATAGCCTTAGATTCATAGAAAGGATATAACTCGTATCTGAAATTACAAGTTGGATTCAGAACTCTTGCACCAATTTTTCCATCGCAACATACAGATAAATTCGCGGCAACCCGACTAAGGCATTTATTGCAATCAGTTGATGAGATGTCTGGTAGTGTACATTGTACTAATCCATATATCTTCCTAGATGTTGCAAAATCTGCTTCTCCAGTAGCAAATTGGTTTTTAGCAACTGTACTTTCTCTAACTAGTTTCTCCACCAGCCTAGCGAGGGTCTTGCTAAACTCATCTTGATTAGTACTAGTAACGGTAGTTTCGTTTACGATATAAAAAACAGGTTTATCTTGCAAAATTGGATGAAGTGATTCATTAGAGTACCTTAGAATACATTCCTCATACCATAAGATCCCTTGTTTCGAATTCGGACACCTAATGCTTTTTGTAATGTCTTCAGTTGCTGAATCAAAACAATCTTCGCATTCATTTGATTTAAGATCACTTCTGCACTGGAAAGAGCCGTATACAGTATCAGGTTCGGACCCTGTATTTGCACTTCGATGTTCATTGCTGACACCGCCTTCGGTTTTGAATACAGGGAGTGTTGAATTGAGGAGGAGGTTGAGGTTAGACTGATAAGTACTATTAGTAGTGTAATTACCTCCAGAACAGAATTCTCGAAGGAAAGTTGGTATTGCAAATACACAAACTAAGTAGTTGATTATGAATATTAATATCATTAAGGTATAACCCATTCTTAATTTTCTTGTTTTTTCTTTTGATCTTTAGTGGAAACTCCTTGGTGGTCAATGGTAAGGCCAGAATTGCTAAGATTGATTTTCATTGGCATTGGCTGTAACTTGACTAGAAGAAGCTTATCTTTAGCTCTTTTCTCCATGTCCCATCCTAGTCACTTTACGTAGCAATTACGTCCATGCATTCTTGACCACTGTATGTTTGTTGAAACACAAGGATAATTTGTATGTGCACAAGATTGGTTTACTTATCATGAAGAGCAAGCAATTATTCAGTGCATGGGACACTTTCTTTGGTATTTTCCTTTACATGTCGGGACATGAATTCCTTGTCAAACAGTTGGATGATTTGTCATAGATGAAGATAGCAGAATTTGGTGTCCCCTTTCATCAGTGGTTCTAGATAGCAGGGGCTAAAAAACAAACAAGCTCTTTCTTTTTCATCCCCAAAAAAAAAAAAAAATAATAATAATAATAAAAAAAAATAGCGCTTTCTTTGGGTTCCCTAACAACAAGTTGAGGATGAATTTTTTGGAAAAATAATTTGTTATTTAGCTTTTCACATGTCATTTTTCAATTGTGGTACAAATGTTAGTTTCTACTGTTTTACTGATCGTCAAATAAAGAAGTTAGTGCTAAAGAGTTTTGGAACTCAGTTCACTGGTATCATCACCAAATGACTTTACCACTGCTTTTAATGTAATGATATACTTTCGAACTTTTGTCCATGTTCTTTCAAGATTCCGTTTGAATTTTTAATATTGCCGTGTACCCATTTTTGCTTTTAGACTTTAGACCTTGACCGACCCCATAAATACGGCAATGAAGCCCCAAGTTACAAGTTAACATGACCCCGCAAGAAAGTTTTATTGGTTGAAACACTATCTCCACTCATTGACTGGAATTGCTAGATATTGACGTTGCAAAAGTCTAGACCAACTTAAGTACATATTATTCAAGGAATCAAGCTAGCAAACCATTCATGAAACCAGGTTATCAAAAGAACTTAGTATGGGTAGTTTTTTTGAGGTGTTCGTCAAAATTCTTTCAATGATTCTTATAGGCTATTATGGCTTGAATACTGATGCACTAACGGATGTTTTTCACAGCATCTGTTCGGGAGGTCCTATTACCTCTAATACATATCAGTCAAACCTTAATCTTCTTCTCTCTTCTCTTACAAATTCATTTAACAAAACAATCATACGTAATGGATATTACAACAACACGATTGGCAGTAATCCTAATACCGCCTATGGAATGTATCAGTGCAGAGGTGATATTACACTAGATGAATGCCGATACAGTGTTGATTCAGCCGCAAAAGAAGTACTACTCCGCTGCCCCGACATTAAACAAGCAATCATTATATACAAAGAACTTGTTGTTTTGAAATTCTCTGATCAGTTATTCTTCTCGATCATGCAAGACAAACCGTTAATTACTCTCCCTAATGCTAAATCGGTTACAAACCCGGATGAGTTTAATCCGCAATTCGATAAATTGGCGAATAATCTCGTATCAGAGGTTGCATCAAATGGTGTTTCCTCTACTACTTCGTCTTCAACAAATAAAAAGTTGTATGCTACTGGAAACATAGACGTTACACGCTCACAGAAAATCTATGGGCTAGCTCAATGCACTTCTGATTTGTCAGTTAGCGACTGCACTCAATGTCTACACGGGGAAATCGATGATGTTCGGAAACGGTTTAGAGGGCGAATAGGTGCAAGAGTCTTTTGTATGAGTTGCTTTTTCAGATATGAGATGTATCCTTTATATCTACCCGATGCGACTCCATCACCATCTTCATCTCCTATGAACAACACACCATTGACAAATGGTAAGTGCATGCGTATGTTTTCCAGAGTTCCTTGTTTTAGATGGTTTATTTAGGAGAGACGCACAAAATATGGATTCATATTAATTTCTATGTGAACCTTTTCATGTTTTGCAGCAACGCGAAAGAATTCAATTAAAGTGTTGGGTATTATAGTTGTTCCTTCAGTTATTGCAGTATTATTTTCCATCATAGTCATTTTGTACTTCTGCATAAAAACAAGAAAGAAATCGGTAAAGGAAACTGATGGTAAGCTTTCTTATTAGCTCCGAACTGGGTTTCAAAGTTAAATCTCACTAGTCATCAGTTCTTTTAACTCTACTTTTTTTTTTTTTTTTTTGTTATTTTTGAAGCAATTAATGAGATTCAAAGTGCTGAATCCTTGCAAATCATATTCAGTATCATAAGCACTGCGACAGACAACTTCTCAGATGCTAATAAGCTTGGGGAAGGCGGATTTGGTACCGTGTACAAGGTATCAATAGCGATACTAAATGCAACGGCATTGGTTGAATTTTATGGTGTCTCTATTTACTTATCTAACATTCTTGTTGATTTATTTCTTTTGAGTGTCGTTGTTGTCAGGGTACACTCTCAGATGGACAAGAAATAGCTGTTAAGAGATTGGCTAAAAATTCAGGTCAAGGTGAAGAGGAATTTAAGAATGAAGTTATATTACTAGTAAAACTACAACATAAGAATCTTGTTAGACTTCTGGGGTTCTGTTTAGATGGAGATGAAAAGCTACTTGTCTACGAGTTTATGAAGCATGGAAGCCTCGATCAGTTCTTATTCGGTTTGGCCTCTCTCCATTGTGTTTTTGCTATTTGCCACACTGAAAAAAACTTAACAAATCATAATGCTTAAATAATATCACTTGTTGAATGTGCATGTAGATCCCATTAAATCCACACATTTAGATTGGGGAAGGCGGTACAAGATTATTGGAGGTATTGCCAAAGGACTTGTCTATCTGCACGAGGACTCTCGACTTAATATTATTCACCGGGATCTTAAAGCCGGCAACATATTATTAGGAGCGGATATGGTACCCAAAATTGCAGATTTTGGGATGGCAAGGATTTTCATGGTGAATCAGAATCAAGTCAGTACGAAACGAATTTGTGGAACTTTGTAAGTATTTTTCACAACCATGACTTTGTAGATGCATCTGAACATGTTGTTAACTACACAAGGAAATTTCCCATCTGATTTTGCAGTGGATACATGGCTCCCGAGTATGCAATGAATGGCAAGTTCTCCGTGAAATCAGATGTCTTTAGTTTCGGTGTTTTAATATTAGAGATTCTATGTGGAAAAAAGAGCAGCTCTTTCGGGAAAGACGATGATGCAGAGAGTATTTTAAGCTATGTGAGTCTTGACTACATATTTAAAATTTGTCACTTTAGAATGGTAAATAAGTCTGATTGAATTTCATTCATAAAAAACCCCATATTTTGTAGGCATGGGATCTTTGGAAGGAAGGCAGATATCATGAATTCTTAGATCCCATACTGAGAGAAAGCTATGCAACAAATGAAGTGGTGAGGTGCATCCAAATTGGATTATTATGTGTTCAAGAAGATGTAGATGATAGACCCACAATGGCAATGATCATTCACATGCTCAATAATCACGCTGTCACACTTCCATCACCTTTGTCACCATCTGCATTTTTGTTGCGTAATGAGAAAACAGGACCCAACATCCGTGCTAAAGAAGCTGACAATGTAAGCGTGAATGAGGTGACGGTGACAGAACTTTACCCTCGCTGACACGGTACAAGCCACATTTGGTAGTTCAACTTGAGCTCTGGAAAATATGATAGCTAATTCACAAGAGTATACAATATAAGTTATGTCTCCAGTTATGTAAATCTAAAATGAGTAATTCAGCAATCTTAATGAAAAATTGCTTGCATAAGAGAAGTATTTGTTTTAGCAGATAAAACTAAAATTGAGACAAATATATTCTAAAAGGATGGATGATTTTTTTTTGTTTCTAGCTTAACACTAACAAGAAAAACACATACTAAAAATTCTGAAAAGTTTCAAATCAGGCTTCTTTTTAGCTGGTTGTGCTTTTAAGTCTTTAACGGAAACGTGGTTGTTCATGTGAGGAATTGCTTCTGTAGATCTTATAATTCCTGGATCGACAATGGCAATTCTCTTTACAGTTCCAGTTTTAGGATCATAACAGCACAAAACACGTCCAGACCGCCAATGGAGCCAAAATAAAACTTGATTGTGCTTTGTCAAGGAAATTGGATCACGAATAAAACTATCATTCAGGCCTTGCCAAGGAATGCTAAACTCATTCAATTGACTTTGACTATAGAAGTCAATAGTCCTTAAATCAGACACATTAAATATGTCTGAATTGTATTGTATTTTGTCTGTTTGTTTTTCTACACATCAACTCTGTAATAGAAAACCTTCTTCTTCATCATCTTTTACATCTGAATATCATCTTTTCAATACTATGAGAACATATCAATTCTCATGGTATCAGATATAGTAACGATCCTGCTTTCATCAATCAACAAAGCTTAACAATTTTTCACAATAATTTTCAGCTTTTAGGGTAATAAAAATTCAATAATTTTTCCCCAGATTCAATACTGTGTGTTAGGGTTCTTTATCTGAAATTTTATGGTAACAACAAGAAAGGGTTCTTATCAACGACAACGATATACAAATAGCAAGACAAATCGAAATACAAATATCAACAACAACAACATAGTTCTTCAAAGTATAACTCAAGAAACCGCAACAATGTCGACTTAATTTGGATCTGGAACTTCTTGTTCTCTTCCTTTTACAAATATCACCAATTTTGTTTCAATGAAATTAGATGGGTCAAATTATTTACTATGGCGTGATCAATTTGAGGGCGTCTTGATATCCACTGATCTATTTGGTTATGTTAATGGTGAGTTGGTAGAACCATCACAGAAAGTAATTGTTGATGGGGTTGAAGTTGTAAACCCAGCAGAATGGATTTCTTGGAGGAAGTTAGATAAATTTGTTTCAACCTGTCTAAAAGCAACCTTTACTGCAACTATTAGTGGAGATGTTCTTGATTTATCTACATCAAGAGAGATTTGGGAGTTTCTTGAAAGTAATTTTAAAACACAATTTCTGGCTAGGAAAAATATTTTAAGAACTCAGTTACATGGAATTAGGAAGGGTAATCAATCTATTGTTGTATATCTCCAGAAGATAAAAACTATAGCTGATTCTTTAGCAGCCATTGGTGAAAAAGTGAATGATGCAGATTTAATGATGTTTGTTATGAATGGGCTGAGTAGTGATTATGATATTTTTATCATTTCTTCTCAAAATAGGGAAAAACCTTATAGTTTTTGTGAGTTAAAGGCAAAATTGCTATCTCATGAGCAATTCTTGGCTGAAAGGCAACATCAACATTCTAATGTCTTTGATGAACAAAATACAGCTTTATATGCAAGGGGTATTTCAAATGGATATAATAATAACAGAAGAACTAATGATAGAAATGGAAATACTGGAAATTTTAGAAACAACCAATATCAATCTGGGTCAAGTTCTCAAAATTCTACTAGTTCTCATTCAAATTCTACTGGAAGACCCTATATAGAGTATTCTAAGATGTTTTGTCAAATATGCAAGAAGAAGGGTCATGTGGCTACTAGGTGCTTCTTCAGATATCATCCACCATCTACAGGTCCTTCACCTCATACTTCTCAGGCAAATTATGCTAATTCTGATAATGGTGCAAGTTTCTCAAATGGAGCAAATATAAATTCTGGCTCTACTCAGCAAGCTTTTACAAGTATGAATGTTGCAAATGCTGGTCTTAATGATGATCCATCTTCATCAAACACTGTTTGGATCACTGATAGTGGAGATTCTCAACATATGACTGGTGACAAGGATTTACTTCAAAATACTTCTACATACAAAGGCAAGGACAATGTAATGATTGACAATGGACAAAACATATAAAAATTCATTATCATGCAGTTAGGGAGTTAATTAAGAGTGGTTTTGTTAAAGTTCAACATATAACATCTGAAAGACAATTGGCAGATTTATTTACAAAGGGTTTGTGTGCTCCTGTGTTTACTTTACTTCTTCAACAATTACAGGGTTTTTCCTTGGATGCTGCTAAAAATGGTGATGCTTTTTCCTCAGCAAGTATTTCTCATGATTTGTCTCAGTCTGCTTCTTCAGTATCTACTTCAACACATACTGCTGCTACTTCTGCTGACTCTCCTACAGATATATCTTCTCCAAAGTGTCATATGGCTATCTCTAGCACTTATTTTCCAGATACTACTATTGCTCTGCCTGTTAAACATGTTTCCTTTCTGTAAAAATTGTTACTTTGCTTTTATTTTTCAAACTGCTAAGTGTCTCCCATTATCAGTTTGAGGGGGGCTATTAGGAATAATAGAATTGTCAAAGTCAAGTCAATTTACTTTGACTATAGAAGTCAATAGTCCTTAAATCAGACACATTAAATATGTCTGAATTGTATTGTATTTTGTCTGTCTGTTTTTCTACACATTAACTCTGTAATAGAAAATCTTCTTCTTCTTCATCTTTTACATCTGAATATAATATTTTCAATAGTATGAGAACATATCAATTCTCATTTCCGGAGATAATTTTTGAAGATCAATGCATTCTCCGGCTGTAGGATTGCATATATAAACCGGATCATAAATAAAAGGGTTATCATGTTCCGGAATTGAAATACAAACCAAACCATTGCATGATCCAACTATCATCGGTTGTTGATCTTCTACCATCTTTATGGGAGATATTAATCTTTGTAAGTACTTCGTGAGAGAATTGACCTTGATCATTCATTAGCTCGTCGTAGTCTCCATAGTAGAGCTGTGCATCGGTTTCCCCTCTTAACGCGACTAAGAAAATAAGACCCACCTTGTAACCAGAGAGCAGAGTTTTCCACGTTCGTTGTGAAGATTATTCGTGGTGGGAGTTGTAGGACACAACATATTCAATTCATGTCTATTATTCATTGAGTTAAATTTGAATGTTAAAACTACTCTTGTTTTGCAATTTCATGATTTATTGTTGGGTTTCAAGTTTCAACGCAATACAAGATACAACTAAATTCCAAAAAAAAAACAGCTACTGAATCTTTGTCTCAGCCAACTCTACTTTGAATTTCCTACTTCCTAACCAGAAGGTATTTCGAAGATCATCAAGGCTTACTTTTGAGATCGTAAAAACAATCCTATCCATGAGAACTCGACCACTCAAGAAAGAACATCGGACACTACCCCATTGACATACCCCTTCATTTAAGTAACAGAAGAATATATCTCTCGGTTCTGACGAATTGTATATGTAAATGAAATTCTCTGCCATGGAAATATCGATTAATAGTGGCATCGTATTTACATTCTTAAGCATATAGAACACCTCCATCGGCATTTTTCAAATAAAATCTATTTTAATTGAATTTGTTGAAAATTTGGGTTGTGGAACTGATGCCATCTCAAATTGATGTGATTGGTTAGTCTGAAATTGAGAGGGTTTACTGGTGCCATCTCAAATTTAGGTGTAGATAAACGATTACAGTACAGAGAGTGGGATGGTGTTGTTGTTGAAGTGATGGATGGAATCAAATTGCAGGAAATGCAAGATAGCGTTGCAGGTTGAGTTAAAATGTTTGCGAGCCTGAGATGGTTGTAGCTGCAATTGAGAAGATGAGTTTTTGATGTAGGACATCCGTTAGATTTAGGATTAGTATTTTTATTATTATTTCTAGAACTTAATTAATTTAGAGTAGTATTTCTTATTTTTGGAATTACTTATTATTAGAAGTTATTTAGTTCTAGAACATTATTATTTTAGGGATTTCTTATTTTTCAAGTTTGAGTCTTATTTTAGGAATATGAGTTTTATTGTCTACTCTATAAATAGGGGACAAGTCCTTTGTATTAAAAAAACATACATTATTATCAATCAATTTTGAGTTTTCTCAACTATTCTCCAACTTTACTATCAAAATTATTTATTCACGCTTCCGTTCTGCATTAAGTGGTATCAGAGCTTCGGCTTCGATCCTCTTATTCTTTTCATCTAAACTTCCTTTACCCTTTCGTCACCTTTACTTATTAAGATCTCCGTATCTTTTCTTCTAAACCATTATCAACTATCTCTTTATTTTTTAAAAAAAAAAAAAAAAAAAAAAAAAAACACCATTATCTTTTTTCCGACGTCCCTGTTCTTTTTTTCATCACATCTTCTGGTTTTATTCCGCAAACCTACTTTATTCCATCACGTCCTCTGTTTCACATCCCATTAACCATCCGTCCCTTTGCAACCAAGCCCAGTAATTACCGAAGCCCATTATCTCTCCGTAACTATTAAATCTAAGCCCAATACCCCACCAAGCCTGGCTATCACGTCCACTACCCTATGATGTTTCCAAGAACCGAATAGTTAATCCCATATTTTTGTAACCCAAGAGTCCCAGCTATTAAACATCGTTATTATGTTTAATTTTAATTTTGATCACGTATTTCGTGAAATTGCAGAATCTCAAGCGGCGACTCAACGTAATCTTGAGATAATTTCAACAAATTTAGGTGTTCCTGTTTTAAACCAGAATGGTGCTCGAAGACCAATTTACAATGATGCTTGTCAAGTTCATACCGTTGAATTGGAATCAGAAAAGAAAAGTCTTCAACTTCTCGCAAGCGAAGCTTATTTTGGATCAAATAGATTGGTCACGGCTCGACCAGGTTTTCAGGTGGTTAATCCTCCAACGATACAGGTCTCAACACCGGTAACTTCTTCGCCAATTAAAGAATCACCATCCGTACCTATTTACAGTGTTGTTTGTGTTCCTACCAGTGAAGCAGATGAAAATTGTCATGTCTCTTATGAACAAAAACAAGTTATTCTCTCCAACAGTGACGAAGTAGTTTCGCTAATATCAACACCGGAAACACTGGAGACACTATCTTCTTGTGAGTCGCCTAATACCACTGTTCTTGAAAATCAAAAGCTATGCGAAAATATTTTCGTGAGTCAAAAGTATTGCGAGATAATTGTTACTCCAATTGTTGCCAACGTCGACCTCAACTTTTGTGTTCAAAAACCAATTTTATGGTGTTCTACTCTACGATCATCAACTTACTCAAAGTATATTATTTGTTGGGCGGGTCGTTTACAATATTTGGTGAACTCGAAGGCGACTTCTTTTCAAGATGGCGGGCCTGATGTAGCACATGTTCTTCAATACTTTGTTAATTCGAGACGAATTCTTTTCAAGATGGCGGGCCTGATGTAGGACATCCGTTAGATTTAGGATTAGTATTTTTATTATTATTTCTAGAACTTAATTAATTTAGAGTAGTATTTCTTATTTTTGGAATTACTTATTATTAGAAGTTATTTAGTTCTAGAACATTATTATTTTAGGGATTTCTTATTTTTCAAGTTTGAGTCTTATTTTAGGAATATGAGTTTTATTGTCTACTCTATAAATAGGGGACAAGTCCTTTGTATTAAAAAAACATACATTATTATCAATCAATTTTGAGTTTTCTCAACTATTCTCCAACTTTACTATCAAAATTATTTATTCACGCTTCCGTTCTGCATTAGTTTTGCAGGTGGACTGTGGAGTGTACCTGAAGTAGTCGTTTGTTTGCAGTTACAGGTAGTTATACTCTGGATGCAGTGTATAAGGTGTTGTGCTAAGATTGCAGAGATTGGTTTGAAATTCTGATGGAAATGGTGTTGCAGTTAGGGAGATACTGCTGTGAGTTGGAGATTTGATTTCTAGTATTGATATCATTGGAGTTTGGTGGTATGTGCAGCACAGAGATATCCAGGAGATTGAGTGGTTGCATATGATTTTGAGATTTCGATATCAGTTGCCTTAAGAAAACTTGTGCAATTTTCCTTCATATACCGAGACATCCAAGAGATTGAGTGACTGCAGCTATTGGCTCATGTTGCAAGTGTGTGTATATGGTTGTGGTCATGAAGCTGCTGCAGTTAGAGTTGTAATATGATGAATATGTGAGTCTGCTCATTGGGTTCGCAATTGAAGATGTAAGTCTGCTTACTGGTGATGATAGTGCAGCTGTTAGTAGCGATAATAATGCAGCTGTACTGAGATGGAAGTGTAGGTGGTAAATGAATTAATTGGTTTGCAAGAAGAAGAAGTAGCAGTTTGGTGGTATGTGATTTTGATATGTTGTTTTTGTATAAACAAATCTGTGGTGCAATGGTAGCACAACTGGCTATATGTCAGAAGATGTGTGTTCGACCCACACTAGGTTCACTTATTTGTGTATAATTTTTTTTTTTGGAGACAACTTGTGATAGTTTCCTCCATATATGAATACAACTTGTGCTAGTTGCCTCCATATTTGGAGACAACTTGGGCTAGTTGCTTTCACTTTTGAAGACAACCCGTGCTAGTTGCCTCCATATTTTAGGAGACAACTTGGGCTATTTGCTTTCACTTTTGAAGACAACTTTGTGCTAGTTTCCTTCACTTTTGAAGACAACTTGAGTTAGTTACCTCAGATTCGGAGACAACTTCAGTTAGTTGGCTCCATTTTATTTTGCAACTTTTTCTTGTATACTATTTATTGGAGACAACTTGAGCTAGTTGCCTCCGATATGGACACAACTTGTAAGTTGAATCCACATGGTGGTGGTGGTCGTTGGTGGCGGTGATAGTGGTTGACGGCGATGCTGGTGGTTTGGCGGTGGGTGAGGTTATTGGCGGCGGCGGTGTGAGTGGTGGTGTTGGTTGGCGGAGGTGGTGGTTGGCGGTGTTGGTGGACGGTGGTGGTGGTTGGTGGTGGTGGACAGTGGTGGTGGTTGGCGGAGGTGGTGGTTGGCGGAGGTGGTGGTGGTTGGTGGTGGGCGAAAATGGTGGTGGCGGCAATGGTGGTGGGCGGCGGTGGACGGTGGTGGTGGTGGTTGACGGTGGGACAGTGGTGGTGGGAGTGAAGGTATAGTTTTTTTTTTTTTTTTTTTTTTTTTTTTTTTGAATATTGGTTGGTGGATTTGTATATACACTATACAAAAGAGGGTATTTTAGTAATGTATTAAGCTTAGGGGTATAATTTAAGTTAGAATGGGTATTTTTCAATAGGTCTCATATTAGGGGTATATAGATAATGTTCCTAAAAGTATCAAAACTCTCACACAACCTTGGTAAATCTATCCGATAAATGGACTCTGTAGAGTCCTTTCTCCCTTCAAAAAAAAAAAAAAAAAAAAGTAAATCCATCCGACTGTAACATTATCAGGAAAGTTATAAGGTACTATTGGTTTTTCTTGAAAAGCATACCTTCATGAATTTCATATATTCCATGGTGAAGAATATACTTCGAAGTGCGAACAACGGAAGAATGGATACAATGGACCGTTGTCCCTGATTTTTATACTCTTGTACGTATTTGTATTGTGGTGATAAGTGATAACCAAACCCATATTCGTATATACTAAAATCACGTTGAAAATGAGAACATAATTCTAATTTCTTATATCCAGTGGAAGATGGATTCCAAATGCTAATGACATCCTCTACAGGATCATTAGGTTTGGTAGAGCATACACAAAGAAAGCCATTACAAGAGCCCAAAACATCAACATAATGCTCTATAGATGTATATAAGTAACGCATCACCATCACAGCATCTTCAATAAATTCATATGTTTATAGAAATTAGCAATTTCTTAGATTTTTTGTTTTTGTTTTGCAGTAATAGGTTCAACGCAGGAAGAGATAATAATATCCCATTGTGGGATCCGAATGATTATTGATTAATTGAATCAACTCATATTTTTGATGAGCAACTTCTTGTAAGATAATTTTTATAGGATAATAATTATCTTTATTGGGCCCATGTGAGAATCGGTTAATTATACTTAGGATATTGCTAAATATCTAATCAATGGTTTATATAAGGAGTTAGTATCCCATTTATGCTCTTCCTTGATGGACGGTCGAGATATAATGTCTAATACTAAAACCCTAGGAACTTGGTCCTCTCTCTACCTATGAAAGGGAAATAATAACCATTACTATTATATCCAAGGAAACAACAACTCATTACGGTTAAGGTCAAGAGAAAAACCAAGACCTCCATAAGGTATTACGGCTACCACTAGTTAATCAACTACGGATGATGGATTAGCACTACATGGTATTTTCTATAAACTCTATTTGTATATTATTGTGTGATAATCATGAAGTTCAACGATCCTAAATTAAGTATCTATAAAATTAAAACTTATAGTTGGCATCTAGAGCTTGTGTTTAGAACTCATGATCGTCCGTTAATCATATGCAATAATAAAATAAAAATGGGTTTGATATCTTTTTTTCCCCTTCTGTGAACATAATCGTTCTTATGGAATTGCATTACTTTTCGCATCTAATTATCTTGACCCATATCATGCTCACACTTCATGTTCATGTGTGATTTTTTTATTATCTCATCAAAATCAAATCAGTTGAAAATTATGGTATAATGTACAATATAAGATCCTATGGCCATTATCACTTATGATTTTCTTTTATACTTTTATATTACTCTCTCTTAATTTTGGAAGAAAATATATTTCAACATTAATGACCTACTTAATTTTGGAGGAAAATATATTTTAATTTAATGCTAATGTCCTACCCTTTATTTTATGTAAACAAATTAACATTTTTTTGCTTAATGAGTTTATTTTTGGCCTGATGATTTTATTTTTGGCATGTAAATAATAGAATAAAATCATTGTAAGAATATTATTTTTAAATAATGGCATATAATGAGCATATGAGGTAATAATGAACGTAATAATGATGATAAACGAAATGGAATAATGTCGACATCATGTAGTCATAAACATGCATAATTGTTCCACTAAAGTCCATATATTCTACTTGCCTTGTATGTGAAAGGGAGGTAAATTGGAGATATGATATAAACGAGGAAATATTTATTAGGAATATATCTTTATGCATGAATATTTTCATCACGTGAATGGTTATTTAGACATTAAAAAAATTTGGAAACATCAATATTTTCTTTCGGCATGTATACGTGTTAGTTACTATTAAGATAATGAGACAATATTAATTTTTAAAACTAATGAAACCAATTTTTATTGTAAATTAATTTACGCTTCCGCTTTATCGAAACAATGAAACAAATTTTTTAATCGAGTTTCATTATAAATTTTATGATCAAAACCATTTTTTGACACCGTTAAATTTGTGTGTGCATTATGATATGGTTTGTGTGCTTGTGCGTTATGGTATAGTTTCTCTCACATTATTGTTTTTTCTTTAAATTTTATGGGATTATATATTGGACTCTTTAGTTATCGCCACAGTGATACTAGAGTGTTATATCTCAGTATAATCATAATGTCATTATAAGCATGAATTTGCAAACCGTAAAGTGTAGGTTTTGCAGTTATCGACATCATGTGATAATGACATTATTTTAGTTCATTGGCTATCACCACAGTGATGTCAAATCACTTTTGGTCATGATCACAATTTTGTCAAATGCTTGTAATATTGTTTTTTCTTAAATATATTAGAACATAATTTATCCACAAGAAATTATAGTTCATTTATTTAAGAAAACATTGACTGATATGATTGTTGATCATATATTATGGATATGAACTGATTAGAATCTTGAGGGTGTCTTGTTTCATTATGTTTCACGTTTCACTTTTCTCCCAATGTTGATGATAATTTCAATTGTACGTATAAAATTATTGTGCTTAAGATTCTTAGGTCAGAATTCTTTAGTTATCACCATAGTGATACTAGAGTGTTTTATCTTAGCAATAATAATAATTTTATTGTAAGCACGAATATGCCAAGACGTAAAGGCAAGGTTTAGTAGTTATTATGACATTATTTGAGTTGTTTGGCTATCACCACAGTGATGTCAAATAATTTTTTCAGTCATAATCGTTATCATGTCAAGTGCGTATAATATTGTATTTCTTTAATGTATTAGAACAACAATTACCCACATGTAATTTGAGTTCACATGTTTAAGATAACATTGAAGTGTACAATATCTGATCATACATTATGGTAATTAAATAATTGGCACATGATTTTACGTTATTTCTTAAAAGTGCATAAAAGAAAATTTACATAAATTAACTCATTATCGAGTTGAGTAACCTATTACGAATTTTTTCATATTTTCATGAATATTTTTATTATGTTGTCCAAAACTTATTGCATCCTCTATGAAATTGAGGGTTTATTTTTGATAAATTTCTCCATATTTCTGAAAATGATATTCATTGACTATTTAACACCTTTCATATTAATTCATCATATATCCGTTATTTATCATGATCTTTAAGTTTGTATCACATTTAATGAGCGATGCATCAAAGAATTTTTTTTTCAACGAAATTTCATTATTGAATTATATTTATAGACTTGCTTCATGCTCGATTTTGGTTTAAGAAAAGTTTCATTATGTTTGGATATTTTTCGATTATAGGGTGTTGATATTTTTTCACAATTTATGTATGGCATGCTTTTGAATAAATGTTCGTGATTGATGTTTTAGGGTTACTCATTATTGTTTATAAGCGACTAAATTTATGATCAGATCAAGTATGTCCATATCATTGAGTGGGACTGTGCAAAATCACAAGAAAATTTAGTGTGATATTTGCAATTGTACATGTTTGTTGGATAGTTTAGTTATCACCACAGTGATGCTATGCTCTTATCTGGTAAGTGTTGTATATTTTGAGTCCTCTTAGTTTGATTTAACGATTAGAACAATGCTGCTCACAAGTGGTTTTTCTTCACACGTTAAACAAGCATTAAGATTATCTAATTGTTTCATATACATGTGAAATAATAGCCACCCGCAGGTGACTACAATTCACATTATATTAGGTTGAACATATTTAGAATTATTGGAGTTTGTTAATACATTTTAGAACGTGAGTTGCCCACAGGTGATTCTAGTTGTAGTATTTGACATACATAATGTTAAATTATGAGAATGTAAAATATCCACAGATATTTTTCATGTCTCACATTTTTCCTTAATAAGGTTTTACCCACAGGAGAATCTTATTGAAGGTATGTAACTATTGTAAGCTTAATTTTCATTTATCTCTATTATAAATTTCAGGTTTTGTTCTTATTAATTGTATAGTATGATTATCTTGTAGACTTTTAATGGTCCATTTTTTGGAAGATAAAATTGTTTATCACCTGATGATTTTTCGCGTTAATGTGTACATCTATCAATTGTGTTATGAATCTCAATCTGTGGATATTTCTCGAACATTCATTACTGAAATTGAGAGGTAATTATAGAGAAAGTGAAAAATCATAAAGTCTGATAAAGGTGGTGATATTGTGAAAGGTATGACAAAACAGGATAATATCCTAAATCTTTTGCATAATATCTTCAAAAGTTTGGAATCGTTTCTCAATACACAAGGCCAACTTATCCTCGGCATAATAGTGTATATCAAAAGGCTAAATCATACTTTTATGAAAATGGTTAGAAGCATGATGAGCCATGCATAATGGCTATACATTTGTGGATGTTTGTTCTTTCTGCAACTGTGTAATTTAAATAGATTTCCAGTAAAGAATTTTCAAAGACACACTTTGGAATAGAAAGGTTGGTAACCTAGTTTAAATCACCTTTAAGTTATGGTTGTTCAGTTGGAGGTGAGGGCTTACATTCAAAGAATGAAAATTGGATTTGGAAACTATTATTGGTTCATTGGTTTTCCTAAATGATCCAAATGGTATTACTTAACGTTCTAACCGTAGTATGAGACTTATTGAAACCGAAAATATAAATTTGTTAATGATGGCATAATCAGTGCGAGTACGTGGATATATCTGTTCAAGAAATCATGATAATGATCCCTTTATTTTAGATTTCTATAGATATTGTGAATCTTCTCATTATCAGAATGTTAGAAAATGAAAGACCACAAATTATTGATCCAATACTCCATAATATAACTACTGCCAATAAAGGATTTTTTTGATAACAACATGAACCAGCATTAAGAAGATCTCAACAGAGATTGTAAGAAAGTTATTCATGTTGTTTCAGTGATTTTCTTATAACAATTTATTACATTTTGATATGGAATGGCAAGGACTCGGTTTTAGGTTCACAAATATTATGTGTAATAATTTTGATCAATGGATTGATGCTATGTGAGCAAAAATCATTGGTTGAAAGTCAAGTCTTAGATATTGTTTAATTGCTCGAAATACACAAATCGGTTGTATGAAAGTGGGTCTTTCTGACCTAATACGACTGTAATAGCAGTTTTAAACGGTATAAAACAAGACTTATTTCCAAAGATTTTACTACGAAATGACGCATTGATTATAAGTAAGTTTTTCTCTCATGTCAAAGAAAGACTTATTCAGAATTAACATAGTATTATTAGTAGCTCAGTATGACCTAAGAGTTGCATTAATTAAATGTGAAAATAGCCTTTATTGATGATAAATTTTAGTCTACAAATTTAAAAAATAAAAAAATAAAAAATAAAAAATAAAAAATAAATCAAAGTATGAAATTTAAGCAGCCTCCCATAATGGTATATGAAATTCAACAAAACTATAAATGTTTCAAGTTTTGGATGAAATTATTACAGATTTATGCATATACCTCAAGATCAGTGGGAGAAATTCATACTCTTGGTCTTGTATGTTAAGACATACTACCTACGAGTAGTGATCTTGACTTTATGCATATCTCTATATTTTTGAAATGAAGGATATCAATGAAGCTTACCATGTGATAGTAATATCATATGGATTACTAAAGCTCTCATATAAGGCATATATCGAATATTCAAGGAATTGTTTTTGAGATAATAACATATTTAACAGATTTTATTTCATGTTGGATAGAAGATATAAATTTAATCTTCATTACGTCTTAATTACGATATGAAACTTATAACAAGTTGTTAATATGTTAACTAATTGCCTAAAGAATCAAAGAACAAATTACAGGAAAGCTATCAAGAATTTTGAGATGCTATTTTAACTTATGTCTTATAATTAGTTAGCAAACCCAACAAGAGTTGATTGGGTTTTCAGACTTCAATTTTTGTGGATGTATGGATTCTATAAAGGAAGAATCCATTAATACTAGTCCCACAATTGAGTTTGAATATTTATGACTTGCGATACTTAGAGATTTAAGGTTTGTCTCTACATTCTTTGAAATTTCATCTTAGCTTCGACATTAAAGAACGATATGTATACGAAGGGAACAAACCACATGAACCTTGAGTATACATGCGTGAATTAGGAAATTCAGAAACAACAGTTGTTCATTTATCGTTTAAGAGCAATTGTATTAGGAGATGCACTTAATGAATAATTACCTTTTAAGACCTCTTAAGAAAAGATTAAAATCTCAGGTATGTGGGAGTAATTGATTATTGAACTCAGCTAATTTATGTGCTTACTTTTGGACACTTATTGAGCTCTTATTAATGTTATTATGAATTAGTTTTGTATCCATGTTTAGTATACATTTATGTGAATGGATGAATGTTAACAGAAATCGTCTTTTTAAAGACATCACTGGACCATTATGATACTCCTATTTAAGGCCTAGTTGAGCAAGGTACTCATGTTGTGGTACAAGGGAACCTGTTGATAACAAGACAACGTGCAACCGCTATGACTCGCATGAGTATCTTAATTGATCAAGGTATTACGTTAACCAGTAAAGTTATTCTTTAGCAATTACGCGCGCCTTATGTTTCCTGCAATTAACCATTAATAGATTATCACATGGACCAGTGGGAGAATGTAAGATAATTTTTATAGGATAATTATCTTTATTGGGCCCATGTGATAATCTGGTCATACTTAGGATATTGCTAAATATCTAATCAATGGTTTATATAAGGAGTTAATATCCTATTTATTCTCTTCCTTGATGGACGGTCGAGATCTAATGTCTAATACTAAAACCCTAGGAACTTGGTCCTCTCTCTACCTATGAAAGGGAAATAATAACCATTACTATTGTATCCAAGGAAACAACAACTCATTACGGTTAAGGTCAAGAGAGAGAAACCGAAACCTCCATAAGGTATTCGGCTACCCTTTGGTTAATCAACTATGTATGATGGATTAGCGCTACAAGGTATTTTCTATAAACTCTATTTTTATATTATTGTGTGATAATCATGAATTTCAACGATCCTAAATTAACTAGTGGTAATTGAATTTTTGTCCCTACTTTTGATGGGTCTTCACAAATATCCCTAACAAACTTTACAAATGTCCCTAGTGGCATAATTGAAAATTTTCACTAAAAAAATAATTTTAATGATTCCGATTTTATCCTCCTCACCGTCCCTCTTCTTCATCACTTCTTACGACAGAAAAAAAATGGAAATCAATGAAATCGTTCCCACCATCATCTACATCGCTCCCACCACCATCAGAATCAGCACCACCAAAATCTACACCACCACTTCATCACTTCCTGTGTTTGATTTTGTGTTCTATCATGTTTTGCTTGCCCTTATTCTTCAACCAGATCCATCGACGACATCAGTTCATCAAAGAAAAAAATTAATCAATGGAGAAAAGTCGATGAAAATCATCAACAACAACTGAAAAACGAAGATTAATCAACGAAAAATGAAACGAAGATATCTTCTTTAACCGACGGAAATCTGATTTTTAGGTTGCAATTATAGATCGAGATTTGGTTTAGGTTACGATTTATGGGTTTGAGGGTCTGTTATTTAGTTGAATCAATTGAAGAAGAACCTTGGTCAATATCATTTCACATACTTCTATGTAAATTACATGACGATCTTAGCTTCTGTTATTGCATTCTCGTTGATTACAAATCCGATCTCGTTACTTGTTCTTGGTGGTTTACAATCAAAACAGCGGCTTGGGTGTTTATGTATCTTTTCCGTCCATCAGATCCGTCGTTGGTTTTTGTTTCAGGTTTCGATTTATGGTGGTGGTGTAGCAGCGACGGCGGATGAGGTATGTTTCTTTCGGTACTGGTGATGTAGATGGCGGTGGTTTTGTTTGGAATGATAAAATTGGTGTTGGATTTTGTTTTTGGTTGTTTGGTGGTGGTGGTGGTGGTGCTGCTGTAGATGTGTGATTTTTTTGGTGGTGTTGGTATGAGTTGTTGTTCGGAGATTGAAGCACATTCTTTGAATGAAATATGGTGTTTATCTAGGTTGAAGCAGGCAGTGATATTGGATCAACTATGGTTGTTGATCCATATATTTTGGATCAACTATGGTTGTTGATCCATATATTTTGGATCAACTACTGCTGTTGGCCCAATTTTTTATTGGATCAACTATGGTGGTTTTGGTTAGAATGATGAAGTTGGTGTTGGATTTTGGTTCGGTTGTTTTGGTGGTGGTGGTGGTCTTTGGAGATGTGTGATTTGTTGGTGGCGGTAATGGTGGAGAGGTACGAATGAGAAATTAGTCATGGAAATAGTAGTAGAATGGTGGTTCCGGTTGTTGTAGTTGTCGAGATTGGTTTTGAAGTTTGGTCTTGGAGTTTGTTGGTGTTTATGAAGCTACAGTAATGAAATATGGTGGTTATCTCGGGTTGAAGCAGCGGTAATATTGGATCAACTATGGTTGTTGATCCATATATTTTGGATCAACTATGGTTGTTGATCCATCTATATGGGATCAACTCTTTTTGTTGTTGATCCTTTGAACTCATGCTTTGTAGTTTAAATCATGTAAATTTCTTCCAATGTTGAACTTGTGGTGCAATGGTAGCATGACTGACTCCATGTCAGATGATGCGTGTTCGACTCACGCCAAGTTCACTCCATTTTACATGGATCAACTATCATTATTGATCCAATTTTACATGGATCAACTTCCATTGTTGATCCATTAAAATTGGATCAACTTTTACTGTTGATCCTTGGATCAACTATCATTGTTGATCCCCTAAACTAGATAAACTTCTACTGTTGGTTCTATTTTTATTTGGATCAACTATTGTTGTTGATACAAAAATATTTGAACCCGTGGTGGCGGCGGTGGCGGCGGCGGTGACGGTGGTGGCGGCGGCGGCGGTGGCGGTGGTGGTGGCGGCAACAGACTAGTGGTGGTGGAGGACTAGTGGTGGTGTAATGGTGGCGGTGAAGGAGTGGTGGTGGAATATTAGTGGTGGTGGCGGTTGGTAGGTGGTGGTTGTTGAACGGTGGTGGTGGAATGGTAGTTGAATGTTAGTGGTGGTGGTGCTAGTGGTGATGGTGAAGTGGTAGAGGAAGAAATTTGTTGTATTTTGAAATAAAGAAAAATATTTTATGGGTGAGGGTATTAAGGTAATCTAATATTAAATGGATAAGGTTATAAAAAAGTAGGGACATATTTATTGTTGTATAAGGACATATTTATTAGGTGTCAAAAGTAGGGACATATAAATAATGTACCCTTAACTATCTATAAAATTAAAACTTATACTTCCTTCTTATTCACTGAATAACAATATGTTGGAGTTTTCATGGTTGCGTTACTGCTCCAGTACGATAGTCAAAACTTGAGTACTCAAAACCTATTAATGCTTTATTTTGTTTGGAATACTGTAACATGGTCGATGCTAATTTCACGATAAGTAACTTTGGAGTTCGGCCTGCACATTTGTTTCAACTTGTTGCTTTGACGTTAATTAACAGTCTATGGAAAACATGGACGATATTTTAAGAAGTGCGCAAAAAACCAAAGAGAAGTACACAAACCGGGACAACCAACAAAACAGAGAAGGCTTTCGTGAATCACCTAGTTAATAGGATCATTATGTAGAATCGTAATACTGAAGCCACAATTCGTAATTGAAAAAACAATTCTAATATTCAACATTTCCATCTTTCCTAATAAATTTTATCAAGTTTCATATTTCTCAATGCAAGTTTAATATAAACCCCAAACATTTCCATTGATAATTTCATAAGCCTTCGTGAATTTGAAATTGCTCCCTTGGTATTTTCCCCCCTTTTCTCATTATCTATACAATAAGAGCCTGGCATCCTTAACTACTGTCCGCAGCTACAATCTCCACCAAAACTTCACAAAGATATAACCATATCAGCTAATGAGCACATGAATCATATCTTAAGTGAAATTATAAAATGCAACTACACAAATGTCCTGATACTGTAAAGGGTGCAAGTAAATTTTCCTGTTTCAATTGTAATGAACCATTACGTCTTTGAGTTTGGGCAAGTTCCGGTAGCCAAGTTGACAGCAATTAAACAAAACTGAAACTTGTAGTACCAAAGTTACACGAAAAACCAGAAATTTCTTGTAAACGTAAAAACCGAATTTCAATTCTAAAAGAAACAAAAAAATCTGATTTTTAGGAAACAGAGAACACCTTTCTTAGAAAGGATAATCCTCCAATTAACTTCAATTTTAGTCACCCATATTCTTTTCTTTCGACATCAATTGATTAATCAACTTAAAATTTGATAACAAATCAGAAAACAAAATCAAATCTTAAGTGTTATAATTTGTAAAGTTACGGAACCGATTGGTAGTTTGTAAACAAAATCAATCTTAACTTTGTTGTGACAGGAAAACAAAATCAATCTTAAGTGTTTTTGTACGATAAAAACCGATTGGTAGTTATACTTATATCTATTTCTTTATAAGCGGTTATCACAACTGAGAAAAAAAAGTAAAACCCGTTAAAAATAGGACGTGTCAGACAATGAAGAGGGACCACATATTCCGTGTATGTGGCCCGACCACATCGAAGTCGGGGCGCTACATTCATTGTATCATAAAAAGTGGATGTATTTGTTGATGGTAAGACCAGGCATTAATTCAAACCATAAAGTTAGAATTAATCTAGATATATATTTAGTCTAAATGCATTAATAATCTGGTCATCCTAAAAGGAGGGGATGAATATAGATTATTAATGGGACCATGTACATTTAGAATGTCAAGATACATAATTCTGATTTTATATGAAGATGAACCTCGAAAGCATCTAGTCTGGGTACATTATCAAAATGAATGCAGACAGGTACTTGACTGGATTTATATCCTCTACAAACTATAAATAGAGGAGGGATTTCAACTAGAAATGTACACAATTCTAATCATTTTCTCTCCACTAAAACCTGTTTAGAGCTCCTTACTCATTGAGGCATCGGAGTGTCCTTGCAGCTACCTCCCTCCTTTTCTTCATTCATCAAGAGTATTAGAAAGTCAAGAGCATTAAAGAGCTGAGTAGGATCTTTTCCATCATCAAGAACGTATCACGAGGAAAAGTTATGGATCATCTCTACGGTCTACAAATCATCCATCAGGTATTAATCTTACACCATCCAACGGTTAAGATTATACCATTTCTGTACAAATCTCGAGGGATGTTGTAGGAACATTTTTGCTACAACAATAGCGTTATGCACACAGAGCCTAAAACGACATGACTGCTAGGTACAAAGATTACCAAATTTCATACATACTATCTTGCTCCGTATGATTAAAGAGTGGTTTTCCTTTGGTACTGGTTACCTCATAAAATTTGGTAACTCCTATGAATTGGGACGGAGCTATGTAGACTTGTATAGTTTAAGTGTGGCCCCCACACACACCCTATTTTTTGTAAATTCATTAAAGATCTTTTAATTTACTAATTAAAAAAAAAAACTTTATAACCCCCTCTGAATATATGTTCTTGTAAATTAGCCCCCTGTAAATAAATTCTCGTTCCGTCCCTGCCTATGGAAGCCTTATATATCTTTAACTATTATATAAGGGGAAGACCCCTTAGGAAACGGTGTTTGAAGCTGTAAATTTTGGACTTCCAAAATTGCCCTTTTATAAATGTCCTTATAAATTATGTGTCATAAATAAAATGAGGGCATATTAGTAATATTTCATTTTAAACTTAAACACAATACATGTGATAAATTCCGGTCCCATGATAAAAGAGATGGGCTCCAGATTGCACGTGCATATGCACGTGCGGAACAATCTTGTTTTGGGATAAAATGCCTCTTGGAGTTATGTTTGTCTACTCCGGAAGACAAAAAGAAGAACCATTTTTTGGGACCAGCCTTTTTTTTGGGGGACCATTCTTTTATTTGAGTAAGATATTAGAAGTAAATCTAGGTCACCCCTTATCTAGATATTTATGATAATACCTAAATTACCCTCTGATTATTTTTGGTTAATGATTAGTTAGTGTTAATATTAGTTAGTGTGATTAGTGAAATGATTTTGAATAAATATTTGAGATTAAAAAATTAGATTTTTAAAAAAGAAGTAGAATTATTGAGAAAGAAAAGTTAGAGAAGATGAAGAAGAAAAACATGGAAAAAAAATTGAGTTCACTAAGCTAGACTATTCAAGTGATGAATTATTTCTTAGATAGTGAATGTATTCTTCCCCAAAGCCAATCTCAAGATGAAAACGATGGATTTTACCAACCACAAACCGGAGGAAAACTATTTGGGTAACCAGGTATGCTCTAAACTTAGATAATGTTGGTTGAATTAGTCCAAATTTTCAAAAAAATGTGAATTTGTTTAGTAGATTTGGGCTTTTTCGGTTACCTTGTGTGAAGAACATGTAATAGAACTCATTCGAAAGTGTAGTTCGGTTACTTTTTCTAAACATGCGATTCCGAACTCTCCAATCATGGAGGTATTTTGAAGTTCGGTTAACAGACATGTTACCGAACTTTATAAATAGGATTACAGTGTTATGTTCGGTTTGGCCGAAATGTAACCGAACTTTAGGGTCTATAATTTTGGTTAGTTTGCAACCATTATCTAACTGAACTTATGTAAAATAAGATTGCACATTAGTGTACAAAGTTCGGTTGTTTCACAAACTTCATACAACCCAATATCTAACCGAACTACACACAATTAATTAAGAGTTCGGTTTGTCAAGGTTTTTTGCGAACAAACCGAACATAGTGGGACAAGTTCGGTTAAATTGAAACTCAACATAGTGGGCAACATAACATAGTTCGGTTACATTGGAATTTTTTTTTTTTTTTTTTTTTTTTTTTTTTTTGTAATATTGGTTATGTTCGGTTAGAAAATAGTTTTAGCCTTTTTGCGAACCAACCAAACTCTGAGTTCGGTTAAGAAAAAATTAATTCGTGATAACCGAAATGTTGTTCGTGTTCTTGGTTTCAGAATGTTTGGTTAGCAAACTAGTTTTTTTTTAAACTATTCCTAACCGAACATGCCACTGTAACTTCCATTTGAACCATATTTTGATGACTATTGCTCAAAATTTCAATCAAAAACGAATTAGAAGTAATGGGTTTGTGGGAAAATACTTATGGATATGTTTGTTTATAAAAGATTGATTAATCGACGATGAAAATTCAATGAATCGACCAGGCTAAAAATTTGATGATTTTGATTAGATTTGTATATGATCAGGGTTAGATGATCATAAATTGATGAAGAAGAGAAGAAGAAAAATTGTAGAATAGAGGAAGAAGAAGTTGTAGATTAGTTATAATTTTAATTAGGTAAAAGAGTAAATATGTTAATGATTTAAATTAAGTTATATATATAGAGGTGGTGGTGGTTGGTGGTGGTGGTAGTGGTGGGCGGCGGTGGTGGGAGGAGGTGGTGGTTATATATATATATATAGAGGTGATTATTAGGTTAGTTTTAAATTAAATTAGGTTAAGGGTAAGTTAGTCATTTCTACACTTTAGGACACCCCTTATAACTATAGGGAAGGTGACCTAATAAGACCATGGTCCCAAAAAAAACCATGGTCCCCAATAATGGTTCAAAAAGAACCAATGGAAGATGGCTGATTGAAAGCAGGTGGGCCAAAACCATAAGTATATGACAAGCATATTTAACATCCGCAGTTGCCAGTATTATTGGTGGACTCAGATTTGGCGCTTTATCTTATGGAAAGACACGACACAAACTACTGGTCCCTTAGTAATAATGAAGGCTGCTGGCAACATATCAAAACATTTGGCGAGGACCAGGTTCAGATGAATCTTTATCCACTCACAGTCACCGAAAATGCAAGATACACACTCCACTCTTTTTACACCAAACTGACAGCCTTTGAATCAAATGACAAATATATATGCATTTTGTGCCGAGTAAAAGTTTATCACTCAACTTGCTGGTTAAAGACATGTAGGCAAGAACAAGAAATATTTGTCAAACGGACCAAACATTAAAGCGAAACACATTTATCTTCTAGAGACTAGAATTGACAACTCACATTTACAATGAGTAGATTTTGGAGCCCTAGCTAGCGATGCAATTTTCCCAAATTGCTCGTGAATTTACTCGACTTGGACGTTTCAATCCGAACCATGAGAGAGAACTGAGTCGTACAAGTTTTGAGAACCGAAAATCTACCTTGCCTAAATCTTAAAAATTTCCGTTCATTTCTAGCCGTTATCTTTGTCCCTTTCCTCTCAACGTCTCTCTTAACGGTCATTTTTGACCGGACTTCTCTGCCGGTTTTCTCCGCCGGCATAAGCTTGTTTCTCTCTTCCCTCTTCTCACTCTGTCTTTGATGAATTCTTCTATGATCTAAATCCTTTCTAGTCTGTTCTTTCAATGGCTAGCACCACTAACATCACTACCATCACTAGCATCTCAGAAATCACTACCAATTCAAACATCACAGAAGTCACTGGAATCACAAACATCACAAGGCTAATGAAGAACACATAAATCACAATTCCTACTATCAATCTTTCCTCCATGGATGATCTTACAGTCAATGCAGGATACACAAAAATCACTGAAATCTCTGAAATCATAGGAATACTATTACAACTAAGCAAGGCTCAATTCCTATCTGAGCAGCAAATGAGACTGCAATTTCTTGAAGAAACCATTATTCAAAATATATAACTTCACCCTCTTTCAGAAGCTAATCTTGCTAATACCATTGAAGTCATTCTAAAGGTCAATAATACCAAAATTAGGCTCAAACAGCCCATTCTTAACGACAATCCCAAATTCAACAAACACCCATCTCAACAATCACCCAAATTCAACAATCAAACATCTCAACAATTTCAACAATCTCAAAAATTTAATAAAAACAAGCATAAATATAGCATCCTTAACAAAGCCAAAAAAAAAAAAAAAACAACAACAAAGCATCCAAAGTATCTTACAAATTAAACCAAATTTTAAAACAAAGACCTCCCATCAGTCTGGTAACCACTTCTACTCCAATCTGACTCATTGGCTGACATATCAGTTTTTTGATCAAAGGAAGAAAGAGCTCTATGGGGCTTACCTTCTAACTCTTCTGCTGAGCTTGACTCTGAGTCACTTGGCTTACACTGCGAGTTTGGCTGCGAGTCAAACGCCTGGTTGGCTGGAGAATCTGCACTCTGGATGGAGTTACTCCCTACTCCTCACGTTCTCCATCAACAAACTCAGACTGGTCAGCATCAACATTGTTTGGACTCACAGGAGGCACGAAATCGGCAGCTGGATCGGAAGCTGGATCGGTAGAAGGTTGGTTAGCTGGATGGGCAGAGGATGGATCGATAATGGAAAAAATGGCCCAACCAATCTTTCCAGATAAGAGAGAAGAAAGCATCCAAAATGGGAAAGTGCATAGGCTCTTCTTCCTGGGAGGCTTTCTTGCCCAATTTTCGAACCATGAATTGAGCAGCAGTTGGCAGAGTGATCGATTGAAAACCAACCTACTCAATCCAAAAATGAGAAATCGATCCGCAACAATCGCAACACCTTCATGAACCTCAAAGGGCCCGTACTTCGGATGATAGGCGTACAAGACCTAGTCATCATCATCAGAACCATGTCGCTGCGGCTTCTTCACTGGCTCTATTGTCTTTGCAGATGCAATTTCCTCACTATGATAAGTAGCTCCAGGCATTTTGCATCCACCCTGTTCAACACCCAAATCAGGTCTTACAAAAGGATTACATGTATCTTGATTCACAAGAGCATGTTTAGGTTGTTTAGAGAACTGAATCAACCTCTCTACTGGCAAATCAACCTGCAACTCATGCACATCTCCTGGAGGACAACAATGCAACAATCTCTCTGTCTCAATCTTCACATCAATGTTATGCTGCATGTCTTTCAAGTACCAATCGAAATTCTCTCTAAAACTAGGAGATTCACATCCTTGTGGGAAATCTATTCCATAAAGCAGACGATGAATCAAATTCTCATAAGGATACCAGTGAATAGAGGGCTCCTTCTCAACTTTATCCAACGTACGTTTGCCTTTCTGATCAATGGGATTTTGTTCTCCAGCCATGATGAATCTCTCAAAAGAGTATTAAATGGAAATTTTGAGAAGGAAAAAAAACTGCTTCTTCTCCCGGCAAGAGAAAGTTCCCTTTTAAAGGGTCTCATCTCTGAAGCCTCGATGAGTTAGCCAACAAATTTCGACGATTCACAATATCGTCAATTGCACACTCAACCTTTCCCCTCACCTATTATCTCTGTCGTTTCAAATCTCCCGCATTTAGACAATGATAACCAATGCTGCAGCAAGTTATTCTACACACACCTAATCAATTTAAAACTGTTGTTGTTCATTTTGACATGTGGAAAAGTCTTGATCGACAGCACAAGATCATCATTCTCCAAATGGCTGACATGCACAAATTATAAACTCCTCCCACGTACGGATCGCATTTTTCCGACTCAGCTGATTACCCTATAGTCTCCGATTCAGACGCAAGCTGAGTCGAATTATACTTGGGCTGCAATTCCTTGCACTATGGTTGAGCCCATAAATAATTGGAGACATTGACAAGCTACTTCAAAAGGAGTTCTAAATATTAAGTACACACCTTCTTTTTCTGCCCAGGGATCGGTAAAAAGACTAAATAACGAGGACAGTCTGCACTCACCTCTCTTTGTGACAACCACCTATCACAATAAATGGGTAAAATCTCTGCACTCCCTTTTAAATCTAGCTTTTTCTAACGCTCTTGATCCTAGTGGTGCTATATCAAATGCCATTAGCTTTGAGAGTTTAACACCCCGTGTTTTTAGCATGGCGCATGCTAAAAGATGCGCCATGGTTTGAGATGAAGCTTCATCCAAAGCTTCCGTTGCGTAGGAAAAGGGAACATTGGCCCTTGGCCAATGTGTTGACAGTGTACGACCAACATGGCCGGACATCGTGTTGGCAGCGGACGGCCAACATGGCCGGACATCGGGTTGGCAGAGGACGACCAACATGGCCGGATATCAGGTTGGCAGTGGACGGCCAACATGGCCGGACATCGGAGTTGGCATTGGTAGTGAACAACCATCTTGGCCGGTTATTCAGGAAAATACATGGCAACGACCATGAATAGTAAACGGGGAAGTTGATGAAATATTTTTGGTCCCCTTTTCATACTTGTATAAATTCCATTAAGACATATATAGGGAGGGGTAGTTGGTTGATGGTGCATATGCGAACTATGCACCAAGTAAGCTTCATTGCTTAGCCAGAAGAGTATAAATGATGCCTAAGGATCATTTATAGTTGCGTAGCCTCGCGAAGAGGGCATTTGATGCTTAGGCATCATTATGCCATATTGCGGACCAAACATGCATCACTTGGATGCATTCCGACGGAACAACCTATACGGATGTAGGATCAGAATATCGCAATTCCAATGCTTCGCGAGATTGATAAATGACTGCGTCGCGAAGGAGTCGCGTGGAGGTAAATAAATGACATAATAGATGACGACAATCAGAACATGAGGAAAGTGTGGAGACTTGGCGAGATTTAGGAGTGTCGCGAGGAAAAATAGTTACACATTCGCGAGGACTCGCGAGTCTTTCCCGAAAATAAAGGACAAGCTTAGCTGTCATCCACTATGTAATACTCTATATAAAGGGTCAAGTAAGTCTGTGGAGGGAGAGATCTTTTTGAATAGTTGAGTAAGTCATTAGGAGAGAGAAAACAGAGAGTAATTGTAATTACTTTGGATTTGTTCAATTGTATTTGTAAACATTTCAAGAAGATAATCAATAAAGTTCAAAGTTAATCATCTTTCAAAGAGTTAATTACGTTAAATCTAGTGAGGGGTGTAGTGTAGGATTTCCTGCAACTACATATGCGCTAGAAACAGGGAGAATTTGGAGTAAAAAAAGAGAAATTTGATACAATTTTTAACAACTTACCAAAAGAGAGAAATGGCTAGAAGGAGAAATGTACCAATAGGACCAACAATCGTGAGAAGAAGTGGGAGACTTGCCGGTGAAAGGAGAAATGAAATGGGAGAATCATCAAGGATGAACATAAGAAATGATGAAGAAAATCAAATTCGATCGCCAATTCAACCGATTGCAAACACAACTACAGATTATGATAGAGTAAGTGTACACACATGGAGATCAGATTCTATGGAGGAAAGAGAGGAAGAGCAACAACAGATAAATAATGGACGAGAAGAAAGAAATCGAGAAGAGATGGGAGAAACAATTCGTGGAAATGAAGAAATCGCAGCATTAGAAACGTTGAGGCAAACAATATATGAAGAAAGGCGGTTCGAAGCAGAGGAACGTGCAAATTTAACAAGGCAAAATCATGAGTTGAGAATGGAAAATCTTAGGCTGCAAAATAGAAGATCGAGAAGTAGTAACAGGTCAAGATCAAGATCGGTCAGAGAAGATAGGAGGAGAACATTACCTGAAGAAACTATTAATGAAGAAAATTTGGAAAGAGAACCAAATTTTGGTGAAGGATGTCGCGAGAGAAGAGAAATAGAAGGAGATCGTTATGTTCCACGACCGAGACTTGTACAAAATGACCAAAATAATGGAAATCAAGGAGATAGGCAACCTCAAGAGCAGAATAATCCAACTGAGGAAGAAAATCGGATAAAAGGAAGAAGAATATTGCATGGGAGAGAGGCACGAAGGAAACAAAAGGAGATCGAAGATGACATTGAAAAACACTATGTTGAACAAGCACATTTAGCCTGCGAAAGGGAAAGATTGAGGGCAGAAATGGAAGAACGTGAATTTGAAGAGGCAATTCGGCAGAATAATCATGACAACCGAGAAAGAAGGCGCGAGCAGAATCGCAACAATGGAGATATAAATGAAGAGTATGAAAGAGTGCAAAGGAGAGTCAATAGACAACCGAGAAAAGAAATTGATAGACATAATGGTGTACAAATTCGCGAAAGAGATGAGGGAGAAAGCCGCAGAGAAAGGAGAGAAGAAAATGATGAACTAGAAAATATAAGTAGACATGAGCGCAGAAGAAGAGAGGCAGAAATTAAAAGACCAAGTAGATTCAAATTCTCGAGGCAAATGAACAAATCTTGAGAGAATTGGCGAGAGATGAGAGGAATATTGAGCAATGAGAAGAGAAGGAGGTAGAAGACAGTTAGATGAAGCCATCAGAAATTGCGAAGAATCCCTTTACATTAGAGGTGCAGTTAGGAGGAATACCCCAAAATGTAACTTGCCAAAGATTAACCAGCATTTTTGATGGGACAACTTGTGCAATACAACACATCAAGGCATATGTAAGATGTATGTTACAATGGGAGAATCACGATGCCATATTGTGTAAATACTTTGCATCAAGTTTGACTGGAGAAGCGTTGAAGTGGTTTGAGGGATTACCAAGAAACACTATCACATCATTTAACCATTTGCAAGCTATATTTTTAGGGGCGTATATAAGTAATAATTCCTCGCGACCAGGAATTGAAGATGTTGGGTTGAAACAAAGAGTTGGTGAAAGTTTGAGACATCTAACTGTCAGATGGAAGACAATGTGCAGCGAGATGGCCGGAAGGGTAGATGAAAGATACCTCATCCTGTCATTCATAAATGCTATGTTCGCGACCAATCTATTGTATGTTCAGGTTTTTAGAGTCAAGAACACGATTACAATGGTGAATTACGAGAACTCCAGGAGGAATATATTGCTTTAGAAGAGAAAGACGAACGAAATGGAATCATACCCAAATGGCGAATACAAGTTCTAGTGTTGCGAATGCAAGTTTATTACCTCAACTTATACACACAGTAGCGAGCACATCGCAAGGTCAACAAGAAAGAAAGGCAGCTGATATAGAACCAAAGTTAGTAGCTATGGGAAGTCGAGATCAGGAGGAGTTTGAGAAAGAAATGAACTACTACAATCGTGGTGGGAATAATAAGATCCAAAGGCTTGATCATCCGCAAGAAACTTACGGAGGACGAAGGCAAAATTATAACTATCATGGAGGGCAGCGAAGTCACAGAGTAGTATGGGAGGAAATTAAAATGCCACCATTGAATGCCAGTGTGGAAAAAATATGGGAAGCAATACTCTTGATGGAAAACATACCTGCACCATGGAACATGGAAAGTGAACCACCACCTGGAGATAGAAGTCACGAGTTCTGTTCTTACCATCGCTTTCATGGGCATCTAACAAATGACTGCAGAAACATCAAGAGAATTATCCTGAGAATGATCGACCAAGGGAAGCTGAATCACTTTTTAAAAGATGAAGAGAAAGTTCAACATTTACCACCTCCACCAGCAAAAGGAAAAGAAACATTTGTTATAGAAATTGGGGCAAAGGCTAAAAATTTGTTTTGCAATTCCATTGTACACTCATACCGCACAATTGAAGATTTTCACGACAATGTACTTAGTAGGGTTTTTGCGAGGGATGCCGATGATAAAGAAGTTATGAATGTTGCGAAGATATCATGAGTTAAAAGGGTGGCAATTGCATTATTTCATTCTCGGAGAAGAAGTACCCAAAGGAAGAGAAATACATGATAGCCCATTGGTTGTAAAGCTAGAAATTAATCCAAAACCTATTGAGGCGAAGATGATGAAGCGGAAAATCTGTTGGGCAATCAATAGAATATTGATTGACACTCGGCATTCGATCAACATTCTTTTCTACCATACTTACAAAACTATGGGAGGAAAAGATGAAGATTTGATCCCTTTAACATACAAAATATATGGCTTCAATGGTACTGCAAACAAACCCAAATGAGAGGTGCACATGAGAATACCATTGCAAAGATTGTCAACTGATATCTTGTTCTGTGTGGTTGATGTGGAGTCCCCCTATAATGCATTGATTGGGAGGCCATGGTTGCATGAAATCTTGGGTGTAGCATCAACATACCACCAGTGCATAAAGTTTCCGCATCCTAGCGGTATTGGAATTATAAAAGGAGACTGGATGGAGGGGCAAAAATGTTATGAGGTTGATGTAGAGAGCTGCGAAGAGAGAGCTGCAAAGAAGAAGGGATGGAAGAAGAACATAAAAGATGAACAGAGAAAAGAAAGACTGATGGTAGATAACATAAATGTAAGAAGTGAAGATACATTGCAAGATGAAGATATAAAGGAACTTGAAAGTTATGATGAGAAAGAATTATTAAGAGAATCAGATGATGCACAGCAAGAAGGGAGCAGGAGGAAAAGGTATAAGAAATGAGTGGTTGCGAGAAGCGACAACATTTTAGTAATGAAGATACGACAAGAAAGAAGAAATAATAGTTAAGACAAAAGTTTCGCGAGAGTCTCGCTATGGAGAATGTATAAGAATCAGACTAAAGAATTGAAAGGAGTTTCTTACAAATAGAGCAAAATTATGCGAAAGCTTCGCAAAAACAAAATAATAAGAAATTATCAAAAATGATTGATTGATTGAATTAACAAAAATGAATGAGTGAGTGAATGGGACAAACCTTTATGGCGTACACCTTAGTTCGCGAATGATATTTCGCAAGAGGCAAATGTAAGACCTAAAGTACGTCATACAAGGGGGTATCTCTTGACAAGGCCCAGGGGGGAAGGTTACACCGCTCCTGAAGCCGGGGTCATGGAGATTTGGGGCCCATGAAAGCCTATCCGGAAGAGGTACCCTGGATTCCCAACTATATATATAAGGTTATACCCTGGTTGGGCGACCGAGGGTCTCTTCCAAGGAGTCAGCGTATGATCAAGGCGCCGAGGTACACGGTTGAGTCAAGAGTGCGGGAGCATGGAACTTCCTTACCACTCTTGACAAGTCTTGGCACATTCTCCGCACTCGGCCCGAAGAAAACTCCACTTAGGGTGCGGTCTCGTAACCATAAGCCCTATAGGTATAAGGGATAAGAGGCTGCGAAAACAACCGCTTCTCGTTAAGACCAGGATGGGAGGAGCTAGTCTTGTATGGCCGATGTACGCCTCCTTGAAGGGGCAACCAGGGAGAAGATAAGGGCGGCACCCTCCATTAGGGAGCTGATAAGTGTCAAAAGACGCAAATGTCATGAGGCTTTATTTTCGCAAGAAAATTTAGGCTTGTCATATTTGTGCAATGATCCTGCAGAGGAAATAATACTAACGCGAGGGTAAGACGAGATCAATGGGTTTTTACATGAAAGTGTAAGAACGTCCTGCGATTTCGTCGCAAAGACGACAATGTCACGGGATTTTATGGTCGCAAGAACATTTAAACCTGTCATATTGTCCCAAATATAATGTCCTGCAGAGGCAAAAATACTTAAGAAATGATAAGACAAGATCAATGGGTCGTTACATGAAAATGTAAAGACGTCCTGCGATCTTGTCGCAATGAGGGGTGGCAAAATAAGACCTTTACTTAGGAAGGCAAAATAAGACCACACAAATAATGATAAGGCAAGATCAATAGATTTCTTAATCCATGAAGATATCTTGCGATCTTGTCGCAATGATAAAACGCAAAGTTAAAAAAAAAAAAATAAAAAATAAAAAATAAAAAAAAATAAAATATATCGCAAAAGTGATTAACTCGCAAGGTTGGTTATATCTTATGGACAGAGGGTTGGTTATATCCTATGGACAGAGGCAAGTGTGAAGATATAATTACAAGGAAGAAAAAAAAATATATCGCAAAAGTGATTAACTCGCAAGGTTTGTTATATCTTATGGACAGATCGCAAGGTTGGTTATATCTTATGGACAGAGGGTTGGTTATATCCTATGGACAGAGGCAAGTGTGAAGATATAATTACAAGGAAGGGTTGTTTGACTGATATATCCGAACAAAGGAAGCAAAAGTTGAATTCATATTTAATAATCAAAGAAATTTATAATAGGGAGTTACAGAAATGGAAGATTAACAAAGATATATATATACAGACATTACAAGAAATAAGAGAAGAAAAAGAGATTATTTATTTGTTGGTTCTTCTTCTCTATCTGATTCTTTGGTTCCATCACTCTCATCGCCAGATTCTTCTTCTTCATTATCCTCGCTATCAGAAACATCTGAGATGGGCAGGTTCTCGGGAACTTCTTCAGCAAGAAAAGGATATGAATGAAGAGGAAAGTTGTGATCGTTACAAACTATTTCCATAGCTTGATTGCGAAAACGAACAACATCATTATTGAAATTCGCTACTGTAGTTTGGAATTGTTGTTTCAATTTATAATATTTATTTTCGCGAAGAGAGAGATCCTTTGCGAGTCGTTCTTTTTCAGTTTCAAGCTCTCCAATCCTAGTTTGAAATCTCTTTTCGGATTCTGAAAACAAGAGAAAATGAATTAATGATAATAGTACAAAAAGAAAAAAAAAAGCAGAAAAATAAAGAAGTATAATAAACAACCTTCTCTTTCAAAGATCATATCCTTGATCAGGGAAGTTTGCTCGGCGCGAAGACTAACGTCGACACCTATGTTATTTCTGGCATTGTCTAAAACCTTTGCAGCCCAAGCAAACTCATCATTATTATTTATAACAAGAAGTGAACGGATTTGATCTTCTCGCTCGCTAAGTATGGTGTTCTGGCGAAGTAATTCATCTCGCTTAATTTGTACTTCGAGAAGTGACTTTTGAAATTCTGCTAACGCTTGTGCACCATTATTAGCAATGCAATCTTTGTCATCTATATGGTCACTAATTTTCTTCCTTAAAGATTTGATCTTCTTATTGGAATCAAGATACAATTGTTTAAATCGGTTGGCTAAATTCAAACTGGATTTATGCTCAATCTCTAAGAGGCGATATTTGGTTGGAAGTTCATTTAATGGAAGGGAATCGATTTTACTTGATGAACTACTTAAGGATTCGTTGAGATGGGTAAGAAGAACATCATTATCCATAGGCTCGGGAAACGAATGGAGAAGAATGGCTTCTTCAGAGAGATTATATATGTCTGCGAGAATAATAAATCAGGAGTAGAAAAAACAAATGGAAAAGTGAAAATGATTTGAAGAGTAAGAATTCTATACCATATAGTTGTTGATTTGCACTTTGAAGAGTAGATACTTTAGTCTTCTAGGAAGCAAGCTCGGTTTCCAATTTTTGAATTCTCTCATCCTTATCGCGAGCTGACGCAACTTCAATTTCTAGTTCTCGGACTTTCTTGTTAAGTTGTAGGTTCTTCTTTTCAAGGTTATTGCGTCTCTTCTCAAGGTCTGAGGCAACAACAAAAGAAGCTCTCCCTGACTATAAAAAAAAATAAAGAAATAATTAAAACAAAACTCAAAATTGAAATCACAAAGAAACAAAGGAATATGAACATACCAAAGCATTGAGAGCATTTAAAAGGCTAGGAGTCATTATTCGGGAAACTCCGCGAAAAGACTCAGTGTCCTCCAACAGCGGGGCATCGCAGATTTTGGCGAGAGATTCACAAGTAGCGGATAAATTATCATCTCCCAGTCCTTGCATAGAATCAGAAAAAATACCAGATAATAACGACATAGCAGAAGTATCTGAATGAGTCCCCTTAGCAGAATAAATACCAATCTCATTTTCATTTTCTGAGTTCTCGCTAGCTTGAGAATTAGAATGAGAAGGAGATTGAATTTTTTGTCTTTTAGAAGAAGGACCAGAAGATTTGTCCTTGCGAGAAATGGCCTTATTCTTGCCTTTAATTTTCACGGCATCAGCTTCTTCATCAGCAATCTTTGTAGTTTCAACTTCTTCAACACCAACCTTCACACACGAATAAAGATAAGAAACAAAGGCAACAATATTGTTTAAAATAACAAAAAGAAAATGTTTCTTACTTCATTCGTGAACAATCGAAGTATCGCCAGAATACTCGGCTTTGGATTTTCTTCATACTTCTTTCTCATTCTGGCGATCTAAAATTTTCTAAAAGTTAATAAATAAAAGAAGTAGAAGATATCGCAAAGCGAAATTGAAAAAAGGGATTATACCTCTTTTGTCTCCTCAGGCCACTTAAACTCCCAAGGATGATAATTAGCGAGGTGTGCAGGGAGAACATGTGAACCCCCGATGTAAGGTCCACTCAAAAATAAAGGAACAACCCACCATCTCTCATCTTTGGAGTGGCGAGGAGTATTATTTTTACCCGGAGTGCCAGTCAATATCCCGCATTAGCAATTTGTCAAAGACATCAACGTTGTCATTCTTCTTGATCGAATACCAAATGAGATTTATCATTTCTCATATATATAATCGAGTAGTTCGCAAAGAAATTGTCCACGGTATACTTTTCAGCGACTATTGGTAATCTGCGCAAACCGAGGATCCCCATGTGATCGAGAATATAAAGATCCTTTACCAAAGACCGCGATTGGCGGATTCAAGCATTAAGCGAATGCGGTCGCCACTTAATTGATAGACAACTCGCGAGAACTTCTCATGAGCAAGAATTTCGTAAAATAATGGCAACTCGGGATTGTATAGAGGAATAGGGAGCCCTGCGAGAAGTTGACCTAGCGAAACTATGATTTTGTGATCATCACACTGATGATCAGAGAATAATTTGGCAGAAAGAATAGATGAAGATCTTTGATCAGGAATGGTTGATAAGATGAAACCTTTTTCCGCTAATTTTTGGTAAACCTCATTAAAAAGTGGTGCGTATGTACGACCAAGTGAAGCCATTATCAGAGTATGGGAATGAAGGGAGAAGTGAAGAATTGAAAAGGAAATTTGCAGTAGCAGAAGCGCAATTTGCGGAAGAAAGAAATTGAAGGAAAATTGCAGAGAGAAATAAAAGAGAAGAAGGGAAAGATAAGAAAACTATATATAGAGAGAAAGATTTTTGGGAAAATAAGTGCATTTAATGCGAGATGGGACGTGAATGGTCAGAGGTAACCGGTTGGATGAAACGTGTCAAGAAAGGAAGGGAAGAAAAGATATCTGTAATAAATTCTGTGTAAAAATTATGGAGTTAAAACAACTTCGCATACTTCAAGAGATAATACTTCTTATTCACTTCGCAAAACTTCGGAACTTCGCAAAAGAATAGAGGCAAGTACGTACTTTTCAAGTCCAGTATTCTTTCGCTCGTTCCCTCGTCAACAAATATCAAAGATCATCATAGCAACAAATTTTTCCTTAAAAATTGCCCTCCAAGCAATGTTCAAGGAAAAAGAGGCAAGATGTAGGATCAGAATATCGCAATTCCAATACTTCGCGAGATTGATAAATGACTGCGTCGCGAAGGAGTCGCGTGGAGGTAAATAAATGACATAATAGATGACGACAATCAGAACATGAGGAAAGTGTGGAGACTTGGCGAGATTTAGGAGTGTCGCGAGGAAAAATAGTACACATTCGCGAGGACTCGCGAGTCTTTCCCGAAAATAAAGGACAAGCTTAGCTGTCATCCACTATGTAATACTCTATATAAAGGGTCAAGTAAGTCTGTGGAGGAAGAGATCTTTTTGAATAGTTGAGTAAGTCATTAGGAGAGAGAAAACAGAGAGTAATTGTAATTACTTTGGATTTGTTCTAATTGTATTTGTAAACATTTCAAGAAGATAATCAATAAAGTTCAAAGTTAATCATCTTTCAAAGAGTTAATTACGTTAAATCTAGTGAGGGGTGTAGTGTAGGATTTCCTGCAACTACAACGGACTAGGCCATTTCCATTATTGCTTGGCCACGGCCTAGCAAACGAGTTGGAATAAGTTGCTTGTCCCTTCGTGATGAACTACGGTCTGTGCTTGATCCCTTTAGAGTAGGTAAGGGTACGTAGGCATCCGCAATGAGTTGCAGCGTTGCCGGTCCAGCACTTTGTCGCTCATATCATCTAATTCGGAGATGATTGCGACATTTTGGCCCCTCATATCATCTAATCTCGGTAGCTCGACGTAAGAGATGATTGTGGCCATACTTGATGAGGCTTAGTTGCATGCCAGCAAGTGGATGCTCATACTTCCTATCAAGCTACAAAGAGCAAGCTATAGCCTATCTGGAGGCGAAAAACCCGAATGTCGTAATTTAGCTCAGGAGGAGTCCATTTTGATGGGAAATGGCCCAAAGATCAAGACATGTTGATATTCCACATGGTCACCACAATTTAGCCAAATTCCATCGTTTAGAGCCTCAAAAGGTCGTTTTTGCCGTTTTAAGAAAGTTTTGCTTACTTAATAAACCCTTCGCAGAACAAGGGTAAGTTGGAGCAGTGTGGGAGCTAAGTTAGCTGCTTCATGCTCCACGAGCATGCTTGCAAGGGCAAATGGACGTGCATTTGCGTAGCCCTAAAGCCCAGATCGTAGCTTCATCATGGCGCATCGGGGGAGTTACGACCTGCTGGGCAATGCGCCAAAGGCGTAATTTTCCGGTCCGTCACAGATGGTATCAAAGCAAGTTCCGATAAAACTCTAGAGACTTGTGCGAGGTGGACTCATTAGCGAGTATTTTCCATCATGGAAACTTAAAGTTGGAGAGTAGGCCAACTTCTGCGCGGGAAAGAGTTTGTAACTGTTGGGCTAGTTACTTTGCAAATCGAGTTGATCTTGTATAAGTACTATGAGTTTGCCAGGCCTCTGTGGCACCCCGCTTACGAGCATCCGGAAGACCGTCTGGGATGGTGGGTAGACAATGGGACTGATCATCCCCACACGTTGGCACCGGCCAAGGGTGTGCGTTATCGTGCCCATTTAGCATCCCACTTACGAGTGGCAACCGGTAAACTGTCGGGGACGGTGGCTTGCATCCAACTGCACTGGTGTTGATGGTGGTTTTAAACAAAGGGTAAAATCATATAAATACCCAAATAACCTAATGTTACTTGTGACACATTTATTAGAACGTTTAATGCATGTAGTCAGTAATTAATAGGGGGGTATTTTTTCAAATTAGGGTTACAACAAACAAAACCCTAATTCCCCTCCGTGCCAATGACAAATCATGCCGCCCACACCTATCCCAAGCTAGCCGCACTCTGTGCCAATGGCAAATCATGCCAGCCACACCAAAACGCGCCAAAGCATGCCAACCATCTTTGGACGCACCTCCGTGCCAAAGGAAAATCATGCCAGCCACACCTAGCCCAAGCTAGCCGCACCTCTATGCCAATGGCAAATCATGCCATCCACACCAAACACGCCAAAGCATGCCAACCATGCTAGCCGCACCTCCGTGCCAATGGAAAATCATGTCAGCCACACCTAGCCCAAGTTATCCGCACCTCTGTGCCAATGGCAAATCATGCCAGCCACACCAAAACGCGCCAAGGCATGCCAACCATGTTAGCCGCACCTCCGTGCCAATGGCAAATGATGCCGACAACACCTAGCCCAAGCTAGCCGCGCCAATGCCAAACGCACTCGCCTTGGCCCTAGCCATGCTAGTCACACCAAACGCGCCAAGGCATGCCAACCATGGTAGCCCCACCTCCGTGCCAATGGAAAATCATGCCAGCCACACTTATCCCGAGCTATCCGCGCCATGCCAAACGCACTCTGCCTTGGCCCTAGCTACGCTAGTCACGCCACGCCAAGCCAAGCACTCTGCCTTGGCCCTAGCTACGCTAGCCACGCCATGCCAAAATGGCGCCCGCGCCTAGGTTTGCAAACCATGCAACCTAGGCCAAATTGGCCACGCATGCCATTGGCACATGCCAACACGCTTGCTGGTAACTTTTCCTACCAGGACGCGACCCAAATTGGCAACGCAAGCCATTGGCACATGCCAACACGCTCGCTGGTAACTTTTCCTACTAGGACGCGACCCAAATTGGCCACGCATGCCATTGGCACATGCCAACACGCTCGCTGGTAACTTTTCCTACTAGGACGCGACCCAAATTGGCCACGCATGCCATTGGCACATGCCAACACGCTCGCCGGTAACTTTTGCTACCAGACGCGACCCAAATTGGCCACGCATGCCATTGGCACATGCCAACACGCTCGTTGGTAACTTTTCCTACCAGGACGCGACCCAAATTGGCCAAACATGCCATTGGCACATGCCAACGCTCTCGCTGGTAGCTTTTCCTACCAGGACGCGACCCAAATTGACCACGCATGCCATTGGCACATGCTAACACGCTCGATGGTAGCTTTTCCTACCAGGACGCGACCCAAATTGGCCACGCATGCCATTGGCACATGCCAACACGCTCGCTGGTAGCTTTTCCTACCAGGGCGCGACCCAAATTGGCCACGCATGCCATTGGCACATGCCAACACGCATCACTGGTAGCTTTTCTTACCAGGCCATGGCCCCTAATGGCCGAGCATGCCATTGGCACATGCCAACATGCATCGCTGGTAGCTTTCTTACCAGGACATATCCCTAATGGCCATGCGTGCCATTGACATATGGTAAACACACAGGCTGGTAGCCTAACTTGCAAACCGTGCAACCTACCACCAAGGCATTCCGCACACTCCATTGGCACTTTCCACACACTCCACTAGCAGCTCTGGCATTGCGACTTACACTCAACGTACAACTTACCACTAAGGCATTCCGCACATGCCATTGTCACATGCCACACATGCCACTAGCAGCTCTGGCATTGCCACTTGCACTCAAGGTGCAACCCGCAACAAAGGCATTCCGCACATGCCAATGGCACATGCCACACGCGCCACTAGCGGCGCACTTGCACTCAAGGTGCAACCAACACTCGAGACATCAACACAAACTGGGGGATGCTTTCTAGGGTTTTGGTTTGGCGGTCACAGCATGCAGCGTACACTACGCTCACATTTGAAAGCGTGAATAGGAATAAAGCGGTCAAATAAATGAGGAAATAATGGTGAAAATTTTTTCACCCATAAACACCATGCGGTTACCACCTCCTCCCATTATTTCACCCTTTACTCTCTTCCTTCATGAGGCCAGGGTACGTTTCAATCTCGACTTGTATAAATAGGTCTTACCTATTTCCACCGGCACAACAAGTCTCGGTCGGGAGAAAAATACAACACTCGTAAAAAGGCAACTTTGCAAGCTCTCCAAAAAGCTTTCATCTCTTGCAAGCTTCCTAAGATTTCACTTTCTGATACAAGTCGAGACACTACTCTCCCAGAATTATTCTGGTCTCAACACCTTTCTTTTCTTCCCTCCCCAAATCAACCCTTCTCCTCCACTTTGTGACTAAAGCAAGTCTGGAACGACCATTTCTTGGTTTAGGCCGGACTTGTACAGATTGATCTCTCGAATCTAGAAAGTGTTCACGTGATGCACATTTGTTTATGGTTTAAACCAGTTTCTCACTCACCTACAAATTTACCAAAATCGGCGTAAACGATGTTTACCCATAAACAATTGGCGACCACAGCGGGAGGATTGATCTATCGGTTACAATACCAACTCCGACTCTTGATTTCGTTTCCCGAACGTCAAATCCCAACATGGTGGAACTGGGTCCGGAGCGGCTGCCGAGAACACCGGCCATTTAACGCATCCCCGATGTTAGCGTCTTTCCCAATAACGTTGTTGCATCACTCCGCCGACTATAGTAACATCGAATGCACTCCCTCAAGCGTAACACCGCCAATCACTGGGGGGCAGTCGTTGCCTCCTCTAGTGTCTCCCGCACAACCCTCTAATCATGGCAACGAAAATATCTCTTCGGGTGTTACGCCACCACCACCAGGCAGAGCGCCGCTACGGCCTCAAATGCTTCGTCCTAGCATGGCGCTCCGACCACAACTAAGGTTCCAACTACCCCCGCCGACGGACGAGAGACCGTAGGGACCATAGGAAGTCGTCCTTATGTCACCATCACCGATTTGATGGAACGACAAGAGATGCTCGCCGAGCCCGAGACGGATATGGTTTCAACGTTGAACGAGGTACTCATCTTTCTCATGACCCGACAGAGCGACTACCACGTGAGTCGCGTCCTCCAGCCGCTTAGAACGTATCCAACAACCCCGACGCCAAAGCACCTCTACGGAGCACGCCTCCACGGATGAGGAAACTCGCTAGAATTCCGTTGGAAAGAAATCAGCCGTCCAACTTCGTCACGCGGAAGATTCGAAAACTTCTCCGTAACCGAATCAAGAATGATGAATTGGACGTGCATCATCACCAACCCCCTTACCCATCCGAAATGCAGAGAATCCCTCTCCCAAGGGGGTACTCTTCTCCTCAATTTACCTCAGTACGATGGTACCTGGAGTGCACATGAGCATGTCTCCCGTTTCTCGGAATCCCTAGGTGAACATGAATATAATAACGTTCTTCGTTTAAGGGAATTCTCAAAATCACTTACTAGAAGGGCGTATACATGGTACAACAACATCCCACCGAACAGCATTCCCAACTAGAGTAGCATGGTCACTGCGTTTTACAAGAAATACTTCTTCGTGTCTGAACAAGTAACTTTCTGAGACCTCAGAAGAATGTACCAGTGGGATAACGAACATCCGAATGATTTCGTCAAAAGGTTCAGGGTTCAAGCACTCGACTGTCACGACCCAAACGTGACCGAGCAACAACCGTGAACGTGCATAAATGGTATGGTTCCTATTTACCGCGCCCTGCTGGAAAAATTACGCTTCCAAACGTTCTCCGAAGTCTATGAAGCCGCCAGACGATCCGCAACAACATCACCAGCATTACTAGAAAGAGCTAGGCCAATTCGAACCGAAGACACGCGCGAAACTCGCGGGAGTAGATGCCTCATCAGCAAACAATTTAATGCTGGCTCATCCTCCGTGAACATAGTAAACGATAGGGGAAAAAGGAAAGCCCCAACTACGAGCCACCGCACCAAAACGTGAAGCGCCGGCGCAACGGGAACCCCCGGCCCGCCACGAAGGACCGTCACTAAAACTCCCATGCAGCATCATGAGACTGAAGGAGATACCCTTGATTTCCTGTTTCCCATCGAGGAGGTGATTGACCTCCTAGAAGCCTGGGTTCAAGATGATGTTATCAGACTGCCACCTCCCGTACGCCCACCAACCGAGGCTGAGATGGCGAACCCCAAGTAATGCCATTACCACACAGTTCGTTCACCACCCGACCAGCGATTGCAACAGAGACTAAAGCATATTTTCAAAGAAAGGATAGAAGCGGGAGGACTCCAACCAGGAGACGAAAGAGTGCATCGAGACCCACTCCCGATAAGAAACCGCGGGTCCTCCGGGGACTCCGTGCACGGACTATACAATCCATGATGCAACATGTATGCGAAATTCTCTATCTTTCCAAGATGCAAGCACCAAGATATTTTCGCAGCTCTCAATCGTGTTGTATCCAAGCAAACGACTTTTATATCCCGAAACCACGCCGGGGGCCCAAGCTTCCCAAACAAAGCGAAACCAAAAAAGCGGCGGGGACTGCTGACCACGTCCCGTTTAAGAGGTAACGAATTTGACGACACGCTCATCGACACGGCCTCTGACCAAAACATCATTACTTTTAAGACACTAAAGGTAGCAGGATTTACAAAACAAGACGCTACCTATTCCCCGTCCTTGATTAAGAACTCGAGAGGAGAAACTTTGAACGCGCATGGTTTCATCAACCTAGTGATCAAGATGGGAGACGCTATAACGCATAGCAAATTCCACATTGTCAAAGAACTAGATCATGACATGATATTGGGACGCTTATGGGTGCTCGACAACAATGGGAAATTGGATGTGCACCCTCTACCGACGTCCACGCCCGAAGGAATTTCTAACAAATCATCCCAGTGGTTATCGCATCAACGAACTATTGAAGGGACCCAGACATCCGGAGAGGACCCGTTGGCGCTAGCTCATGGTTTTCAAATGCAAGTAAGTCCGACCGAGCAACCTTTTCTGCAACCAATCTTTCCTTCCCCCATTCCGTCATGGGGACTCAAAGCATGCGACATCGCACGAACGCTGTTAAGTGTAACACCCCGTGTTTTTATCATGGCGCATGCTAAAAGATGCACCATGTCCTGAGATGAAGCTTCATCCAAAGCTTCTGTTACGTAGGAAAAGGAACATTGGCCCTTGGCCAATGTGTTGACAGTGGACGGCCAACATGGCCGGACATCGGGTTGGCACTGGATGGCCAACATGGCCGGACATCGGGATGGCAGTGGACAGCCAACATGGCCGGACATCGGGTTGGCAGTGGACGACCAACATGACCGGACATCGGGTTGGCAGTGGACGGCCAACATGGCCGGACATCGGGATGGCGGAGTACGGCCAACATGGCCGGATATCAGGAGAATACATGGCAACGGCCATGAATAGTAAACGGGGAGTTGATGAAATATTTTTCGTCCCCTTTCCATACTTGTAGAAATTCCATTAAGACATATATAGGGAGGGGTAGTTGGTTGAAGGTGCATATTCGGACTATGTACCAAGTAAGCTTCATAGCTTAGCCGAAAGAGTATAAATGATGCCTAAGGCTCATTTATAGTCGCGTAGCCTCGCGAAGAGGGCATTTGATGCTTAGGCATCATTATAACATATTGCGGACCAAACATGCATCACTTGGATGCATTTCGACGGAACGGCCTATACGGACTAGGCCATTTCCACTATTGCTTGGCCACGACCGTGCAAACGAGTTGGCTTAAGTTTTTGTCCCTTCGTGGATGAACTACGATGCGTGCTTGATCCCTTTAGAGTAGGGAAGGGTACGAGGCGGCAGCCGCAATGAGTTGCAAGATTGCCGGTCCAGCACTTTGTCGCTCATATCATCTAATTCGGGAGATGATTGCGACATTTCTGGCCCCTCATATCATCTAAGCTCGGTAGGTCGACGCCAGAGATGATTGTGGCCATACTTGATGAGGCTTAGTTGC